>JABXJD010000011.1:6250000-6910835 GCA_013375575.1 Percina caprodes | reverse complement strand
TTTTTTTTGACACACTATACTCTGAGTTATCACTTTGTCAACATACGATGCTCTGATTCTGACCTAATATACTATGACTTTTTTCATCATATTGTACCACCATTAATTGTATATGTATATATATATATATATATATATATACTTTTTCAAAGTCTAGAAGAACATGCAAATTCCACAGTCCAGACTGCGGATTGAACCAAGGGTCAAAGTCTGCAGTTCCTTTTTGCTGGAGTACTAACCATTGCACCATTGTTTGTTGAAAATAGTCATAACATAGTATGTCAAAAAAGTCATAACAAATTGATGGTGATGAAAACAATCATAAAAAAAAGTATGATGAAAAAAGTCATAAAATAGTATGTTGAAAAAAGCCATGAAAAGTAATAGTATGGTATGTTGAAAAAGCCATGAAACATAATAGTTTAGTATGTGGAAAAAAAATCATAAAAAAGCCATGTCAAAGAAAGTCTGGAAGAACAATCAAACTTCCCACAAGAGAGGCCAGCCCGGACTGGGGATGGAACCAAGGTTTCAGAGTCTGCCGTGCCTATTTACTGGTGTTAGAGCAGTGCTAACCACCGAGCCACCTTGCCAAATAAAATAAGTATATTAGTATAGTATGTCAAAAAAGGCCATTAAAAAGTTATAGTATGGGCGCCTGGTTAGCACACCTGGTAGAGTGGGTGCCCATATATAGAGGTTTAGTCCTTGACGCAGCAGCCATCCCCCCCCTTCAAGTCTAAGCTGTTCTGTGGAAATAAAGGCCTAAAAAATGCCTCAAAAACATACTTTTAAAAAGTTATAGTGTAGTATGTCGTAAAACGTCATAGTATGACAAAAAGTCATAAAAAAGCCATAGTATATTATGAAAGAAGAAATTAATTGTATAGCATGTCATAAAAAATCATAGTATAGTATATGGAGAAAAGTTATAGTATAGTATGACGAAAAAAGTCATAGTATAGTAAGTCCAAAGAAGTAATAAAAAAGTCAAGTGTAGTATGTATAATGTCTGTATCAACTTGTTTATGTATTTTATGTATAAAGGAAGCAAATAAGAGCAAGAAGTCCTTAAACTTTAACAACCACTGAATACTTAATATTGAAATATTTTATTTTGAAAAACAAATATCTGAATTGATTTGTTCTGAATTCACCTCTTTTAAATTTAAATATGAACATTCTTCCATTTTAAAATCTGAATTTTGATAAATATTTTTCAACTAAAAATTCAGATACAAAAAAAAAATCTACTTATAGAATTTCAGATAAAATAAATTCAGGTTGATCAAATTTGATTGCTCAAGTTCAGATTGAAAAATTTAAGTTAAATATTCACACAGTAACATCCGGGTTACCCAGGAACCGACGTCTGGCCTATCAAAGCACGACCTGTCTGTCATGTGATACATACATACTTATGTTGAGCCCTGAGTTTGATTGTACATAAACAGTAATCTTACCGAAGAACCTTTGCTTACCTGGCAGTCATCTTTACAGGTTGAATATCCTGCCGATTTCTTGGATCACATGACAGACAGGCTGTGCTCTGATAGGCCAGAGGTTGGCTCATTGCATGCAGGCTCACTGCTTCTCCGGCTGTTACTGTGTGAACATTTACCTTGAATCTTAAGATGTGAATGTGAGCAATCGAATTTGACTGATTTTCTTTGAAAAATTATAGCTTGAAATTTAAGATCTGAATTTGAGCAATCAAATTTAATCAACCTGAATCTATTTTATCTGAAATTCTGTAAGTTGATTTTTTTGAATCTGAATTTGAGACCATTGAAAAATATCTATCGAAATTCAGGTTTTTAAAATGGAAATCAAGAATGTGCATATTTAACTTTCTAAGAGGTGAATTCAGAACAAATAAATTCAGATATATGTTTCCAATGTAAAATAATTTCAGAGGTGAATTTAGAACAAATAAATTCAGATACATTTTTCAAAATAAAATAATTTTAATATTAAGTATTCTGTGGCTGTTAAAGTTCAAAGACTTATGTCTCTGATTTGCTTCCATAAAACAGCCCTGTCTGTATTTATACACAGGAACATAACTTTGATCTAGTTAGTGATAAACTATCCATAAATGAAGGCTGGAAAATGACATGTCATAAGCTAAAATATGTACACCTTGTAATAGGTAAATAGTTTTTATTCATACAAAAACAAGCAGTGCACAGATCCATGTTGAAGTGGACCGCTGTAGTTTAATAGAGGCTCTTTAGTGTGTGTGTGTGTGTGGGGGGGGTTCTGTAATAGATCTATCTAAATAGGATTTAATACAACAGATTTGTAGACGCTGATGACTGTCATTCATATTCATGTTTGCCTCCACTTTATAATCAAACTACTTTATATCACAGGATATATAAACCACAATACAATATTACTTTGAAAGACATCTCCTTGGTCCAGTCCCTTTTGTGGGGGTTGATTTTCAGTCCGATTTAATCTGAACTGTCTAAGAAAACCGTATTAGATGCTTCCTTTTTACAAAGTTAGGGGAAATAATCCTTAAGTGAAATCCTAAGGGAAAGTGGATTTGGCAGCTGGTCGCTGCTGGCTCTGTCACTCACCTTTATTAGTTTAGTATAAAGAAATGCATAAAACATGAAAGAAGCAGACATTTTGTTTTTTAAATTGGGATTTTAATAAAACTCAGCGTAACAGTCAATATCCAAACATATCTGTGTCAGTCTTTACAGACCAATATTTGATAAAACAAATACACTGTACAGATGTGTACTTTTGGTTACAAGAAAAGTATAAAAAGGTACAAAAACTGTTCCTAATTTAAGATGGTGATGAAGAGGAGTGTGTGTCTGACGGTAGCAGCACATATCATACTGGCAAACCAGAGAACTACCAGTAATGATGTGCTGCTATAGCCTAACACACTGATACAATATTCATCATATATCATGTTATTGATGTGTGTGACCATAAATTATTTATCTATTTGTAATTGACACAAATATCTAAAATTTAATGACCAAATATACAAAGTACACCATCACTTTTATTTGGGCTGCACAATTTTTCAACATTTCATCTGGATTATTCATCATCCAGTGTTTATTTAACGGTCTGTTTCTGTGGAAATGTCACTCGCTGTGTGTGAAGAGATGAAGTTGAAGTGTAACTTTGGGTGATGAGGACTGAAGGGAACATTACATACAGAAACGCTGCATGGTGACAGTGCGGTTGTCTTACAGGGAGACTTTGACATATCCATCTGCTGAAAGAAACCACAAATAAAAAACAGAAATACACCACAGGTTGTTAAACACTTGTTCAGTGAGTGCAGACATTTGGGATTGTTGTGGTTTAGTTATTTCTGTGAATGATTTTTATGTATGTGAGCTATATGTGTGCTTGTTGTGTTATGTTTGTATAAGCTACTGCATGCCTACAATTTCCCCCGGGATGAATAAAATATCTATCTATCTATGTATGTATATTCAGGACAATCCTATTATCAGATATAAAAGATAAACTCCATATATAAATAAATCAGCATCAGATAACCAGAATATTATAAAACCCGTCCTCTGTTCTATATAATAAAGGGACCATAAGCCATCAGAGCAGAGTATAGATGACAATGTGTGAGCATATTTGGTAATGCATCATTTCTAAGAGAGGATGAGGTTCAGGCCAGGAGAGGTATTTTGAGATCACCCTTGTTTTTTAGTAAAACACATAGAAGTCTGTGCTTGCATTTGCAGGCATGACAATTTAATACTGCATTACATTACTTAGATTTTTTTCATCTTCAAGGAATGCAATTTATCACTTTTATTCTGAATGCCAGATACATGTTGCAAATTTCCCCTGAACCATGCTTGCAGTTTATTAATAATCCATGCACGCACATTTCCACACCAACTTCTTTTCTACAATACGAGCCCTGGCATGCTCCGTTGTAATTCACAAGAAACATGAAAATGCACTTACTATCCTACAAATTATTTTAATAAACTTGACCGTGGTTCATTTTATTACCAATTTCGCCAATACTGAACTTGGTTTATGGGGGGGGGGGAAAGAACAGTTATTTAGTAAGGTCTCCCTGCTGTTATTCCAGTCACTAATTACACCACTCAAACCATGACACAAATCCTTTGCTTTTATACTCATAGGCTTAGTAGTGAGGTGAAAAAAGATGTCTTATTTTGTTTGTCATTTTACTTTGATTATTGACAGCACTGTACAAACATGCCCCACCCTACAATTCATTCAATCTACCTAATTTTCCTAAAAACTAATTTTAAAATTGGCCAATCAGTTACAATTTCGTGTTGTTTCCAAAAAATTCACTCTTTAGAAAATTTTCACAAATCATGTTTAATTTCCTTGATACTAGTGCGGCCACTTGCCTTATTCTGTTTTGTTTTAGGATGCTGTCATTTATGGACCGTTCCCATACAGTACAGTGGGAACAGGTGAGCAGACTGAACGCCTTGTTAGGACAGTGTTTGTCACAGAGTGGTGGATAAAGGATCACAGGCTGTCCACAGTTTGCATAGTGACTAACACACACCAACACAGTCTCTGGGTTTGTCATCGTTATTGTAAAAAAAAAAAGAAAATATTAATTATCGGTATAATTACTTTTCTTTTTTACATGTTTTTTCTACAATTGCCTCTTTTTTTTTTTTTAAATAAACCTCATGGTCATACAGATGAAACTGTTGCTGTGACACAGACACACACACACACACACACACACACACACACACACACACACACACACACACACACACACACAGGTATCACCTTTGATCTTTTAGAATGGTAACAAGAGTCAGTGCAGTCAGGCGTGGGAGCTGTTCGCTGTCCGCCGTGTTGTTGGGAATCCCGGGGCTCGCGGTGGCAGCACATCATGACTTGGAGTGATTCAGCTCATATCTGCAAAACATGATGTGCTGCTAGAGCGCACCCTGGACACGGAGACCAAGAGTCCATCACGGGGGTGGGGGTTCAAGTTCAGTGCTATAGCAGCAAATATAAGACACAAAGCACCAGACAGAATATACAAGAAAAAATAAATACAATGGAATACAAGAACTATTCAAATAATATACACAGGATATACATTCACAAATGTAACACCCAACAACACACAAAGAAACAAGGAAATTCATGTTAATTTTTTTTATTCTTTGTTCTCATGTACCTATTAATTTTCTCATGTTTAATTTTCTTAAAACATGCCTTAATATCTTAATTTAAATGTATAAGACATGCATAAAAGCTGCACATTGATTAAAACACGATCTCTTTCAGCAGCTTACTTCAGCCAAATGTGTAACAATCCAAATGAAAATTAATATTAATACTAATTATTCCGAAGATCAACATACACAGTGGGGTGTGAATGTTCTGTATCATTTTGAATCTAACACAAACAAAATGGTTGAAGAGGGCAATATGGAGGAAGAGTAAGAAAAAAGAAGAAGGAAAGCCAAGAAGTACATGAGACCCACTGCTTATCGGCTTTAAGAATCACTGTGGAAAAACTGATTCAAATCTGTTTTTATGTTCAGAACTATAAGAAAACTGGATTTTTTTCATTTGAGGAATAACACATTGTCACTTTCTTTGCCCCCTTTTCTTCATTTCTCTTCTCACTGTGTGTTTAGTGTACAAAACCCTTTTTGGTGGAAATGAACCTGCTCATGTATTTTTTCAGACCCATTTCACACATTGAAAAAAGAATCCTGTTATGCGACTTTTAATTACACAGGAGACAGGTTGTGATAAACCCGAGGACAGTGAAACAATTAAATAGTAGAAACAGAAAAAGTGTCTCCATCTTTGCTTCGAACACTGATACTTACCTATACATGAAAGTTTTTTCTTATCTTATCTCCACACTGCAACAGTACATCTTAACATCTCATCGCAATAGTTTTAAACAAGTTCTAACAGTTGATCAGATTGGTTGTAGGATCAGTTTATAAGAAGGTTCTAGTCAAGTGGCTATCTGATTTCAAGATGCTGACAATTTCTCAAAATGTTATGAAGATGAGGAAATGAAGAGCGCAGGTTACCAATGTCTGCTGTTAAAATACACAACGGTGGGGTAAAGAACATCAACTTATTGCTACTCATTAAATAACCCCAAATAAAAAACTGAATAAAAAGTGGACCAGATATAGTTGGGGAGAAAGTATCCAGAGGGAAGGTGAACAGCTGAGCAGCATCTTACCTGCAGAGACTCACTGAAACACTGTTAGTGGGAGGGGGCGGGGCCACACAACAGTGGTATTACAAAGGATTGTTTATTGGTCCAATTTAGAGGTGCAGCATCCTTACACACAGATGTGTTTTACATCCTGAATCTGCAGCTCAGTCAATCATGTGTCATAAGTGTGAAAAAGAAAACAAGTCAGGTTGAAGGAATGACCCTAACCTGCTAGTGTTTTATTTAATAACAAAAATTAATAATTAATAAAAAAATAGTAACTTTCCACACTATTTCCGTACTGCCAATACAGAAAGACACAGCAGTCAATAATTCAAATGTCTGCCAAAGTGACATCTTTAAATTGTTTGTTTATTTTAAAGTCATTCAATTAACATGATTTGAAACCCCAACCATTGATCAAAAACAAAATGATCTAAATAAAAAAAAAAAAAAACACAGGGGAACCCTATCATATGATGGGAATGTACAAGTGCTATTGTAAAGAAAAGTGATTCCATCACTTGAGCAGCCATCTTTATGCCACACAACCAACCAGCCCTGAGCCACGAGAGCAGACTGAAGCTGTCCCACCAAACAACTTAAACAAGGTTCTGACAGGAACCCTGCTGTCACAGACTCGATGAGTAGATTAACACATTAACATCTTCATCAAACGATGCCAAACGTGTTCAGCTCTGGTACATAGGTGTACACAAACTGCCTTTAATATGTAATTTTTTATGTCAGTCAGTCCCTCCATGATTTTGTGATGTCGCGATCACGCCAATTTTGCAAATTCAACCAATCACCACGACTTTGGTGCGACCCACAATTTTGACCAATCTCCGCAAATTTGATCTACAACCGCAGTTTCTTCCACTGATCAAGCGGGAATGAGACCTGGCCAAATTAATTTCCTTGTTTCTTATATGAAGACGAGACGTGTGACTCAAATATCTCACATTCATCAACAAAACACACAGTGAAAGACCGTGCAAAACATGTCACACCGTCCTGCCAACCTGTTTATATTTGATGCAGGAAAAAACGGAGATGAGACGACACAATGACTACACTCGTTATTGTAAGTGCAATGATAAGTTAAAGGTCCCATGGTAGTCCTGGGTATCCTGCTCTGCCTTTGAGAATACAAGCTCAGATGGGTCGATCTGGAATCTTGCCACTTATGAGGTCATAAGGGAAAGGTTACCTCCCCTTTAATTCCCCTGTAATTCTGCACCAAGGCTGAATTTTGGGAAAGAGACTTCAGATATGATATTAAGGGTCCACTAAGGTCTATATAAAAGCATCCAAAGAGCACCATGTCATGGGACCTTTAAAGTCCAATAAGTCCTTTATCAAACTGTATGAATGTGTGTCCCAGCCCAGGATAAGAAATTAACTAAATCTAGATCAACAAGCCACTGACACATATGTTCAAATTTGATTTATCCAATAAATGCATCCTAAACCTTATTTGGAAAGGTTACTAGGAAAACTCAGCCCAGAGTAGTTTTATTTTCCTCAAAACAAGTTTCTTTATTTTTGAAGAACTATACAAAAAAATTGCAACTTTCTTTGCAACTTTCTGTCTCCCGCAAGATCACTGCAATAAACATCCAAAAGACATTGCAACTTTTGTCACAATTTATTACAAAAGCCTCCGCAAAATCAAGCATTTTGGGCTGCAACAATCTCAAAAAAGGGCTGCAAAATCCTGGAGGGACTGGGCAATATTGATAAATAATGTGTTATAGTACTTTTCTGGAAAATGAATAGAGGAATTGTTATAGCTAAAATACCCAGAGGACTGAGTCTGTTGTTAGCTAATCTAGTGAATGAAATACTAGAAAAATCAAGTCACTTCATTACAATAACTAAAATTTATTATACAAATCCAGTTCTATCATAGATCTGGCCTCACCAATCACATTTTAAAGGGATAGACACCGCTGCATTAACACACTGGTTATATTGATTTATATACATGTATGGATGGAAAATTGATGTCTTAGACATCACTATTACAAACTACAGACCAGGCTACAACAAAACTACAGTTGAGCTACAAACACTTATTGATAAAACATCAGGTGTTCAAATTGCTCACACATATGAGTATGTCTTCAAATGTATGTTTTGGCCAACAATACAAACCCAAAGATATGTTTGACATTTTTGCTTGATACATTATTACAATGAATAATTGATCAAAATTGTTATATATATATATATATATATCATATATTCATGAACTGATTGTGGAACTATATATATATATATATATATATATGGAACTATATATATATATATATATATATATATATATATATATATATATATATATATATATATATATATATATATATATATATATATATATATATAGTTCCACAATCAGTTCATGAATTCATCATTTCAACATTAAACTACAAATGTAAATGGCACATAAGTCCAAACTTTGAGTTGTACTGCATTGGGCTACAACACAACTCATTGTTTTATTGTCAATTACTCTGCAGATTTCTTTTGGCTCTAAAATTTCAGAGTGATGAAATACATTAGATACCGAAACTGCAAGCCAAAAGTGGTCATTTTGGAATTGTAAAGCTGAAAGAAAGTTTGAGTGCAGCATACAGGAGGGAATCAAGGCCTGTAAGCACCACACCCAACTGCATGCATTTAAAACTTTCAGAAAAGTTGAATTTAAGTGGTAAAAATGCTCATATACATCAAATGCTCTGCCACTAATTAAATATTAGAAATTCAAATACACAATACAAAACAAAAAAAAAAACAGGAGGAATTTAGAAAGTGGGGTCAACATTTAAGACAAATATGGACGTGATGAAGGAATAAGCAGAAGTGTAATTGGTGCTGAGCTTCCAGGATTGCTCACGTCAAGCCCTTTCAAGCCATACGAGCACACAGTCCTTCAGTAAGAGCTTTACTGATGGAAGCTGATTGGATTTGAAACAAGAGGTCATGTCAGCAGGGAGAGTAGCGACAGACAGGCATTAGATTCAGATCCAAACTTCCAGGCTCATTCAAAGAAAAACAACAACATGAAACAGCAAGAGAGAGAGAGGTAGAGAGAGAAGGGGGGTGAGGGCCTGAGAGCAGGGGAAAAAAAAGAGCACAACTAAAATTGTAGTGAAGGGATAGGAAGAAGAAAGAAGCAACGCAGAGCTGAGAAAAGCTCCCCTCTGTGGCCTGCTGCTCTCTCCTTTCACAGCCGCAGAGGCCATTTTAAATGCTTCAGTGAAAAAAAGATTAACTTACCGTCTGCTGCTGAGATCACAAACCAAATGATGGAAGAACTAACTAGCCCTAACTACTGCCTTACTAACAACACTGGTATTTGCCTGTGCACACATCCCTGTCTCTCCCCTGGATGCTCTTACCAAAAAGGCCAGGGACACGAGCCAGGCACAAACTAGTCCTCAGTTATGACTAGTCCTCTAAAAAATAATAAAAAATAATAATTAAAAAATACACACACACAAACACATGCTCAAACGCACAATCACATGCTCAAACACAGACACACAATACATTAAGGCTACAGGATGAGAAAAATATTGAAATAAAAATGAGACCAGGAAAAACGGCAGGCCTAAAAAACGTCACAACAATACACACACCCATGCTCCATACAAACACATATCAATGGGAATATACCCAGTCTACTATAGTGACAGGGAGAGAGCAGAAAAAAGGCCTGTTGGGGTTTCTGGTTGCTCCTGCTTCTGTTCCTAGTAAGAGGGGGTGGGGGGTCTCAGGGGGGGTTGGGTGGGGGTTCTGGTCCCAGTCCCAAAAATTGGGCCCCCAAAACCTGAGTTCCCCCATCCTTCCTTCCTGACCCTCCTAGCTATGTGAGTGTGTGTGTCCCAGTCCTCCTTAGTGCAGCCGGCTGCCTCGCTGGAGCCCCAGCTACGCACACTGACACACTGAGGAGGCTCAGTAGACATAAAAACCTAGAGGGCTGCAGCCTTTTTCCCTGGCCATCACTTTCTACAATACAAATCAACATTTTAGGGGACGCCCAAAAATCTGAAAAAAAATCAGGTCGCCCATGCAGGTGTGTAGGAGAAATGTGTGAAAGGAGGGGTCTGACGGAGCTACCGTTTGCGAGTAAAAAATTAATTTGTGGAAGGTGAGGGGGCTGCGCTGCTGAGGTGAGCGCCGAGCCAAGCTGCGCTGCTGTCAGACGGAAAAAAAAAGACCGAGGAGACAGGGTAGGAGGAGAGGGAGGGAAATAAAATGAAGAAAGTGTGGCTCTGAGAGGAAGCTCTTTCTACGCTCGGTTTAAGCAACCTGCTTTTATTGGTAAAGTTGCAAAATAAAAACCACAACACAACGACACGAGGGAAGTGAGTGCAACAGGCTGACTTTCGCACACCGAGACAAAGAATAGAAAGGGCCATTCGGAGACACAGGTGGACTGGCAATAATGCAGCAATATGCTGTTAATTGCACTGATGGCCCTCAGACTACTGAAAGTGCTGCTCTCAAACTACACTGCTTTACCAGGAGGACACAGAGGCCCTGCCCACCCCCCACACACACACACACACACACACACACACACACACACACACACACACACGCCTCTGGTCTAAGTGGGCGAGTTCTGACATTAAAATTTACTGAATTCTCCAGTGAATTGTGTCAGTTTAACACAAGTAACTACTGTAGAGGCCCGTAAATACAGAACATTTTAACAGTCCAAATAGATTTTACCCTAAATTAATTCACTAGAAATCATCTCACTTACACAGTGAATAATAATAATGCAAGGCATGGCATTAAAACTGTCAAGTTGTACACATGGTTTCTTTAAAAGTGAAAAGTGCCACCTAAAAGTTCATAATGAATGGTCAGATTCTGATGCTAATTCATCTTTTAATCAAATCATTTCTGATTAGATTCTGTAGTTTTATTAAGGTAAAGTAATCGTGCGTCTGTATGTGCTTAGATCTAATGAAGTGAAATTAAAGGCCCATTTTGTCAAATAAAAAATTAAAAAGGTTTCAGCAGAAAAACAAGTTTTTACTCAAAGTAAGTCATTAGATCTAATCATTTTGGATATCTGTATCAAAAAGCAGGCATTGGCAGTGATACCGTATCAAAGAATTCCAATTTCAATACCAAGCTTTGGTTTTGTGCAGCATTGACGTTTAAACTGCCCATTTTTAAATCTGTTAATTGTTTAAATAATAAAATTGTATTTTCTCTGTTTTATATCACTGTCAACTGAATATCTTTGGCTTTTTGACAGTCAGACAAAACAAGCAACCTGAACACATCACCGGCCTTGGACTAAACTAAAAATCTATTTTTTTATTTTTATTAATTGATAATGAAAAAATCTGAAAAAAAAAATCTAATTTATACTATAATTTAATTTTATGTTTAGTTAACATCCTAACATGTGGGTAAACCGATGGCAACATTAAGTTGATTAATAAATCTTAATGTAATGTACAAAGGCAAATTCTTATTATGGATCGTTTCAGGGAAACTAGAGTCCTAGACTATCTGGATGCTAAATTTCACTCTCAACTCTCTATAGGCTCATATTTAGGGAAGACATAGCTTCTGAATCTACTAAAAGAATTACAAGAATCCTCTCAGTCATTTTGTTGTTAATTCATTTATAGTTATACTCTGTATCCCCTTTTCGAATATAACGTATGCAGCACTGAAATAAATAGACAGACAGTTGACAGGAAATAGACGGTTGACAATTTTGAAAATGTCCAGTTTGCAGTTTGGGAACCGTGATGGGGATTGTCAGATAAATTAAGCTATTTGAAGATGTCGCTTTTTGGCTACTATAACTTGTGATGGACAATACTTTCTGTCTTTTTGTTGATGAAATCTAATGAATATTATACATATAATCAATGCAGCCCTTAAAAAAGACATTTCACTTTACTTTTATGCGAGCACCTGTCAACTGTATGTAACCTGTAACTGTAACCTTATAATAGGACAAGTACAGTGGATTACTTGACATCCCCTCTTATTAGATAATTCACAAAAAAGGCTAAACAATAAACCCTAAACACATATTTTAAATTATGGCAAGACAGACAGGATAATTTCTTTAATTATCTACACCAAATTCAAATGTGAGACTGATATGGTTGTATTTGTACAGTTTATCCAATAGTACGTCTGCATATTAGATGCTTACAACCAGTCTTGGCTTAATTATTGCTGCGCAGTTGGAGGGAGCCGGAGGACTATGTGGACTGCTTTCTGCATTCGAATATCAGAGGTCCCAGGCACATGTTCCTCCGCAGAACACTATTTATACTATTTAATGCATATGAAAAGATTTTGGCGGTCGTCTGCATTGTATACAGAGTTAGGCTTGTCATTATCGTACATTATGGCATGGGTTAGGTCGTGATATATTGAAGTTAAACTATGCTATTACAAACCGTAGTGCCACATTTACATTTAACGTTATAATATGGTAATGAATAATAATAAATATGCTTAGTGTGGATTATTAGATACATTGTCACCAGGATAAAAGTCATGACCTTATATTTGGTTAACTGCACCTGTAACATTGTTACGTTGGCTAACAAGCTGTAGAACTACGACACTGTAACGTTAATGGCAGGTTGACAGACAGGGAGAGCCTTCGGTAAACTGCTGAGTCAGGGTTCTTACTAACGTTAAACCGGCGAGCCCGTTTAAGTTTTTGTCTAATTGTAAACTGGAATAAAAGTGTTTTGCCTCCCAGTTTAGTGTGGAGCAGAAGTAGTTGTTTCGTTTAAATGTGGTTAATTTAAAGTAATGTAATTTAGCGTATTTAGAAGCGCATTTAGTCAGAGTGAACGGCCGGAGTGGGCTGGGGTCTTTGGGGAGGGGGCTGTGACTGGGGGAGTGTCCGCTTCCTCAACTTACTCAGTTATCTCCTAAAACTCTTTTGTACCGAAATATAAAACAATTCCTCCCATGTCAATGTTAACCCATATATTCAAACGGTTTCGAATTTTTTTTTTAACCGTCCAGCCTCAATGTAGAAACGGATAAAGACTCAGCTGTCCGACAAAAGCAACGTAAACCTTTTTTTTGTAATGCGCCACAGCCTTTGTTTTAAACAGCAGTTCATTATAGCCTGCTAAGCAGGCGGTTACACAACGCCTTTGTTGTAGCTAGCTACAGCTTCAAAAACACTCAGAAGCAGTTTGCTAGAACTAGGCTATAAGAAGCCAAAAATGTATATGTATATAACCATATATAGGCCTACTAACAAAAGATAAGAAACTAAACATCTAACATAAAATAAAAAAAAAATCCACAATTATTTAATGACTGAATTGCTTACCTTCCGAAGAAAAAACTGTCCAAAAGCGAAATGGTATTAAGATATTCCTCGCCTTACAGTAATTATGAGAAAATGAAAATAATTGATGTGTAAATGTATTTGAAGCCGGACTCTCATTCTGTGTCAGTGGAGGATTTGAAAGTGGCGCCAACCGCTCTGCTCCTCAGCTCCCCACACAGCCGTCACACACACACAAAAAAATAAATAGAAATTCAAACGAGCGCGTAGCAATATTTCACGCGTAGCAAAATGTGCCTATCGATCAGCACAATCGATCCCTGTCGTTACTTTTTAATAATATCGCTCCTGTGATTTTTATTTATTTTTTATGTTAAATTAAAATAACCGTCACAGGCTTTTCTAGGCCGCGGTGCAGCACGGGAGATTGTGCAAGGCGGTTGTGTTTTGAATTTCTAACCGGTCTGGGAAGAGGAGGGCAGTGTCTCCCCCTGCAGGGTGTGTGTGTGTGTGTGTGTGTGTGTGTGTGTGTGTGTGTGTGTGTGTGTGTGTGTGTGTGTGTGTGTGTGTGTGTGTGTGTGTGTGTGTGTGTCACCTTTGTGACTATGTTTACTTT
The DNA here is from genome assembly GCA_013375575.1 of Percina caprodes. NCBI lineage: Eukaryota > Metazoa > Chordata > Actinopteri > Perciformes > Percidae > Percina > Percina caprodes. Next base: position 6,896,705 of record JABXJD010000011.1, on the reverse strand, counting down.
AAACATAATACCAGCGTGTGCATGTGCTTAGAAGATTACATTTTAAGGATATGGAAGATAGTCTGAAGAAAATATGTTACCTCTCCTTGTTAAGTGGTAACCAAAGATTGCAGCAGGGCCCAATTGCAGCCAATATTTTAGAAACAAGGATTACCATGAGACTTTTAGATACAATTTTTGACTATGCAGCAGTTGCAGCTGTTGTTTTATTTGATCCTTATAAAGTGACTAAATGTCTTATTTTTCACACAGCCTACCTAGGCTACATGTAACAAAGTAAAAAATGAGAAAGATGTGAAGAAAGAAGGCATCTAGGTTGACAAAGTAACAATCATAGACCGTTAATAAATATACAGTCTATGGTAACAATGTAAGTGTTCTTTTAAATATGACCCCTCAACATGATGATACTAGGCCCACATGTAGTGCTCTTATTTGTCGCAAAATATTTCCAAACCTGATTTCTGTTAAAAATTTATATTGACACATAGTAACAGGTTTCTGAATCTGCCACATCGGACAGCATACATATATGTGCACAATCAGTTAAACACATTTGAGCAGACTTAACCTTTTATAACAGGAAAACTCATGGAACAAATGGTTTGCACAATACTACACTATATAATATACTTTATACCAGGGATCCCTAACCAAGGGAACTTGTATGCCAGGAGGCACTTCTTCTAGTGCCAAGGGGTACTTGAACGTTGTGGAGCAGCTCAGCTAGTGTGAAAAAATAGAAATGAGTATTTGATTAAAGGAATTTATCAGCAGTAACTCTTTGACACAGGAATTTTAAACAGGTGGCTAAAAGTAATGAATACAAAAATGTTAGAAATTAATAGCTAAGTATTGCATAAGTGGCTGAAATGGTTAGCTACCAGTATTGACTAAACAGTCCAAATAATACTATACCAGAGAATTCTTGCGTATTTTACATGAAGCTGATTATAATTGTGTACTTTAAGCGCATCAAGCCGAGAATATATGTGCAAACAGTCCAAATAGTTAGCTAAAAGTATTGCATTAGCAGCTGAAATGGTTAGCTAAAACTACTGACTAAACAGTTAATATAGTTAGCTAAAAGTATTGCGTTAGCAGCTGAAATGGTTAGCTAAAACTACTGACTAAACAGCTGAAATAGTTAGCTAAAATTATTGCATTTGAAGCTGAAATAGTTATCTTAAACTACTGACAACAGTTAAATTAGTTAGCAAGTAATGGACACCCAGAAAACACATTCAGCTTTACTCCCAAGTAGTAGTATTGCTGACAAAATCAACCAAAATACTGACAGTTCAGGTGTATGAAAAAATTAACAATATCCACATTTATAAAATTAATAGTGTTATACATTAGGAACACATTGGGAATTGTTGAAGGGGTAGGCCTATGTGAGTTCATCTGATAGAGCTGTGGTGGTAAAGTTTGGGAAACACTGTTCTATACCACATTATAGAACTACCATCTATTACCAATTTCTTGTTCATCATTCAGCTAAATGTAAATGCACCGGCACTTTCATAGGTTTTGGGCTTAAGCACATGTTGTTGTAAGTTTATAAATAAATGTAAGTTTCTAGGGTTCTCTGTGGACAAGTATGTAATTAACATAATACAGCCCATTAGAAAGTATATCATTAGAAAGTATCTTGACATTGTTTCTTTGCTAGTTTAGTAGTAGTTTGCTTCTTTGACTCCATGTAAAATGTATGCCTGCCTTATGCACATTATGCAGTCTGCCAAAGTGACTTTTTGATATAAACCACCAGATGGTGCCAAGAAAACATTCAATATTCATCAGTGATCTACATAATGCCAGTAAGAGAATAATGATCTTGAGCAGTTTTAGAGCAGCATGTACATGCATAGTACGCATTCCTGTAGCTGGTTGTGCGCGCAGAGAACAAGAAAGTTAGAAAGTTCTCAAGGGGCTTTTTTTTTCTCTTAAGCATTTCATTATAAATCTGGGTCCCGAAACTTTCCTTTAAACATTATCAATGCAATGTTTGGTTTGAAGTGTCAGGTCAAAAGTGGTTCAGTGGCTTCATTTGTATTCTCTTTTCAGTTGTTGTGATTGAAAATGGACTATAGTTAGAATGAGAGTAGAAATAAGTGATAAGCTTGCTTTTGAAGGGCAGTACAGTGGCTCTGTGGTTAGCACCGTCATCTCACAGCAAAACCAGGGTCTAGATTCAGACCTGTGTCTTGCACTTCCCTCGTTCATGTAGGTTTCCTGTAGGTGTTGCTCAGACATCCAGATGAAGTAGTTTGGAGACTTGCTGCAATCCTTTCATCTAGAGCCACCAACAGGTAACATCCAACACTTCAGTTTAAGTCAAAGCAAGATTTATTTACTAAAATGTATCATACAGTATTTCCTAAACAACAATAGTAGAACAAGTACTTACACTGTTAGATGCATTAATAGTTCATTAAAAGAAATAAGAGCATGTAGAATAAGAGAGTGATACAGTAATAACAAAAGGAATGTTAACAATATTTACCAATATACCAATGTTAGAACAACCGTTAATGCTACAGTGTGTAATTTCTGTCTCCCCCATGGAGAGTTCTAAGTAATGACAACAAAACTGTCAGCACATCCACATGATACACCCCCACCCTTCCTCCACACAGTTGCTAGAAGCCAAGGAGGACACGGAGGATTGAAAAAACATGATTCTTCAGAAGAGGTCATTATCTTTGCTTAATTTTCAGTTTGTGGATTGACTCCCTTTTGGAGCCAGCTTCAAGTGGCCACACAGTGATCTGCAGTTTTGGCGCTTTCATATTGGCTTTATTGTCCAGCACAAGAGGTTGCAGCTTGGTTTTGAGTCTGGCCTTAAAGGGATACTTTGTCATCCACCACGTCATCCGACAGATTTCGGCAGACCTCCGCTGCGCCGTGGGGAGCTCCTGGCACCATAGAGGGAAGCCAAATATCGTTTATCTGCCCACACTAAAATGACACATGGCTGGTTTGAAATCATATCATTTTAAAGTGCTAATATTATGCTTTTTGGCTTTTTCCCTTTCCTTTATTGTGTTATATGTCTTTTTTGTGCATGTAATAGGTTTACAAAGTAAAAAAGCCCAGAGTCCACCCCAAAGGGACTTACAATCTCAACAGAAAACACTGTTCACAAATTGCTCCAAAGAGGGCGCATGTGCAACTCCCAACAAAGATGGGACAGAATTGAGATGCCTCACTCTGAAGCTAAAACGGACAGCTCAAGACACAGGGTGAAAAGAGGAGCTTCAGTGTGCAATACAACAAAAATATGGTGGTTTAAAAAAAAAAAAAATTAACAATGTAAACCTATTCTGATATAACCTCTAAATACAATTATGAACCTGAAAATGAGCATTATATGAGCACTTTAACAATTTCCAAGGAAGAAGCTAATCTAATGTATGTGGAAAGACTTTTATAAGGTTAGGACTGTGGAATAGACTCTCAAATGGGATAACTTTTCATGCATTCTGAAAAGTCATCCAGACAACAAAGAGTATGGCGTGGTTCATACTGTCCTGTGTAATGAGATCTGAGGAGCATCAAGGTGCTTGCAAGGGTGAGTTTTTGGCATTTGCTCTGACACTGGCAGTGGAGCTAGATCATGGTTGACGTGATGGGATCAAATGTTCTGGTTAGGGTTTGGATTCTAGCAGCAGTGTTGTGGCTTTTGACAGATGACTGAGAAAGGCTGGACAAGAGAAAATTACTAAAAAACAGTTCGGAAGAAATTAATGCATAAATTAATTAATAATTAATTATCTGATCAATAAAGAAAAAAAGATGGATTCTGCCTATGTTGCAGAGGTGGTCAAAAACTTGACAGTAGGGTTCATACAAAATGTGGTCTAAACACGTGGAAAGGCAAAAGTGTTTGACATTTTTCTGAACGGCCATATTTGAAGATGGGGAAAAAAAGCCTGTTATTATAGAGAGGGGCAAGATATGATGAATGCTTCAATTGGGATAACAGAGCACAATTTCAGGCAGTGTCCCTTTGAAGGAATTCATGGTGTTGCACTCGTTTGTAGACACAAAAAGTGGCCAATCACTGTAAGTAGGTGTGAAAGTAGAATTGTCGTTTAAAAGTTACAAGAATTGTTGTGAGATGCTTTTACATACAGTATCCGTATCATATTAGTGGGGTGTCATATTGATATGTATAACCCCATTTTACAGCATTTTATTTTGCCATCTCAGAGCTTCTCCAAATAAAAGGGAGGGTATTTATTTTCAAGGCGACTGTAACTGCACCAGCACACTGTCAACAGAATTTTACATTTACATGTGGAATGTCTCACCACAAATACAATGTAGCTTGTCAGATTGTCTAAAACCATCTGAAACACCCTCACCAAACACCATTTTAACAGCAAACAGATTTGTAACTTTAACAGCAATCGCAAGTCTACAAAGATGAGAAAGTATGCACGGTTTGAACACCTGTCAAGCTCTATTTTCTCCATCCTTCACAGAACTACTTCAGGCATTTGTTGTGAACATATACAACAGAGTGCAACACCATGAATGCCTTCATGGAGAGAAGTCTAAAAGTGTGTGCCGATATTCCCATTTGATTGATCATTGTTCCTCTCTATAACTTTTCTAGTGCAACCATTTGGAACAGGTAGAAACACTTTTATCTTTAGACGTGGTTGAATGGCACGTTGTACAAACAACTTCTTCGATCAAGCATTGCCGGGCTTTGAAAATAAATCAGTGATCCCTAAGTAGCACTCCAAAAAACATTTTGAATATAAACCCTGTAAAACAAAATTACAGATAATCACCACAATGAGGTGTCACATTTGCATTCATGATTAGCCCCAGGATAACTTGTAAGTACAAGTATGACTTAGGCACATACAATTAGAAATTAAAGGCATATAAGGTTTCTTGCCTGGGCCTTCTTTAATCATTGCTTTTACTACAGTGCTCATGATGTATTTATATATATATATTTTCCAGTAAAAGTCAACCTACAGTGCATCTACAATTCTTTCTTTCATTCCTCATGATAACATTCATTCAACTATATATCTGATTTTTGCTCTGTTCATGTATGACGGATTGCTGTGAAATGTTTTTGTCTCCTTATTGTCATTTCTGTCTCCCAGCCCTCCCTCCTCTGCATCTTCTCCTTTTCCCATCATCTTGAGTGGCCACAGAAGCCCACCATGTTGTTGGCTGGTGGTGCTTGCCGCCTGGCAGCAGTGAGCTCCCCCCTTGTCTTTAGTCAAGAAGTAAAGGAGGGCGTTGAGCCATGCGTTGAACGATGCCAAAGGCCTTGTGATCTTATAGCACATGGAGACCATGGTCATAGTGTGACAGGGGACTCCCTTGGTCACTTTCAGCAGGAGAAAGATGGTTCTAGTAACATGAAAGGGGAAGAAACACAGCACAAAGAGAAGGGTGATGGTGATGATGGTCTTGATAGATTTACGTCTGCGATTGGCATAAGGCGAATTGGCACCAAGGAAAATGGATATTCCTTCATCTCTTTCCAGTGTCCTCGACAGTCCATTGCTTCCTCTTCTTCCTCTTGCAACTAATGCTGGGCTATTTCTGTCTCTTCTCTCCTTTCCTCCATGTCGTCTCTCTCCTCGACCTCTACAGGATGAGGGGTGAGAATGCAGAGTCCTAAATATGGTCAGAACAACGTGAGAGTAACACCAAGCAATTATGGAAAAAGGCACAAAAAAGCCCAGCAAATGCAGTATGATGCCATAGGGTATGTAATCAGGAAACTCCTTATCTATGGCATCGTCCCAACAGTTCTGGTACTCCATAATGACCCCTCCCATGTTACCATAGCTGGCATTACCATTTATCAATGATACCTCATGGATTGGGTTGTCAATGCTGCTTGCATTGCCGCCAGGCCCTCCCAATCTTGTTACATGACCAGTCTGAGCAAACCGGAAGATAGGGCAGGTCAAAGCAAACACTACAATCCAAACCAGGACACAAGTGCATTTGACAGCCTTCTTGGTCTCTAGTGTGATGACTTTCATTGGGTGGCAGATACCAAGGTACCTGTGGACAGAGATGCAGGTGAGGAAGAAGATGGAGCAGTAAAGGTTAAAGTAGAAGAGAAAACGGACCAGGCGGCACATGAAGTCCCCAAAGACCCAGCGGTCATGCATAATGTAACTAGCCACAAGGAATGGCAGTGACAGGCCATACATAAAGTCTGTAGAGGCCAGGTTCACCATGTAGATCAGTGAAGCATTCCAGCGTTTGGTCTGGCGGAAGGAACGGTAGAGGATGATAGCGTTAAGGGAGATGCTGAAGAGGAACGTGAAAGAGTAACAGATGGGGAGGAAGATGTACTTGTAGGACTCGTCTATGCTGCAAGATGGAGGTGGAGCGGTGGTGGAGGGAGAGCTAAGTAAGACATGGAGTACTGAGACACTGATGCTGGGAGGAACTCCACCTGTAGATGGCATTGTGATGGATAAAGGGATTTTCATGTGAGGGAGACGTTCAACAAGGCTTGTACGTTTGGGATTCTGTCAAGCTTTTCCGCTGTCATCCTTATATTCTATTGTTTTTTAGTTTTGCACAATCCTGCACAGTAGCTTCTCAGATGATTTCACATGATCAGATCCATGAGTGGGTGTTCACCTAGAGATAAAGAGATAAAATAGTCATTCATCTGTACTTATTTAGGATCACAATTCAACTGAAAGTCTATGTCTCAGCTCAATAGTACAATCAGTAGCATTTTACGGTTTCTTTACACAAAATAACCATAACAGTGGTTGCTTTTTATTGGTTTTGATGATTCAGCTTACAACTGGCTCAAATTGTTAAGTCTTTACTAATGTGAAACCATCTTTAAATAAAATCTATAAATTATTGATTTATGCTGATAATACCATGTTGTATGCCATCGGGTCTAACACAAACTAACCAGGCCTTCTCCAGGTTACAGTCTGCTTTTGACGACCCCCAGACCTCTTTTATTAATTTAAACCTTGCTCTAACCTACATAGGTTTTAGAGTGGATTTTAATGATCACCTATTAGCTTTAAAGGTTCCTCATACCAACTCTGAACCAAGAAAGGCTGGTTTCTGATGCAAATTATTTTCAAATTAACAGCAAAACAAATGGACTTAAAGACACTCATTCCTTTGTATTTTGTAATTTGTTCTTAGGGCTTTTTTTGTAAAAGAGATCTTGATCTTAATGAGATTTCCGGAGTAAATAAAGTCTAACTAAAAATTTGTAAGTATTACTGATCAATGCCAGATAGTCCTCTACTGTATACTGTGAAAAATAGATTCCTTAATTTTCCGGTAGTTGTCTTTTGTTTAAATCCCTTTTTAGAAATGGGAAACATGGGAATATGATAAAGGAATCTTCATGACTTTGGTCATTTGCTGACTGTTTATTTACAGTACCAATTGTTTACATAAACATCTGCAATATCGTACTTTAACTGTAATATGCAATTACTCTCCACTTCACTTTAATTTGGATAGTTTTTGCCCAAACTTTATTTGTACTACCTTTAAATCCATTGTTATACTGCTCATTTTAGCCTAACTTGTAAAAATTCTGTTTATAGTAAAAGCCATCTGCATATATATTCATAGTACATATTCACTTGTAAACTCTGTAAACCATCCGTATATTATGATCATCATACATTTCTGTAAAAATTCTATTTATAGTAGTATCAACCTGTATATTATATTCAGTACATATCCACCTGTAAATCCTGTTCACAATACTTGTTATCTATATATTATATTCATAGGATAATCTAGCCGCAAAATTCTGTTTATAATAGCATTAATTTCTATATTTATTCAGTACATTTCCATCCTGCACTTACTGCTATTGCACTTCTGGTTAGGCCTAAACTGCATTTTGTTGCCTTGTACCTGTACCTGTGTAATGACAATAAAGTTGAATCTAATCTAAATTTTCAAGTCAAAATTTAAATTGTCCAGTTCTCTGGACTATCTGACTATCAGCTTTGTCTGTGCTTTGCATGCAGTGCTATGTAGTTGTTATGAATGCTAACATGCTAAACTACGATAGCGGACGTGGTACATATTACCTCATAAACATCAGCATGTCAACACTGTAAGTATAGTAGAATGCTGATGTTAGCATTTAGCTCAGAGTATAACCTCTGTTCTCTTGACGAAACATTTTGTTTTCTTGGCTCACATTAAAGGGCAGGAATGGAAAGTAGTGCCTCCCACTTCCCCCCTCACCTTTGAGTGTTTACTAGAGCCTTTGCACAATCTGTTTGACCTCCTGTTGTATGCTGCTGATTCTTAGTGCTTGTTTGCCTTCCTGTGTACAAGGGTATGCTGCTGATTCAGTCTCTTCTCACCCCATTAACTCAGTAATAAGTAACCACACTTCCCCTAGGTTTCTCCATGCACCCTTCTGTACATTGGTCTTGCTCTCACTCCATTTTGTACTATGACTCATTGGTGCTGTCTTCACAATCCTAAACATTTTTTCATGTCCCATATAGATGGGCTACAGCATTATCAAAGTCAACACAAGTAGACAGGATTCAGTCAGGCGATGATTTAGCTCTCAGTTGAAAGCCTCACTGTCAGCTGTAATCCTGCATATTAGGCCGGTGCAACTGTGTGTTTGTATAATGTTAAGTGAGCCATCCGCAGGTTATACCACCACCTCACTTCAGAGTTCATCTAAATAAGGGTAATAGGTCAACCAGTAACATGACATATTAACAGTAGGACACAAATAAGATGTAAAAGGTCTATGGTCTATAACCTAAATGTGATCTAACTTCCCTTTTGTTTGTTTTAAGTTTAATGATTCTGACTTAAAAAACAAGAATACAGCATGACATTTTAGACCTGCTATTTGGTGTGTAACTGTTAATGCTAAATTAAAAAACATTTTAATGTAGTAAACCCTTCAGACAACCATTTGCATCAGGAAGTGTTCCCTTTTAACATCAAAATGCGGACTATTTTTGAAGGCATGATACAAACTTTTGTTTTTTTGGATGTCTAGCAGATTCTTTAAAAAGTTGCTCACGTTGTGTAACTCGTTGCAATGAACATCAAGTCTGCTTCAGTTTCTATCAGTGTTACATTATCAAATGCAGTGGTGGAAGAAGTATTCTTTTCTTACGTAACAGTACTAATACCACATTGTAAAATAAGTAAAGGTCCTGCATTGACAATGTTACTTAAGTAAAAGTATCATCAGGAAAATGTAATTAAAATATTAAAAGTAAAATAATTAATTTAAATATTGTTGGGTAGTTTAATTTATGATGAAACAGCATATTTTATGAACTGCATCTATTGTGTGCAAAATCTTAATCTGTAAAGTAACTAAAGCGGTCAGATCAGTGTAGTGGAGTAAAAAGGACAAAATTTCTCTCGGAAATGTAGAAAGTGGAAGAAAAAGTGGCACCAAAAGTAAAGACTCAAGTAAACTGTAAGCACTTTAAATGTGTACTTAAGTACAGTACATACTTACATTACACTGCTGCTTTTTATACATTGGGAAAATATGTTCAGAGAGTGCAGTGATAAGACTAGGCTCTGTTGTGAGAGCACAGTTTTCCTTACAGCATGAATATGTGTGAATTTTACAAGTAGTGAACTTATATAGACTGATAGTAGTCAGGTTCAACATCCATTGCTGGTGTAAAGCCTGAAATCTGGCACTGAATATCAAAGTTTAGTGATAGGATGGTTGTGATTGGTTTGAAAAAATACAAACATGTCAAAGTGTTTCTCTCGCTATCCAAGAATAGATAAGTGGTGTAGCCAGACCATACTACAGCATTGACACAGCGCTATGGAGATAGGAAAGGCTATCAGAGACTAGGCTGAAAGAGACTACTTTATGTTTCTATCAGACTTGAACAAAAGTCTTTTGAATACAAATATGCATCAATATGCGTAACAATATTTCCTTTCAACTTGCCGCTTTTCTGTCACAGTGATTTGTGAGGTCTTTGTGATGCACCTACTCACGTTTGCTTAGAAACATGGTTACATTTATAAGCTTGCAGGAGATATCTATGAAACTGGCTTTCAATACGATGTGATGTTGTTACAAATGAGATGTTGTAGTCAAGACCACCTTAACTGAGACCAAGTCATCACCAAGACCAGAGTGTATCTACACAGAGTCAAGACCAAGAGCAGACCAGTGCGAGTCCAACACTGTATGACATGATAAAATGTGGAAAATGCTAACCATAGGCACTCCTCAAATTGATCTGAAAGATCCACATTTCCACAAAAAAAAATCACCCATAGAAAACCAATTAAGATTCTTCTGTATTTTCCTCTTTTATCACCAGTGTATCATGAGAAATGCCTTAATAAAATAACAATACGGCAGTTTTGGTCTCGATCGTTCTTGAAATACAAAATCCAGAGTCCTCTTTATCTAAGACCGAGACAAGACTAAAAATGCAGTTGATTCCGAGACCCAGACCTTCAAAAAGTGGTTTTGAGACACTAACACATGCTGCTGTACAAAGCCAACTGGAACCAAGTTACAAAAACGAAACGAATGCAGACTAAATAACCACATCAGTGGTTGCTTTCCATTGGTTTTGACGATTCAACTTAGAGCTGGTTCAAATTGTCACGTTTGGTTTTTATCAATGGTTTCAAATCAAATCAATAAATTATTGATTTATGCTGATGATACCATCTTGTATACCATCTGGTTTACCACAACCCAACCAGGCTTTCTCCAGGTTACAGTCCGCATTTGACGACCTCCAGACTGTACATAGCTTTTGATGACTTTGATGTCAACTGTGTTGAATTACAAAAATTAAGCATGTTTCAAGAGTCTGCTAATAGATTTTTTATACCACACAGAAATAAATGGAAACCAAAGGCTGCCTTAAAAGGTACAAACATATTTTCTACGAATTTGCTACATCATTGACCATTTTTCTGTTTGGGAATTTGTTGAATTTTTTTGATTTTCTCTACACAGTTCAGTATGATAGGTTGGTCAGTGTATCAAGGCCCTTTGAGAACAGAAAGTGTGACCTTTAGACATGGATAAGGTTCAACATAGAGGTTAGTTTAGATTTGATAGGTGATCAAACTCTACCGCTGCTCAGGAAATGCACAAGTGGTGACCAAAAGGAAAATATATCAGATTTGATTTAACCTTATTGTTAAAATAAAGTCTTAAATTCAGATTTGAGACATTTCTGTGATTTCTAGGGTTGGAGATTTGTAAAAATGAACTGAAACCTTTTTATGGACATACAGACACCTTTTTTTTTTTAACAAAATGACTAAATCAATGTAACAATTACTGTTTGGTTAAAGATCCTATCACTGGGAGTGCACATTATTCTTCTCTGGACTGCATGGAGGCCAAAGCAAAAGAGCTTGTTTTTCCAGCCTAATGTATCATCTGCCTCTGAATTCATATTCAATCTCATTAAGAAATGTTCCAGGACAGATTTTTAAATGTAATTACTGTTAGTTATCAATCTTGAACTGATGTTTAAAAACTGTTTTACAGCTTTAAAAAACAATCTGGAGCAAAAATGTCCCCTGTAAAGTCTTGTGAGATACATTAGGAGTTTTAGTGTTTGTGTATCAAACTCATAAATACCTGCATCACTGCAATCTGCTGTTAGACAAAGAGCTTACCTGTACCAGTGATGAGTTTTACTCCATATGGCTTCTGTTCTGTTGCCCATCAGAATAATCACAAGAAACTACAATAAAATCCGAAAGGCTTTGACTTGCAGCTTTAAAATACACCTTATTTCCTGGATATTTAAAAAGCTCAGGAAACATCAGCAGGAATCAGCGCCGCAGCAGTTTGGCTGATCAGTGAACTTGACAGTTGGACCACCTGAGCTTTTACCTTTTTCTGCTGCTTCTCTGAACAGTCCGAGCAGTTTCTATGGCAATGCAGTCCCTCCCTCTGTCCCTCACTGTGTCATCCAATTCTCCTTCCCCGCTTCACCTTTGTGTGTGTATGTGTGTGTGTGTGTGTGTGTGAGTGACTCCATCTCTCCTCACCTGTTGAGCGGAGCTGGATGTCTTGCAATAGTGGCTGATCTCCCTGAGAACACACAGACAGATGAATGGATCCCATCAATACATGTGCATTTATGTACTTCTGATGCATTTCATTCAGCCCTTGTACACTTAACAGTGATCCTCTTTATAGCCTGGTTTGGTCTTGGTGCCCAAATCTCAATCCAATCCATTAAACGTAATCTACACCGTAACCCAAGTTAGCAAAAAAATAACCCAAACTCCTCCCCTAAAATCTATATTCAGTTCTAATTAAATTTCTTTTAACGCCACTAATTGTTTTAAAGTGTGATAAACATGCGTGTTCTGATTTGACCCTCGGTCCACTCCGTAGTTTGGGAAATTGGGAAGCGATGCACTGTTGCCAACTTTCTGGCTAGATTTGACAACTTATCAGACCATCTTAGCAAATGTATCTATAAAAGAGACTGAAAGGGGGCCTGAGTAGCTCACCTGGTACAGCACGCGCCCATATGCAGAGCCTCAGTCCTTGACGCATCGGCCAGTGGTTCGGTTCCAACCGGTGACCCTTCGCTGCATGTTGCATGCTGTTCCCCTTATCTCTACCTTTTCAAGTCTAAGCTTGCCTATCAACAATAAAAAAAAAATAAAAAATAAAACGCTTATAAAAGCACCCTAGCGATTTAGCGACTTATTCAGACCATCAGGGAAATACATTTCTATTGTAATCCATTCCCTACCTGCAGTCCGTTAAGAAGTACTGTAGATCGAGTAAAGTACATTCATTACAGATAAATAATGTACAATTAATTGTGTGGTGACAATGGACAATGAACAATTTAGCTACTTGCAGAGGCGGCAGTATGAACAAATGTGTGAAATGTGTCCAGCTAATCCTAAATATTCTTAACTGAGGAGCAAATTTGACTAATTTAACAACAATCACAATTTACCCAGCAGAGACACACACACACACACACACACACACCCATGCAATGCATACTTAGCTTCTTCCCCGGAGTCTTTGTGCTTTCTCTTCTTGCAGATTTCCCTGGATTGTGGAGACACCTGGATTGTGGCTGGAACTACTGCCATGGTCCTGCTCGACAGCCACTGCCACTGCCACTGCCACTACTACTACTACTACTACTACTACTACTACTGTAGCGGCTAAGCCCAAGCTTTAAGCCTCTGAGGTGCTGTACCACAATTTCTCTATAAAGCATGGCAAAAGAGATGAGGTTTATTAGTTTAATTTATGTTGCTATTCTGGTATCTGGTCCCTTGAATAAATAATGTTTTTTTTATGCATGACACAATAATCATTTTATTCAACCCCAACCAGCCCGTCAGACACCGCCTACCAAGAGCCTGGGTCTGTCCGAGGTTTCTGCCTAAAAGGAAGTTTTTCCTCGCCACTGTCGCACTGTTGCTTGCTCTGGAGGGAAATAATAGAACTGTTGGGTCCTTGTAAATTACAGAGTGTGGTCTAGACCTACTCTATCTGTAAAGTGTCTTGAGATAACTCTTGTTATGAATTGATACTATAAACAAAACTGAATTGCATGATAAAATGATTCATTAATTCATTCATACCTACTGCTATAATTATTATGAGTAAAATTTCTCTGCCCACCAAAAGACAGCTTCTGTCCGAGGTTTCTGCCTGTTAAAAGTTTTTCCTCGCCGTTGTGAGGAGTTGCTTTCGGGGGGGAATTGCTGGATCTGTAAATTAGTGTGGTCTAGACCTACTCTAATGATAAAGTGCCGGGAGATAACTTCTGTTAAGATTCAACACTATGAATAAAATCGAAATGAATATAAAGAGGTACAGGCAGGTAACACAGGTAAGACACTGCTCACACATGTTCTCTGAAACTGACTGGATTAATACTTTTTTCATTTAAAAGTCACATCAGTGTTATCAAATGGAAACAAAATAATCAAACCACAACTAAAATTCCAAACAAGTTGACAGTTTTTTTCAATACACAGATTAATACAAGACAATAACCAATACAATAGCCTGTAAATAAAACAAGGAGTTTAACAGGATCTCGTTTTATATACAGATTCTTTTTTATTTTAACTAATCCAAATTAACATGTTATTCAAATGGATGCGGAAGCACTATTGCTTGCACAACTTGCAATGCCAACATTTTCATCTTAAATTATTCTTTAAAGTTAGGGAAGGTCTGTGGTCATGGTTATTATAACATTGTCAACACTGACTACTATGAGACAGTGATTACACTGTAAGAACAAAATCCTTAGCAAAACAGATAATGTCCTGCCAGAAAATTACCCGTAGCTTTTCAATGAAGTTTACGGCTATTTATATTAATAAAAAAACGGGATATTTTGTAGATTTACAGTATATCCTTTCTACCTTTCGGACATTTCTGTTAATCCCAAAAAAATCTAAATACAGAAAAACACCAGGGAAAAATCACAACAGAAAATTCCTTTATATTAACAGAATATTAGCCCGTATTTCTACAGACTTTTCTACAAGTGTAGATGAATACATTTTTTGTCTCCAAAATACAAAGATGAGAGTACCGTAATGTCCACTCACTTCTGTTAAAGCCTGACACACTAAGCCCACCATCAGCTGCGTCATTGTCTTGTTAAAGGCCTAGGGGGGGGGGAGAAAGTACTTAAAATACCAGCCACTCTGGCACAATGATGGTATGATAGTACCTTGTATAAATGCTGTAAATTCAGAATCAAAGCTGATGTTCAAATATTTGCTGGTTTCTAATAAATGCCAGGTAAAAACTCTAAGTGGGGTAAAATGAACCACTCGTGTAGCCTAAAAAGTACGTTCCTATACAAGTAAACTGCTTGTTTACGTTTTGAGGGAAATGTATTTCCCTCAAAACACACAGGACAGACAGAAGGGCTAATAAACTGTATATTACTGCAGATTTTATTACTGCAACCATCTTGGATTTTGAGCTTGGGGTACTGTGAGGTTGTCCGAGTTCCCAACTCTGGAATCCAAATTTACGGGTATTTCCGAGTACAAATGGAACACACTAGTAATCCCCACAGACCCCCATGTTAAAATGCCCAACTTTCCAAAAAATGCTTTGGTACAGCCTGGTACAAAAATTAACGGTTTTGCTCTTTAAAACTAAGTTCCCCAATCATGACTGTTGGGTTAGGGGAAGGGTGAATTTTTATTCAACTCACCCATTTGTATTATATCCAGGCTTAAAGTTCTGCATAATTAAGGCTGCCGTCACAGGAGGCTAATACAGACTGTAGGCCTCAGCTCCATCCACGCTCCACCTCGTTGCCCATTTTTGGATATGCCGTCGTAAAGCACTGCCAAGATGGCGATGGCCAAAGCTACTGGGAGCCACCCACTTTCAACTTCCTTTTGGGTAAATGCTAGATCGGATCCCCCAGACATGGCAATGTGCTTAGGTTTAGGCATGAGAAGTGGGAGATTGGTTAGGGTTAGGTTTAGAATACCTTGGTAAGCCAATCAGAGGCAGACAGACCACAAGGCAAGTCCTTTGATGTTGACAAGTCTAGAGGATCCAATCTAACATCTACCGATAGGAATCTCTTCAGAAACCTACGGGTGATGTAACAGAGACACATATTTTATACAGTTTTTGGTTGAAACAATCCCAATCCGGGAGAAAATATGTTTTCCTCGAAATTGAATTTAGTTTTATTCAATTTAATTTGTTTTAGGAAACAGGGTTGAATTAACTGTACTATAAAAGATTCACATGGTAAATACAACATAATTCAATTGTTCAATTAGCTTCTACCCTGCCTTTTTTGTGAATTCAGTGTAAAGCTACTGTGAATTAAACTCAACACTTCCTGATGTTTCACACCAACAGCTTACTAGCAACAAGAAACATACAGTACAAACGTGCGGAACATGTTGAGTCTTAATGACAGTAGTTTAACAGCGAACAAAAAAAAACAGCAGCTTTACTCCATAGCAGCAGAGTGTAGAGGATAACATAACATGTTGCTCTAAAGGAGTTAGTGTTGTACATCAAATCGAATTTATGAAGATAACAGGTAAACTATTTTTGTATAGTGTATAGTATTTGTTCAAAGGTAAAATATCACAAACGTGTGCCAAGACTTAAACAAAATTAACTGATTTGAATATTAAGATTAAAATATCTTCCCTTAGAGATAAAGGTTTGGTGAAAAACAATGTTTAATTTGTTGTACGTAAGATCCCATTTAGTTTTACAACTCCACCTAAAAAGTCCACACAAAGATACACATGACCAATAATAAAAGACATTTTCAGAAATCAGACAACATAACTACACAAAGTAGAAAACAGACAGATTGGCAGAATTAGCAGCAGTGGTGGAAGAAGTATACTCTTCACTGACAGGCAAAGAAAAACAGGCTCCACCCTCCTACAACTGGATGGCTGCACCTGACTGGACGAATGCTTCACCTGTGTGCCGTCTGCTCCCGGATTACAAAAGCGACTAGTCTGGAATACCATCTCTACTTTTGAGAAAATAGTTCACCAAAATGTGTTACTGAAAACATTTCATGCCAGGAATAGGCCATGCAGTTGCTGAATCTGTCTTAATTTCAGAATGAAAAGGGTCAGTTTAAAAGATTCTTTTTGGATGTTTTTGAGAAGCGGCGAGCCAAACTGCCCGCTCCTCATTTGCATAAAGTTGGCTGAAGATGGATGGATGGATGGATGGATGGCTGGATTCAACTTTATGCAAATAACGAGCCGGCGGCTCGATGCCCCGCTTCTCCAAAGTCGGCGCTTCCAAACGCAACCAGAATGCATTGAGCGGCTGCTCCAATTGAAATGAATGAGCAGCGGGGAAATGATGCTGACAATGGAGACATACTGTTAAGTCTGCAGCATAAGCTGAGGTCACTGCAACAACACATAACCCAATGGTTAAAGAGCCCCTTTTATGCTTGTTTTCAGCATCATATTTGTACTCGGGGTCTGCTAGAATAGGTTTACATCCTGTGATGATAAACAAACATAGGTTTCTCATGCTGCCCATTGCTCCAGCTCCTGTCTGAGCTCTTGGCCCGCCTTCTTGAAAAACCCAGTCTGCTCTGATTGGTCAGCTGGCCCACTCTGTTTTGCTTGGTGAACCAAATACAAGCAAGCCACTGGGCACACTGTGCTTGCTCGGGCAGCACCAATGGGCAGCACATACTGTATGAAAATCTGGGCTGGCTTTCTCAATCTGTGACATCACTAATTGAGGAATTTTAAACAGGAATATGGATGAGACGTTTCAGGAAGTTGAGAAAAAAGTGCTGTCTGTGGTAGAGAAAGCTCCATTTGGAGTGAAATGTGTTTATACATCAATTATACAATACTACTATACTGTACACAAAAAACTAACACTAAAAGACGGGAAAAAAAGCATAATAGGGACTTTTTAAATGTGAGTGACTGTAAAAGGAAAATGTCATTGAGTGGCTAAGTAAACAAACAAAAACATGATCATCCAAACTTAAACTCACCATCCTCTCATTCAGTTTGGCTGAGAGATTCCATTACTGACCAGATATACAAAACTAAATTAAATGTAAAAGTGTACAATTCATACATTTTTCATGTGCAAAATTTATTAATATCATTTTTCCCTTTTTTTTCCATTGGCGTTTTGGACCCAGCGTGTAACGGCTTTTAGGATGGTGTGTTAAGGTGGGAACTAAAACACTGTAAGTCTTCCAGTCTTGCTGCAAAGCTGAATTTAACATGACTCAGTGTTAGAAAAATTATGATACATACTTTTTCTCTGATTGTTATTAAAACTGCTTGCATAAGAATACCATATTATATTGATCACTCTAAACAAGATAAGCATGGAGCCATCGTCTGTCCTGGTGAAAGGCACAGCATGTTTCTGGAGGCAGAGCAGCCAGAGGAGATTCCCAGACCCAATGAGATAAACTGACATTGACTTTGTTTCAACATCCACTTTGTATAAATAAGTGGCTGTTGAGAGCTTCAAGTTAGGCATTTTTTGTACTATTATGTAGTGTGGAAACTGTCTCATTTAAATGAACTTTGACATAACTTCAGTGGTCTCTGTCTATTCTTGATAATTAAATTATTTTAACACCCAGACCTTAAACTGTTGTGGGGACACAGGAGATTAAACGGGTACTCATCCCCTCGTCAGTAAGTAGAGAAACAAGCATATTTCCCCAAAAATGGCTGCGTGCAGGGTTTCCACCAGAAAAGGTGTTAAGCCTGATGGCAAGTGTCTTTGGCCAGCGGCCAGTCACAGACTGATGGCAGCATTAATGTAGAGCCCAATAGTTTCTGTGATTACAAAATCATGGACAGAATCGCAGAATTGAGAATTTCAAAAAGCTATAAGACAGATACCACAGGGCCCCGCATTAGGTCAGTGCTAAAAGCTACAGTGCGTAGTTTCTGTCTCCCCAATGAGGAATTCCAAGCAATAACACTGTCTGTGCATCCACATGACGCAAGCCTATCGAGATTGCGCGCACCCCTCTCCATGCAGTTGCTAGTAACAAAGGAGGACGCGGAGGATTAGATAAACATGGTGGACTCTTCAGAAGAAGTATCTTCACTCGAGTCGAGCTGATAGTGTTAATTAGCTTTGTAGCAACTCATCTGGCAATGGCTTGAATGTAACGGACGTTTAGTAATATCAAAATGTTCCGCACTGAAGTTTACTGGAGATTTTCCAACCAAGTTGCCCTACTTTAACTAGTTTAAAAAAAGGTCTTTAAAATACATTACAAAATAATTCCCAGTGGTTTAGGCCTGGTCGAGGGAGGCAACTTTGGCCAGGTGGGCCACCAAGCCTGCAATACAAAAGGGGGAAACCCTGGCGTGTTCCTTTAAGGCCAACATCCACTGCCTGGATGTTGTGTCCAAATCAGTTACAGTTGTTGCCCATACTGTATGGCTCCGACATTCTGTTGAGTTTTACACCACTGCTGGTGGACACTGTCCTTTAGTGAGACAACATTTCCCTTATAAATACACAACATAGACAATAACGTTGAAAAATACTATGCACATGAATGTCGTGGTCCTTTCCAGGGAGGGACAGTCTTCACAGTGATTGGCTGGTCAGCCCTGACTGCAGGAGGGACTGACTGAGATGTTTGTGGATGCCAGGGTGGCACAGTCTGACTTACGATGGTGTTCACAGACTTGACACTTGTTCAAATGTTTTGTGGGACAGAGCTACAGGCTCGACGACTGAACTTCAGACTCACAGCGATGTCAGGTCCTGAACCTCCAGCAGCATGGCATCCTGCTCCGTCCTCAGCTGGTCTCGCACCTGCAGGCGGCCCACCAGGTCTGAGCTTAGGTCTGACGGGTACAGGTGGAGAAAAAAATAAATAAAAATCACCAAGGAGGTTAAAAAATACTGTTTTTAAATTAATTGCAGCACTTAGAGGTGTGGTGCATCCGAGAATTAAAAAAAGTCAGTCACTTTCTTTTTGCAGTGAAGAATGTTTCAGCTGGATTGAGTGTACTTGCTGTGTGTGTGTGTATGTGTGTGTGTGTGTGTGTTAGAAAAATGTAACTGTTAAAGTGAATATCTCTTTCTTTGTATCACTTATAATAGCCATCCTTGTCTAAAAGCACCCAAGGTCACATAGTCCACAGAAGAACTGAGCCAGACTTCTTCCCTTTCACTCCCCAGTTTCCAACACTAGGTAGAGTTTTAATGAGCTTTGAGATAGTGCGGCTGTTTGGGACATGGTAACCATGGAGAAAGGAGGGGGGATTTCAATGTATAAGTAAAAACTGAAGAAGTCGCTCTTCAGTCAATCTTCCGTGCCCACTGCAGCATGTTGGCTCCTTGCTAGCAAGTAAAAACTTCGTTAAAATGACTCCGGTGATCTCTTTGTTATCTTTTGGTAATGTGTGTTAGTGTGTGTGTGTGTGTACACACATACCTTGGATGGTCTGGCTGAGAGACGTGCAAAGAGCTTTCAGGTCCTTAATGCTGAAGTTTTGTAAATCACTGCGCTCCACGTGTCGTCTCTGGACTACAGGATCACTACGAGCTGCAGCCTGAGAGAGAAAGGACAAAAGGAGAGGAGAGATGATGCAAGAGAAGAAGAGAGAAGGAGAGGATTAAAAAGAGGAGAGAGGAGTTAGGAGGATAGGATAGGATGCGTGGAGAAGAGAAAAGGAGAGGAGAAAGGATGGAAAGAGAGGTGAGAGCATAAAAGGAGAGGATGATAGAAGAAAAAAAGAGGGGAGAGAGGACAAAGGATGCAAAGAGGAGAGAAAATGAGGATAAGGGAGAGGAGAAAGATAGGACAAAAAAAGATAAGAGGTAAGAGAAGAGAACAGAAAAGGATGAAGTGAGAGGATAGAGAAAGAGGAATGGATAGAGAGAGAATGAGGAAAGGATGAAAGGATGAGAGAATGAGGAAAAGATGAAAGGAAAAGGAGGGAGGAAATGATGAAAGGAGAGGATTGAAGAACTGCGTTTGGGAGTGAAAGATGAGGAGCAGGATGAGGAATGTCTTTCTCACCAGTGTTTTGTGGTCTGTTCTCAGCCGGTCTCTGAGGTTCCTCAGAGTGTTTCGGAAGCCTCTTGATTTGGGTTTCTCCGGCTTGGCAGCAGGCGGAGGATTCTTATGAACCTGAACGCTTCCTCTCTTTATCAGCAGGGATAGACAATGGGGCAGGAGGAACATGGAGAGGATATACGTACATGAGATAAAAAGACAGTGGCGGTGATTAGCTTCAGAGCGAGTAGCGACTCTAGAGTCATAGTGAGAGAAACAAGGTGTCTCCTGTGCTTTCTGACCACAGTGGGAAACTTGTAGCAGGAAAGGTTAACCCTCTCCTTGAATTCAGGTTGTTTATGGAGAAGAACCAGGAAATGAATTGGGGGAAATGCATTAAATGCGACTCGCATTTAATGTATTTCACTAAATCCAAGACCAAAAAAAGACATTTAGCACACAGAACAAAAGGCTGAATACAGTAGGTGCCCATTATGTTTATGTAACACAACAGTTATTCAACTACACAATTGCACACACACAACAACTACCAGGGTGTGAAGAAGTAACTGCACCGTTGACAAGCCGCTAGTGGTCACACAGTGAAGTGTTTGGATGCCCTCGTAAACAGTTGTGTGATGTAAATTAATCATTTTATTTTTTCAGCATCATTTACACCATTGTACGAACACTACGCCCTACGTCGTACTAGTTCCTACTAGTACCTACTGTACCCATGTCGTGGATTTAACGTAGAAGCATACATTGGCTTTTACCCGTGTGGTGCTGCTTTCCTTCTGGCTGGTCTCTCCCTGCTTCTCGTCCTCCTCCTCTTCACTTTCACTATCGTTGATGAAGCAGAGCTGAAGATTCATCTGGGTCTGTAAGCTGGAGGACACACAACAGACAGTCTATAATTCACACGTAATCTTCCTAACATTAAAACACCATTATATATTGAAAAGGGGAAACCCAAATAAGCTACTAAAAGCTTTTTGGAGGGGGCCTGATAACAATAAACATACAAAGAATATACAGACACTTAAAACTAAATTAACAATAGACACAATCCAGACAAATACCACAAAATAGACATTAAAAAAATTAATAAAAAAGATGAATAAAAAACAACTCCATTCACAATAGACGTAAAAGGGACATATTATGCTGAAGGTGGGAGGGGGCCTTGGGGAAGGTGGACGGATTCTATCTCCAACTTGGCCTGGGAATGCCTCGGGATCCCCCAGTTGGAGCTGGTTAATGTGGCTCGGGAAAGGGAAGTTTGGGGTCCCCTGCTGAAGCTGCTCCCCCCACAACCCGATACCGGATAAGTGGACGAAGATGGATGGATGGATGGATATTATGTTGAAAGCTCCAGTTTTAACAGTTTTTCTACTCTCAGCTAACTGTTATGCAACTCTAAGCCAGCCTGACGTTCTGGGTGGTAACCCGGATGCGTGGCCTTATTGGAGGCATTTGGTGTAAACAACTGAACGGCGTAGAGTGGAGGATTGTGCACTTTGGATACTTGACACAGGTCTCACAGCTTGTATGTAGCCATGTCTAAAAAACAGAAAACTGTCCAAGATGGAAAGGTATATAGGGAAGGACTTGGACCACTGAAAAGGCGCAATATTTCAGTTTATCGGCGGTGCAGATCCCTACGAGTTGGCTCCCTCTTCTTGGATCCATGATTCTTCCTTTAGTTGCATATCCTGATATAGTCAACTACCTGGTTTTCTCGCCGAGCCCATACACAGCAACAGACCTTAAATTCTAAAAAGGTTTGGAGGCCTATAACCAGATGGTGTGTGGATGAGTGAGGGAGACGCAGTACCAAGTCATTAACGGCCATTGTATTGTGAAGGCCAAAGTAAGTAATGCAAGAACGTCTTTAATCAACCTAACTGTATGATATCACTGCGATAATCAAGGTGTAGCCAAGTCACTCTCAATTGTTTTTTCATTTCAAAGACCCCCAGTTTGCTCACTAGACTGTACACTATCTGAGTAAGCGCCTCCTTTCCTCTGATAACTTCTGGCATTCTTTTCCCTGGTTTTTAATAACTTTTGGAAGTTCATAATATTCCAAATGTTTTTCCTCGGTCTGACCAATTGGTACAACCTAAAACACGGCAATTAACCATTTTCCTTGACGACGTTTTGGATCTACTTCAGTGCCTATGCTTTTTTGTGATGCGGATATCCAATAGGCAACTTCTGGTCTGATGACGAGTCGTGCAAACCCTCTATTTGGTTTAAAAGCCTTTATTTGCCAAATTTTTCAAATTGCTGCTTTGTTCCACTACAATGTAACATTAGCATACAAGTAACTACGTGCTAACGCAACATAGCTGTAGTTTCTGCCAATGCTGGTCATTTCTCCCTAAATTTTGATTACTGCTGGGACATGTTCTGTCAGATAATATTTGGTTTTGAAGCCTTTATTGGTACAAAGTCCTGCTATATACTCCGTTTCAGTAGGTCCAGCTGATACAAGTGAAACAGAGTGGAGGCAGGAAGTAGGGCTGCACAATTAATCAAATTTTAATCACAATTTTGGCATTTCACATTTGCGTAATTGAGCAATTTTCTTTTTTGTCATTTCATAGAACGCTGACTTTTTTTGCAAAGCCCATCTACCGCTCCGTAAACCTCTGTCTGATCATGTGCCAGTCAGAGTTGTTCCCTGCAACACGCAGCTTAGTTTCTAGACGTAGACAGTACAGTCACAGAGGAAATGTGAGGAAAACTCAACAGATAGCAGTCGGTCATACGGCGGTCTCAAGGTTTACCAGTTTACTAGTAAACGCAACATTTTGTCCCATCTGTGTTGTTTTTCAGACAACAGCAGTGACCAGTGCTAGTTGGTGTCTGTTAGCTTAGAGTAATATTTTTCCTCTAGGTCGCATCCGCTGCCTCTCCACAAACAAAGCAATGTTGTTTATATGGATATGGTTTAATGTTGCGTTACATGACCCATTTCTTCTGTAAAGCCGTGCCTGCGTTTGGCTCTCTCCTCTTACTCTCCGCGCAGCCCCGTCCCCATTCACTCAAACAGGCACCCCAGCAGAGACAGAGCGGCGACAGCGCCGGTGTCATGCTTCTGACATTTGTCCACAGTTCTAATTATTATTAACACAGCTGTATATTATTTGGCATGAGAGGCAAACCTGTATTTGTACCAGTGTTTCCGCTGGTAACTCTGCTATCGCGGCGGCCACGGCAAAAAACACTGAAGTTATTGAATGCAACTAACTTTGTATAGTAATAGCGCGTAAGACGGAGCCTGTTGGACCCATTCATAATGAGTCAGTCGTCACTCTGTGAGTAAGTCCATTGCACTCCCCCTCTCTCCCTAGCGCTTTTAATCTGTTATTGTTAAAAACAAGTAAAGGAGCTTTCACAGAGATACTTTTTTTTTTTTTTTTATAAATATACCCTAGGCTATTTATTTCAGATAATTTTCATGTCTTGCAGCTGTATGTATGTACAACATACAACTTCATATGGATGCGAAAGTAGTTATAAATAGCCTATGTGATTATAAAATTTGTTTTGGTTAAAATCAGCAAATAATCGTGATAATAATCGTGATCACAATATTGATCAAAATAATTGTAATTATCATTTTGGCCATAATTGTGCAACCCTAGCAGGAAGCACGCTGGCCAATCAGGGCAGACTGGGCTTTGTAAGGAGGGGGGCGTAAAGAGAGGCGGTCCTGCAGAGCATCTCATACAGAGGGTGAATACAGCTGCAGCAGTCATGGGCAGCTTAATAAAAATAATCATTTAAAAAACACGTAGACTTGTTCTTGTACAAATGCAAATATAATCCTGAAAATGCTATATAATAGATGCCCATAGACAAATACAGACAATACCAGTACACATATAAAACTTAAAGGTCCTATAACATGCTGCTTTTTGGATGCTTTTATATACTGTATCTATACAGTACATGGCAAACTCAACAACACTTTTTATATTGTGGGGTTTTATATAAACTGCAGCTTGTAGGGTCAGAAAACAACCTAAAACAGTCATCCTATAAAGTTGTACTATGGTTCTGGACTTTGATTTCTTGAGATTCTTTCTCTATTACACAAACAAAACCTCTACAGTCAGATTTGGGCTTATTGAGCCAAGAAATGATGCACACCAAATCCAGACGACATCCCACACATGACACCATGCTTGTGAGTAATAGGTCATGAGTGTTATGAGGTAGGTGTGTGTCTGTGTGTCTCTGTCTGTCTGTCTCTCTCTGATGTTTGTATATGTGTCTGTTAGTGTGTGTGTGTGTGTCTGTCTCTCTTTCTGTGTGTGTGTGTGTGTGTGTGTGTGTGTCTCGTCTGTCTGTTTGTGTGTCTCTGTCTGCGTGTGTACCGGGAGGTGAGTGCCAGAACGTGGCTGTTGCAGGCGTCGTCTCCGTCCTCCCAGCTCTCGGCTCTCCTCCCTCGGTCCTCCAACCAGCTCACTGGAGCTCTGCCTCGCTCCAGAGAAAGTCCGCTCTGAAAACCCAGCATATGTTACAGGGACATAGGAATACAGAAATTAGGGCTGCAAACATTCATTGATTAGTTGAACTACTATTAAATCAATCTCAAACAATTTTGATAACCGATTAATTGGTTTCAGAGTTGTTTTTAATTTAAAAAAGTCAAAATGCTCAGATTCCAGCTTCCTAAATGTGAATATTTTTTGTTTCTTCTCTCCTCTGTGACAGTTAACTCAATTGTTTTGAGTTGTCGACAAAACAAGACATTTGAGCACGTCATCTTGGGCTTTGGGAAACACTGATCAACATTTGTCACCATTTTCTGACATTTTACAGAGCAAACAACAAATCCATTAATAAGAGAAAATAATCAACAGGATAAAGAAAATAATCCTAAAAGCAATAAACATTGCCTTTTCATTCATTTAAAATAAAAAAAATGTAAAGATTATTGTTGGGCATTTCAGGCCTTTATTTTTAATAAGACAACTGCAGACAACAAAAGGGGAGAGAGGGGGAATGATATGCAGCAAAGGACCGCAGCGTCGAGGAGTAAACCTCTATATATGGGCGCCTGCCATACCAGGTTAGCTAACCAGGCACCCTCATTTGCTTTTTTCATTGGTGTGATTGCTATTTCCTTCTGGGATTTCTTTAGAATGCCTGTACTATACCCTGTTGACTATGGTTAGCTAAGCTAAGCTAGTGTAGCTTTGTGAGCCTGCGGGCCACGTTGTAACAGATGAACTGGGTTAGGACAAGGGTTTGACCCACGTCACTGTGTTTATCTGTAGATGGAACTTGTCGTGTAAACAACTTCAGTTCCTGTAAAAGCTGTGAGACCTGTGTCAAAGACATACCTGCTCCTGGATGTCTTCTTATTTACTCTGATCAATTTAGGGTAGCATTAATGTTTATTTTCATTGGTTATTAATCTGTCGATTATATTCTTGATTAGTTGTTTGCTCTATAAAATGTCAGTAAAACGTCCGACCAACAGTCGCGGGTATCATAATCACAGATTATAACAGGTAGCAACTCACATCTGCACTAGACTCACAACGGGTAGTGACAGCGTTTCTGATATTACATTGTTGTTTTTACCGCATTGCACTGTGGGATACTTAAGCTGGATTATTGTCCAGTGGTTGCATACTGTAATATTTCACCAGAAATAGTATGCAATTCCCGTACTATTAGTTTCATACTAAGCTTTTGGACATACTAAACATTTTCACATACTGTTTTAATTACTAAATAGTATAATAGTGTGGCATACGGACGCAACCATTGACTTTTTCCTGCCAGTGTTCCATTACTGACAATAAAAGTGAGGCCACATTTACATTGCTACGTTTCGCTTTTGAAGCGGAGTTTTGAGCCAAAAGCAATCTCCGTGCCCACAAGTGGTTTTATTTCCTGTAGAAGAACTAATCTCCCAAACACGCCCAAACCGCATATGTCATCAATATTCTCATATACTGGGCATAAACAGGAGGCAGCATGTATCAGAGTTTCTGCAGGTTTCAACAAGTCACATTTAAGATTTTATAAGACCTTTTTAAAACCTTTAGGAATGACATTTAAGACCTATATCACAACATAAAAATACAACAAAACGCATAGTCACAAAAGTACTTGCAAAGTAAATAAAATTGAATAAAAAGCGACACAGAGTAATATTGAGCAAATTATACTTGGACGAAATAAAGAAACACAGACAACACCACAGAATTAAAAAAAAAAAAAACATGTCAGTGAGCATTAGAGGTAGCGTTACATGGATGTAGGAAAAAATTAAGACCTGTTGAAAATGATTTAAGACATTAAGACTTTTTAAGGCATAACATTTTGATTTCAAAATTCAAGACATTGCAGAAAACCTGGTTTATACGCCGCCCGATGCTGGTAGTTGCCATTGTAACGTTAGTAGCTTAGTCACAGAGAACGAGACGTCATGATCGATAAGACCTAATCATGCGGTGAAACGGTATCAGTGTTGCCTCGGTTTGCAGCCATTGAGACTAAAACACAACCACGCAGATTCCAAACTAAAACGGGTCAGAAGTGTTTTGAAATGTCTCTGGAACGCCAGAGCAGTGTGAATGCGAGGTGCAAACGTAGCAAAAGATATTCTTTTCTGAGTGTTTCCCGGACTAAACACCACTGACCTTTGCCCTCTTCTCCTTATTCTCCTCTTCTTGCTTCTCCAGCTCGGCGATGCGCAGGCTCAGCGCCTCCCAGTGCATGATGGGAAGGCCCAGACTGTCCTCGCTGTAGCCCTCCTGCCATATCAGCGCTGCACCCTCCGAATCTTCTTCATCCTCCTCCTCGTCATTGTCAGCCTCTTCATCACTCCTCCTGTCGTCTTCTGCCTCGTTACTCTCTTTCTCTTCCCGCTGTTGCTCCTTCTCTCCCTCCATCTTCTACAGGGCTAAAACAAGCATTCAGATCCTTTACTTAAGTACAAATACCACACTGTAAAACATACTCTGTTACAAGTCAAAGTTCTGCATTGAAAAGGTTACCTAAGTGAAAGTATGTAAGTATCATCGAGGAAATGTACTTAACGCAGATTGAGTGATGATAATAATAATAATAATAATAATAATAATAATAATAATAATAACAACATGAATAGATACATTTGCATGCAGAAAACGCACAAACTGTTGCAGAAAATGTCACCAGAATGCAAGAAATGTAGCATTTGACGCTCAACATTTCCTGGGGGACGACCCAGACACCCCGGCTATAATATGTACCCCCATAATGTTAAAACTAACGTTTTGGCTGGATAGATAGGTGGCGTTCTCACCCCCAAAATGTTGAAGCCAAAGTTACACCCTTGCCCAAACATAACAGTTAAATTAATAGCCTGCACAAAATGTCAAATTGTTAGAAAAGAGATACATCCTGGCAGCGGGGGACTTAACGTTACTTGGACTCATGCCCTCAGTAACGTTAGCTCTTCTTTTTTTTTTTTAAACTCTTGACACAACGGCCCTGCCTAAATTCAAAGGTTTAGACTAGCAGCGTGGGTTTGATAGATGTAGACCTGAGAATAGTGTGTAGCTTACCACACAAAACGGTTGTTAGTTGTTTAAAAAAAAGAAGTAACTTACCACTTTCTCTCAAATAAAAACACAGCTCTTCTGCTCTCGCTGTCGGAGAAGTAGTTGAGAGTTTTGCCACATAACAGCTAGTTAGCTCCGCTCCTTCCTCAACTCCTCCTAGTTATCTTACCCCGTACCTTCCCTTCCTTTACATCAGGAGTTTCACTCCCTCTGCCTTTGCCTCAACCAGGCAAAAGAAGCGAAAATGATGTCCACCACCAAAGCCGTTCGGGTCTTACTCGTCTCAGTCTGCACTTACTTACGCGGTGTCTTGGCGGCTCTTTTATTATGCCAACTATCCACTCTTTCTAGGTCCTAACAAACAATGGAGACACAAACTTCAGGAATTTCACGCACAGGAAAAAGTTGTCAACGGAAAATTCAAATCTAGTATTTCCTGTCGCTGCCTACAAAATAAATGCCTTCTTGAGAGTTAGCTAGCTTAACCTGAACGCAGCTAGCTCATCACATATTCATTGTTTTTGACTTTATATCAGTGGAAAATACTATTTGTTTCCTATTTTATACATGGTCTAGATTAGGTGATATACTGGGCTAATAAAACTACTCAAATGAGGATAAATAGGCAAGTGTTAGCCTATTATTGAATTCCCAGAAATATGTAGCAAATAGTTTATATTATATCCAGTCAAATGTTTATAATTAATGAAATAATTAATATAATGTATAAAACATGGAAAGTATTAGACTTCTAATCAAAGTAACAGTTGCTAAACTTATTGGACAAATTGAGAAACAAAACTCGCAGTGTGTTTCCGGTTAGACCGGATCTGAGCAGTGTGAGCTTGACGCAGTCAGGAGAGGAGGTGGAGGTGGAGGTGTCTTGTTTCACTCGTTCCTGCTCTTCTGTCCATCTTCAAATATGGATGGATGGATGGATAGATGGTTAGATACTTTATTGATCCCAAGCAAACAAATCCACATGAATAATATGGACAATAAAAGAACAAATACTAAATAATCTAAATAAAAAAATTTAATACCCTATTTAATATGTCTAGGAAAAAAACAAGAGATGTAAACTGAGTGAATTACAAAAATGAATGTTTTTTTCCCAACAAGTTCTTGCACGCAGGTGAAAGGTGGCACACACTGCATGTGCACATACGCCCTCCATATGTCATCATACCTGCTGCCTGCCAACTCTTTTTGTAGTGGAAATTAAGTCACTTCTTAAACCCCTTACATTAATAATTAATTTTTTTTAAAGCAACAAATGTATAGGCTTTTATAAAGATGTAGTTGATGAGCTTCCTTAACACCATTTTGGTTGTGTATCCTCTATTATTGTTGTGGACAGAATTTACACATTTTACGGTGTGATTATGTATCCTTTTATTGGTTTTCATTCCTCATTTACTTATTTTCTACATGTATTTAATATGTAGGCTTATTTTTTATATAGACCCTTTATGTATATGTATATTATGTGGTATATTTTTGGTTTGTTTTTTGTTTTTGCTCTTGGAAATCGTATTGTGTAGCTTTTCTTGCCTTTATTGAAATTTTTCATGAATAAAATGTTTTAGAAAATTAAAATAATATGTACAGATATATGTGCGTGTGTGTGTTTGTGTGTCCAACTGGGTGTATATAGCCTATAGTACAATTTCAAAATTGAAGGCCTACATAAATTATAGCCTACTCTATATACTCTAACCTTAAAACCACATTTGTATAGTAGACAATATGACACACAGGCAGATCTGTTGATTGGTATTCTACAGACCGATAAAAATGAGACTACACAGGTGAGATGAGTGCAGGGTTCCATGGTTGTTATGTTTGGTCTCCAGGTGCATCATTTATGTGAGGCCGTCATTTAAACAAAAACAAACTCTACACAAGGTTAAGAAAACTTGTTTCTCTCAAGCTCCACTCAACAATTGCTTCCACATTTCTATTCCTACTGAGGACTTCTTCCATCCTGACAAGAGCTAAAGCCTCACAGAGACTGACTAAAGCCACACACCAAACCTCCAGCATGGAAAATGTGAGATTTGAACCCTTTAAAGGCTGCAGTGTTTTCTATGTATTTTACAGTCGAGACAAAGTTTGCTGACACAGCTAACCTGTAGAGCTGGAATATAAAAACATAATTTATCACGTATATGCCTAATATATATATATATATATATATATATATATATATATATATATTTTTATATTATGTATATAATATTATGGAATGCTATATAATATGATGGTTTGAAGATAAGCTAAAATGGTTATTTACTTAGTTCCTCTAAAATGGCTAAAGGGGAATTTAATTTTTCTCATGTGATGAATAATTTAGTCAGTTTTAGTTGTAGTTGCAGGATAAATTTGAATATTGGGCCTATGTCATTACACAACATAGCCCATAGCTAGGCTACTTTTAAGCATATATCTGGAAAATAAATGCAACAAATTCAAGACAACTGTGTCGGTCTGTTCTCCTCTATAGAGGAGTCTTTAGAAATTAAAAGAAAATATTTTTTACATGGCAAATGAATATGATAATTAAATGAAGGCTAAAGTTGACTGGAAAACTCCTAAGAACAGAGATAAACAAGGTTTTCAAGCTCCACTCGACAATTGCTTCCACATTTCAATTCCTTATTCCTATGGAAAATGTGAGATTTGAACCATAGACTCTTAATATTACTGGACAGAGCATCCGGTTCAGCGAAGTGCTGCAAATGTGGTGTTAAGTGGCTTAAATCTGCATTATATCTGAATTCCAGCTGGGGGCAACACATGCGCTTGCAAAAAGAGGTTGGTTCCTGTAGAGGTCTATGAGAAAGTGATCCCCTTCTCACCTCAGTGAACATTTTCATAATGAGCTTATGGTCTCAATCGCTAGTCTTCTGCAACACAAAATGATGTTCATTTTTTTGAATTATGGTCTCATTGATTTTAAAATGTGTAGGTCTATCTATGTAGGGATCCTTTCCATAATGTAGTCAGCTGCAAAACAAGCACTTCCAGCTTGTTTCACCACTGTCGACTGCAGTAGTCTCGCTTAATACTGGACCAATTTCCAAAATGTTTGTTCCCATCAGTCACCTTGACACAAAAATGTAGAGAAATAGGGTCCAGGTTGAGGAGAAAAAAAAAAGTTAAAAGAAAAATCAGTTAGGGAAAGTTTAAGTTTCTTTTTGTTTGCTTTATTCAATGCCAGAAGTTGCAAGACCCTGACTCCAGAAAAAGGAGAATCTCTGCACGCCAGGCAA
The DNA here is from genome assembly GCA_013375575.1 of Percina caprodes. NCBI lineage: Eukaryota > Metazoa > Chordata > Actinopteri > Perciformes > Percidae > Percina > Percina caprodes. The sequence goes on along the minus strand of JABXJD010000011.1, from coordinate 6,865,319 downwards.
AGGGTGTAAGGAAGCCTGCAGCCTGGTGTCCATGCTGCAACGGCGACCAGGTGAGACATTTGATTTTGGACAAAACAACCAACATTTTAGTCCTAATTTGTTCACAATGTAATCCTCAAACACTCCAGATTTAGACAGTTTTCAAAATGGCAAACACATAGCAGAGTATATGGACAGGGACACAGTGCGGGCCTTCTGTACAGACTGTTGCACTGCTTATTGGTGTTGCATTTTAGTAACCTGTTTTAGGCTATATCTACAATACTACATTTTGTTTTGAAAACCAAAAGCTTACACTTTGCGTCCACACCACTTTCAGCCAGTTTCAGAGACCCTAAAATGGAGACATTTAGAAAGACCGATGTCCCCATTTTGGTTTGAAAAGTCCAGAGTTGCTTTGTAGTCTGGACGGGCACAAACGGAGACATTTTTGAAACGATGACGCATGTGGGTCAGTCTTATCGTTTAGGTAGCTTAGACACCTTTCAGTAACAGTTCCACCTCGCCATTGTTGTTCTTTCTCCAAAGTATATTCAACTTAAGCATCCATGGTTTTCAGCCGCAGAGTAACTCCAGACAATTTGCTGTTTTCAAATCTCCAGTTAGCTTTTAGCACTGACTTAATGTAGGGCCCTCTGGCTTTTTTAAATTATTTTTTATAATTTCGTAATTCTGTCCATTATTATGTATTGCTGATAGTATCTATATTAATGCGGCCATCAGTCTGGGACTTGCCCCAGCCGGGTCTTTATAAAAATAAAAATAAAAGACACTTGCCACAGTGCCTAACAACTTTTATGGGGGAAACCCTGTATATAGTATTCCATTTGCACAAGTACATTAACAAAATTTGCACATTTATAATACAATGTATTTTCTGATTCTGTAAATAATGTGTGTAACGTTAGTAATGTTTTTTCTTTTTATTTACCGTGTATGTGCACTGTTTATTGGAAAGCAATGACCTAAATTTGGTTACAAATGTGCTTACACATTGTTTTAATAAAATAATAACTGACTTGGCTTTTCCCTGGTTCCGCATTTAAAGCAAAAGCGCCCGCACTCTGCTGCCCGTGCCGACCGTCCCCAGAAGAGGAAGTGGATCTCTGTGGCCCACCTTCCCAAACCTTCTGCTGAGATTCCAGCTTCTGAGGTGTCGAACTGGGGTCCTTCTCCCCAGCCTTCCACCCCAGCTGTTGAATTCGCAGGGTTACTGGGTTTGGTCCCACAGCTTGAGGCCAACATCTTGCCAGCTGACCTGCCGGTGGAGTCCACCATGGCCCCCAGCCTCCATCCCTCAACTGCGCCGCTGCACCACAACGAGCCTCTGAAGATACACATCTGCACTGTGGAAAAGTACCAGCAGATGTACCATGAGGTTGTAGATGATATGATGAGGTATATTTGGGTCAAAAAGCATTATTTTAATAAAATAATAACCGACTTGGCTTTCCCCAGGTTCCGCATTTAAAGCAAAAGCGCCCGCGCTCTGCTGCCCGTGCCGACCGTCCCCAGAAGAGGAGGTGGATCTCTGTGGCCCACCTTCCCAAACCTTCTGCTGAGAATCCAGCTTCTGAGGTGTCGAACTGGGGTCCTTCTCCCCAGCCTTCCACCCCAGCTGTTGAATTCGCAGGGTCACTGGGTTTGGTCCCACAGCTTGAGGCCAACATCTTGCAAGCTGACCTGCCGGTGGCGTCCACCGTGGCCCCCAGCCTCCAGCCCTCCGCTGCGCCGCTGCACCACAACGAGCCTCTGAAGATACACATCTGCTCTTGGGAAAAGTACCAGCAGATGTACCAAGAGGTTGTAGATGATATGATGAGGTATATTTGTGTCAAAAAGCATTGTTTCAATAAAATAATAACTGACTTGGCTTTCCCCAGGTTCCACATTTGAAGCAAAAGCGCCCGCGCTCTGCTGCCCGTGCCGACCGTCCCCAGAAGAGGAAGTGGATCTCTGTGGCCCACCTTCCCAAACCTTCTGCTGAGAATCCAGCTTCTGAGGTGTCGAACTGGGGTCCTTCTCCCCAGCCTTCCACCCCAGCTGTTGAAATCGCAGGGTTACTGGGTTTGGTCCCACAGCTTGAGGCCAACATCTTGCCAGCTGACCTGCCGGTGGCGTCCACCATGGCCCCCAGCCTCCAGCCCTCCGCTGCGCCGCTGCACCACGACGAGCCTCTGATGATACACAACCGCTCTGTGGAAGAGTACCAGCAGATCTACCATGAGGTTGTAGATGACATGCTAAGGTATGTTTGGGTCAAAAACAGGACTGTAGTTGCAGGGTTTCTCCCAGAAAGGTTTTTAAGCTTGGAGTATCTTTGGTTGGGGGCCAGTCACAGATTGAAGGCAGCATTAATGCAGAGCTGTTTTTTGGTGATAACAGAATCATAGATGGTATTAGCAAATTGAGAATTTAAAAAAACTATAAGACAGATTCCAGAGGGCCCATTAAATCAGCGCTAAAAGCTAACTGGAGACCTTAAAATATGACTACGTCTACGTGTCAAACCGAGCTGCCCCATTGTAACTATAGTTCAGAAAACTTCATAAAAATACATAAAACAATATGGCAAGTTTTAACTTTAATGTTTTTGAGTGCTAAGAGATACGATCCCACAAAGAGAACCTTTGTCTTCCACAAACGGAGGGGAAACCTTGCATATATAACTTTTCAATCACTTGTTTTTTTATAATGTTTTCATTTCTGTTTCTTCCGCTTCTCGCAGGTACAAGAGCGGCCAGCTGCGTCCGTACAGTTTAGACCTGGGACGCCGCATCAAGCAGAAGCTGTGGGAGAGACTGGACCGTCCCACGTTCAGTGAGACGGTCGGTGAAGACGGCCGGGTGCATGTGGATTGCTCCTATGGGGTCGGAGTCTATCCTCCTCTTTATGATGTGGACATTTCGGGGGAACCCTTGCCCAAAATGCCCTCAAAGAAAAGATCTAAGTCTAAATAAGTCATTGTTAGACTTCAATAAGGTCAAATCTGTACATAATGTTGGAGATTCAGTTTAAATATTGTAGTTTTAAGTTAAGTAGGTCTATAGTAGTTATAAGTTGAGTATTGTAGTTTTAAGTTAAGTGTTAAGTATTGTAGTTATAAGTTAAGTGTTAAGTTAAGTATTGTAGTTGTAAGTTAAGTATTGTAGTTTTAAGGTTAAGTGTTAAGTTAAGTATTGTAGTTTTAAGTTAAGTGTTAAGTATGGTAGTTGTAAGTTAAGTATTGTAGTTGTAAGTTAAGTATTGTAGTTGTAAGTTAAGTATTGTAGTAAGTTAAGTGTTAAGTTAAGTAGTGTAGTTTTAAGTTAAGTGTTAAGTATTGTAGTTTTAAGTTAAGTGTTAAGTAGTGTAGTTTTAAGATAAGTATTGTAGTTTTAAGTTAAGTGTTAAGTATTGTAGTTTTAAGTTAAGTGTTAAGTTAAGTCTTGTAGTTTTAAGTTAAGTATTGTAGTATTAAGTTAAGTGTTAAGTTAAGTATTGTAGTTGTAAGTTAAGTGTTAAGTTAAGTATTGTAGTTTTAAGTTTTATGTATTGCAGTTTTAAGATAGGTATTGTAGTTTTAAGTTAAGTGTTAAGTATTGTAGTTTTAAGTACAGTGAACCCTCGTTTTTCACGGGGGTTATGTTCCAAAAAGAACCCGTGATAGGCGAAATCCGTGAAGTAGTAACCTTTATTTTTTTTACAATTATTATACGATGAAATACTCCATAATACATTGAAACCAAAGAACAAAACCTTTTTAAAGGCCCAAGCATTTGTTTAACAAATAAAAGTACTGTATAAACGTTTTTTTACAAATAACTAATGTAAAATAATAATTGTAATCATCAATATGAACATTTTGTCGACATTATGGGTTTTAGAGAAACTTGAAATTGCAAGACAATTTGCAAACTTAAATTTGGCAAGCTGTTTTACGTACGTGTATAAACCGCAACGTTATTGACACACAGGTAGAGAAGAAGCTGAGAGACTGTTTAGCCAATCAGAATGCAGAACACAATGCACGATGCAAATCCGTGAAGCAGCGAGACCGTGAAAGGTGAACCGCGATATAGCGAGGGTTCACTGTATTGTAGTTTTAAGTGTTAAGTTAAGTATTGTAGTTTTAAGTTAAGTGTTAAGTTAAGTAGTGTAGTTTTAAGTTAAGTGTTAAGTTAAGTATTGTAGTTTTAAGTTAAGTGTTAAGTTAAGTAGTGTAGTTTTAAGATAAGTGTTAAGTTTTGGAGTTTTAAGTTAAATGTTAAGTATTGTAGTTTTAAGTTAAGTATTGTAGTTTTAAGTTAAGTATTGTAGTTTAAGGGTAAGTATTGTAGTTTAAGGGTAAGTATTGTAGTTTAAGGGTAAGTATTGTAATTCAAGGGTAAGTATTGTAGTTTAAGGGTAAGTATTGTAGTTTAAGGGTAAGTATTGTAGTTTAAGGGTAAGTATTGTAGTTATAAGTCATCTTAAGAAGTCAAACAACTGAAGAATGATTTGATTGATGATTTTGAATCAGCCTCTGTTAAACTCTTTAATCCAGTTTCAGCCTCAACAGCAACCTGCCAGGACACAAACAACCTCTGCAAAGCCTCCCCCTCACCCCCTCCCTTTTCACAATTGTGATTGGTTTAAAGTGCTCATATTGTGCTCATTTTCAAGTTCATAATTGTATTTAGAGGTTGTAACTTGTTGCACCTTTCTTTTTTCACTTTGTAAACCTATTACCTGCACAAAAAAGATATAAACACAAGAAAGGATAGGGAAAAACGCCGAAAAGTATAACATGAGCACTTTAAAGAAATGCAAACCACCCAGAGAGTTGTTTTTCTCCTATCCCACAATGCCTCTGTGGTGTAGCCAGACCTTACGCCACAAAGCTGTGGAGATAGGTCTGGCAATGTGACACTAAACCTCCACCTACAGCCTTTTTTTTCTCCAGAAACTTGCACTGCTGCCTCCACCTTGGATATTCGGCCAGATAACGCCACACGAGCCTCTACCTACAGCCTCTTCCAGTAACCTGCACCTCCACCTCCTATCTTAGTTCTACGTACACACCGAAGTGGAAGAGCAGGGGCCAAAGATACATTGGTAAATATAAACTCTTACATCACTGTTTCCCGGACCAAGGGCCACTTACCCTTTAACAAAAAAATCTTACGGTGCACCAAACTGCCAAAATATTCCTAAAAGTCACTGACAGTGGTGGAATGTAACTAAGTACAGAGATCTCAGCTATTTAGGGACGTCCCGGGACATGTCTGCATGGATAGAAAAAAGCAACAAAAACATTGAAAAAAGTGTAAAAAAAAAGAAAAAAACTAATTTGAAAAGCCCCGACAAATATTGGAAAAGCGACAAAGATTTTAGAAAAAGCTCCAAAAAAAAACTAAAAAGAAAATCAACAAAAACTAAAAAAGTTTTGATTCTTTAGGCCGTGCCATGCGTTATTGTAGGCCCAGTTTCATATGCAACTTAATCTGAAACAATACGTGGTAGGAGGTCGCTGCTCTGTCTTTCTTTCAGGTTAGGGGTCCTGGGCATAAAAAAAACATTAAAGACCCCGGTTTACATCATCTTCTTCTTCTTCTCACAGGTCTGTCTAATGATGAACACCCATCAAAATGGACCTGCTGAACGTCATAGCCCAGAAAGAGCTCTTCTTCCTCCCACAAGTCTGAAGTCAAGGCAGTGTGGATCATGCTAATTACAGCCGTATGATAAACTCTGTTCATGATAGAAGAGACCTGAAATATTCAAATTCTGTATCACTTCTGAATGTAAACACCCTTTTTTATCCAACTTACTGAGTGCAATGGGATTTTTAATGGAGTTTTTTTTCTGATGATGCGTGTTGCTTTTCTCCAGGCCCTGTTGGACTTCCAGACTTCCACATCTACAGCTGTGAATCAGAGGTGCTTCTTCATCCTCCACATCGTCTACTGTCTCAATCAACTCCACCAGCACTAGTTTCTCCCCGAGCCGATTCATAGAGATCTGAAGGACGCAGAGACGCTCCACCTGTGTTTTTAGTGCCTCACATTTCCAACCATGCTGCCTGAGAAACACTCTGTTACTGTGTACTAATAAGCCTTTGCAGTGTTGCAAAATAAAGTCAACTAAACTACTTTCCTGTCACAGTTTTCTTTTCAGCTTCAGTCATCAGATATGTTTTTACTTGCTGGTTACTTTGGGAAAAGTCACCCTAAAACCATTTCTGATTCCAAACATGGCGCTGTAATGGCGACAGGTAGCAGCAGAGTGCGAGTGTTGTCTTTTAACATTTTTAACCTGGTTTTAGCGTCGTTTTTAAAGTGGATCTGTGCGTGACGGTGATGACAATAACTCATCTTCAGTTTATGCAAACTTTTGGGCGTACTGTACACCAGGAGTCCCTCCATTACACCCGTGAGTTTCTCCTGTTCCTGCGTAATTCCGATGCGGGCATCGTGGAACCCCCGGCGGCTCTTCCACCAGAGATCATCCGGTCGGCAGCCACCCCTCCCGCAGAGAACCAGAGTTGGACATTCAGGACAGGAGTGAGGAAAAGGGGGAGACGCGGCGGCGTACGGCGAAGACTGAAGCGACAAGGCCATCGTAGGATACCTCTTCCTTCAATCATCCTCGCCAACGTCCAGTCCCTTCGTAACAAAGCGGACGAGCTCCAGGCAAAAGTAAAGTTCCTTTCGGAGTATAGAAATGCCTGTCTCCTCGCCTTGACAGAGACATGGCTCAAAGAACAGGATCCACTCTCTGATCTTGAGTTTCACCTGAAGCGCCAAACTTCATCATGGGCGATTTGAATCACTGTAAACCAGGGAAGTCCCCGTGTAACTTTTATCAATATGTCACCTGCGCAACACGACGGACCAACAGTCTGGACCTCTGTTATGGATCCGTCATAAGGTGCTTAGAAGTCCTACAGCAGAGCTCCACTCGGCATGTCTGACCACAACTCTGTTTGTTTGGTTCCGTCTTACAAACCGGCACTGAAGAGAAACAAGCCGAAACGAAGGTTAGTTCCGGTTTGGTCAGAGGACTCAATCCAGTGTCTACAGGAATGCTGCTGCTGCACTGACTGGGATCTATTCAAAAACGAATGTAAGGACATTGATGAGCTCACAGAGACTGTTTCTGCATACATTACCTTCTGTGAGGACTTAGTCATCCCTCGTAAATCCGTCTCCATGTATCCAAATAATAAACCATGGGTCTCTAAATCTGTCCAAAGCATAATTAATCAACGAAATATTAGCTTCAGCCAAGGTAACATGACTCAATGCAGAGTACTTCAAAAACAAGCTAAAAAGGAACTTAAGCTTGCAAAACTTAATTATAAGGACAAAGTTGAGAACATGCTGAGCACAGGCAACACACACCTGCATGGGAGGGTGTGAAAGCAATGATGGGGATGCAACCTAAGAAGTGTCTGATCTCCCTTAATGGCATGTCAGACCTTGTCCTCTCAAATGAGCTGAACACTTTCTATAATCGTTTTAATATTTATGATGTTAGTGAGGAGCTGTTATTTTTAATAACGTTGCCCCTGGGCAGGGTAAAGTCCATGTTGACAGAAACAAGGTCCTGACACTCTTCAGAGGCATAAACAAAGGAAAAGTCCCGGCCCCGATGGGATTGGAGGCCGTATATTAAAGAACTGTGCTGAACAGCTGGCAGACATTTTTTCTTTTATTTACAAAATGTCTTTACATCTCCACACTGGTCCTCGCCTTTGGAAAGACTCAATTATTGTTCCAGTACCTAAAAAAAAGGCTCCAGAGTCTCTTAACGACTTTAGGCCTGTGGCACTCACGTCCCTCACTATGAAGACGTTAGAGAAGATGGTGAAGGATGAACTTTTGACCTCTGTCCAGGATCTACTGGATCCGTTTCAATTTGCCTACAGACCAAACCGGGGAGTGGAAGATGCAGCATGGACTCTTTTTAACTCCATCCATACCCATCTTGAGAGTGCTAAGAGCTTTGTGCGACTGCTTTTTATTGACTTTTCTTCAGCTTTTAACCCTTGTGTTGTCTTCCCGTCAAAATTGAAAAATAAATCTTTTGTTGACGCTTTTTATCGATGTTTTTAACTTTTCCTTACGTTTTTGTCCCTGTTTTTCAACACTTTTGATGCTTTTTTTCCCATGTTTGTCCCTTTTGACGTTTTCAACACTACGTAACACTAACTTATTGACTAGTTTTACAGTTATTTTTGGAAGTTATGGTCAATAAACCTCATTTATAGGAAATTATACATTTATATATATATATAGAGAAGCAGAAATGGATGTTGATGATAATCACAGACTGGAATATGTCAACTTTTACTCAATACTATTTCAAAAACACTTCCATTTGTTTCTCCAAATGCTATCAAATGGAATAAGACGCCCCGAAAATACCCATCAAAATCACCCCAAAGAGCGGTGTGTGGAATCAGTCATGTTATTTCGGGTAATTACAATTATGTAGTGGAAAAAGAACATTGATATAGGAAAACGGGTCAATTTGACCCGAGGACAACATGAGGGTTAATTGCATCCAACCACATATTTTAGCGGGGACTTTAAAGAGTACTTTTAATATCGATCCTTGTCTTATCTCTTGGTTGATGCATGAAGCATGGCGCTATTTTAAATGATTTTACAGAGTGGTGCAAGTTGACTTTTATTAACATTAACGTGGCAAAAACTAAAGAAATGCTAATCGATTTTAGAAAGAACCCCCCACCCTCTCTTCTACTCTCATTAATGATCAAGCTATAGAAGTGGTGAAGCAATACAAATACCTTGGTATTATAATCGATGACAAACTCACCTTCGAGCCACAAGTTGACGCTGTCTGTAAGAAATCACATCAACGCATGTTTTTTTATCGTTAACTTTTAATTTTAATGTCGATAAGACTTATATGAGGATGTTTTGTTGTTGTTTTATTGAATCTATTCTTTCTTTTGCCTTTGTGAGTTGGTTTGGGTCCCTCACGCTTAAAAACAAGAACAGGCTGCAATAAGGTGTGTGGACAGAATTTACACATTTCACAGTGTGATTAGTTGTGTATCCTTTTATTTGTTTTCATTCCTCATTTACTTATTTTCTACATGTATTTAATATGTAGGCTTATTGTTTATATAGACCCTTTATGTATATGTATATTGTGTGATATGTTTTTTTTTTTTTGCTCTTGGAAATCGTATTGTGTATTATATGTAGCTTTTCTTGCCTTTATTGAAATTTTTCATGAATAAAATGTTTTAAAAAATTAAAATAATATGTACAGATATATGTGCGTGTGTGCGTGTGTGTCCAACTGGTTGTATATAGCCTATAGTACAATTTCACACAGGCAGATCTGTTGATTGGTATTCTACAGACTGGCCGATAAAAATGAGACTACACAGGTGAGATGAGTGCAGGGTTCCATGGTTGTTATGTTTGGTCTCCAGGTGCATCATTTATGTGAGGCCGTCATTTAAACAAAAACAAACTCTACACAAGGTTAAGAAAACTTGTTTCTCTCAAGCTCCACTCAACAATTGCTTCCACATTTCTATTCCTATTGGAGGACTTCTTCCATCCTGACAAGAGCTAAAGCCTCACAGAGACTGACTAAAGCCACACACCAAACCTCCAGCATGGAAAATGTGAGATTTGAACCCTTTAAAGGCTGCAGTGTTTTCTATGTATTTTACAGTCGAGACAAAGTTTGCTGACACAGCTAACCTGTAGAGCTGGAATATAAAAACATAATTTATCACGTATATGCCTATATATATATATATATATATATATATATATATATATATATATATATATATATATATATATAATATTATGGAATGCTATATAATATGATGGTTTGAAGATAAGCTAAAATGGTTATTTACTTAGTTCCTCTAAAATGGCTAAAGGGGAATTTAATTTTTCTCATGTGATGAATAATTTAGTCAGTTTTAGTTGTAGTTGCAGGATAAATTTGAATATTGGGCCTATGTCATTACACAACATAGCCCATAGCTAGGCTACTTTTAAGCATATATATGGAAAATAAATGCAACAAATTCAAGACAACTGTGTCGGTCTGTTCTCCTCTATAGAGGAGTTTTTAGAAATTAAAAGAAAATATTTTTACATGGCAAATGAATATGATAATTAAATGAAGGCTAAAGTTGACTGGAAAACTCCTAAGAACAGAGATAAACAAGGTTTTCAAGCTCCACTGACAATTGCTTCCACATTTCAATTCCTTATTCCTATGGAAAATGTGAGATTTGAACCATAGACTCTTAATATTACTGGACAGAGCATCCGGTTCAGCGAAGTGCTGCAAATGTGGTGTTAAGTGGCTTAAATCTGCATTATATCTGAATTCCAGCAGGGGGCGACACATGCGCTTGCAAAAAGAGGTCGGTTCCTGTAGAGGTCTATGAGAAAGTGATCCCCTTCTCACCTCAGTGAACATTTTCATGATGAGCTTATGGTCTCAATCGCTAGTCTTCTGCAACACAAAATGATGTTCATTTTTTTGAATTATGGTCTAATTTTTTTAATGTGTAGGTCTATCTATGTAGGGATCCTTTCCATAATGTAGTCAGCTGCAAAACAAGCACTTCCAGCTTGTTTCACCGCTGTCGACTGCAGTAGTCTCGCTTAATACTGGACCAATTTCCAAAATGTTTGTTCCCATCAGTCACCTTGACACAAAAATGTAGAAAAATAGGGTCCAGGTTGAGGAGAAAAAAAAAAGTTAAAAGAAAAATCAGTTAGGGAAAGTTTAAGTTTCTTTTTGTTTGCTTTATTCAATGCCAGAAGTTGCAAGACCCTGACTCCAGAAAAAGGAGAATCTCTGCACGCCAGGCAAAGGGTGTAAGGAAGCCTGCAGCCCGGTGTCCATGCTGCAACGGCGACCAGGTGAGACATTTGATTTTGGACAAAAAAACAACAACATTTTAGTCCTAATTTGTTCACAATGTAATCCTCAAACACTCCAAATTTAGACAGTTTTCAAAATGGCAAACACATAGCAGAGTATATGGACAGGGACACAGTGCGGGCCTTCTGTACAGACTGTCGCACTGCTTATTGGTGTTGCATTTTAGTAACTTGTTTTAGGCTATATCTACAATACTACATTTTGTTTTGAAAACCAAAATCTTACACTTTGCGTCCACACCACTTTCAGCCAGTTTCAGAGACCCTAAAATGGAGACATTTAGAAAGACTGATGTCCCCATTTTGGTTAGAAAAGTCCAGAGTTGCTTTGTAGTCTGGACGGGCACAAACGGAGACATTTTTGAAACGATGACGCATGTGGGTCAGTCTTATCGTTTAGGTAGCTTAGACACCTTTCAGTAACAGTTCCACCTCGCCATTGTTGTTCTTTCTCCAAAGTATATTCAACTTAAGCATCCATGGTTTTCAGCCGCAGAGTAACGCCAGACAATTTGCTGTTTTCAAATCTCCAGTTAGCTTTTAGCACTGACTTAATGTAGGGCCCTCTGGCTTTTTTAAATTATTTTTTATAATTTTGTAATTCTGTCCATTATTATGTATTGCTGATAGTATCTATATTAATGCGGCCATCAGTCTGGGACTTGCCCCAGCCGGGTCTTTATAAAAATAAAAATAAAAGACACTTGCCACAGTGCCTAACAACTTTTATGGGGGAAACCCTGTATATAGTATTCCATTTGCACAAGTACATTAACAAAATTTGCACATTTATAATACAATGTATTTTCTGATTCTGTAAATAATGTGTGTAATGTTAGTAATGTTTTTTCTTTTTATTTACGTGTATGTGCACTGTTTATTGGAAAGCAATGACCTAAATTTGGTTACAAATGTGCTTAAACATTGTTTCAATAAAATAATAACTGACTTGGCTTTCCCTGGTTCCGCATTTAAAGCAAAAGCGCCCGCACTCTGCTGCCCGTGCAGACCGTCCCCAGAAGAGGAAGTGGATCTCTGTGGCCCACCTTCCCAAACCTTCTGCTGAGATTCCAGCTTCTGAGGTGTCGAACTGGGGTCCTTCTCCCCAGCCTTCCACCCCAGCTGTTGAATTCGCAGGGTTACTGGGTTTGGTCCCACAGCTTGAGGCCAACATCTTGCCAGCTGACCTGCCGGTGGCGTCCACCATGGCCCCCAGCCTCCAGCCCTCCGCTGCGCCGCTGCACCACAACGAGCCTCTGAAGATACACATCTGCACTGTGGAAAAGTACCAGCAGATGTACCATGAGGTTGTAGATGATATGATGAGGTATATTTGGGTCAAAAAGCATTATTTTAATAAAATAATAACCGACTTGGCTTTCCCCAGGTTCCGCATTTAAAGCAAAAGCGCCCGCGCTCTGCTGCCCGTGCCGACCGTCCCCAGAAGAGGAAGTGGATCTCTGTGGCCCACCTTCCCAAACCTTCTGCTGAGAATCCAGCTTCTGAGGTGTCGAACTGGGGTCCTTCTCCCCAGCCTTCCACCCCAGCTGTTGAAATCGCAGGGTTACTGGGTTTGGTCCCACAGCTTGAGGCCAACATCTTGCCAGCTGACCTGCCGGTGGCGTCCACCATGGCCCCCAGCCTCCAGCCCTCCGCTGCGCCGCTGCACCACACGAGCCTCTGATGATACACAACTGCTCTGTGGAAGAGTACCAGCAGATCTACCATGAGGTTGTAGATGACATGCTAAGGTATGTTTGGGTCAAAAACAGGACTGTAGTTGCAGGGTTTCTCCCAGAAAGGTTTTTAAGCTGGAGTATCTTTGGTTGGGGCCAGTCACAGATTGAAGGCAGCATTAATGCAGAGCTGTTTTTTGGTGATAACAGAATCATAGATGGTATTAGCAAATTGAGAATTTAAAAAAACTATAAGACAGATTCCAGAGGGCCCATTAAATCAGCGCTAAAAGCTAACTGGAGACCTTAAAATATGACTACGTCTACGTGTCAAACCGAGCTGCCCCATTGTAACTATAGTTCAGAAAACTTCATAAAAATACATAAAACAATCATTCCCAGGGGCATTAGGCCCCGTGGGCCACCAGGCCTGCAATACACTTGGCAAGTCTATGGCAAGTTTTAACTTTAATGTTTTTGAGTGCTAAGAGATACGATCCCACAAAGAGAACCTTTGTCTTCCACAAACGGAGGAAACCTTGCATATATAACTTTTCAATCACTTGTTTTTATAATGTTTTCATTTCTGTTTCTTCCGCTTCTCGCAGGTAAAGAGCGGCCAGCTGCGTCCGTACAGTTTAGACCTGGGACGCCGCAAAAGCAGAAGTGGGAGAGACTGGACCGTCCCACGTTCAGGGAGACGGTCGGTGAAGACTGGCCGGGCCATGTGGATTCTCCTATCATCCTCGCCAAGTCCATCCTCCTCTTAATGATGTGGACATTTCGGAGAACCCTTTCCCAAGATGTCTCCTCAAAGACAAAGACATGTCTAAATAATCATTGTTAGACTTCAATAAGGTCAAACTTCATAATGTTGCGAGATTCAGTTTAAATGTTGTAAGTTTTATTAAGTATTGTAGTTTTAAGTTAAGTGTTAAGTATTGTAGTTTTAAGGTTAAGTATTGTAGTTGTAAGTACTTGTAGTTTTAAGTTAAGTGTTAAGTATTGTAGTTACAAGTTAAGTGTTAAGTTAAGTTTGTAGTTGTGTTAAGTATTGTAGTTTTAAGGTTAGTGTTAAGTTAAGTATTGTAGCTTAAGTTAAGTATCTGTAGTTTTGTTAAGTATTGTGTTTAAAGTTAGTATTGTAATAAGTTATGTGTTAAATAAGTATTGTAATTTTAAATTGTAGTTTTAAGTTAGTTAAGTCAATGCATTGTAGTTTTAAACAAGCTAAAAAGAACTTAAGCTTGCAAAACTTAATTATTGACAAAGTTGAGAAATGCTTAAGTGTTAAGCATTGGAGTGTGAAAGTTGTGCAACCTAAGAAGTGTAGATCTTTAAGCATGTCAGACCTTGTCCTCTCAAATGAGCTGAACACTTTCTATAAGTTTTAAATTTATGATGTTAGTGAGGAGCTGTTATTTTTAATAACGTTGCCCCTGGGCAGGGTAAAGTCCAGGTTGACAGAAACAAGGTCCTGACACTCTTCAGAGGCATAAACAAAAGGAAGAGTAACCTTTGGGATTGGAGGCCGTATATTAAAGAACTGTGCTGAACAGCTGGCAGACATTTTCTTTTATTTACAAAATGTCTTTACATCTCCACACTGGTTTCGCCTTGGAAAGACTCAATTATTGTTTGCCTAAAAAAAAGGCTCCAGAGTCTCTTAACGACTTTAATCATCACTCACTCACTATGAAGACGTTAGAGAAGATGGTGAAGGATGAACTTTTGACCTCTGTCCAGGATCTACTGGATCCGTTTCAATTTGCCTACAGACCAAACCGGGAGTGGAAGATGCAGCATGGACTCTTTTAACTCCATCCATACCCATCTTGAGAGTGCTAAGAGCTTTGTGCGACTGCTTTTATTGACTTTTCTTCAGCTTTTAACCCTTGTGTTGTCTTCCCGTCAAAATTGAAAAATAAATCTTTGTTGACGCTTTTTATCGATGTTTTTAACTTTTCCTTACGTTTTTGTCCCTGTTTTTCAACACTTTTGATACTTATTGACTAGTTTTACAGTTATTTTTGGAAGTTATGGTCAATAAATCTCATTTATAGGAAATTATACATTTATATATATAGAGAGAAGCAGAAATGGATGTTGATGATAATCACAGACTGGAATATGTCAACTTTTACTCAATACTATTTCAAAAACACTTCCATTTGTTTCTCCAAATGCTATCAAATGGAATAAGACGCCCCGAAAATACCCATCAAAATCACCCCAAAGAGCGGTGTGTGGAATCAGTCATGTTATTTCGGGTAATTACAATTATGTAGTGGAAAAAGAACATTGATATAGGAAAACGGGTCAATTTGACCCGAGGACAACATGAGGGTTAATTGCATCCAACCACATATTTTAGCGGGGACTTTAAAGAGTACTTTTAATATCGATCCTTGTCTTATCTCTTGGTTGATGCATGAAGCATGGCGCTATTTTAAATGATTTTACAGAGTGGTGCAAGTTGACTTTTATTAACATTAACGTGGCAAAAACTAAAGAAATGCTAATCGATTTTAGAAAGAACCCCCCACCCTCTCTTCTACTCTCATTAATGATCAAGCTATAGAAGTGGTGAAGCAATACAAATACCTTGGTATTATAATCGATGACAAACTCACCTTCGAGCCACAAGTTGACACTGTCTGTAAGAAATCACATCAACGCATGTTTTTTTTATCGTTAACTTTTAATTTTAATGTCGATCAGACTTATATGAGGATGTTTTGTTGTTTTATTGAATCTATTCTTTCTTTTGCCTTTGTGAGTTGGTTTGGGTCCCTCACGCTTAAAAACAAGAACAGGCTGCAATAAGGTGTGTGGACAGAATTTACACATTTCACAGTGTGATTAGTTGTGTATCCTTTTATTTGTTTTCATTCCTCATTTACTTATTTTCTACATGTATTTAATATGTAGGCTTATTGTTTATATAGACCCTTTATGTATATGTATATTGTGTGATATGTTTTTGCTCTTGGAAATCGTATTGTGTATTATATGTAGCTTTTCTTGCCTTTATTGAAATTTTTCTTGAATAAAATGTTTTAAAAAATTAAAATAATATGTACAGATATATGTGCGTGTGTGTCCAACTGGTTGTATATAGCCTATAGTACAATTTCACACAGGCAGATCTGTTGATTGGTATTCTACAGACTGGCCGATAAAAATGAGACTACACAGGTGAGATGAGTGCAGGGTTCCATGGTTGTTATGTTTGGTCTCCAGGTGCATCATTTATGTGAGGCCGTCATTTAAACAAAAACAAACTCTACACAAGGTTAAGAAAACTTGTTTCTCTCAAGCTCCACTCAACAATTGCTTCCACATTTCTATTCCTATTGAGGACTTCTTCCATCCTGACAAGAGCTAAAGCCTCACAGAGACTGACTAAAGCCACACACCAAACCTCCAGCATGGAAAATGTGAGATTTGAACCCTTTAAAGGCTGCAGTGTTTTCTATGTATTTTACAGTCGAGACAAAGTTTGCTGACACAGCTAACCTGTAGAGCTGGAATATAAAAACATAATTTATCACGTATATGCCTATATATATATATATATATATATATATATATATATATATATATATATATATATATATATATAATATTATGGAATGCTATATAATATGATGGTTTGAAGATAAGCTAAAATGGTTATTTACTTAGTTCCTCTAAAATGACTAAAGGGGAATTTAATTTTCTCATGTGATGAATAATTTAGTCAGTTTTAGTTGTAGTTGCAGGATAAATTTGAATATTGGGCCTATGTCATTACACAACATAGCCCATAGCTAGGCTACTTTTAAGCATATATCTGGAAAATAAATGCAACAAATTCAAGACAACTGTGTCGGTCTGTTCTCCTCTATAGAGGAGTCTTTAGAAATTAAAAGAAAATATTTTTTACATGGCAAATGAATATGATAATTAAATGAAGGCTAAAGTTGACTGGAAAACTCCTAAGAACAGAGATAAACAAGGTTTTCAAGCTCCACTCGACAATTGCTTCCACATTTCAATTCCTTATTCCTATGGAAAATGTGAGATTTGAACCATAGACTCTTAATATTACTGGACAGAGCATCCGGTTCAGCGAAGTGCTGCAAATGTGGTGTTAAGTGGTTTAAATCTGCATTATATCTGAATTCCAGCAGGGGGCGACACATGCAAAAAGAGGTCGGTTTCTGTAGAGGTCTATGAGAAAGTGATCCCCTTCTCACCTCAGTGAACATTTTCATGATGAGCTTATGGTCTCAATCGCTAGTCTTCTGCATCACAAAATGATGTTCATTTTTTTGAATTATGGTCTCATTGATTTTAAAATGTGTAGGTCTATCTATGTAGGGATCCTTTCCATAATGTAGTCAGCGGCAAAACAAGCACTTCCAGCTTGTTTCACCGCTGTCGACTGCAGTAGTCTCGCTTAATACTGGACCAATTTCCAAAATGTTTGTTCCCATCAGTCACCTTGACACAAAAATGTAGAGAAATAGGGTCCAGGTTGAGGAGAAAAAAAAAAGTTAAAAGAAAAATCAGTTAGGGAAAGTTTAAGTTTCTTTTTGTTTGCTTTATTCAATGCCAGAAGTTGCAAGACCCTGACTCCAGAAAAAGGAGAATCTCTGCACGCCAGGCAAAGGGTGTAAGGAAGCCTGCAGCCCGGTGTCCATGCTGCAACGGCGACCAGGTGAGACATTTGATTTTGGACAAAACAACAACATTTTAGTCCTAATTTGTTCACAATGTAATCCTCAAACACTCCAGATTTAGACAGTTTTCAAAATGGCAAACACATAGCAGAGTATATGGACAGGGACACAGTGCGGGCCTTCTGTACAGACTGTCGCACTGCTTATTGGTGTTGCATTTTAGTAACTTGTTTTAGGCTATATCTACAATACTACATTTTGTTTTGAAAACCAAAATCTTACACTTTGCGTCCACACCACTTTCAGCCAGTTTCAGAGACCCTAAAATGGAGACATTTAGAAAGACCGATGTCCCCATTTTGGTTTGAAAAGTCCAGAGTTGCTTTGTAGTCTGGACGGGCACAAACGGAGACATTTTTGAAACGATGACGCATGTGGGTCAGTCTTATCGTTTAGGTAGCTTAGACACCTTTCAGTAACAGTTCCACCTCGCCATTGTTGTTCTTTCTCCAAAGTATATTCAACTTAAGCATCCATGGTTTTCAGCCGCAGAGTAACTCCAGACAATTTGCTGTTTTCAAATCTCCAGTTAGCTTTTAGCACTGACTTAATGTAGGGCCCTCTGGCTTTTTTAAATTATTTTTTATAATTTTGTAATTCTGTCCATTATTATGTATTGCTGATAGTATCTATATTAATGCGGCCATCAGTCTGGGACTTGCCCCAGCCGGGTCCTTATAAAAATAAAAATAAAAGACACTTGCCACAGTGCCTAACAACTTTTATGGGGGAAACCCTGTATATAGTATTCCATTTGCACAAGTACATTAACAAAATTTGCACATTTATAATACAATGTATTTTCTGATTCTGTAAATAATGTGTGTAATGTTAGTAATGTTTATTTTTTTTATTTACCGTGTATGTGCACTGTTTATTGGAAAGCAATGACCTAAATTTGGTTACAAATGTGCTTAAACATTGTTTCAATAAAATAATAACTGACTTGGCTTTTCCCTGGTTCCGCATTTAAAGCAAAAGCGCCCGCACTCTGCTGCCCGTGCAGACCGTCCCCAGAAGAGGAAGTGGATCTCTGTGGCCCACCTTCCCAAACCTTCTGCTGAGATTCCAGCTTCTGAGGTGTCGAACTGGGGTCCTTCTCCCCAGCCTTCCACCCCAGCTGTTGAATTCGCAGGGTTACTGGGTTTGGTCCCACAGCTTGAGGCCAACATCTTGCCAGCTGACCTGCCGGTGGCGTCCACCATGGCCCCCAGCCTCCAGCCCTCCGCTGCGCCGCTGCACCACAACGAGCCTCTGAAGATACACATCTGCACTGTGGAAAAGTACCAGCAGATGTACCATGAGGTTGTAGATGATATGATGAGGTATATTTGGGTCAAAAGCATTATTTTAATAAAATAATAACCGACTTGGCTTTCCCCAGGTTCCGCATTTAAAGCAAAGCGCCCGCGCTCTGCTGCCCGTGCCGACCGTCCCCAGAAGAGGAAGTGGATCTCTGTGGCCCACCTTCCCAAACCTTCTGCTGAGAATCCAGCTTCTGAGGTGTCGAACTGGGGTCCTTCTCCCCAGCCTTCCACCCCAGCTGTTGAAATCGCAGGGTTACTGGGTTTGGTCCCACAGCTTGAGGCCAACATCTTGCCAGCTGACCTGCCGGTGGCGTCCACCATGGCCCCCAGCCTCCAGTCCTCCGCTGCGCCGCTGCACCACGAGCCTCTGAAGATACACATCTGCACTTGGGAAAAGTACCAGCAGATGTACCATGAGGTTGTAGATGATATGATGAGGTATATTTGGGTCAAAAAGCATTGTTTCAATAAAATAATAACTGACTTGGCTTTCCCCAGGTTCCACATTTGAAGCAAAAGCGCCCGCGCTCTGCTGCCCGTGCCGACCGTCCCCAGAAGAGGAAGTGGATCTCTGTGGCCCACCTTCCCAAACCTTCTGCTGAGAATCCAGCTTCTGAGGTGTCGAACTGGGGTCCTTCTCCCCAGCCTTCCACCCCAGCTGTTGAAATCGCAGGGTTACTGGGTTTGGTCCCACAGCTTGAGGCCAACATCTTGCCAGCTGACCTGCCGGTGGCGTCCACCATGGCCCCCAGCCTCCAGCCCTCCGCTGCGCCGCTGCACCACGACGAGCCTCTGATGATACACAACCGCTCTGTGGAAGAGTACCAGCAGATCTACCATGAGGTTGTAGATGACATGCTAAGGTATGTTTGGGTCAAAAACAGGACTGTAGTTGCAGGGTTTCTCCCAGAAAGGTTTTTAAGCTTGGAGTATCTTTGGTTGGGGGCCAGTCACAGATTGAAGGCAGCATTAATGCAGAGCTGTTTTTTGGTGATAACAGAATCATAGATGGTATTAGCAAATTGAGAATTTAAAAAAACTATAAGACAGATTCCAGAGGGCCCATTAAATCAGCGCTAAAAGCTAACTGGAGACCTTAAAATATGACTACGTCTACGTGTCAAACCGAGCTGCCCCATTGTAACTATAGTTCAGAAAACTTCATAAAAATACATAAAACAATATGGCAAGTTTTAACTTTAATGTTTTTGAGTGCTAAGAGATACGATCCCACAAAGAGAACCTTTGTCTTCCACAAACGGAGGGGAAACCTTGCATATATAACTTTTCAATCACTTGTTTTTTTATAATGTTTTCATTTCTGTTTCTTCCGCTTCTCAGGTACAAGAGCGGCCAGCTGCGTCCGTACAGTTTAGACCTGGGACGCCGCATCAAGCAGAAGCTGTGGGAGAGACTGGACCGTCCCACGTTCAGTGAGACGGTCGGTGAAGACGGCCGGGTGCATGTGGATTGCTCCTATGGGGTCGGAGTCTATCCTCCTCTTTATGATGTGGACATTTCGGGGGAACCCTTGCCCAAAATGCCCTCAAAGAAAAGATCTAAGTCTAAATAAGTCATTGTTAGACTTCAATAAGGTCAAATCTGTACATAATGTTGGAGATTCAGTTTAAATATTGTAGTTTTAAGTTAAGTAGGTCTATAGTAGTTATAAGTTGAGTATTGTAGTTTTAAGTTAAGTAAGTATTGTAGTTATAAGTTAAGTGTTAAGTTAAGTATTGTAGTTGTAAGTTAAGTATTGTAGTTTTAAGGTTAAGTGTTAAGTTAAGTATTGTAGTTTTAAGTTAAGTGTTAAGTATGGTAGTTGTAAGTTAAGTATTGTAGTTGTAAGTTAAGTATTGTAGTTGTAAGTTAAGTATTGTAGTAAGTTAAGTGTTAAGTTAAGTAGTGTAGTTTTAAGTTAAGTGTTAAGTATTGTAGTTTTAAGTTAAGTGTTAAGTAGTGTAGTTTTAAGATAAGTATTGTAGTTTTAAGTTAAGTGTTAAGTATTGTAGTTTTAAGTTAAGTGTTAAGTTAAGTCTTGTAGTTTTAAGTTAAGTATTGTAGTATTAAGTTAAGTGTTAAGTTAAGTATTGTAGTTGTAAGTTAAGTGTTAAGTTAAGTATTGTAGTTTTAAGTTTTATGTATTGTAGTTTTAAGATAGGTATTGTAGTTTTAAGTTAAGTGTTAAGTTAAGTATTGTAGTTTTAAGTACAGTGAACCCTCGTTTTTCACGGGGATTATGTTCCAAAAAGAACCCGTGATAGGCGAAATCCGTGAAGTAGTAACCTTTATTTTTTTTACAATTATTATACGATGAAATACTCCATAATACATTGAAACCAAAGAACAAAACCTTTTTAAAGGCCCAAGCATTTGTTTAACAAATAAAAGTACTGTATAAACGTTTTTTTACAAATAACTAATGTAAAATAATAATTGTAATCATCAATATGAACATTTTGTCGACATTATGGGTTTTAGAGAAACTTGAAATTGCAAGACAATTTGCAAACTTAAATTTGGCAAGCTGTTTTACGTACGTGTATAAACCGCAACGTTATTGACACACAGGTAGAGAAGAAGCTGAGAGACTGTTTAGCCAATCAGAATGCAGAACACAATGCACGATGCAAATCCGTGAAGCAGCGAGACCGTGAAAGGTGAACCGCAATATAGCGAGGGTTCACTGTATTGTAGTTTTAAGTTAAGTGTTAAGTTAAGTAGTGTAGTTTTAAGTTAAGTGTTAAGTTAAGTAGTGTAGTTTTAAGTTAAGTGTTAAGTTAAGTAGTGTAGTTTTAAGATAAGTGTTAAGTTTTGGAGTTTTAAGTTAAATGTTAAGTATTGTAGTTTTAAGTTAAGTATTGTAGTTTTAAGTTAAGTATTGTAGTTTAAGGGTAAGTATTGTAGTTTAAGGGTAAGTATTGTAGTTTAAGGGTAAGTATTGTAGTTTAAGGGTAAGTATTGTAGTTTAAGGGTAAGTATTGTAGTTCAAGGGTAAGTATTGTAGTTTAAGGGTAAGTATTGTAGTTTAAGGGTAAGTATTGTAGTTTAAGGGTAAGTATTGTAGTTATAAGTCATCTTAAGAAGTCAAACAACTGAAGAATGATTTGATTGATGATTTTGAATCAGCCTCTGTTAAACTCTTTAATCCAGTTTCAGCCTCAACAGCAACCTGCCAGGACACAAACAACCTCTGCAAAGCCTCCCCCCTCACCCCCCCTCCCTTTTCACAATTGTGATTGGTTTAAAGTGCTCATATTGTGCTCATTTTCAAGTTCATAATTGTATTTAGAGGTTGTAACTTGTTGCACCTTTCTTTTTTCACTTTGTAAACCTATTACCTGCACAAAAAAGATATAAACACAAGAAAGGATAGGGAAAAACGCCAAAAAGTATAACATGAGCACTTTAAAGAAATGCAAACCACCCAGAGAGTTGTTTTTCTCCTATCCCACAATGCCTCTGTGGTGTAGCCAGACCTTACGCCACAAGGCTGTGGAGATAGGTCTGGCAATGTGACACTAAACCTCCACCTACAGCCTTTTTTTTCTCCAGAAACTTGCACTGCTGCCTCCACCTTGGATATTCGGCCAGATAACGCCACCCGAGCCTCTACCTACAGCCTCTTCCAGTAACCTGCACCTCCACCTCCTATCTTAGTTCTACGTACACACCGAAGTGGAAGAGCAGGGGCCAAAGATACATTGGTAAATATAAACTCTTACATCACTGTTTCTCAATGTTTACCGGACCAAGGGCCACTTACCCTTTAACAAAAAAATCTTACGGTGCACCAAACTGCCAAAATATTCCTAAAAGTCACTGACAGTGGTGGAATGTAACTAAGTACAGAGATCTCAGCTATTTAGGGACGTCCCGGGACATGTCTGCATGGATAGAAAAAAGCAACAAAAACATTGAAAAAAGTGTAAAAAAAAAGAAAAAAACTCATTTGAAAAGCCGCGACAAATATTGGAAAAGCGACAAAGATTTTAGAAAAAGCTCCAAAAAACTAAAAGAAAATCAACAAAAACTAAAAAGTTTTGATTCTTTAGGCCGTGCCATGCGTTATTGTAGGCCCAGTTTCATATGCAACTTAATCTGAAACAATATGTGGTAGGAGGTCGCTGCTCTGTCTTTCTTTCAGGTTAGGGGTCCTGGGCATAAAAAAACATTAAAGACCCCGGTTTCATCATCTTCTTCTTCTTCTCACAGGTCTGTCTAATGATGAACACCCATCAAAATGGACCTGCTGAACGTCATAGCCCAGAAAGAGCTCTTCTTCCTCCCACAAGTCTGAAGTCAAGGCAGTGTGGATCATGCTAATTACAGCCGTATGATAAACTCTGTTCATGATAGAAGAGACCTGAAATATTCAAATTCTGTATCACTTCTGAATGTAAACACCCTTTTTTATCCAACTTACTGAGTGCAATGGGATTTTTAATGGAGTTTTTTTTCTGATGATGCGTGTTGCTTTTCTCCAGGCCCTGTTGGACTTCCAGACTTCCACATCTACAGCTGTGAATCAGAGGTGCTTCTTCATCCTCCACATCGTCTACTGTCTCAATCAACTCCACCAGCACTAGTTTCTCCCCGAGCCGATTCATAGAGATCTGAAGGACGCAGAGACGCTCCACCTGTGTTTTTAGTGCCTCACATTTCCAACCATGCTGCCTGAGAAACACTCTGTTACTGTGTACTAATAAGCCTTTGCAGTGTTGCAAAATAAAGTCAACTAAACTACTGTACTTTCCTCAGTCATCAGATATGTTTTTACTTGCTGGTTACTTTGGGAAAAGTCACCTCATTTCTGATTCCAAACATGCTGTTGGCGACAGGTAGCAGCAGAGTGCGAGTGTTGTCTTTTACATTTTTAACCTGGTTTTAGCGTCGTTTTTAAAGTGGATCTGTGCGTTGATGACAATAACTCATCTTCAGTTTATGCAAACTTTTGGGCGTACTGTACACCAGGAGTCCCTCCATTACACCCGTGAGTTTCTCCTGTTCCTGCGTAATTCCGATGCGGGCATCGTGGAACCCCGGCGGCTCTTCCACCAGAGATCATCCGGTCGGCAGCCACCCCTCCCGCAGAGAACCAGAGTTGGACATTCAGGACAGGAGTGAGGAAAAGGGGGAGACGCGGCGGCGTACGGCGAAGACTGAAGCGACAAGGCCATCGTAGGATACCTCTTCCTTCAATCATCCTCGCCAACGTCCAGTCCCTTCGTAACAAAGCGGACGAGCTCCAGGCAAAAGTAAAGTTCCTTTCGGAGTATAGAAATGCCTGTCTCCTCGCCTTGACAGAGACATGGCTCAAAGAACAGGATCCACTCTCTGATCTTGAGTTTCACCTGAAGCGCCAAACTTCATCATGGGCGATTTGAATCACTGTAAACCAGGGAAGTCCCCGTGTAACTTTTATCAATATGTCACCTGCGCAACACGACGGACCAACAGTCTGGACCTCTGTTATGGATCCGTCATAAGGTGCTTAGAAGTCCTACAGCAGAGCTCCACTCGGCATGTCTGACCACAACTCTGTTTGTTTGGTTCCGTCTTACAAACCGGCACTGAAGAGAAACAAGCCGAAACGAAGGTTAGTTCCGGTTTGGTCAGAGGACTCAATCCAGTGTCTACAGGAATGCTGCTGCTGCACTGACTGGGATCTATTCAAAAACGAATGTAAGGACATTGATGAGCTCACAGAGACTGTTTCTGCATACATTACCTTCTGTGAGGACTTAGTCATCCCTCGTAAATCCGTCTCCATGTATCCAAATAATAAACCATGGGTCTCTAAATCTGTCCAAAGCATAATTAATCAACGAAATATTAGCTTCAGCCAAGGTAACATGACTCAATGCAGAGTACTTCAAAAACAAGCTAAAAAGGAACTTAAGCTTGCAAAACTTAATTATAAGGACAAAGTTGAGAACATGCTGAGCACAGGCAACACACACCTGCATGGGAGGGTGTGAAAGCAATGATGGGGATGCAACCTAAGAAGTGTCTGATCTCCCTTAATGGCATGTCAGACCTTGTCCTCTCAAATGAGCTGAACACTTTCTATAATCGTTTTAATATTTATGATGTTAGTGAGGAGCTGTTATTTTTAATAACGTTGCCCCTGGGCAGGGTAAAGTCCAGGTTGACAGAAACAAGGTCCTGACACTCTTCAGAGGCATAAACAAAAGGAAAAGTCCCGGCCCCGATGGGATTGGAGGCCGTATATTAAAGAACTGTGCTGAACAGCTGGCAGACATTTTTTCTTTTATTTACAAAATGTCTTTACATCTCCACACTGGTCCTCGCCTTTGGAAAGACTCAATTATTGTTCCAATACCTAAAAAAAAGGCTCCAGAGTCTCTTAACGACTTTAGGCCTGTGGCACTCACGTCCCTCACTATGAAGACGTTAGAGAAGATGGTGAAGGATGAACTTTTGACCTCTGTCCAGGATCTACTGGATCCGTTTCAATTTGCCTACAGACCAAACCGGGGAGTGGAAGATGCAGCATGGACTCTTTTTAACTCCATCCATACCCATCTTGAGAGTGCTAAGAGCTTTGTGCGACTGCTTTTTATTGACTTTTCTTCAGCTTTTAACCCTTGTGTTGTCTTCCCGTCAAAATTGAAAAATAAATCTTTTGTTGACGCTTTTTATCGATGTTTTTAACTTTTCCTTACGTTTTTGTCCCTGTTTTTCAACACTTTTGATGCTTATTGACTTTTGAGTTTTACTAGTTACTTTTGACTAGTTTTACAGTTAAGTTATGGTCAATAAATCTCATTTATAGGAAATTATACATTTATATATATATATAGAGAAGCAGAAATGGATGTTGATGATAATCACAGACTGGAATATGTCAACTTTTACTCAATACTATTTCAAAAACACTTCCATTTGTTTCTCCAAATGCTATCAAATGGAATAAGACGCCCCGAAAATACCCATCAAAATCACCCCAAAGAGCGGTGTGTGGAATCAGTCATGTTATTTCGGGTAATTACAATTATGTAGTGGAAAAAGAACATTGATATAGGAAAACGGGTCAATTTGACCCGAGGACAACATGAGGGTTAATTGCATCCAACCACATATTTTAGCGGGGACTTTAAAGAGTACTTTTAATATCGATCCTTGTCTTATCTCTTGGTTGATGCATGAAGCATGGCGCTATTTTAAATGATTTTACAGAGTGGTGCAAGTTGACTTTTATTAACATTAACGTGGCAAAAACTAAAGAAATGCTAATCGATTTTAGAAAGAACCCCCCACCCTCTCTTCTACTCTCATTAATGATCAAGCTATAGAAGTGGTGAAGCAATACAAATACCTTGGTATTATAATCGATGACAAACTCACCTTCGAGCCACAAGTTGACACTGTCTGTAAGAAATCACATCAACGCATGTTTTTTTTATCGTAAACTTCGCAATTTTAATGTCGATAAGACTTATATGAGGATGTTTTGTTGTTGTTTTATTGAATCTATTCTTTCTTTTGCCTTTGTGAGTTGGTTTGGGTCCCTCACGCTTAAAAACAAGAACAGGCTGCAATAAGGTGTGTGGACAGAATTTACACATTTCACAGTGTGATTAGTTGTGTATCCTTTTATTTGTTTTCATTCCTCATTTCCTTATTTTCTACATGTATTTAATATGTAGGCTTATTGTTTATATAGACCCTTTATGTATATGTATATTGTGTGATATGTTTTTTGTTTTTTGTTTTGCTCTTGGAAATCGTATTGTGTATTATATGTAGCTTTTCTTGCCTTTGTTGAAATTTTTCATGAATAAAATGTTTTAAAAAATTAAAATAATATGTACAGATATATGTGCGTGTGTGCGTGTGTGTCCAACTGGTTGTATATAGCCTATAGTACAATTTCACACAGGCAGATCTGTTGATTGGTATTCTACAGACTGGCCGATAAAAATGAGACTACACAGGTGAGATGAGTGCAGGGTTCCATGGTTGTTATGTTTGGTCTCCAGGTGCATCATTTATGTGAGGCCGTCATTTAAACAAAAACAAACTCTACACAAGGTTAAGAAAACTTGTTTCTCTCAAGCTCCACTCAACAATTGCTTCCACATTTCTATTCCTATTGGAGGACTTCTTCCATCCTGACAAGAGCTAAAGCCTCACAGAGACTGACTAAAGCCACACACCAAACCTCCAGCATGGAAAATGTGAGATTTGAACCCTTTAAAGGCTGCAGTGTTTTCTATGTATTTTACAGTCGAGACAAAGTTTGCGGACACAGCTAACCTGTAGAGCTGGAATATAAAAACATAATTTATCACGTATATGCCTAATTATATATATATATATATATATATATTTTTATATTATGTATATAATATTATGGAATGCTATATAATATGATGGTTTGAAGATAAGCTAAAATGGTTATTTACTTAGTTCCTCTAAAATGGCTAAAGGGGAATTTAATTTTTCTCATGTGATGAATAATTTAGTCAGTTTTAGTTGTAGTTGCAGGATAAATTTGAATATTGGGCCTATGTCATTACACAACATAGCCCATAGCTAGGCTACTTTTAAGCATATATCTGGTAAATAAATGCAACAAATTCAAAACAACTGTGTCGGTCTGTTCTCCTCTATAGAGGAGTTTTTAGAAATTAAAAGAAAATATTTTTTACATGGCAAATGAATATGATAATTAAATGAAGGCTAAAGTTGACTGGAAAACTCCTAAGAACAGAGATAAACAAGAATCCTCACAGAGACTGACTAACGCCACACACCAAACCTCCATCATGGAAAATGTGAGATTTGAACCATAGACTTAATATTACTGGACAGAGCATCCGGTTCAGCAAAGTGCTGCAAATGTGGTGTTAAGTGGCTTAAATCTGCATTATATCTGAATTCCAGCAGGGGGCGACACATGCGCTTGCAAAAAGAGGTCGGTTTCTGTAGAGGTCTATGAGAAAGTGATCCCCTTCTCACCTCAGTGAACATTTTCATGATGAGCTTATGGTCTCAATCGCTAGTCTTCTGCAACACAAAATGATGTTCATTTTTTTGAATTATGGTCTCATTTTTTTAATGTGTAGGTCTATCTATGTAGGGATCCTTTCCATAATGTAGTCAGCGGCAAAACAAGCACTTCCAGCTTGTTTCACCGCTGTCGACTGCAGTAGTCTCGCTTAATACTGGACCAATTTCCAAAATGTTTGTTCCCATCAGTCACCTTGACACAAAAATGTAGAAAAATAGGGTCCAGGTTGAGGAGAAAAAATAAATAAAAAGTTAATCTGGCCACCATGAACTCCAGGGGTTAAAATTGGCTTGTGAAAAGAAAAATCAGTTTTAAGGGAAAGTTTAAGTTTCTTTTTGTTTGCTTTATTCAATGCCAGAAGTTGCAAGACCCTGACTCCAGAAAAAGGAGAATCTCTGCACGCCAGGCAAAGGGTGTAAGGAAGCCTGCAGCCTGGTGTCCATGCTGCAACGGCGACCAGGTGAGACATTTGATTTTGGACAAAACAACAACATTTTAGTCCTAATTTGTTCACAATGTAATCCTCAAACACTCCAGATTTAGACAGTTTTCAAAATGGCAAACACATAGCAGAGTATATGGACAGGGACACAGTGCGGGCCTTCTGTACAGACTGTCGCACTGCTTATTGGTGTTGCATTTTAGTAACTTGTTTTAGGCTATATCTACAATACTACATTTTGTTTTGAAAACCAAAAGCTTACACATTGCGTCCACACCACTTTCAGCCAGTTTCAGAGACCCTAAAATGGAGACATTTAGAAAGACTGATGTCCCCATTTTGGTTCGAAAAGTCCAGAGTTGCTTTGTAGTCTGGACGGGCACAAACAGAGACATTTTTGAAACGATGACGCATGTGGGTCAGTCTTATCGTTTAGGTAGCTTAGACACCTTTCAGTAACAGTTCCACCTCGCCATTGTTGTTCTTTCTCCAAAGTATATTCAACTTAAGCATCCATGGTTTTCAGCCGCAGAGTAACGCCAGACAATTTGCTGTTTTCAAATCTCCAGTTAGCTTTTAGCACTGACTTAATGTAGGGCCCTCTGGCTTTTTTAAATTATTTTTTATAATTTTGTAATTCTGTCCATTATTATGTATTGCTGATAGTATCTATATTAATGCGGCCATCAGTCTGGGACTTGCCCCAGCCGGGTCTTTATAAAAATAAAAATAAAAGACACTTGCCACAGTGCCTAACAACTTTTATGGGGGAAACCCTGTATATAGTATTCCATTTGCACAAGTACATTAACAAAATTTGCACATTTATAATACAATGTATTTTCTGATTCTGTAAATAATGTGTGTAATGTTAGTAATGTTTTTTCTTTTTATTTACCGTGTATGTGCACTGTTTATTGGAAAGCAATGACCTAAATTTGGTTACAAATGTGCTTAAACATTGTTTCAATAAAATAATAACTGACTTGGCTTTTCCCTGGTTCCGCATTTAAAGCAAAAGCGCCCGCACTCTGCTGCCCGTGCCGACCGTCCCCAGAAGAGGAAGTGGATCTCTGTGGCCCACCTTCCCAAACCTTCTGCTGAGATTCCAGCTTCTGAGGTGTCGAACTGGGGTCCTTCTCCCCAGCCTTCCACCCCAGCTGTTGAATTCGCAGGGTTACTGGGTTTGGTCCCACAGCTTGAGGCCAACATCTTGCCAGCTGACCTGCCGGTGGCGTCCACCATGGCCCCCAGCCTCCATCCCTCAACTGCGCCGCTGCACCACAACGAGCCTCTGAAGATACACATCTGCACTGTGGAAAAGTACCAGCAGATGTACCATGAGGTTGTAGATGATATGATGAGGTATATTTGGGTCAAAAAGCATTATTTTAATAAAATAATAACCGACTTGGCTTTCCCCAGGTTCCGCATTTAAAGCAAAAGCGCCCGCGCTCTGCTGCCCGTGCCGACCGTCCCCAGAAGAGGAGGTGGATCTCTGTGGCCCACCTTCCCAAACCTTCTGCTGAGAATCCAGCTTCTGAGGTGTCGAACTGGGGTCCTTCTCCCCAGCCTTCCACCCCAGCTGTTGAAATCGCAGGGTTACTGGGTTTGGTCCCACAGCTTGAGGCCAACATCTTGCCAGCTGACCTGCCGGTGGCGTCCACCATGGCCCCCAGCCTCCAGCCCTCCGCTGCGCCGCTGCACCACAACGAGCCTCTGAAGATACACATCTGCTCTTGGGAAAAGTACCAGCAGATGTACCAAGAGGTTGTAGATGATATGATGAGGTATATTTGTGTCAAAAAGCATTGTTTCAATAAAATAATAACTGACTTGGCTTTCCCCAGGTTCCACATTTGAAGCAAAAGCGCCCGCGCTCTGCTGCCCGTGCCGACCGTCCCCAGAAGAGGAAGTGGATCTCTGTGGCCCACCTTCCCAAACCTTCTGCTGAGAATCCAGCTTCTGAGGTGTCGAACTGGGGTCCTTCTCCCCAGCCTTCCACCCCAGCTGTTGAAATCGCAGGGTTACTGGGTTTGGTCCCACAGCTTGAGGCCAACATCTTGCCAGCTGACCTGCCGGTGGCGTCCACCATGGCCCCCAGCCTCCAGCCCTCCGCTGCGCCGCTGCACCACGACGAGCCTCTGATGATACACAACCGCTCTGTGGAAGAGTACCAGCAGATCTACCATGAGGTTGTAGATGACATGCTAAGGTATGTTTGGGTCAAAAACAGGACTGTAGTTGCAGGGTTTCTCCCAGAAAGGTTTTTAAGCTTGGAGTATCTTTGGTTGGGGGCCAGTCACAGATTGAAGGCAGCATTAATGCAGAGCTGTTTTTTGGTGATAACAGAATCATAGATGGTATTAGCAAATTGAGAATTTAAAAAAACTATAAGACAGATTCCAGAGGGCCCATTAAATCAGCGCTAAAAGCTAACTGGAGACCTTAAAATATGACTACGTCTACGTGTCAAACCGAGCTGCCCCATTGTAACTATAGTTCAGAAAACTTCATAAAAATACATAAAACAATCATTCCCAGGGGCATTAGGCCCCGTGGACCACCAGGCCTGCAATACACTTGGCAAGTCTATGGCAAGTTTTAACTTTAATGTTTTTGAGTGCTAAGAGATACGATCCCACAAAGAGAACCTTTGTCTTCCACAAACGGAGGGGAAACCTTGCATATATAACTTTTCAATCACTTGTTTTTTTATAATGTTTTCATTTCTGTTTCTTCCGCTTCTCGCAGGTACAAGAGCGGCCAGCTGCGTCCGTACAGTTTAGACCTGGGACGCCGCATCAAGCAGAAGCTGTGGGAGAGACTGGACCGTCCCACGTTCAGTGAGACGGTCGGTGAAGACGGCCGGGTGCATGTGGATTGCTCCTATGGGGTCGGAGTCCATCCTCCTCTTTATGATGTGGACATTTCGGGAGAACCCTTTCCCAAGATGCCCTCAAAGAAAAGATCTAAGTCTAAATAAGTCATTGTTAGACTTCAATAAGGTCAAATCTGTACATAATGTTGGAGATTCAGTTTAAATGTTGTAGTTTTAAGTTAAGTATTGTAGTTTTAAGTTAAGTGTTAAGTATTGTAGTTTTAAGGTTAAGTATTGTAGTTGTAAGTATTGTAGTTTTAAGTTAAGTGTTAAGTATTGTAGTTATAAGTTAAGTGTTAAGTTAAGTATTGTAGTTGTAAGTTAAGTATTGTAGTTTTAAGGTTAAGTGTTAAGTTAAGTATTGTAGTTTTAAGTTAAGTGTTAAGTATGGTAGTTTTAAGTTAAGTATTGTAGTTTTAAGTTAAGTATTGTAGTTGTAAGTTAAGTATTGTAGTTGTAAGTTAAGTATTGTAGTTTTAAGTATTGTAGTTTTAAGTTAAGTGTTAAGTTAAGTATTGTAGTTTTAAGTTAAGTGTTAAGTAGTGTAGTTTTAAGATAAGTATTGTAGTTTTAAGTTAAGTGTTAAGTATTGTAGTTGTAAGTTGTGTTAAGTTAAGTATTGTAGTTTTAAGTGTTACGTATTGTAGTTTTAAGATAGGTATTGTAGTTTTAAGTTAAGTGTTAAGTTAAGTATTGTAGTTTTAAGTACAGTGAACCCTCGTTTTCCACGGGGGTTACGTTCCAAAAAGAACCCGTGATAGGCGAAATCCGTGAAGTAGTAACCTTTATTTTTTTTTTACAATTATTATACGATGAAATACTCCATAATACATTGAAACCAAAGAACAAAACCTTTTTACAGGCCCAAGCATTTGTTTAACAAATAAAAGTACTGTATAAACGTTTTTTTACAAATAACTACTGTAAAATAATAATTTTAATCATCAATACGAACTGAAGGCTTCAAATTGCGGAGATCAGCACCGCCCCCCCGCGACCAGAGTTATTGGATTAGAATGGGAGAAAATGAAAAACAATTATGAAAAAATTACAAAGTACAGTAGGAAAAATAGTGACTCACGTGTATTTCTCTGCTCTTCTGAGCTGCATCCCGACTCCGCTCTGTAGCTTTTTTCTTCTAAAGCCCGCGGTGCAGGTGTGTTTTTTGAGAGAAGAACATAGTTATCGGTAGTTGTTGTTGCTCTTTTTTCTTCTGGGCAAAAAGATTCTTAAAAAAAGACATGCCACCATTGATTATGTTTGAGAACTGTAATGAACGGCTCATCATGCATCCTTGTTAAAACTTATTGCTGCTGTTGTTATTTTCCTCCTTCTTTATGGAACGAACGGAAGATTCATTAGTTCCGTAATGGCGACCTACAGCCGCATAGCTTCTACCTTCCTTTAGCATGTCCAGAAGTTTAACTTTTTCTGCGATAGTTAGCATCTTCCTCTGCCTTTTGGGCCCGACCGCAAGTGCCTTTGTCGGTGCAGAACATTTTGTCGACATTATGGGTTTTAGAGAAACTTGAAATTGCAAGACAATTTGCAAACTTAAATTTGGCAAGCTGTTTTACGTACGTGTATAAACCGCAACGTTATTGACACACAGGTAGAGAAGAAGCTGAGAGACTGTTTAGCCAATCAGAATGCAGAACACAATGCACGATGCAAATCCGTGAAGCAGCGAGACCGTGAAAGGTGAACCGCGATATAGCGAGGGTTCACTGTATTGTAGTTTTAAGTTAAGTGTTAAGTTAAGTATTGTAGTTTCAAGTTAAGTGTTAAGTTAAGTATTGTAGTTTTAAGTTAAGTGTTAAGTTAAGTAGTGTAGTTTTAAGATAAGTATTGTAGTTTTAAGTTATGTGTTAAGTTAAGTAGTGTAGTTTTAAGTTAAGTGTTAAGTTTTGGAGTTTTAAGTTAAGTGTTAAGTATTGTAGTTTTAAGTTAAGTATTGTAGTTTAAGGGTAAGTATTGTAGTTCAAGGGTAAGTATTGTAGTTTAAGGGTAAGTATTGTAGTTCAAGGGTAAGTATTGTAGTTCAAGGGTAAGTATTGTAGTTTAAGGGTAAGTATTGTAGTTTAAGGGTAAGTATTGTAGTTATAAGTCATCTCAAGAAGTCAAACAACTGAAGAATGATTTGATTGATGATTTTGAATCAGCCTCTGTTAAACTCTTTAATCCAGTTTCAGCCTCAACAGCAACCTGAGTCACCTGCCAGGACACAAACAACCTCTGCAAAGCCTCCCCCTCACCCCCCCCTCCCTTTTCACAATTGTGATTGGTTTAAAGTGCTCATATTGTGCTCATTTTCAAGTTCATAATTATATTTAGAGGTTGTAACTTGTTGTACCTTTCTTTTTTCACTTTGTAAACCTATTACCTGCACAGAAAAGATATAAACACAATAAAGGATAGGGAAAAACGCCAAAAAGTATAACATGAGCACTTTAAAGAAATGCAAACCACCCAGAGAGTTGTTTTTCTCCTATCCCACAATGCCTCTGTGGTGTAGCCAGACCTTACGCCACAAGGCTGTGGAGATAGGTCTGGCAATGCGACACTAAACCTCCACCTACAGCCTTTTTTTCTCCAGAAACTTGCACTGCTGCCTCCACCTTAGATATTCGGCCAGATAACGCCACCCGAGCCTCTACCTACAGCCTCTTCCAGTAACCTGCACCTCCACCTCCTATCTTAGTTCTACGTACACACCGAAGTGGAAGAGCAGGGGCCAAATATACATTGGTAAATATAAACTCTTACATCACTGTTTCTCAATGTTTACCGGACCAAGGGCCACTTACCCTTTAACAAAAAAATCTTACGGCGCACCAAACTGCCAAAATATTCCTAAAAGTCACTGACAGTGGTGGAATGTAACTAAGTACAGAGATCTCAGCTATTTAGGGACGTCCCGGGACATGTCTGCATGGATAGAAAAAGCAACAAAAACATTGAAAAAAGTGTAAAAATAAAAAAAACTAATTAGAAAACGCCCCGACAAATATTGGAAAAGCGACAAAGATTTTAGAAAAAGCTCCAAAAAAAACTAAAAAGAAAATCAACAAAAACTCGAAAAGTTATGATTCTTTAGGCCGTGGTACGCGTTATTGTAGGCCCAGTTTCATATGCAACTTAATCTGAAACAATATGTGGTAGGAGGTCGCTGCTGTGTCTTTCTTTCAGGTTAGGGGTCCTGGGCATAAAAAAAACATTAAAGACCCCGGTTTACATCATCTTCTTCTTCTTCTTCTCACAGGTCTGTCTAATGATGAACACCCATCAAAATGGACCTGCTGAACGTCATAGCCCAGAAAGAGCTCTTCTTCCTCCCACAAGTCTGAAGTCAAGGCAGTGTGGATCATGCTAATTACAGCCGTATGATAAACTCTGTTCATGATAGAAAAGACCTGAAATATTCAAATTCTGTATCACTTCTGAATGTAAACACCCTTTTTTATCCAACTTACTAAGTGCAATGGGATTTTTAATGGAGTTTTTTTCTGATGATGCGTGTTGCTTTTCTCCAGGCCCTGTTGGACTTCCAGACTTCCACATCTACAGCTGTGAATCAGAGGTGCTTCTTCATCCTCCACATCGTCTACTGTCTCAATCAACTCCACCAGCACTAGTTTCTCCCCGAGCCGATTCATAGAGATCTGAAGGACGCAGAGACGCTCCACCTGTGTTTTTAGTGCCTCACATTTCCAACCATGCTGCCTGAGAAACACTCTGTTACTGTGTACTAATAAGCCTTTGCAGTGTTGCAAAATAAAGTCAACTAAACTACTTTCCTGTCACAGTTTTCTTTTTGTTTTATCTTTTCAGCTTCAGTCATCAGATATGTTTTTACTTGCTGGTTACTACTGGTTGTTTTATCTTTTTTACGCTGTTATGCAAACTTTTGGGCGTACTGTACACCAGGAGTCCCTCCATTACACCCGTGAGTTTCTCCTGTTCCTGCGTAATTCCGATGCGGGCATCGTGGAACCCCCGGCGGCTCTTCCACCAGAGATCATCCGGTCGGCAGCCACCC
The DNA here is from genome assembly GCA_013375575.1 of Percina caprodes. NCBI lineage: Eukaryota > Metazoa > Chordata > Actinopteri > Perciformes > Percidae > Percina > Percina caprodes. The sequence goes on along the minus strand of JABXJD010000011.1, from coordinate 6,830,288 downwards.
CTCCCGCAGAGAACCAGAGTTGGACATTCAGGACAGGAGTGAGGAAAAGGGGGAGACGCGGCGGCGTACGGCGAAGACTGAAGCGACAAGGCCATCGTAGGATACCTCTTCCTTCAATCATCCTCGCCAACGTCCAGTCCCTTCGTAACAAAGCGGACGAGCTCCAGGCAAAAGTAAAGTTCCTTTCGGAGTATAGAAATGCCTGTCTCCTCGCCTTGACAGAGACATGGCTCAAAGAACAGGATCCACTCTCTGATCTTGAGTTTCACCTGAAGCGCCAAACTTCATCATGGGCGATTTGAATCACTGTAAACCAGGGAAGTCCCCGTGTAACTTTTATCAATATGTCACCTGCGCAACACGACGGACCAACAGTCTGGACCTCTGTTATGGATCCGTCATAAGGTGCTTAGAAGTCCTACAGCAGAGCTCCACTCGGCACGTCTGACCACAACTCTGTTTGTTTGGTTCCGTCTTACAAACCGGCACTGAAGAGAAACAAGCCGAAACGAAGGTTAGTTCCGGTTTGGTCAGAGGACTCAATCCAGTGTCTACAGGAATGCTGCTGCTGCACTGACTGGGATCTATTCAAAAACGAATGTAAGGACATTGATGAGCTCACAGAGACTGTTTCTGCATACATTACCTTCTGTGAGGACTTAGTCATCCCTCGTAAATCCGTCTCCATGTATCCAAATAATAAACCATGGGTCTCTAAATCTGTCCAAAGCATAATTAATCAACGAAATATTAGCTTCAGCCAAGGTAACATGACTCAATGCAGAGTACTTCAAAAACAAGCTAAAAAGGAACTTAAGCTTGCAAAACTTAATTATAAGGACAAAGTTGAGAACATGCTGAGCACAGGCAACTCACGTCCTGCATGGGAGGGTGTGAAAGCAATGATGGGGATGCAACCTAAGAAGTGTCTGATCTCCCTTAATGGCATGTCAGACCTTGTCCTCTCAAATGAGCTGAACACTTTCTATAATCGTTTTAATATTTATGATGTTAGTGAGGAGCTGTTATTTTTAATAACGTTGCCCCTGGGCAGGGTAAAGTCCAGGTTGACAGAAACAAGGTCCTGACACTCTTCAGAGGCATAAACAAAAGGAAAAGTCCCGGCCCCGATGGGATTGGAGGCCGTATATTAAAGAACTGTGCTGAACAGCTGGCAGACATTTTTTCTTTTATTTACAAAATGTCTTTACATCTCCACACTGGTCCTCGCCTTTGGAAAGACTCAATTATTGTTCCAGTGCCTAAAAAAAAAGGCTCCAGAGTCTCTTAACGACTTTAGGCCTGTGGCACTCACGTCCCTCACTATGAAGACGTTAGAGAAGATGGTGAAGGTTGAACTTTTGACCTCTGTCCAGGATCTACTGGATCCGTTTCAATTTGCCTACAGACCAAACCGGGGAGTGGAAGATGCAGCATGGACTCTTTTTAACTCCATCCATACCCATCTTGAGAGTGCTAAGAGCTTTGTGCGACTGCTTTTTATTGACTTTTCTTCAGCTTTTAACCCTTGTGTTGTCTTCCCGTCAAAATTGAAAAATAAATCTTTTGTTGACGCTTTTTATCGATGTTTTTAACTTTTCCTTACGTTTTTGTCCCTGTTTTTCAACACTTTTGATACTTATTGACTAGTTTTACAGTTATTTTTGGAAGTTATGGTCAATAAATCTCATTTATAGGAAATTATACATTTATATATATATATAGAGAAGCAGAAATGGATGTTGATGATAATCACAGACTGGAATATGTCAACTTTTACTCAATACTATTTCAAAAACACTTCCATTTGTTTCTCCAAATGCTATCAAATGGAATAAGACGCCCCGAAAATACCCATCAAAATCACCCCAAAGAGCGGTGTGTGGAATCAGTCATGTTATTTCGGGTAATTACAATTATGTAGTGGAAAAAGAACATTGATATAGGAAAACGGGTCAATTTGACCCGAGGACAACATGAGGGTTAATTGCATCCAACCACATATTTTAGCGGGGACTTTAAAGAGTACTTTTAATATCGATCCTTGTCTTATCTCTTGGTTGATGCATGAAGCATGGCGCTATTTTAAATGATTTTACAGAGTGGTGCAAGTTGACTTTTATTAACATTAACGTGGCAAAAACTAAAGAAATGCTAATCGATTTTTAGAAAGAACCCCCCACCCTCTCTTCTACTCTCATTAATGATCAAGCTATAGAAGTGGTGAAGCAATACAAATACCTTGGTATTATAATCGATGACAAACTCACCTTCGAGCCACAAGTTGACACTGTCTGTAAGAAATCACATCAACGCATGTTTTTTTTATCGTTAACTTTTAATTTTAATGTCGATAAGACTTATATGAGGATGTTTTGTTGTTGTTTTATTGAATCTATTCTTTCTTTTGCCTTTGTGAGTTGGTTTGGGTCCCTCACGCTTAAAAACAAGAACAGGCTGCAATAAGGTGTGTGGACAGAATTTACACATTTCACAGTGTGATTAGTTGTGTATCCTTTTATTTGTTTTCATTCCTCATTTACTTATTTTCTACATGTATTTAATATGTAGGCTTATTGTTTATAGAGACCCTTTATGTATATGTAGGCTATATTGTGTGATATTTTTTTTTTTTTTTGCTCTTGGAAATCGTATTGTGTATTATATGTAGCTTTTCTTGCCTTTATTGGAATTTTTCATGAATAAAATGTTTTAAAAAATTAAAATAATATGTACAGATATATGTGCGTGTGTGCGTGTGTGTCCAACTGGTTGTATATAGCCTATAGTACAATTTCACACAGGCAGATCTGTTGATTGGTATTCTACAGACTGGCCGATAAAAATGAGACTACACAGGTGAGATGAGTGCAGGGTTCCATGGTTGTTATGTTTGGTCTCCAGGTGCATCATTTATGTGAGGCCGTCATTTAAACAAAAACAAACTCTACACAAGGTTAAGAAAACTTGTTTCTCTCAAGCTCCACTCAACAATTGCTTCCACATTTCTATTCCTACTGAGGACTTCTTCCATCCTGACAAGAGCTAAAGCCTCACAGAGACTGACTAAAGCCACACACCAAACCTCCAGCATGGAAAATGTGAGATTTGAACCCTTTAAAGGCTGCAGTGTTTTCTATGTATTTTACAGTCGAGACAAAGTTTGCTGACACAGCTAACCTGTAGAGCTGGAATATAAAAACATAATTTATCACGTATATGCCTATATATATATATATATATATATATATATATATATATATATATATAATATTATGGAATGCTATATAATATGATGGTTTGAAGATAAGCTAAAATGGTTATTTACTTAGTTCCTCTAAAATGGCTAAAGGGGAATTTAATTTTTCTCATGTGATGAATAATTTAGTCAGTTTTAGTTGTAGTTGCAGGATAAATTTGAATATTGGGCCTATGTCATAACACAACATAGACCATAGCTAGGCTACTTTTAAGCATATATATGGAAAATAAATGCAACAAATTCAAGACAACTGTGTCGGTCTGTTCTCCTCTATAGAGGAGTTTTTAGAAATTAAAAGAAAATATTTTTTACATGGCAAATGAATATGATAATTAAATGAAGGCTAAAGTTGACTGGAAAACTCCTAAGAACAGAGATAAACAAGGTTTTCAAGCTCCACTCGACAATTGCTTCCACATTTCTATTCCTTATTCCTATGGAAAATGTGAGATTTGAACTATAGACTCTTAATATTACTGGACAGAGCATCCGGTTCAGCGAAGTGCTGCAAATGTGGTGTTAAGTGGCTTAAATCTGCATTATATCTGAATTCCAGCAGGGGGCGACACATGCGCTTGCAAAAAGAGGTCGGTTTCTGTAGAGGTCTATGAGAAAGTGATCCCCTTCTCACCTCAGTGAACATTTTCATAATGAGCTTATGGTCTCAATCGCTAGTCTTCTGCAACACAAAATGATGTTCATTTTTTTGAATTATGGTCTCATTTTTTTAATGTGTAGGTCTATCTATGTAGGGATCCTTTCCATAATGTAGTCAGCGGCAAAACAAGCACTTCCAGCTTGTTTCACCGCTGTCGACTGCAGTAGTCTCGCTTAATACTGGACCAATTTCCAAAATGTTTGTTCCCATCAGTCACCTTGACACAAAAATGTAGAAAAATAGGGTCCAGGTTGAGGAGAAAAAAAAAAGTTAAAAGAAAAATCAGTTAGGGAAAGTTTAAGTTTCTTTTTGTTTGCTTTATTCAATGCCAGAAGTTGCAAGACCCTGACTCCAGAAAAAGGAGAATCTCTGCACGCCAGGCAAAGGGTGTAAGGAAGCCTGCAGCCCGGTGTCCATGCTGCAACGGCGACCAGGTGAGACATTTGATTTTGGACAAAAAAACAACAACATTTTAGTCCTAATTTGTTCACAATGTAATCCTCAAGAACTCCAGATTTAGACAGTTTTCAAAATGGCAAACACATAGCAGAGTATATGGACAGGGACACAGTGCGGGCCTTCTGTACAGACTGTCGCACTGCTTATTGGTGTTGCATTTTAGTAACTTGTTTTAGGCTATATCTACAATACTACATTTTGTTTTGAAAACCAAAAGCTTACACTTTGCGTCCACACCACTTTCAGCCAGTTTCAGAGACCCTAAAATGGAGACATTTAGAAAGACCGATGTCCCCATTTTGGTTCGAAAAGTCCAGAGTTGCTTTGTAGTCTGGACGGGCACAAACGGAGACATTTTTGAAACGATGACGCATGTGGGTCAGTCTTATCGTTTAGGTAGCTTAGACACCTTTCAGTAACAGTTCCACCTCGCCATTGTTGTTCTTTCTCCAAAGTATATTCAACTTAAGCATCCATGGTTTTCAGCCGCAGAGTAACGCCAGACAATTTGCTGTTTTCAAATCTCCAGTTAGCTTTTAGCACTGACTTAATGTAGGGCCCTCTGGCTTTTTTTAAATTGTTTTTTTTAATTTCGCAATTCTGTCCATTATTATGTATTGCTGATAGTATCTATATTAATGCGGCCATCAGTCTGGGACTTGCCTCAGCCGCGTCCTTATAAAAATAAAAATAAAAGACACTTGCCATGTCTAACAACTTTTATGGGGGAAACCCTGTATATAGTATTCCATTTGCACAAGTACATTAACAAAATTTGCACGTTTATAATACAATGTAATTTCTGATTCTGTAAATAATGTGTGTAATGTTAGTAATGTTGTTTTTTTTTTATTTACCGTGTATGTGCACTGTTTATTGGAAAGCAATGACCTAAATTTGGTTACAAATGTGCTTAAACATTGTTTTAATAAAATAATAACTGACTTGGCTTTCCCCAGGTTCCGCATTTAAAGCAACAGCGCCCGCACTCTGCTGCCCGTGCAGACCGTCCCCAGAAGAGGAAGTGGATCTCTGTGGCCCACCTTCCCAAACCTTCTGCTGAGATTCCAGCTTCTGAGGTGTCGAACTGGGGTCCTTCTCCCCAGCCTTCCACCCCCGCTGTTGAATTCGCAGGGTCACTGGGATTGGTCCCACAGCTTGAGGCCAACATCTTGCCAGCTGACCTGCCGGTGGCGTCCACCATGGCCCCCAGCCTCCAGCCCTCCGCTGCGCCGCTGCACCACAACGAGCCTCTGAAGATACACATCTGCACTTGGGAAAAGTACCAGCAGATGTACCATGAGGTTGTAGATGATATGATGAGGTATATTTGGGTCAAAAAGCATTATTTTAATAAAATAATAACCGACTTGGCTTTCCCCAGGTTCCGCATTTAAAGCAAAAGCGCCCGCGCTCTGCTGCCCGTGCCGACCATCCCCAGAAGAGGAGGTGGATCTCTGTGGCCCACCTTCCCAAACCTTCTGCTGAGAATCCAGCTTCTGAGGTGTCGAACTGGGGTCCTTCTCCCCAGCCTTCCCTCCCAGCTGTTGAAATCGCAGGGTTACTGGGTTTGGTCCCACAGCTTGAGGCCAACATCTTGCCAGCTGACCTGCCGGTGGCGTCCACCATGGCCCCCAGCCTCCAGTCCTCCGCTGCGCTGCTGCACCACGAGCCTCTGAAGATACACATCTGCTCTTGGGAAAAGTACCAGCAGATGTACCATGAGGTTGTAGATGATATGATGAGGTATATTTGGGTCAAAAAGCATTGTTTCAATAAAATAATAACTGACTTGGCTTTCCCCAGGTTCCACATTTGAAGCAAAAGCGCCCGCGCTCTGCTGCCCGTGCCGACCGTCCCCAGAAGAGGAAGTGGATCTCTGTGGCCCACCTTCCCAAACCTTCTGCTGAGAATCCAGCTTCTGAGGTGTCGAACTGGGGTCCTTCTCCCCAGCCTTCCACCCCAGCTGTTGAAATCGCAGGGTTACTGGGTTTGGTCCCACAGCTTGAGGCCAACATCTTGCCAGCTGACCTGCCGGTGGCGTCCACCATGGCCCCCAGCCTCCAGCCCTCCGCTGCGCCGCTGCACCACGACGAGCCTCTGATGATACACAACCGCTCTGTGGAAGAGTACCAGCAGATCTACCATGAGGTTGTAGATGACATGCTAAGGTATGTTTGGGTCAAAAACAGGACTGTAGTTGCAGGGTTTCTCCCAGAAAGGTTTTTAAGCTTGGAGTATCTTTGGTTGGGGGCCAGTCACAGATTGAAGGCAGCATTAATGCAGAGCTGTTTTTTGGTGATAACAGAATCATAGATGGTATTAGCAAATTGAGAATTTAAAAAAACTATAAGACAGATTCCAGAGGGCCCATTAAATCAGCGCTAAAAGCTAACTGGAGACCTTAAAATATGACTACGTCTACGTGTCAAACCGAGCTGCCCCATTGTAACTATAGTTCAGAAAACTTCATAAAAATACATAAAACAATATGGCAAGTTTTAACTTTAATGTTTTTGAGTGCTAAGAGATACGATCCCACAAAGAGAACCTTTGTCTTCCACAAACGGAGGGGAAACCTTGCATATATAACTTTTACAATCACTTGTTTTTTTATAATGTTTTCATTTCTGTTTCTTCCGCTTCTCGCAGGTACAAGAGCGGCCAGCTGCGTCCGTACAGTTTAGACCTGGGACGCCGCATCAAGCAGAAGCTGTGGGAGAGACTGGACCGTCCCACGTTCAGTGAGACGGTCGGTGAAGACGGCCGGGTGCATGTGGATTGCTCCTATGGGGTCGGAGTCCATCCTCCTCTTTATGATGTAGACATTTCGGGAGAACCCTTGCCCAAAATGCCCTCAAAGAAAAGATTTAAGTCTAAATAAGTCATTGTTAGACTTCAATAAGGTCAAATCTGTACATAATGTTGGAGATTCAGTTTAAATATTGTAGTTTTAAGTTAAGTAGGTCTATAGTAGTTATAAGTTGAGTATTGTAGTTTTAAGTTAAGTATTGTAGTTATAAGTTAAGTATTGTAGTTATAAGTTAAGTATTGTAGTTGTAAGTTAAGTATTGTAGTTTTAAGTTAAGTGTTAAGTTAAGTATTGTAGTTTTAAGTTAAGTATTGTAGTATTAAGTTAAGTGTTAAGTATTGTAGTTTTAAGTTAAGTATTGTAGTGTTAAGTTAAGTGTTAAGTTAAGTATTGTAGTTTTAAGTTAAGTGTTAAGTATTGTAGTTTTAAGATAAGTATTGTAGTTTTAAGTTAAGTATTGTAGTGTTAAGTTAAGTGTTATGTATTGTAGTTTTAAGTTAAGTGTTAAGTTAAGTATTGTAGTTTTAAGTTAAGTGTTAAGTTAAGTATTGTAGTTTTAAGTTAAGTATTGTAGTTTTAAGTTAAGTATTGTAGTTTTAAGTTAAGTATTGTAGTGTTAAGTTAAGTGTTAAGTATTGTAGTTTTAAGTTAAGTGTTAAGTTAAGTATTGTAGTTTTAAGATAAGTATTGTAGTTTTAAGTTAAGTATTGTAGTGTTAAGTTAAGTGTTAAGTATTGTAGTTTTAAGTTAAGTGTTAAGTTAAGTATAGTAGTTTTAAGTTAAGTGTTAAGTCAAGTATTGTAGTTTTATGTTAAGTGTTAAGTTAAGTATTGCAGTTTTAAGGTTAAGTGTTAAGTTAAGTATGGTAGTTATAAGTTAAGTGTTGTTGTTGTAAGTTACGTTTTGTAGTTGTAAGTTAAGTATTGTAGTTTTAAGTTAAGTATTGTAGTTGTAAGTTAAGTATTGTAGTTGTAAGTTAAGTATTGTAGTTTTAAGTTTAGTGTTAAGTATTGTAGTTTTAAGGTAAGTATTGTAGTTGTAAGTTAAGTTTTGTAGTTTTAAGTTAAGTGTTAAGTATTGCAGTTTTAAGTTAAGTATTGTAGTTTAAGGGTAAGTATTGTAGTTTAGGGTAAGTATTGTAGTTCAAGGGTAAGTATTGTAGTTTAAGGGTAAGTATTGTAGTTTAAGGGTAAGTATTGTAGTTTAAGGGTAAGTATTGTAGTTATAAGTCATCTTAAGAAGTCAAACAACTGAAGAATGATTTGATTGATGATTTTGAATCAGCCTCTGTTAAACTCTTTAATCCAGTTTCAGCCTCAACAGCAACCTGAATCACCTGCCAGGACACAAACAACCTCTGCAAAGCCTCCCCCTCACCCCCCCCTCCCTTTTCACAGTTGTGATTGGTTTAAAGTGCTCATATTGTGCTCATTTTCAAGTTCATAATTGTATTTAGAGGTTGTAACTTGTTGCACCTTTCTTTTTTCACTTTGTAAACCTATTACCTGCACAAAAAAGATATAAACACAATAAAGGATAGGGAAAAACGCCGAAAAGTATAACATGAGCACTTTAAAGAAATGCAAACCACCCAGAGAGTTGTTTTTCTCCTATCCCACAATGCCTCTGTGGTGTAGCCAGACCTTACGCCACAAGGCTGTGGAGATAGGTCTGGCAATGTGACACTAAACCTCCACCTACAGCCTTTTTTTTCTCCAGAAACTTGCACTGCTGCCTCCACCTTGGATATTCGGCCAGATAACGCCACCCGAGCCTCTACCTACAGCCTCTTCCAGTAACCTGCACCTCCACCTCCTATCTTAGTTCTACGTACACACCGAAGTGGAAGAGCAGGGGCCAAATATACATTGGTAAATATAAACTCTTACATCACTGTTTCTCAATGTTTACCGGACCAAGGGCAACTTACCCTTTAACAAAAAAATCTTACGGTGCACCAAACTGCCAAAATATTCCTAAAAGTCACTGACAGTGGTGGAATGTAACTAAGTACAGAGATCTCAGCTATTTAGGGACGTCCCGGGACATGTCTGCATGGATAGAAAAAAGCAACAAAAACATTGAAAAAAGTGTAAAAATAAAAAAAACTAATTAGAAAACGCCCCGACAAATATTGGAAAAGCGACAAAGATTTTAGAAAAAGCTCCAAAAAAAACTAAAAAGAAAATCAACAAAAACTCGAAAAGTTTTGATTCTTTAGACCGTGGTACGCGTTATTGTAGGCCCAGTTTCATATGCAACTTAATCTGAAACAATATGTGGTAGGAGGTCGCTGCTGTGTCTTTCTTTCAGGTTAGGGGTCCTGGGCATAAAAAAAACATTAAAGACCCCGGTTTACATCATCTTCTTCTTCTTCTTCTCACAGGTCTGTCTAATGATGAACACCCATCAAAATAGACCTGCTGAACGTCATAGCCCAGAAAGAGCTCTTCTTCCTCCCACAAGTCTGAAGTCAAGGCAGTGTGGATCATGCTAATTACAGCCGTATGATAAACTCTGTTCATGATAGAAGAGACCTGAAATATTCAAATTCTGTATCACTTCTGAATGTAAACACCCTTTTTTATCCAACTTACTGAGTGCAATGGGATTTTTAATGGAGTTTTTTTTCTGATGACGCGTGTTGATTTTCTCCAGGCCCTGTTGGACTTCCAGACTTCCACATCTACAGCTGTGAATCAGAGGTGCTTCTTCATCCTCCACATCGTCTACTGTCTCAATCAACTCCACCAGCACTAGTTTCTCCCCGAGCCGATTCATAGAGATCTGAAGGACGCAGAGACGCTCCACCTGTGTTTTTAGTGCCTCACATTTCCAACCATGCTGCCTGAGAAACACTCTGTTACTGTGTACTAATAAGCCTTTGCAGTGTTGCAAAATAAAGTCAACTAAACTACTTTCCTGTCACAGTTTTCTTTTCAGCTTCAGTCATCAGATATGTTTTTACTTGCTGGTTACTTTGGGAAAAGTCACCCTAAAACCATTTCTGATTCCAAACATGGCGCTGTAATGGCGACAGGTAGCAGCAGAGTGCGAGTGTTGTCTTTTAACATTTTTAACCTGGTTTTAGCGTCGTTTTTAAAGTGGATCTGTGCGTGACGGTGATGACAATAACTCATCTTCAGTTTATGCAAACTTTTGGGCGTACTGTACACCAGGAGTCCCTCCATTACACCCGTGAGTTTCTCCTGTTCCTGCGTAATTCCGATGCGGGCATCGTGGAACCCCGGCGGCTCTTCCACCAGAGATCATCCGGTCGGCAGCCACCCCTCCCGCAGAGAACCAGAGTTGGACATTCAGGACAGGAGTGAGGAAGGGGGAGACGCGGCGGCGTACGGCGAAGACTGAAGCGACAAGGCCATCGTAGGATACCTCTTCCTTCAATCATCCTCGCCAACGTCCAGTCCCTTCGTAACAAAGCGGACGAGCTCCAGGCAAAAGTAAAGTTCCTTTCGGAGTATAGACATGCCTGTCTCCTCGCCTTGACAGAGACATGGCTCAAAGAACAGGATCCACTCTCTGATCTTGAGTTTCACCTGAAGCGCCAAACTTCATCATGGGCGATTTGAATCACTGTAAACCAGGGAAGTCCCGTGTAACTTTTATCAATATGTCACCTGCGCAACACGACGGACCAACAGTCTGGACCTCTGTTATGGATCCGTCATAAGGTGCTTAGAAGTCCTACAGCAGAGCTCCACTCGGCATGTCTGACCACAACTCTGTTTGTTTGGTTCCGTCTTACAAACCGGCACTGAAGAGAAACAAGCCGAAACGAAGGTTAGTTCCGGTTTGGTCAGAGGACTCAATCCAGTGTCTACAGGAATGCTGCTGCTGCACTGACTGGGATCTATTCAAAAACGAATGTAAGGACATTGATGAGCTCACAGAGACTGTTTCTGCATACATTACCTTCTGTGAGGACTTAGTCATCCCTCGTAAATCCGTCTCCATGTCTCCAAATAATAAACCATGGGTCTCTAAATCTGTCCAAAGCATAATTAATCAACGAAATATTAGCTTCAGCCAAGGTAACATGACTCAATGCAGAGTACTTCAAAAACAAGCTAAAAAGGAACTTAAGCTTGCAAAACTTAATTATAAGGACAAAGTTGAGAACATGCTGAGCACAGGCAACACACACCTGCATGGGAGGGTGTGAAAGCAATGATGGGGATGCAACCTAAGAAGTGTCTGATCTCCTGTAGCAAACCCCCAGCCAGATAATGGTAAAGCGTACTGATGTTTCCAGAAGCCTTTATTTATGTTCAGCCGTCAGCCTTAGTTTGAACACAAAGTTACTTTATCCTTCCGTACACCCTTTTCCGCAAAACACCGTAAGAGCTACAAGACAGATAATAACATTAAATTAGCTCTTACCAACAAATATTACCTTAAAATCGCATTGAACAATTAAAACAACAAACTACCTTGTTCCCGTTCCAGCTAGGTGCTTAATTAGTTTCCTTCAGAGCCGTAGCGACATGTTTTCCCTCATTACTTCCGTGTGTGCATCTCACAAACTAGTCCCCCTTTTGTAAACAAGATTACAGCTCCGCTAGGAGGCGCCAAAATACAGGACTCGTAATATTAAAAACCAAACAAGGGGGAACTAATTAAATACAGCACTGAAGTGGTTACCTTCTTAATACATCCCCTTTTAGAGCCAGTTACACTCCCACCAATCATGAGTGAGCAAATAGAATGATACACAGTCTACATTGGGCACGAATGATTTTAACTGAAATGACCTTTAAACCTGTATAAGAATACCAAACAACTCATGCCAAAGTCAGAACCTTTATAACTATGTAATAATTTGCATTATGGGGAGAGAAAGCAGATTGAACTAGTCTCCAGCAACAGGACAAGCTTCTGGACTTGGGTTTCAAACTTATCCATGACGGTAGAGACCTTTTGGAGATCCATGGAGTTTAGAGCTCTGTCCAGAGCTTTGGTCACCTGACCCATGTTTTTGGTCACTCCCTTCATGGTGACAGCAGTCTGGACTTGGGAGGCCACCGCGTCGACTCGAGACGCCATGCGCAGCCAATTGAGACCTTCGGGTTTTTCTTTTTTTTTTTTTTCCCCTTCTTCCTCTTTCGGATCGCATTTTCTGCATACACTCTGGCACAATCCACATTCTTCTGTTGCAACGCCTTAACCTTGGCCTGCTCCTTTTCCGACTCCTTCTCTGCCTTCTTGACCAGTCTCTACAGCTGCTTGGAAGTGAGCTTTAACTGAAAGAGTGTGTCTTGATGTTTCAGCCCATAGTTAGCACATCCCGGAGAGGAAGCTGCGCCGAACAGATGCACTTTCATTCGAAACTTGCTGGGTGGTAAGATCAAATCTCCTTGCTTCCACCAAAGAAAGCGTAGGTAGTTGCGATCAGCTTCGTCCATCTGAAACTGATGGAACATTTTTTGAATGTCACACATTAATGCAACTGGGTGCCGTCGGAAACGGATGAGCACTCCGCTTAAGTTGTTCAACATGTCAGGCCCGGAGAGAAGGTGATCATTTAAGCAGGTTCCTTTGTATCTGGCTGAGCAATCAAACACTACCCGAAGTTTATCCGGCTTCTTTGCATGATGCACGCCGTGATGGGGAATGTACCATCTCTCCCCTTCACTCCCACCGTCCTTGACCTGCTCGGCATCTCCCTTTCCGATGACCTCCTTCATGAATTCAACATAACGCTCTTTATATCCTTCATCCCGTTGCAGTTTCCTTTTAAGGTGATGGAGGCGTGTCATGGCTGAGTCTCTATTGTCAGGCAAACTGGGTCTGGTTTTGAAGGGCAGAGGCATTTCATAACGGCCTTGTATATTTTTCCTTATGCCCTCATCCAGAATGTTGAGGAATGTGATGTCATCTTGTGACGCTGTTTTGCTGTCGTCACTGCCATCCTTGAAGTCAGACTCTAAGAGTCGGATGACATCTGTAGGAGTTACTGGAGGTAGCTCTTTAACTGTGATTCTGTGACACAGATGACGTGTGCTCAACGCATTGTGGGTTTGTGACGAACGCCCTATAATACTCCATCCTAGATCTGTCCTTACGGCATAGGGTTCCTCATCTCCTCCTAGAAGGACTTGTCTTGGTGCCATGGCTCTTGAGCAGTTGTAACCAACCAAAGGCCTACTACACAGTCCCTCAGTGGTTGGACTTCGTGCACTATTTCTGCTAGATGACTCCATTGTTTAGCCGTCTCACAGGTAGGAATGTGAGAGCGGTTAACAGGTATACAGTCTTTTGTGTAGGCGACCGGAAGATCAACTTGAATTGCAGAACTATATCCTCTAACACGAAGGCCAGAAACACTCTCGCTTGTGAGAATTGAATCCTTACCACTCATAGTAGTCAACTTCAGTTTCACAGGATACTTATCAGCATTAAGACCGTCACTCACTTCTTTGTCAATGAATGTAGTATCGCTTTGGGTGTCGAGAAGCGCATAGACAAGCTTCTCAGCTGTTGGATCCCTTTTAGATGAAACCCAGACTGGTATCACCATGGATGTGTTGGATGAGCCTTCTCCTGTTACACTGAGCGCCATTGCAGCAGCACCTTGCTTTATCTCTGGCTCTGATGTAGACCTTTCCCTTTTATAGTTTTCATCGTGGAGGGCTGTAGGATGCTTTCCCTTACAGTGGTCACAGAAGTGACGATGACGGCAGTCTCTCACGCGGTGACCAGGTTTCAGGCATCCATAGCAGAGTTTCTTCTCCTTTATGTAGTTACGTCGCTCAACTAACAGCATCTCAGTGAACTTGGAGCATGCGTGAAACTGATGTCTATCATCTTGACAAAAGATACATGGAGTCTTAACCTTCCTCGGTTCTGACTTGTGGTAGCCATTTTCAGTGGCTGTTTGAGTGGTAAGAACACTGGCCTTGTTTTTATTTAAGTCTCTGAGATTTCTCTTCTCAGTGCTTGTGTCTAATGAACGAAGAGCATGAAAGGATGTAATTGGATTGCAGGCAATCTCGGCTTCTGTTGACGTGAATCTAGCAAAGTCCTTGAAGCTTGGAAACTCTTGATTTTCATTTAGGCTTCGTGTGACTTGTCGGTTCCAGCGTAAAGCTGCCCAGTCAGGTAATTTGTGAACAAGCTTCTGATTCTCTTCGCAGTCATTTAATATGTCAAGACCCTTAACATGAGGCATGGCATCTTGACAGGCATTCAGAAAATCTGAGAAGCGTCTGAGTCCTTCAGCATCCTTAGATGAAATTCTTGGCCAGTTGATGAGCTTCTCTCTGAAGGCTCTCTGTATGGCAAATGGCTGGCCAAAACGACGATTTAGCTTATTCCAGGCATCTTGGTAGGCTTCATTGTCATTTCGGTAGAAGGTGCCATCTAAAACCTGCCGTGCTGAGCCACCAACATATTTCTTCAGGTAATATAATTTTTCACCTGGTGTGATTACCCTTTGGTCAATGAGTGAGGTAAACACTGCCTTCCATTCAATGAATTGTATGGGATCGCCATTAAAGACAAATGGCTCGGGTACAGGAAGCCTGTTTAAGGCCATGTTGTCTTGAAAGATCTGAGCAAGCGTGGAAATGTCTGTATGACAGGAAGATGCAACCTGAGAAATGGGCACTGCGGTTACAGGCACATTCTTTGCTTCCATGTTCCTTTCCATTTTAACATAATAATCGCTTTTGCATTTTGTCTCTTTATCATAAATTTTCAACTTAGCTTGAGCTGCCCGTATCTCTTTCTCTGCCTGCAACAGCTCCAACTCACGTCTTTGTGCATCCAAGGCCTTACGTTGTTTTTCCTCCAACTCTCTTATGAATTCCTTTTGCTTTTCTTCCTCTAACAGCATCTGATAATTTGCTTCTTTTACTGCTAGTTCAGCTGCTGCGTCTGCACGTTTTACTGACATGGACGAAGTTGTGGAGTAGCAGTCGGACTGGCTATGACTTATCAGAGAAGCAGAGGATCCATAAACAGACTTTGCATGGTCATGGCGGAGCAGTTCATGAAGGCGGTATCTTTCCTTTTGCTCATTAAACTCTCCTTCATCATCTATAGCTCTATTGTAGGCAATGTTGATGATTTCTGTGGTCACTGATTCACAAGTATCAACTCTCCTTCTTAGGTCAGTAGAGGGCGTGATAAGATTTCGAATTTCATAATAGATGTTCATTATGTCTTCTTTATCATTCTTAAGTTCTTCAATTAGAGGCCAAAGCTGACTCTCTGGCATATAATTTTTTAGTTGATCTCTTGCCTTGCGTGTGTGGAGCTTCCACTGCTCGTACATGGCGAGCAGCCTTCTCTCTCTTTTCTTGGCCTCTTCATGTTGAAGTGCACGCTTTTTCTCCGTAGGCTTGCACGTGCGTTCAGAGCGTCTAGGACATTCAAGAGCATTATCTTCCTTATTAAGCTTGCCTTGGAGATCAGTTAGACTTTGTTGTTTAGCTTCATTTGTTTCCTTCAGACATTGTCTCTCTGATAGGTCTACCACCATGTGGGCCTCGCTCTGTAAGTCTTGGACTTCATACTGAGAACTAGCAATCTGCTCCTCCACCTTCCTGTCATTACTTGGCTCTGACATCATAAAACAAAATTTATTTTAATTTATTTTTTGTTAATTTGTTTTTATTTTTATTTATTTTTTATTTATTTTTTATTTATTTTTTATTTTATTTTTTAACTCTAAAGTCAGAAGAGTATATAATATCAGATATGATCAAACCCTTGTGATGAACAGCATAAACATAAAATATCAGATCATCAGTTTAAAATAGATGGCACAAATGCATTTACACGTGGACATTCAAATAACTGTCAATGTAAATACCTCAATAAACACAATTAACAAGGTGAACAAATGCAAAGTCCAGAAAAGTCCAAGTGTCCTTATGATTAGGAGTCCGTGTGACTGCAACACAACAGTTTGTTATTATTATTCTTCCTAATTGAGCGAGGGAGTATTTAAATATTCAGTCCGAGAAGCCATTCGTCCCTTGTTCTTCTTATGTCTGTGCTATGGACTGTAAAATAATAAGATAATACTCACAGTCCTGCATTAATGTCCGCGAGTGTGATTGTACTTGACCATTGCACCGAGTCCGTGTGACCGCTGTCAAAGTTGGGTCAGGCGCGAGCGCGATGTTGCAGCTTGACGAGTCGGCGCTGACACTTTGTGGCGACTTAGCCGTAGCTGTAGCCGGCGCCGTGAAGACCCCCAATGGCCCGTCATAGACAACCAGTCTTCGGTATCGATGCGGGTCAAGCTCTTACTGTAGCAAACCCCCAGCCAGATAATGGTAAAGCGTACTGATGTTTCCAGAAGCCTTTATTTATGTTCAGCCGTCAGCCTTAGTTTGAACACAAAGTTACTTTATCCTTCCGTACACCCTTTTCCGCAAAACACCGTAAGAGCTACAAGACAGATAATAACATTAAATTAGCTCTTACCAACAAATATTACCTTAAAATCGCATTGAACAATTAAAACAACAAACTACCTTGTTCCCGTTCCAGCTAGGTGCTTAATTAGTTTCCTTCAGAGCCGTAGCGACATGTTTTCCCTCATTACTTCCGTGTGTGCATCTCACAAACTAGTCCCCCTTTTGTAAACAAGATTACAGCTCCGCTAGGAGGCGCCAAAATACAGGACTCGTAATATTAAAAACCAAACAAGGGGGAACTAATTAAATACAGCACTGAAGTGGTTACCTTCTTAATACATCCCCTTTTAGAGCCAGTTACATCTCCCTTAATGGCATGTCAGACCTTGTCCTCTCAAATGAGCTGAACACTTTCTATAATCGTTTTAATATTTATGATGTTAGTGAGGAGCTGTTATTTTTAATAACGTTGCCCCTGGGCAGGGTAAAGTCCAGGTTGACAGAAACAAGGTCCTGACACTCTTCAGAGGCATAAACAAAAGGAAAAGTCCCGGCCCCGATGGGATTGGAGGCCGTATATTAAAGAACTGTGCTGAACAGCTGGCAGACATTTTTTCTTTAATTTACAAAATGTCTTTACATCTCCACACTGTTCATCGCCTTTGGAAAGACTCAATTATTGTTCCAATACCTAAAAAAAAGGCTCCAGAGTCTCTTAACGACTTTAGGCCTGTGGCACTCACGTCCCTCACTATGAAGACGTTAGAGAAGATGGTGAAGGATGAACTTTTGACCTCTGTCCAGGATCTACTGGATCCGTTTCAATTTGCCTACAGACCAAACCGGGGAGTGGAAGATGCAGCATGGACTCTTTTTAACTCCATCCATACCCATCTTGAGAGTGCTAAGAGCTTTGTGCGACTGCTTTTTATTGACTTTTCTTCAGCTTTTAACCCTTGTGTTGTCTTCCCGTCAAAATTGAAAAAAAAAATCTTTTGTTGACGCTTTTTATCGATGTTTTTAACTTTTCCTTACGTTTTTGATGAACACTTTTGATGCTTTTTTTCCCATGTTTGTCCCTTTTGACGTTTTCAACACTACGTAACACTAACTTATTGACTAGTTTTACAGTTATTTTTGGAAGTTATGGTCAATAAACCTCATTTATAGGAAATTATAATTTATATATATATATATATAGAGAAGCAGAAATGGGTGTTGATGATAATCACAGACTGGAATATGTCAACTTTTACTCAATACTATTTCAAAAACACTTCCATTTGTTTCTCCAAATGCTATCAAATGGAATAAGACGCCCCGAAAATACCCATCAAAATCACCCCAAAGAGCGGTGTGTGGAATCAGTCATGTTATTTCGGGTAATTACAATTATGTAGTGGAAAAAGAACATTGATATAGGAAAACGGGTCAATTTGACCCGAGGACAACATGAGGGTTAATTGCATCCAACCACATATTTTAGCGGGGACTTTAAAGAGTACTTTTAATATCGATCCTTGTCTTATCTCTTGGTTGATGCATGAAGCATGGCGCTATTTTAAATGATTTTACAGAGTGGTGCAAGTTGACTTTTATTAACATTAACGTGGCAAAAACTAAAGAAATGCTAATCGATTTTAGAAAGAACCCCCCCACCCTCTCTTCTACTCTCATTAATGATCAAGCTATAGAAGTGGTGAAGCAATACAAATACCTTGGTATTATAATCGATGACAAACTCACCTTCGAGCCACAAGTTGACACTGTCTGTAAGAAATCACATCAACGCATGTTTTTTTATCGTTAACTTCGCAATTTTAATGTCGATCAGACTTATATGAGGATGTTTTGTTGTTGTTTTATTGAATCTATTCTTTCTTTTGCCTTTGTGAGTTGGTTTGGGTCCCTCACGCTTAAAACAAGAACAGGCTGCAATAAGGTGTGTGGACAGAATTTACACATTTCACAGTGTGATTAGTTGTGTATCCTTTTATTTGTTTTCATTCCTCATTTACTTATTTTCTACATGTATTTAATATGTAGGCTTATTGTTTATATAGACCCTTTATGTATATGTATATTGTGTGATATGTTTTTGTTTTTTTGTTTTTGCTCTTGGAAATCGTATTGTGTATTATATGTAGCTTTTCTTGCCTTTATTGAAATTTTTCATGAATAAAATGTTTTAAAAAATTAAAATAATATGTACAGATATATGTGCGTGTGTGTCCAACTGGTTGTATATAGCCTATAGTACAATTTCACACAGGCAGATCTGTTGATTGGTATTCTACAGACTGGCCGATAAAAATGAGACTACACAGGTGAGATGAGTGCAGGGTTCCATGGTTGTTATGTTTGGTCTCCAGGTGCATCATTTATGTGAGGCCGTCATTTAAACAAAAACAAACTCTACACAAGGTTAAGAAAACTTGTTTCTCTCAAGCTCCACTCAACAATTGCTTCCACATTTCTATTCCTATTGGAGGACTTCTTCCATCCTGACAAGAGCTAAAGCCTCACAGAGACTGACTAAAGCCACACACCAAACCTCCAGCATGGAAAATGTGAGATTTGAACCCTTTAAAGGCTGCAGTGTTTTCTATGTATTTTACAGTCGAGACAAAGTTTGCTGACACAGCTAACCTGTAGAGCTGGAATATAAAAACATAATTTATCACGTATATGCCTAATATATATATATATAATATATATATATATATATTATATATATATATATAAATAATATTATGGCATGTTATATAATATGATGGTTTGAAGATAAGCTAAAATGGTTATTTACTTAGTTCCTCTAAAATGACTAAAGGGGAATTTAATTTTCTCATGTGATGAATAATTTAGTCAGTTTTAGTTGTAGTTGCAGGATAAATTTGAATATTGTGCCTATGTCATTACACAACATAGCCCATAGCTAGGCTACTTTTAAGCATATATCTGGAAAATAAATGCAACAAATTCAAGACAACTGTGTCGGTCTGTTCTCCTCTATAGAGGAGTCTTTAGAAATTAAAAGAAAATATTTTTTACATGGCAAATGAATATGATAATTAAATGAAGGCTAAAGTTGACTGGAAAACTCCTAAGAACAGAGATAAACAAGGTTTTCAAGCTCCACTCGACAATTGCTTCCACATTTCAATTCCTTATTCCTATGGAAAATGTGAGATTTGAACCATAGACTCTTAATATTACTGGACAGAGCATCCGGTTCAGCGAAGTGCTGCAAATGTGGTGTTAAGTGGCTTAAATCTGCATTATATCTGAATTCCAGCAGGGGGCGACACATGCAAAAAGAGGTCGGTTTCTGTAGAGGTCTATGAGAAAGTGATCCCCTTCTCACCTCAGTGAACATTTTCATAATGAGCTTATGGTCTCAATCGCTAGTCTTCTGCAACACAAAATGATGTTCATTTTTTTGAATTATGGTCTCATTGATTTTAAAATGTGTAGGTCTATCTATGTAGGGATCCTTTCCATAATGTAGTCAGCTGCAAAACAAGCACTTCCAGCTTGTTTCACCGCTGTCGACTGCAGTAGTCTCGCTTAATACTGGACCAATTTCCAAAATGTTTGTTCCCATCAGTCACCTTGACACAAAAATGTAGAGAAATAGGGTCCAGGTTGAGAAAAATAAATAAATAAAAAGTTAATCTGGCCACCATGAACTCCAGGGGTTAAAATTGGGCCCTTACTGGGTGCTTGTGAAAAGAAAAATCAGTTTTAAGGGAAAAGTTTAAGTTTCTTTTTGTTTGCTTTATTCAATGCCAGAAGTTGCAAGACCCTGACTCCAGAAAAAGGAGAATCTCTGCACGCCAGGCAAAGGGTGTAAGGAAGCCTGCAGCCCGGTGTCCATGCTGCAACGGCGACCAGGTGAGACATTTGATTTTGGACAAAACAACAACATTTTAGTCCTAATTTGTTCACAATGTAATCCTCAAACACTCCAGATTTAGACAGTTTTCAAAATGGCAAACACATAGCAGAGTATATGGACAGGGACACAGTGCGGCCTTCTGTACAGACTGTCGCACTGCTTATTGGTGTTGCATTTTAGTAACTTGTTTTAGGCTATATCTACAATACTACATTTTGTTTTAAAAACCAAAATCTTACACTTTGCGTCCACACCACTTTCAGCCAGTTTCAGAGACCCTAAAATGGAGACATTTAGAAAGACTGATGTCCCCATTTTGGTTAGAAAAGTCCAGAGTTGCTTTGTAGTCTGGACGGGCACAAACAGAGACATTTTTGAAACGATGACGCATGTGGGTCAGTCTTATCGTTTAGGTAGCTTAGACACCTTTCAGTAACAGTTCCACCTCGCCATTGTTGTTCTTTCTCCAAAGTATATTCAACTTAAGCATCCATGGTTTTCAGCCGCAGAGTAACGCCAGACAATTTGCTGTTTTCAAATCTCCAGTTAGCTTTTAGCACTGACTTAATGTAGGGCCCTCTGGCTTTTTTAAATTATTTTTTATAATTTCGTAATTCTGTCCATTATTATGTATTGCTGATAGTATCTATATTAATGCAGCCATCAGTCTTGGACTTGCCCCAGCCGGGTCTTTATAAAAATAAAAATAAAAGACACTTGCCACAGTGCCTAACAACTTTTATGGGGGAAACCCTGTATATAGTATTCCATTTGCACAAGTACATTAACAAAATTTGCACATTTATAATACAATGTATTTTCTGATTCTGTAAATAATGTGTGTAATGTTAGTAATGTTTTTTCTTTTTATTTACCGTGTATGTGCACTGTTTATTGGAAAGCAATGACCTAAATTTGGTTACAAATGTGCTTACACATTGTTTTAATAAAATAATAACTGACTTGGCTTTTCCCTGGTTCCGCATTTAAAGCAAAAGCGCCCGCGCTCTGCTGCCCGTGCCGACCGTCCCCAGAAGAGGAAGTGGATGTCTGTGGCCCACCTTCCCAAACCTTCTGCTGAGATTCCAGCTTCTGAGGTGTTGAACTGGGGTCCTTCTCCCCAGCCTTCCACCCCCGCTGTTGAATTCGCAGGGTCACTGGGTTTGGTCCCACAGCTTGAGGCCAACATCTTGCCAGCTGACCTGCCGGTGGCGTCCACCATGGCCCCCAGCCTCCAGCCCTCCGCTGTGCCGCTGCACCACGACGAGCCTCTGAAGATACACATCTGCACTGTGGAAAAGTACCAGCAGATGTACCATGAGGTTGTAGATGATATGATGAGGTATATTTGGGTCAAAAAGCATTATTTTAATAAAATAATAACCGACTTGGCTTTCCCCAGGTTCCGCAATTAAAGCAAAAGCGCCCGCGCTCTGCTGCCCGTGCCGACCGTCCCCAGAAGAGGAGGTGGATCTCTGTGGCCCACCTTCCCAAACCTTCTGCTGAGAATCCAGCTTCTGAGGTGTCGAACTGGGGTCCTTCTCCCCAGCCTTCCACCCCAGCTGTTGAATTCGCAGGGTTACTGGGTTTGGTCCCACAGCTTGAGGCCAACATCTTGCCAGCTGACCTGCCGGTGGCGTCCACCATGGCCCCCAGCCTCCAGTCCTCCGCTGCGCTGCTGCACCACGAGCCTCTGAAGATACACATCTGCTCTTGGGAAAAGTACCAGCAGATGTACCAAGAGGTTGTAGATGATATGATGAGGTATATTTGGGTCAAAAAGCATTGTTTCAATAAAATAATAACTGACTTGGCTTTCCCCAGGTTCCACATTTGAAGCAAAAGCGCCCGCGCTCTGCTGCCCGTGCCGACCGTCCCCAGAAGAGGAGGTGGATCTCTGTGGCCCACCTTCCCAAACCTTCTGCTGAGAATCCAGCTTCTGAGGTGTCGAACTGGGGTCCTTCTCCCCAGCCTTCCACCCCAGCTGTTGAAATCGCAGGGTTACTGGGTTTGGTCCCACAGCTTGAGGCCAACATCTTGCCAGCTGACCTGCCGGTGGCGTCCACCATGGCCCCCAGCCTCCAGCCCTCCGCCGCGCCGCTGCACCACGACGAGCCTCTGATGATACACAACCGCTCTGTGGAAGAGTACCAGCAGATCTACCATGAGGTTGTAGATGACATGCTAAGGTATGTTTGGGTCAAAAACAGGACTGTAGTTGCAGGGTTTCTTCCAGAAAGGTTTTTAAGCTTGGAGTATCTTTGGTTGGGGGCCAGTCACAGATTGAAGGCAGCATTAATGCAGAGCTGTTTTTTGGTGTTAACAGAATCATAGATGGTATTAGCAAATTGAGAATTTAAAAAAACTATAAGACAGATTCCAGAGGGCCCATTAAATCAGCGCTAAAAGCTAACTGGAGACCTTAAAATATGACTACGTCTACGTGTCAAACCGAGCTGCCCCATTGTAACTATAGTTCAGAAAACTTCATAAAAATACATAAAACAATATGGCAAGTTTTAACTTTAATGTTTTTGAGTGCTAAGAGATACGATCCCACAAAGAGAACCTTTGTCTTCCACAAACGGAGGAAACCTTGCATATATAACTTTTCAATCACTTGTTTTTATAATGTTTTCATTTCTGTTTCTTCCGCTTCTCGCAGGTACAAGAGCGGCCAGCTGCGTCCGTACAGTTTAGACCTGGGACGCCGCATCAAGCAGAAGCTGTGGGAGAGACTGGACCGTCCCACGTTCAGTGAGACGGTCGGTGAAGACGGCCGGGTGCATGTGGATTGCTCCTATGGGGTCGGAGTCCATCCTCCTCTTTATGATGTGGACATTTCGGGGGAACCCTTGCCCAAGATGCCCTCAAAGAAAAGATCTAAGTCTAAATAAGTCATTGTTAGACTTCAATAAGGTCAAATCTGTACATAATGTTGGAGATTCAGTTTAAATGTTGTAGTTTTAAGTTAAGTATTGTAGTTTTAAGTTAAGTGTTAAGTATTGTAGTTTTAAGGTTAAGTATTGTAGTTGTAAGTTAAGTATTGTAGTTTTAAGTTAAGTGTTAAGTATTGTAGTTATAAGTTAAGTGTTAAGTTAAGTATTGTAGTTGTAAGTTAAGTATTGTAGTTTTAAGGTTAAGTGTTAAGTTAAGTATTGTAGTTTTAAGTTAAGTGTTAAGTATGGTAGTTTTAAGTTAAGTATTGTAGTTTTAAGTTAAGTATTGTAGTTGTAAGTTAAGTATTGTAGTTGTAAGTTAAGTATTGTAGTAAGTTAAGTGTTAAGTTAAGTATTGTAGTTTTAAGTATTGTAGTTTTAAGTTAAGTGTTAAGTTAAGTATTGTAGTTTTAAGTTAAGTGTTAAGTATTGTAGTTGTAAGTTAAGTGTTAAGTTAAGTATTGTAGTTTTAAGTTTTACGTATTGTAGTTTTAAGATAGGTATTGTAGTTTTAAGTTAAGTGTTAAGTTAAGTATTGTAGTTTTAAGTACAGTGAACCCTCGTTTTCCACGGGGGTTACGTTCCAAAAAGAACCCGTGATAGGCGAAATCCGTGAAGTAGTAACCTTTATTTTTTTTTTTACAATTATTATACGATGAAATACTCCATAATACATTGAAACCAAAGAACAAAACCTTTTTACAGGCCCAAGCATTTGTTTAACAAATAAAAATACTGTATAAACGTTTTTTTACAAATAACTACTGTAAAATAATAATTTTAATCATCAATACGAACTGAAGGCTTCAAATTGCGGAGATCAGCACCGCCCCCCCGCCCCACCGCGACCAGAGTTATTGGATTAGAATGGGAGAAAATGAAAAATAATTATGAAAAAAAATACAAAGTACAGTAGGAAAAATAGTGACTCACGTGTATTTCTCTGCTCTTCTGAGCTGCATCCCGACTCCGCTCTGTAGCGTTTTTTCTTCTAAAGCCCGCGGTGCAGGTGTGTTTTTTGAGAGAAGAACATAGTTATTGGTAGTTGTTGTCGCTCTTTTTTCTTCTGGGCAAAAAGATTCTTATAAAACGACATGCCACCATTGATTATGTTTGAGAACTGTAATGAACGGCTCATCATGCATCCTTGTTAAAACTTATTTCTGCTGTTGTCCTTATGTTATTTTCCTCCTTCTTTATGGAACGAACGGAAGATTCATTAATTCCATAATGGCGACCTACAGCCGCATAGCTTCTACCTTCCTTTAGCATGTCCAGAAGTTTAACTTTTTCTGCGATAGTTAGCATCTTCCTCTGCCTTTTGGGCCCGACCGCAAGTGCCTTTGTCGGTGCAGAACATTTTGTCGACATTATGGGTTTTAGAGAAACTTGAAATTGCAAGACAATTTGCAAACTTAAATTTGGCAAGCTGTTTTACGTACGTGTATAAACCGCAACGTTATTGACACACAGGTAGAGAAGAAGCTGAGAGACTGTTTAGCCAATCAGAATGCAGAACACAATGCACGATGCAAATCCGTGAAGCAGCGAGACCGTGAAAGGTGAACCGCGATATAGCGAGGGTTCACTGTATTGTAGTTTTAAGTTAAGTGTTAAGTTAAGTATTGTAGTTTTAAGTTAAGTGTTAAGTTAAGTATTGTAGTTTTAAGTTAAGTGTTAAGTTAAGTAGTGTAGTTTTAAGTTAAGTGTTAAGTTTTGGAGTTTTAAGTTAAGTGTTAAGTATTGGAGTTTTAAGTTAAGTATTGTAGTTTAAGGGTAAGTATTGTAGTTTAAGGGTAAGTATTGTAGTTTAAGGGTAAGTATTGTAGTTCAAGGGTAAGTATTGTAGTTTAAGGGTAAGTATTGTAGTTATAAGTCAACTTAAGAAGTCAAACAACTGAAGAATGATTTGATTGATGATTTTTAATCAGCCTCTGTTAAACTCTTTAATCCAGTTTCAGCCTCAACAGCAACCTGAATCACCTGCCAGGACACAAACAACCTCTGCAAAGCCTCCCCCCTCACCCCCCCATCCCTTTTCACAATTGTGATTGGTTTAAAGTGCTCATATTGTGCTCATTTTCAAGTTCATAATTGTATTTAGAGGTTGTAACTTGTTGTACCTTTCTTTTTTCACTTTGTAAACCTATTACCTGCACAAAAAAGATATAAACACAATAAAGGATAGGGAAAAACGCCAAAAAGTATAACATGAGCACTTTAAAGAAATGCCCACAATGCCTCTGTGGTGTAGCCAGACCTTACACCACAAAGCTGTGGAGATAGGTCTGGCAATGTGACACTAAACCTCCACCTACAGCCTTTTTTTTCTCCAGAAACTTGCACTGCTGCCTCCACCTTGGATATTCGGCCAGATAACGCCACCCGAGCCTCTACCTACAGCCTCTTCCAGTAACCTGCACCTCCACCTCCTATCTTAGTTCTACGTACACACCGAAGTGGAAGAGCAGGGGCCAAAGATACATTGGTAAATATAAACTCTTACATCACTGTTTCTCAATGTTTACCGGACCAAGGGCCACTTACCCTTTAACAAAAAAATCTTACGGTGCACCAAACTGCCAAAATATTCCTAAAAGTCACTGACAGTGGTGGAATGTAACTAAGTACAGAGATCTCAGCTATTTAGGGACGTCCCGGGACATGTCTGCATGGATAGAAAAAGCAACAAAAACATTGAAAAAAGTGTAAAAATAAAAAAAACTAATTAGAAAATGCCCCGACAAATATTGGAAAAGTGACAAAGATTTTGGAAAAAGCTCCAAAAAAAACTGAAAAGAAAATCAACAAAAACTCAAAAAGTTTTGATTCTTTAGGCCGTGGTACGGATTATTGTAGGCCCAGTTTCATATGCAACTTAATCTGAAACAATACGTGGTAGGAGGTCGCTGCTCTGTCTTTCTTTCAGGTTAGGGGTCCTGGGCATAAAAAAAACATTAAAGACCCCGGTTTACATCATCTTCTTCTTCTTCTTCTCACAGGTCTGTCTGATGATGAACACCCATCAAAATGGACCTGCTGAACGTCATAGCCCAGAAAGAGCTCTTCTTCCTCCCACAAGTCTGAAGTCAAGGCAGTGTGGATCATGCTAATTACAGCCGTATGATAAACTCTGTTCATGATAGAAAAGACCTGAAATATTCAAATTCTGTATCACTTCTGAATGTAAACACCCTTTTTTATCCAACTTACTGAGTGCAATGGGATTTTGAATGGAGTTTTTTTTTGATGATGCGTGTTGCTTTTCTCCAGGCCCTGTTGGACTTTCCAGACTTCCACATCTACAGCTGTGAATCAGAGGTGCTTCTTCATCCTCCACATCGTCTACCGTCTCAATCAACTCCACCAGCACTAGTTTCTCCCCGAGCCGATTCATAGAGATCTGAAGGACGCAGAGACGCTCCACCTGTGTTTTTAGTGCCTCACATTTCCAACCATGCTGCCTGAGAAACACTCTGTTACTGTGTACTAATAAGCCTTTGCAGTGTTGCAAAATAAAGTCAACTAAACTACTTTCCTGTCACAGTTTTCTTTTCGTTTTATCTTTTCAGCTTCAGTCATCATACATGTTTTTAGTTGCTGGTTACTTTGGGATGAGTCACCCTTTATGGAGGGTCTGTATGTATTATTTAATGGCCTAAGGATTCATGTGTGACCTCTCACTTTCTAATCAGTCATCAAGTGTGCTCATATACATGTTAGCGAGCCATTAGTCTATATTGACGATGTTCCACTTGCTCCTGTGCTGCAGGAAATTCCGCCAGATGTCCTTCACCTTCCTCTTTGTGTCATTCTAAACTTCTTTTGATTTCTGAGGACTATGGTTAACTGGTCCTTAGATCTCTGCAGGGTAAATCCAGACAGCTAACTAGCCTATCTGTCCAATCTGAGTTTTCTGTTGCACAACTAAAACAACTTTTGAACGTACACATGTTGCATGAAAGAAAAGTTCCATCCCGAGGATATTTTGCAGCGGCACCATACGGAGCTTAGGGAAGCCCAAGACAATTGTGATTGGTTTAAAGAAATGCCAATAAACCAGAGCACGTTTTTCTACCATCCCAGAATGCTCTGGAGCAAAGTCTGGCAATGTGAGACAAGCCATTAATAAAAAAGGATCTTGAGTTTGCGGAGTTGTATAATAATACAACATAAGAATATCTATGGTCTCAGGGAAGCCACCAGACTCCTTTGACATAAAAAGTAATTTAACCTTGCAGAATAGGGAAGTTACTGGTCTACCACTGGTCTAAAGGGCTGTCAGACAGCAAGGTAAAGCCCTGAAAATATTCCAAATAATAGCGGTGATTTAGATTTTAATCATTAAGAATTATCTGTTGGATTTGCGAGTGCAAAGCAGTGGATATTTTGTATTATGACAGCAAGTATACTAGAAGACAGAGAGCAAAATGATTTGTGCCGTGTTCAATACAATACAAAAACATGAATCTTCAGTTGCTCCAGTCTAGATACATAGATTGGACACTAGGTGGCAGCATGGAACTACTATCAGTAAAGCAAAGGACAAACCTTGTAATATTACCTCTGGAAACATGAGTTGTTTTCCCATTTTCCTCCATGTGTCCCTCAGGCTCTACAAACTTACCTCATTATTCATTCACGAAAAGTAAAAAGTCTCATATAGATCACTTAGTACATCATTAAGTTGGCATTGTATGGTCATCTTTTTCCCCTACCATAAGTGTTTCTTTTTATTTATAGTCATTCATCAACTTTTCACCTGCTTTGTTTCTTTTCATCATGTGGGCAAAAGCTTCCACAGAACATCAACTCATGTAATGGAGTTCAGTACTCAGCAGTACTGAGTACCAGCACTTCTGATTTTTGTCCACATAAGTACTCTTACTTCTAATTGTTGTTACCAGTATCATTAATAGGTTGACATTTATACCAAAGTAGGCTATAAATCATGATTTATTGGGAAAAACCAAGCAATTCTATATAAAATACGACTGGGTTCTGCTGATTCAAATTGATCTTAATTTGAATGATCCGATATTGATCCATAACGTCCCAAGATTTTTTGAGGGGATCAGTTTTTAAAGCTAGAGTGAAGCTGTTGGGGTCATATTAAACTAGATGATTTAAGGAACTTATGTCGTGCTAAGAAAACGCTCCAAAGTAAGCCGTAATTTTGGCAAAGGGAAAAACTGCCAAAATGTTCACAGGTGTCTGGTTTTAGGTTTTTGTCTCAGCATCACACCCTCTAGAAAGCACTTTCTTTTGTCTCTATGCAACTGCATTGGGGTCAATTCTTAATGAAATTAATATTTCTAACAATGCATCAGGTTAGAGGGGTCCCTGTAGAGATGTTCTGCTACCGATACCAGTATCAGATAAGCCTCGGATACTGCCTAAATCGGTTATCGATCGGTTATCGTTATCGGATAGAACTGGAGTTTAAAGCGACACCAAAGATTCTTTTGTATCTTAAAATAATGTTTCCAAATCGTTTCAGTGGTTCAACTCCTAACCGGGTGAACGGCACTTCTGGATTTGCTTTGCGGCTCTTTACCGGCTATAACCGCACTGTGCAAGTTTGCCAGACCGGGTAACAGATCTTCCAACTTCTAGGGGCACCAAAGAGGAAAAGTGCTTTGGTGTTGCTTTAAACTAAAGTAGTTTATTGATATTCTTTTTACCGTCATGACTGACTGTCAAACTGGATAATAAAAGTTCGAGTGCGTTCATGGTTTGTGTTCGTTCATGTTTCACAAAGGGTTTAACACGAGCCAGACTGACGTTAGAAATCCCATCACATCCATACAGGGATAGACGTGTACAGCTGTTAAAACATAATAAAATATATCACACACTGGTATTGGATCAGCACTAAGTTCAGTTATCGGAATCGGTATCAGGAAGGGAAAAAATGGTTTTGGATAATCTCTAGTTCCTAGTACAATTTACAGCATTAGTTTTCTAAGACTCATTCATATCTGAGCAAAATGTTTTTTTTAAGTGAAATATCCCTTATCGAATCAATATAGAATCAAACCGCATAGGGGACCTCAGTGGCGGACCCAGTCCTAGTGTAATATAGGACATTCAGCACCCCCATATAGCCGGAATGGAATGATCTGCATTTTCAAACACTGCAATAAAATTAGTCAAAGTCACACCAAACTCATGAAATACGGACGGTTGGTCAGCGTCTCTCAGCGTCAGACACTGACGTAAAAATCCACCTTCCGCGTCTGTATGGAACGCACCAGGCAGAGCAGCAGCTCGGCCAAAGCGCTGTAAGATGACGTAGTATTAAGAGAGACAACGGTAGCAAGAAGTATGAAAGACTGAAAATCTGCATAAAGAGGTTGGATGGGGGTGGGGGGTGGGGATGTCTGAATGGGTCAAAGAACACAGGACTTTCACCCAGGAGTCCAGGGATTGTGTCCCGTGTGTCACTGAAATGTTAATTTTGTAACCCCACCCACCATCTTTTCCTAACCCTAACAGTGCAGATCCACCTGGCCGTGCAATGCTTCTATCGCGTCGCGCTCCACTTTAATCCTATGGAGGACGTCAAGGAACTTTAACGCGCCCGCAAAGGAAAGGCGGCACAAAAGCTGGCAGATGCCCATCTTTTTGCAAATGAATCCATTCAACACGATGAGAGTATCCAATAGAAGTGGACGAAAATCTTTCAAACTCACCTTTGTCGATCTGAAATGACGACAGATTCAGCAACCGTATGGCCTATTTCTCACTTCAAATGTTTTCAAGAACACGTTTCGGTTAACTATTTCAATAAAATATGAGATTGTATTCCGAATGAGCCGCCATTACTGTCATTTTGAAACCCCTACAAGATATACATTTGAATATAAATATATCCAAGTCACATTCAATGATCATGTCATGCAACCGCTGAATACTGGCACTGATAATGATCCCTTTGTGTGGGAGTGATGGAAGAATTTAAAGACTGTAATGTAGTCCGACACTAAACTCCATTATCTTGTGTATCAAACAGCCGGTGGTGCATGCTGAGACTCAATAAAAGCTCAATGTGGACAGAAGCAGCAGGGTGTCTTTATTTCTGTTGCTATAGCTTAACCAAGTCAGCATTCATGATACACAGAGACATACTGGGAAGCTACAGAAGCCTTCACCACTTACAGTACTAGTGACTGGAACAAACAACGATGAGGCAGAGGACTGAAGTCAAACAAACAGGAAATACAGGAAAAAAAGAGAAAAGATTTATGGCACTCATTTTTTTTTTGTTTATACTCAGAATAATATTGCTTTTAAAACACAACCTCTATCCATCATCACTGTTGTTTTATCATGTAATATTTTCACTGCATTTAAATATCAAATATATTCCTTTACTGATGTATAGACGTTATTGCTAACATTAAACGTACCTAACATTAGAGATATTAGTCACTTTGATAATAGTTTTGTTCAAAAGTACAAATTTTTACAGAAAATAACAGTCCAAGTTTGGAAGGATAAAGTGGGGACGGGTTCGGGACATGCACAAGGATCTGATAGGAGGGCAAGGGAAGGAGAGCGTAAGCGGGGCCTCCCATAGGATGAGAGGAGCGGCCACTCACACAGCCAGTCACACATGCATTCTTCACTGGTATTTTAGACATCAGGTACAATCCTTGAATTCATATTTATTTCCTCTTAAAGCTAGACTACTCTACTCTGATCCATAAATAGGAGCTTTACATGCCAACAGAGACACTTTGCTGGGACAGCTGTCAGCCAATCAGAGCGCTGGTTCACTTCCCGCCCAGTGTTAATAAATAAAAATGGCAAAGAGGTTGACTGAAAGGTACAGTGAGTACATCTCACACAGACACACACACACACACACACGTGGAGAAAGCAGCCAAAGTCAAAAGTCCTATTATGCAAACAATAATGTAACTTTTTTCCTAAAGGCCCCCAAAGTTCTGAGATATATATATATATATATATATATATATATATATATATATATATATATATATATATATATATATATATATATATATATATATATATATATATATATATATATACATATATATATACATATACATACATACACACACACACACACACACACACACACACACATTAGGGCTGTCAATTGATTAAAATATTAAATTGTAATGAATCGCATGATTGTCCATAGATAACTGACATTTAATCACAAATTAATTGCACATGTTCTAAATGTATTTTTTAGTATTTAATGCTTGAGTGGTATTAGAGAGTGGACGTACACCGCTGGTAACTCAGCTTACATCGTCATGTGGAGAGAACCATCTGGAAGGGCTTCCAAACTCAACTTGTTGTTCTAAAGACCCTTTTCTTTATCTATTACTGCTCAAGGAACTTGGTAAATTATTGTGTTCATTTTGACAGCCCTAATATATATATTTTTGAGTATGTGGATTATCGTGTTCCCAGTAAAGAATAACTTCCACACAACAAATGAAATTCTTGCGCCATTATCTTGTGGGATCAAGTTCTGTTGGCCTACTTCACAAATGACCATTTTGGCCACAAGATCCATATGTATTGAACCAGCGTATAACTTATGAAGTACACTAACTTATGTGTACAACATATGCATCTTGTGCAAACAGGATATTAACATGTACACACAGTATATGGAAATGATCTGCACTACGTAATTATTTGGTGCACATAAATCAAGTATCAGTACTCTGTAGTATCAATTGAAATCAGCTAAACCATTTTTTCTAGTTCTCTATTTGCAAATTTGAATGCTGTTAAATAAAAGCTCTAACTGTAAACTGTCACAATAAAACAAATAAATGATTCTACATAAATTAAAAGTCCTGCATTAATGTGTAAAATATGTAACCTGTAGCCTATTGCTGTTTTGAATACAAAAATGTAATTGTATATTGATTTGTTCATGCCACTAGTGTTATCTTCTACTAATAATCTAATAAAAATTATGAACACACGTGAACATCCAGGGTGTCAACATTGAGATGGTGGAGCCATACAAATATCTGGGTGCTCACCTCAAAAATAAACTGAGACAGGAAAACGCTAAACTGTGTCACCTCCAACTGTGCAATATTTCATTTCTATCCGTTTTTATATACGGTCTGTGTATAGAAGGATGTTTATTGTGTAAATATATTTGATTTATTATTATTATTATTATAACAACTAATTCTATTTTTTATACTTAATGTATATTTTTTCACCTTAACATGTATTTGTGTTATTCTGAGGTGTGTACATTTTTTCTTTGGAGCTGCTGTAGCACAGGACTTCCCCCAGTGCCGGATTATTAAAGTCTATCTTATCTTATGTTATGATGTAACCCTGTGCAAAAGAATCTCCGGAAACCAAAATCTGAACAGGATATTAGACTTCATTATTAATACACCAGTTGATAAGGTGTCATTTTGAGTATAATGTTTTCAACTTTTTATTCCATTTTTAATAATTCATTCTCAGTGCACACACATTTCTAAGGACCAGAGTTATGTAATGATGCATTTCTCTGACTGTCTTTTCATCTTTTCATCACATCTCCACCACTCCTTTTTCCTCATCCATCTCCCTCTCTCTCTCCCCCTCTTTTGTCCCTTTCTCCTTGCCTCATCTTTGTACCTTTCCACCTCCATTTTCCATTTTCTAACCATCCATCCACCCATTCATCCATCTATTGTGTCCAGTTGGCTGGCAGGCCAGGGGCTGAGCCAGCGCTCTGTCACATTACCCCGCTGCTGAGTGAATTACTTGGCCTCCATTAGAGTAACGAGAAAGCAGGAGGACGGAAAGAGAGAAAGAGAAAGAGAGAGAGAGAGATGGGGGAAGGGGAAAGGGACAGAGAGCGAGCACAAGTCCAAGATGGGAGGCAGGGGAAGAGCGACGTGACTGAGAGATGAGCGGGGAAGAAGAGGGAGATGTTGAAGTGGGGAAAAGGTAGATGATGTGGAAGGAGAAATATATGACAGGGGGTATGAAGAGAAGATAGGGGAGCGGAGGTCTGACACAAGAGTGAGAGGAGGAAGTGAAGGATGAAAGGAAGAAAGCAGGAAAGACAGGAGGGGTGGTGGAGGTTGATTCGAGATGTAGATGAAACAGGAGAAAGATTGAGAAGTGGAAAGAAGGGCTACAGGGCGGTGATGGAGAGAGAGGAACAGATGTGGGAGGACAGAGAAGGGATGGAGGATGGGGAAGGAGAGGAAGTCGGTAGGGGGAAAAACAGACAGCACAGTATTGCGATAACACGGACGACAAGTATTGATCTTTTTCTAGTGGATCTTTTTTCCACTAGATGGTGCAGTTGAGTTTGTTTTGTTCTGGTGAGATTAGCAGGGGTGACTGGGAGAAAGATACAATGTTGTCCTTTAGGGACTTAATTCGAAGTTGTCAAAAAAGGTAATACATTTAATAATATCGTATTGTGACATAAACAATAATATCGTATTGTGACTTAAACAATAATATCGTGACTTAAACAATATATCATGACATAAGCATCGTGACTTATACGAGTGAATTACTTTGCCTCCATTAGAGTACCGCCACAGAAGTATCGGGATAATAGTGTATTGTGGCATACACAACAATATCATATCGTGGGGCATCTGGTGATTCCTACTCCTAGAAGTTGGTGCAAAAAAAAATCCAATGAAGGGAAAAAAAAACGGAGAGGGGGAGGAGGAATAAAAAAAGGAGTGAGAGGAAAACAAACGGGACAGAGAGCTAAAGCAGCGAGGACTGAAATGAACAGAGAGGCAAGAAATGTTAATAAGATACACCACAGCTGTACACGACACTGAGTGGACCACACGCACGCACGCGCGCGCACACGCATGCTCAGTTTTTAAAGGTAGAGTGAAGTTATTGGGGTCATAAGAAAAAATTGGTTATTGTAACTGAAATATTCCATATCAAATCAATATTGAATCGAATCGGTGACCTAGTGAATCTAAATTGAATCGATTCAGGAACTCAGTAGCGAGACCCAGGCCTAGTGACCTCACAGCTACGGCTCTGCTCCCACTTCTTACATCTAAGCAATACGGTTTGGATTGAAAGAATCACACAAACATGTTCACACGTACACGTTACACTGTATATTTATAAGAATTAACTTTAGCTTTTTGAAGGACAAATAAGTCTAAAGAGAAGGCTGCTTTATCCCTGGCCCCCACCTCTACGAACTGTAATGTAAAACCTTGTCAAAATGTAGTACAAATATACACTAAACCTGGAATACTTACTGGTAATGTTACAAAAGGAAATAGCATCACAGATGGATAGTTTGACAAAATAATCTGAATATTTAATTTAAATGTAAGGGATTCACTATTTTGTTGCAGGGTGATCTCTGCCACAGTGCCATTCTGAACCCTACCATCCAATTGCACCTTTAATGAATGATTTTATATATATATATATATATATATATATATATATATATATATATATATATATATATATATATACATATATATATATATATATACATACACACACACACACACACATATACATACACACATACACACATACACACATACATATATATAAATAAAAAAATCATTCATATAATTTATTTAAAGTATTGAGTTATCTCAAGACACTTTACAGATAGAGTACGACTACACCACACGCATTTAGTGCGACAGTGGAGAGGACAAACTCACTTTTAGGGAGAAACCTCAGACAGACCCAGGTTCTTGGTAGGCGGTGTCTGACGGTGCCGGTTGGGGGTGTGATGAACATGAAGAAGTGGCAATAATAGTTACAATAAAGATAATGGAACTATGACTATAAATAGTAGTTGTAATATTTCATGGCGCAGCATGGCACTGCAGGGCGTTACAAGGTATAGCAAGGCGTAGCAGGACATAGTATATGGTGGCTTTACAGTAAGGCCAACTTAGTAATCTTCCGCTTACAAATGAGACTTTGAATTTATAAGCAGTAAAAAAAAAAAAAAAAAAAAGCATGCTCTTGTTGACTTGTTGAGTTAATTATAGAGTGTGGCCTAGACCTACTCTATCTGTTAAGTGTCCTGAGATTACTTCTGTTATGATTTGACCCTATACCAACAAAAACTGAATTAAAATACATTCTTGCTTATATCAACACACTGGGGCGTTTTTGCTGCTACAGCCTTCACACCTGGCTTGTCTAGTTCGGTTGAATTGTACTAGAGTTGGTTTGCCCTGCTGGTGCGGTTCGTATGGGCAGGTCAGAACGCAGCAAGCACTTGGTTACTCACCAAAAGCTGACCAAACAAGCGTACCGAGACCTGCTTGATGAGGTGGTCTCTGTAAGCTTTCAAACAAACTGATTGTTTGTGGTGAGAATGTGATCCGACCTCAAACCGCACCAACTATACATACTCATCAAGTCTGAGCTAATCTAGCAATTTAGCAATCTGTGATACAGGAGAGCAGCAAACAAACATGTAGCATCTTGCAGTGTTTCAATCACAGAAATAGACTGGGGTCAAGCTTGCCATCTCCGTGGTCAAACCAGGCGCTGCTAAAGTTGGAGGCACACGCCAGCAGAGCAGAGCAAATATGCAAAACATATGCACTAGTTCAGACAGGACCTTCATCCTGTATTTACTTTCTTGCTCCCACCCCAGACACATCCAACCAATAAGAGTAGTGAACATTCTAGCGTGATTTGTAATGACGCATTTTGGTATGCTTGGATTTTTCCAGGTGTGAAATTAAACCCAACCAAGTGGAAATCGCTCCAAGTTTACAAACTGATCAAGTGATTTGGACCAGAGCAAACAAACTATAGGTGTGATAAGGGCCCTTAGTTGGTCCGGCATGGCCACTAGCTTATGGTAGCTAATGTTAGCAGATTTAGGAGCAGAGCTGCAACCAACTATTTTGATAATCAATTAATCGTCCAAATCACTTCATTGACCATAATCCTGCAGTCATCCGTTGTGGCCACAAGTTACACAGCTTCACTTTAACTCAAGGGTGGAGGTGTTGCCACTGCCTTTGTGATGCATTTGCAATGATATTTACATTATAAGTAGACATTTTCAGATCCTCTGCTCACCCCCCCTCTGCCCTATTTCTGTCTATCTGCGCTGGTGTGCAAATTAGACAGTGACAGGTATGGCACTAAACTGCTGACAAGGGCAAACCTGAGGAGTGCCATTCAAATTAACAAGACTTGTTTCTGTTCACCCATCAAGCTGATTTAAAGTGAACTTTTAAAATTCTTGAATTTTTAAACTCTTTTCATAAATTAGGCGCACATCCGTCAGACTGAATGTCAGACACTTACAAACCAACTAATCAAACTAGCATGAAGTGGTTTTCCATGGAGCCTTTGCACACAGAAACACATGAATGTAACCCAGCACATGAGAAAAACACAAGACAAAGTGAAGCAGAACACGAACAGTAATGAGAATAGTGGTCATAATAATGAACAAGAAGAAGACTTAAAGGCCTCGACAGAAAAACAAAACAAAACAGTGTTGTTGAGTCCAAAGAAACAAAACAAAAACCCTGATATGTCGGAAAGAGAGGAATCGTCTGAAAACAAAAGATGAGTTGACGAAATCAACACAAAGACAAGTGAGCCAACAGTAAACCAGTGGTGCAGTGTCATGGGCCTGTTGAGGTTGCAGATAAACTGGGACACGCGCACACACACACACACGCACACACACACACACACACACACACACACACACACACACACACACACACACACACACACACACACACGACATTTCTAATATTCCTACATGTTGATGACAACTTGCCTCCATAGCCCTTCATTTCTACAGACACACACACATACACATTCCTGAATAAAAACAACAACACATAAATAAATAGTATAAATAATACAAATAAAGATCAACAGTGCCTGTGTTTGTGTGTGGATTGAAACAGGGAAGAAAAGAAAAAAAAGTTTTGAATGAAGTTAGACTTCACTGAGGGGCTATGGAGGAAAACAGCCACGTCTTGTTCTCTCTACCACCCGGCGTTCTCTCGTCTCTAGAGCTCGGTGCAGCGCTCCTGCTTGCTGTAGTGGTCAAACTGGCTCTTCCAATGCATCATGTAGGAGGACCAGCGGTGGAACTCCACCTTCCACTGGCGCTCCGCCTCGTCTATGTTGTCTGAGAGGAGAGACACAGCAGCGAGAGTGGTTAGCATTGGAGTTGCTGTAGGGAGGCTTTACACCACAACTGTCCTGTTGATAATGTCATGGTCACTGGTTGTCATTTATGTTTTGTTTGGTTACCAACCTCAAGAGGGCGGGTCTTATGTCATTAGAGCTTGTCTGAAGCGCTTCTACTTTTGTATGGTAAGACGGGAAAGAACTAGTGGCGACGAAGCCCTGACTCTGGCGTCGCCTTAAATCTCCTCTCGTCTCCTGTGTCTGAGCCAAAAACGCAGATTTAACATCTTGTAAGGTTCTATTTGACTTTTTGAATCTGCCAAAAAATGTAGATGACGAGTAGCTACGGAGCGCAACAACTAGGGCAATGGACGCTCACTGATGATCTCCTCGGTGTGTCAGGGCATTTCAGCTACTGTCAATGCCGCTCAACACTCAGGTGAAAGGGCATAAACATCCCATGTTGTGCTGTGGAGAAGAGTTCTGCAACAGTTGTGTCTGTTCTCCAAGTTAGAAAAAGGCTTTTAATTCGAATGATCTGTAGGACAGGTTAAGGTTCTTTGATATTAGCTTGACACCAAAGTAAAGGTCCCATATCATGCTCATTTTCAGGTTCATACTTGTATTTTGGGTTTCTACTGGAACATGTTTCCATGCTTTAATGGAAAAAAACCCCCACATTGTTTTTCTCATACTGTATGAATATACCTGTATTCACCCTCTGTCTGAAGCGCTCCGTTTTAGCACCTGTCTCTTTAAGCTCCGCTCCAGTAAAAGCCCAGTCTGCTCTGACTTGGTCAGTGTTTCCGCATTTTCTGCATCTGTGCTCTTAAAGTCTCTGCACCGTCATTGCAGACGGGGAATGACTGTAAAGCCACTGTAGTGTCACTTTCTACCAATATATAGTATAGTTGTGACATCACAAGTCCTGACAGCTCATTTAAAAGGCTCAGTTTCTGAATACTGGCTGTGCGCATTTGTGCATTGATATTTCCACAGTAATTATTTATCACCTTGACCTGCTTTATAATCAAAAACGACATGGAACACTTTTTACAGTATGGGAGCTTTAAATAAAGACAACCACCTATGGAAATGTACATTCTGCTCAGTACATATTTTGGTCACTAATTCTGTAAGAACTAAAGAAGGGAGTTTATTTTATCCGTCTATCTGTGAAACTTGGCTTATATTTAATTAGCGTCTTTTATTTGAGAATTTTTTGAGAGCCTTTTAGGGACACCTAAATCTATAATATTGTGTTACCTTCTGGTATGACTGTGCAATAAGTTGAACTGGGAGGACAATGCCTAGTAAATACCTGTATTCAGTACAGATGTCATGTGTTGAGCAGTGTTTACCAGTGATGTTGAGGAGGCGTGGCAGGAAGCGGTTCCAGAAAGCACACATCTGGTTCCTCAGACCTTTGTAGACCTTCACTGATTCAGCGTTAAGGCCAATATGTTTCTGCTCGCTGACAGTGAACACAGGCCAGCGCCTCTTGCTTTCCACCATCCCATCATGGTTCACGTTGGGATTTCTGACAGGGAGGAGCATGAGGGGGCGGTACAAGAGACAAATTACAATGAAAATAAAATGTATTAAAAATTGATTTTCAACATTATCTCTACACTCAGTTTTAGCTGAGTGGACCTTAGAATCTGGCAACTAAGGCAGTCTAATTCAACAGCTGAAGCAATGTCAGTACTGGGAAACACTTAGCCACGTATTGGGTAATTTAGCATGGCACCGAGCAAATCCATGGCCACTGTTTAGTGGAAAAAATGACTAGTAATTAGCACTGAACCAAAAGTACAGCTAAGGCTAAGGGCTTTTGCACACACTGGGTAAACCCCGCCCACTCTGCAGGCGATTTGATTTCACCCTACAGCTCAATCTGGAAACCTACAAGTTTAATTCTCCATATTCATACAATTTTTGGGAACCAATCACAAACTGGCGCGCTATTGGTGGATTTAACTAAATGACAACAGAGAAGCGACCAAGCAGCTTCTTGTTTACATTCAACATAGCGGCCACCAAAGCGCAGCAGCAACCCGTTGATGCCGCTGCCGCTTCTACGTCACCCGGATCATTGGTCTGATTGGTTGAAGTACTTCTCCAACTAGGAGTAAGTTTAAATGACTATACTTTTACTTGAGTAGATTTGTGAAGAAGAAACTGTACTCTTACTCCGCTACATTAGGCTACAATGAGCTTGTTACTTTTCTTTTTTGGTATTCTATGAGTCATTGTTTTTATCCCCCCCGTGTACGTCTCATTTTAATGTTTTATTTTGACAGAGAGAGAGCTACTTCCGCTAAAGGCTCTACCACGTAACTGTGTTTCACCAATCGTCGTCCATACTCGATCTCAGCGGCGGGACGGGTTAGCTTTACAGTGGTAGCAAAACAAAAATGTCAGAATCACCCGTCAGCAATGCAGATACAGACGAGGAGGAACATCCCCGGCTTCATATTGAAAGCATGTTTACTTTTTAGTAAAAGTGCGAAACAGCAGCTACATTATGCAGCGTCTTCTGTGTCTACCAAAACAAACGGACATTTCAGCATTCAAAAACTCAACATCTAACTTGAGTCGTATTATTCTGAAGTAACAGTACTTTTACTACTCTACTCTACCTTTCGCTACTCTACCCACCTTTGGCGGTAACTAGCCAAGGGTAATACAAAACACAAAAACTAGGAGGCTCTGGAATCGGAACCAGCGTGAACCAAAATGGCTCATACACTTTTATTAACTCCTATATTGACTATATGTTTTCCTCAGAAGTGGAAGTACACAATAAGGCAGAGATAAACAATTGAGTTGCTTAGTTTGTTTAGGGTACAATGGTTCTGGAGAAAGCTGCAAAGAGGCAATACAGGAGGCCAATTATTCTGCCCGTTTCCAACGGTCAGCACTTTGAACATGCACCGCCATATTTTTAGTCCAGTACATATCAGATTAATTCTTTCCACTCCGTGAGATGCCTCACCCAGTTCGTGCAAAGTTGGCCCAGTATTTCATCATGCGTTGGCTCAGTTTCTCCTCCTCTACGGTGTAGTTGAGTCTCTTCTCCAGTGGCAGGCCAAAGACAAATTCAATCTCGTAGCCGTGGATCACACCCATCCACTCGGGCCATGCCAGGTTGGACGCTCTGTGGTCAAACAGGTAGAGGTAGACCCCTCCTTGAGGAGCAAGAGGAGGAAAGGATGTGTGGTTATTTTGTGTCAACAGCAATGGTCTGACATTAACACTCTCTGCAGATGCTGATGTTTTGGATACCCTACTGGGTCCCCCCAAGGTCTTTGGCTGGAATGGATCCCCCCTTAATGATGATGTAGTGAATAGTGATGTAGTGATTTGACTGTCAATCTTACAGTTGAATCTTCACAGTGGTGCAAAGCCCCAGTTCAGGCCAAAGATTTGTGATGCTTCAGCCAGCGTCCTTCCAAAACTTTGTAACATAGAAATAAAATGGATTATGGATGATTTTATTTCTATTGTTAAACAAAGATATGCCCTTTTGGCTATATGGGGGTGCTCAATGCTTGATTTGACATAATTACCTGCTTTATCCCAATATACAGCCAATGTGCTCAATGTATTGTTGTACATAAAATTGTGTAAAGAAAGAAACTTTTAATAAATCTTTTCAAAGTGCTTGAATAAATCCAACCGCCCCATGACAGATTTATCTTTCACTTTTCAAGAATGTGAACCCTACTGCTAGTGTGCCACCAAGGCTGATGACCCCTGGTGTAAACAGTGTGGTCGCAAACATCTGCTGCTTACCTTGGCAAGTAAGAACGCCAAAACACATTAGCACAAACACACACACTCACATATCTTACCTTGGGAGTTTCCTCCACTGTTCATCCCTCCTCCCATGTTAGTCTTGAGGGCAGTGTGCTGGGCATAGGAGCGAGCAAAGTGCGCCAGTGGGCAGATGACGTTATGGTCGCCCACTATGTCATCCATGGCGTCGCGGTTCTTCTCCCCGTTATTCTCATCCATCCAGTCAGTATACTGCAGCACCACCGCCTCCAGGCCAATATCGTTAGCATGTGGTACGCTCAGCTTGACGCCTGGCACAGTGAAGTTTTAAGGTGAATTTCTTTATCATTTATTTTAGAGGTAAAACTGAGGCTGTGACATGGTAAAGCAGAATCATGCCTGTAATGGTTTTGTTTTAAATTTAATTGTTGAGATTTCTATGATTCTTGCTAATAAATCCCATTAAAGATCCTTGCACAGAGTCCGAAATATTTGTTTGCGTTTTTTTCGTTTCCATCATACTAAAAATTGGTCACGCACAGACACCTTGCACACTGTGTCCGATGCATATTAATTAAGCTGTTGCAAACCTTTGCAAAACACAAAATGCGACGCTGCTGTTGTTTTCTCCTTCTCGCTCATTTCATCTCTTGCTTCTCTCCGTTAACGGTACCTCGCTAGGCTGTCCTCTCGGCCTGTGTCTGCTTGCATTTGCGACCATGGCTACCTGAAGGAGTTGCGCGGCCTTCGCTCTGTGTCTTCATCACTACACTTTTGCTTTCACTTTCTGTGTTCGTTCACTAATCTTCCCCTCTTCCATTCTCCTCCTCCTCATCATCATCCTCTTGGATATTACCATCAGACCTGTTGATAGTAGACTATCTGAGTTATGAAATAATACATTGCACTATCTTCCTGTGGTGCATTTCTGGATAGGCTCATACCTTCTCCTTGTCAAAACACATGAAAATAAATTGCACACGCGATGTTAACGGAGCAGATGTTCCAACACTACGCTTCCACTATAAATCATGAATCAATGAAACTGGCTACACCTGACACAAGAGCAACGCGTAGTGGTGCGTATGCTCCGCAGAGATCCACTCTACAAACGTAAAAATAGGACAGACTTCTCTTTATATTTTTTAATGGTAGGTGTGTGCAGACCTTTTACACAAACATGGATCATAAAGTGTTTTCCTTTTAAATGAAACTACCGATGCCTTAATGACTAGCTTAACTGTTTCCCTCACCTGCGTCCTTTGACAGCTGACAGTAGACATTTCACAGTGCTGTGCAAAAGCACTAAATACACGTTCAAAGTAGCAAAACGTCATTGTGCAGTGACCTTAACAGAATTGTTCTGTTCTTCATTTGCAATTATATAAACAAATTATTTCCAGCTGTGAGTGAGCTTCACCTTCCAGGAATTCCTCTCTGGAGATCAGGCTCTCGTTGTCCTTGCTGAAGCCCGGAGCTCCGTACAGCAGGAAGTAGGAGCCCTCGTCCTGGTTGATTCCAAGCAGGATCTGAGTGTCTTTAAAGTTGCCAGAGCTAAGCATGGCCTCGGGAGTGTCGGGCACAACCTCGCCATCCACAACAGGGACGAATGAAA
The DNA here is from genome assembly GCA_013375575.1 of Percina caprodes. Classification (NCBI taxonomy): domain Eukaryota; kingdom Metazoa; phylum Chordata; class Actinopteri; order Perciformes; family Percidae; genus Percina; species Percina caprodes. Next base: position 6,787,319 of record JABXJD010000011.1, on the reverse strand, counting down.
ACCGGAAGAGGGCTGACCACGGCAGGACCTGCTCAGAACAGGATGAAAAACAGACCACTGAGTTGATCTGAGTGACGAGGTGAAATATCATGCAACAGACTCCTGCATATTGTTGACGTCATTATGCAATAATTTACATAAGACTTAGTGGTTGTGTCAGGTGCAGCAAGGCAGAGAAAACGAGCAAAAGAGATACAGGAATTTATATTAAATCAAAATTACTAAATTCTAATTATTGCTTAGGTATATTTGAAGTAAAAAAATAAATTCTACAAAAGGGAGGGAGAAAGTAGTTAAAGAATTCTCAAAGAAGGCTGGCTTTCGTCACAAAGGACTGGATGCCCAGGGCCAGCGCAGTGCTGCTGCCCCTAAGGAGAAAGCAGGGGGGGTGGGGGGAGTCTGTTTCTATAGAAGTCTCTGAGAAAATTACCCTACTTCTCACTTAATTTATTACCTCAGTAATCAATGAGTTTATGGCCTCAATCGCTACTTTGAAGTCTTTAACAAAGCATGATGTTCATTTAGTAAATTATGGTCCCATTTAGCATAAAATACCCGAAGAAGCAGAGGATGCCTTGGGGGTGTGGCTACCTTGTGATAGACAAGATGCTACAACGGCAACCTGTCAATCAACAGACACTCTAAGCAGTCGACTGTTCATTTGTTTTCGGATAAGTACATTTTGTCTTAAGTCTGTTTTTTCGCTAGCCAACATTAGCAACAAACTTAACATGCTAGCAGTAGCATTAGCTGGTAATTTAGCGTTTCACTTAGCACTCTTCCCAAGCTTCATGCTCTCATTCAAATATGGTCACTTCTGGCTCCAGAAAACCAAGATGGCAACGGACAAAATGTCAAAGTCAAGGCTTCAAAATGGGTGACACAGAGTGGCTATGTCCACTTCTTTGCTGCAGTCTATGGTCTTACATAATGTCATATGATACACCGCTGCATGAAAAAGCTGGAGTATGTGATGGTTTTTTTAAGAAAACGTACTATATATCATAATATATATCAATATCATAATATAAAATTACTTTTACTGTACCATGACAGAGGATTTGATTCATTTTGTTGTCATGGCATTCTACCTATTGTTTTTTTTTTAAACTCATAGTGAAGCAGAATATTAAGGAATTGTCAGGAATTATTTGTTATTTTTGTTATTGCCAACAATTCATGTGAAAAGACCCAAACCAATAATGGGTTAGTGCATCTCTCAATACTTTCTGACTTCCATAATCTGTCTGTGGTTCTCAGCTCTAAGATCACTGTTTCCTACTGAACAAGTGAAAACAAACCAATCACAAATATATAGTTTCATTTTTAAGAGAGGCTAAGTCTTCCCTTAAACAGCTGGGCATTGTAGTTTTTAGTTTTTAAACAAACATTATTCAAAAAGGAAGAAATTATGCATTTGTCATGGACTATTTCCAACGGCGGACTAATCCACATTTAGTGCTTTAGGTTATTTTGAGTGTGTGGTGATGCCTGTGCATCAAGGCCTAAAAGAGGATGAAGTGAACTTCACTGACAGTTTCCTGACTGAGTCTACATCACCTGCCACTCCTGGTCGATGAGCTCCTGTGGAGTTTTACTGCGTAGACAGTCCACCAGCTCGGTGTCGTTGCCTCCGTTGCAACCAACTAATTTGCCCAGCAAGGTGGCCCGTCTGCGGGCCTCAGCGGGGCTGACCGAGGCCCAGGGACAGTTGGGGACCCCGCTCTGGAGGATTGCCCTGGTGAAGGTTGGGCGGCTGTCTGGAGACAAGAGGTGGAATCCAACTGAAGCAGCACCGGCACTCTCACCAAAGATAGTCACCTGTTTGGTAAAAGAGTCAAAAGAGAGTCAAAATTAGCTCTTTGTGTAGAAAGAATACCAGTGTTTCTCAAACTTTTTACACCACGTAACAAGAAATGTTAGACTCTCCAAATACCACCATTATGGCCCACGTTAAAATAGAGTAGCATAGGCCTACCATATTCAGCTATGGACAGTTTACGCAGGAGGAAGGTTTATTCCTAAAAACAATATTTATTATTGACAGCCACAGCCACGGTGTACTTCCTCTGTCCCGCTCTAAATTTGAGGTAACTCGGTGTCAACTCCTTACTGTTTAGCATTGTTTGATGCTAGCAGGTGCTGTGGAGACTTCACTGCCGCTGCTTAAGTAGCAACTAGCACTTGTACTTGTCCACTATAGTTTCAACAGGGCTGCTCAAAATATTTTCCTCCTCATCTACACTTCTCTTCCTGATAGTTCCCGTTTGGAGTCACGATTGCAGTATTTTGAACCGTTAATGTGACCTATCTTGCCATCACAGCTCGTAACTATGTTCATGAACGTGACTGTAACGTCAGCAAGTTTATACCAAGGCAAAGAAATGCTAAATTAATTTAGTTTCTTTAAAAAAAAATATATCAGATATTACATCTCCGTACCACTAGAGGGAGCTTTCATACCACCAGCGGTTCTTGTACCACAGTTTGAGAACCTGGTGGGATAGACAAATCAAAGCAGAGAGAAACTAACCTGTTTGGGGTTTCCACCAAAGAAGTGGATGTTATCTTGTACCCATTGCAGTGCCATCCTCTGGTCCAGCAGACCCACGTTGCCGGGAGCCTCAGAGCTGCCATGCAGAGCGAGGAAGCCGAAGGCACCGATCCGGTAGTTCATGGAAACCACAATGACCGTCTCACTGTAAGCTAGGTAACGGCCATCATACACATCCAGAGAAGAGGACCCACTGTAGAACCCTAGGAACGTTAAATATCACAGTGTGGTGTTAACCCACTGTAGTAAAATCTCCCACAAACCGACAGAAGCTTTGTATGTGGTTATAATTCCAAGACTCAGTGTTTCAAGGATATGGTCAGAGAAGGAAACAAAAATAGTCTGGATTGTCTTATTTTTCTGTATTTTATAACCTGAAAATTGGTCAAATCTTTCCAGTAGATCTCATTTACAGTAATCTTGTATGCTCCCTGCTGGAGTGCAAGGTACAACCTGGTGCACAACCTGGTGCACAGCTGACCTAATGTCTTCACTGGAAGAATGAGTCATGTATAACTGATTTATATTTTTTCTCATTGTGAATAAGTCGTGACCATGTACCTCCACCGTAGATCCACACCATGACGGTGAGATTGTGCGGCCTGGGTGAGGAGGGCACCCAGACATTGAGGTACAGGCAGTCCTCACTCATCTCTCTGTTGGGGTTCCACATCTCGCTGCCCTGGAAGCCTGGGTATGAAGTGTCCACAAACTGGTAGCAGGCGTTGGGGTAGGCGTTGGCGTCGTACACCCCGGTCCACGGACGCTTGGGCTCAGCGCGACGGAAACGCCGCTTCCCTACCGGCGGCTCAGCAAAGGGGATGCCCAGGAAAGACGTGACGTAGCTTCGGTCCATCACAGGCATGCGGATGCCGCGGACTCGACCGGTGCGCGTCTGAACAATGAGGTCTGCCTCGCTCTGGGAGGAGCAGGCGGGTATAAGGAGGACGAGGATTGGGGAAAGGAGGAGAAGGAGTGAAGTCTGCATGATGGAGGCAAAGGCGGTCTGTGCAGCAGGCGCTGTGGTAGTGATTCCCTCTCTGATCAGGGAGGGCAAGGTCTTCTCTGCTTCCCCTCAGCTCTACAGACAGAGAGAGAGAGAGAGAGAGAGAGAGAGAGAGAGAGAGAGAGAGACACTAATGTGATTATGCTACAGGAGAGTGATGGAGAACAGAAGGAGGTAGAAATCAGATGAGAATAGAGATGATAGGACAGAGGAAGTAGGAAGTGTCATCAAGGTAGATTCAGAGATTTGTTCAGACAGGCAGACAATTCAAAACCAAATGCTTATTTTTCTCATATGTAATATTGATCACACATCTCTGGATGGACTCACATGTTCTCTATTCAGAATCAAACCAAATCTTGGTATATTGTCTTGGGATCATTCAGAAAGGTTCACCACCCAAAATTTGATAGCAGAGGTGGCGAACTCCTGCCTGGCCTGATTGTGCCCAAATGTCTTAAATTGTTGGTAGAAGTTTTTATGAACATTTTATTTTAGGTGAGGTGGGGCACCTCCACTATCCTACTGGAGGAAACCCTGGTAGGTGTTCACATATCTGGATACAAAAGGGTTGTCCAAGAAGGTCAATATATACTTTACACTATATACACAATATGAAAAATAGATGCCAATCATGTCTAAAATAATGAAACAAAAATTATATTTATATAATTGATTATAACTGTGATGCATCAGAACAGACATTTCTTGACTGTATAACATTAATGGACAAGGCATCCTGTTCAGCAAAGTGTTGCAAATACGGAAGTGCCTTCAATCTGCATTCTATCTGAATTCCAGCAGGGGGCGACACATGCGGTTGCAAAAAGAATTCTGTTCTGTAGAAGTCTATGAAAAAGTGATGCACGTCTCACTTGATTTATTAGCTCAGTAAACATTTTCATAATAAGTTTATGGTCTCAATCGCTAGTTTTAAGTCTTCTGCAATACAGAATTTTTGAATTACGGTTTCGTTGATTTCAAAGCAGGGGGTGTTTTAGAGTGTGGCTATGATGGGATTGCCAGTGAAAGCGTGTAACGTAGAGTGTAAGCAGCTCCTTCCTCACTCTTCCCTCTCGTTTAAAATCGTCACATTTGCAACCAAGATGGCTGCGCCTGTGACGGCCAACTCGCGTCACACATGCGCTATCCATTATACAGTCTATGTTCTCAACACATACATTAATTAATTTTGATGGTTTAAATGTAACAATTTGCTTGGAATCATTAATTTGGACAACAGATCATGTGTTGTAAAATTATATCACAACATGGTCATATCATTTTTCAAATGAATATCTAATGGATGGCTTGGCATTCTTCCCGTTTTTGGATGATTTAGGCAGTACGTTTAACACATGCGAGTCGGGCTTCTTCAGGATGTCTACACACCCCGATGCAGGTTATCAGTGAATGTAGCTGTGTAGGCGGGCAGTGGCTTCCCAGAAAAGACTTATTAAATATTCAACACAACACCAAGACAACCGCAGTCTGACGGTGTCTGGCTGCTCCACAGCACAGATAACATGACAGAGCTACAGTAGAATCAAGCTGCTTCTGCTTATGTTCAGAAGTAATGGCTGTTGGTTGAACAACTCTGCAGGATCCAGTGTTCCATCACATCCCATAATATGACATGGATCCAGCTAAACATACAGATCAGTGTTATAGTACTCAAGATCGATCTTGGTCTTAAGACCACTTTTTGAAGGTCTCAGTCTTGTCTCCGTCTTGGATAAAGAAGACTCAGGATTTTATTTCAAGACCGATCAAGACCACAACCGCAGGGATATCACTAAATTACCTGTCTATTGTCTGATTTATGTGTTAACATCATTACTGTGATTGCATGTAAAACTTCCTGATTCAAATTCAAAACACAAACAGAAATTCTGTCACAGAACAGAAATTTCAAAAGGAGAAAATACTGGCTTTAGCATTGTTGTCAGAAAACACAATATTTCAACTTCCCATTGTGTCAATATACCTAGGAAAGCCTTAAATACTCTGAATGGAAAGTGGGATCAAATTATAAAAAATGGCTGGTACTAACACCATCACACAGGAATACACTTGGGCTCACTGATTCCAAAAGTCTCAACTTTCCAGTCACACCCAATTTATGCAATTCCAAGATTGTTTAGGGACCCCCATTATGCAGAAATAGTCAAATACACCCTTTTTACAATAGGCAGAAATAACACATTTATACAGCATAACAAAAACTGCATGGGTTTAGTATTAAGTGGTCATGTATGTAAAGAGGAGACTTGTGGGTACTCATAGACTGCATTTTCTGCATGTTCAGGTAAGAGGTCAAAATGGCCATGCCAGTTTTTCCCTTGCCAAACTTTGCCTTAGTTTGGAGCGTTATTTAGCCTCTTTCCCAACAAGCTAGCATGACATGTTGGGACCAATTAACTGGGTTCTCTAGTTTATCTTTACACTAGCTTTAAACAGCCTCCCAATGACAGTAAAGTCGTCCGAAATTGCCGGCAGTCCCTTGGGTCTCTCAATGTTGTACCTGAATGCAGTTTGCTCAGTGGAATGGAGTACCTTGGAGTAATCGAGAACACCAATGTTGAGACTCAGATAAATTCTCTATGCTGCTCTGCTCACACTGCTCCCATTCCCCAATTGATTGGATTATTTGATATTGTTATGCAATTTTCATCTACATTACACAAGGTGTGTAATTCAAAACATATCTGATTCACATTTTCCGCTGTCCTGATTCCATCCACAGATTCAAAAAAAATAATAATCTTGATAACATTATGGTTTCTCCTCAATATGTACAGAAACAAATGAACTGTGTTGCTAGGGCACTGAGTAGTGTTTATACACATTTTGGATTGAATAACATTACTACTTTGGAGTTACTACTTTGGAGTTACTACTTTGTGTCCACTTTCGGAGGAACACCAGTGTGCAATAATGAAACCCTACTGCAAGTGCTGAGATCCCTGTTACCAAGTTTCCACTGTGAAGGAGGGAACGTATTTTCTTTCAGCATGCAGACGTGTTAAAAGCCCCCTCAGTACTCAACAACAAAGGCTGAGACAGGTGCGTGGTCATGAGGGAACTATAAAAAGGCATCAGAGTAAAAACCTGGTAAATGCCACACTGCTTGATGGATTAATGCACTTACCAGATATGTATATCCACATACTATGGAACTTTATAACGCTAACAGACTGTATGAAAAATTAGAGTTCAAGGGTGCTGGGGGAGGAACATTTTTTTGTTACAAACTTTTATAATCATCATATTTAGTCAGAAGAAAAACAGTGAGTTGCATTCGGTGAGATGCAACAAGTGTGTCCTGATTAGAATGTGGAAAAAGAAAGTTTAATGTGCAACAGACAAAGCTAAGCCATAACTTCAACCAAAAAGAAATAGTTCTTTCTCTAGTTATATATTGATAAGCAGGGCCTGTAATTAACCTTTAACCACAACATTTTTTTTTTTTCATTGCTGGGTAAAACTGTCAATCTACCGTCACGTTGGCGGGTAGCCAGTGACATATGAGTGATTTATTTGCTGTTGTTGTTGTTTTTGTTGTTCGGACAGACCTGTCCCCACTGCTAAAAAAAAAAATCTTAAAAGGAAACACTGGAATTCTATTTGGAATAGCGACAGAAAAAAACTACAACACCACAGAATGAAACATTTTAAAGTGGAGGGAACATTTCAATGAGCATTAGATTAGAGGTAGCATTACATTGGTGTAGGAAAATATGGGACCTGTTTGAAATGATGTAAGACCTGGAACAATACTTTAATACTTCAATTTAAGACTTTTTAAGGCCTACAATTATGAATTTTGAAATGTTAGACTTTTGAAGACCCTGCAGAAACCCTTGATAGATAGAAGGGCAAATCAATGTAGATGTCAGTTGGTTGCAGCAACTGCAGCGCTCTGCTGTCCTTGCACATAATAAAAAGTAATTAAAGAAACATCCGTGTGGGCTCCAGTTTCCTCCTGGGCCCAGCTATGGACTGACATGCTGTTGGATATTATGCTTTCAACTACTAATCCTAACTGTGGCTTCCATACGCGCTCATTAGTTACTCAGGAGGATACAATTTATCTGCAGTGACATTTCTACAAATAGCCACATTGTTCCCAAGTCTGATCCATATGGAAAACTTAATCTTGGAATCAGATTAGACTTCAAAGACATGACTTGGACTTGGTATTAAATTGGCACTAATGCATATTCCAGCTTTAGATAAACATTTGGGGCATACTGCAGCAGGTATTGTTGGTTTGGAATGTCTGCAATGTATAGGCTCTTACCTCCATACATTTCATCTATGAGGTCAATGTAAATAATCGCTATGGAAATAACCGTAACAATTTCAGTACTAGTCTTCAGTAAAGTCTATGTAAGTTGAGTAAAGACTTGTTGCTGGACTGAATATATTGAGAGCTGCAACGATGAATCGATTAGTTGTAGGTCTGGGTTAAAATAATCAATTCTCCATTTAAATCGATCTTTGTTTGAGTGATCTGATATCATCTGTCATGTTAATCCTGTTAAGTCAAAAGTACTTTAAAAAATTATAGCATAAGTTCTCTGAGAATCTCCTTTACACCCAAGCAAAACTGGTATTGTAACTGAAATGTCCCTAATCTATTCGATATCAAATCGGAAATGTATTCAAATCTAAATTGAATCGGTTCAAGAAATCATTGGCGATACCCAGCCCTAATTAGTTGTCAACTATTACATTATTCTTTAACTATTTTAATAGTTTGAGTCATTTGTTTATGAAATAAATAAAAGTTCTCTGAATCCAGCTTCTTAAATGTGAATATTTTCTAGTTTCTTCTCTCCTCTCTTTGAGTTGTGAACAAAATAAGACATTTGAGGACATCTTCTTGGGCTTTGGGAAAAACCAATCCACATTTTTCACCATTTTCAACCAATCGGTTTAATCGAGAAAATAATTGACAATGAAAATAATCGTTAGTTGCAGCCCTGTATACAGTATCAGCTGGATATTTGCTGTGGATGTAGCGTAATGTTAATATTGTGAGGCATTTGTTTAGGTAATGAAGCCTGATTTTCTCTGTGTAAGTCAGCAAAGACAAAGAGAATCAATCTCCTCTTCAAATTTAATTACAACACACGCGCGCGCGTGTGCGTGTGTGTGTGTGTGTGTGTGTGTGTGTGTGTGTGTGAGTGACAGCAAACGGTGACTTCACCAAAATATATTCTCCATACTAATACAGTTGAGAGGGAGTGTATACAGAAATAGTATCAACCCACACACATACACACACAGCTATCCCTATCCCTTACAGCTCGTCCAAGCTAATCCTGTCTCTATGACAACCATACATTGCAAAACATAAACAAGAGCTTCCAACCTGACAGGTGGGAGACAACTGTCTGCAGCCATTGTTATGCATTTACAAGCAAACACAAGCCGAGGTCTAGCACTGTGTTTTTGAGATAGCAGCGAGGTGGCCAGGAACAGTTAACGTTATTAAATATTGTGTGTGACGTTTTATGTGCCTTCCACCACCGTCGCTGCATCCAGAGCTTTGCACCTCACAAAAGAAAAACGCCACATACAATGTTAGATGAAGTTAACTGTTGACACAATACAGTAACGTGAGCCATTTAAATTAGTTTATCACGGTGTGTACTTCGTCCACAGCAATCCTACCAATCGGTCCCAAAACAGAAGTTAGAGAAGAAATGCTGTAAACATATTCTTTGCATATCTTTACAATCATTCCCTGGAAGAATCAAGCAGGCCTGCATTGTGGCACGATCCAAATTCTCTTCAGAACTTGCTGTTTTTCAGCATGTTGCTCTCTTGCTTGAAGGTTGTTGTTGTTGTCCAAAGTGAATGACATTTGAGAATAACGACACACACGACTGAACATCTGGCATCGCCGATTGTGAGACAATCATCCTAGACATGTATTGTCGTTGATCCAGAGTAGTCAGACAGTGACCTTCATCAAGATCTGTTACCTTAACTGCCCATTATGTTCCATAATGTATTTCAGTGGCGTAAGAGGCGGAAAATAGTGCCCCCTTTTATCTATTTCTATTTATTCAATTGAGAATCAGTTTTGGATCGTAATGATTCTGAATCAAATCCTCACCAAGAATTTTCTTTTCCTTTGAGGCTGTGGATTTATACACAACTGTAAAAGTCTTGTGTGCATCTTTTTTAAGATAATGCTTGTGGTGTGTGGAGGACATCTGGTTTCTTGTAAGTCTATGTGGGCTGGCCACTTGTACTGTAGTGTATGTGCATGACACAATAGACAACTACTATACTTTACCTGAAAACAATACCACATTTTTCTCACACACAATTTGGCCCCTACAGCTGCAAATCCACACTGTGCTAGAAATAGTGGTAGAGGAGACATGTCTGCTGTAGCACTGGACAATCTTAAAAGGTCTAAGAATGTGGACTCACACATTCTGGATGGTGGACTTAGCTGTGGGCAACATGAAAGGCTGTCATCGGGGGGTTACAGGCCTGCATGAGAGCACAACTGTAACATTTGCGATTTGGAGTTTTCCCATGTTTCCTGTTAGAGGTGCACGATGTATCGACTCAATTCTTTTGCAATATCATGTTGTAAAATATCAATTTTGAAAATGTCCCAAAAAGTATGCAATATTCCGTTTGTTTTGTGGAGATGCGCAATTTTAGAGTCTGCATATTTTATGGCAAGTTGCCCCGTCACACATTCACACTTTGACAGCGTGAGTGAAGAGGGGATAGAGACAGCTAAAGAAGCAAGTGTGTGAAGCGAAAGGACAGAAAGAGACAGAAAAGTAATAATATAATGTAGCTCAGGGAGACAACAAAATTATGGATATGGAAGAGGAAATGTTAGTAGCCAAAAACAATGCCTCCTTGCCAGCGTGGAAGAACTTTGGCTTTAAACCAACAGATGTTGCTTAAGCTAATGCAGCACATAAGAGGCAATACAACCAACTTCTTCTCTCACTTCAAACACCACCTCAACACACTGTACAATGACTGCATATAGTAGTAATATCCCGAAAAAAAAACTATTACGGTTCTACTGTCAGTTGAAATAAACCCACGTATTGTACGAAAACCTGTTGTTTTGATATTCTATTAACATGTGTTTTCCCATAATTTGTGTTTTTATTTATGTTTAAGACTATGAAATGGATATTGATATTACAATAATCATGCTCAATCTCGCAATATAACATTTTGTCAATATTGTGCAACCCTAGTTCCTGTACAAATGTTCATCTAGACAGCAGACTCGCTTGTTTCTCATTTGTTCTCTTTCGCCTCATGAACTATAACTCTATAACATGCCACTGTGTATTTCCATCTAACATCACTGTTTATCTGTCCAGTATTAATCGAGAGCTGCTGCTCTTAAAAAAACGTTTTGGTTCGTCTTTCCACTGTTCCAATAATCACCAATCAGGTTTAGTTGAAATAAACCCTTAATTCACCCATTTACATGTGGAAATATGCTGGCTCTATACACGCAAAAAGTACTGATTATTTAAATGGAGTCTGGTGGGTGTGACGATTTCCGGGCTATTTCTGCTAAACAAAAAGGATCTTACTCTTTTAAAAAAAGGTCTATCTCTCTAGGGATCTTTTCCATACTGTTGTCAGAATAATATTCGGAGGCCATCAGTGAGAAAAACAGCACTTTTAGTGGACGGAAATTCACAATGCGTATTTGCCCTGTAGGATTACATTTCAGCCAGGTTTGCTGTTGCCAAGTTGGGAAAAGCATTCTCGCTTAATACTCAAAGATTTTTGTAGACATTAGTCATTTAGACACCAACGCATGTGAAAATAGGGTCCAGGTTGAAAATTTCCCTTCAGGAAGAAATTCTTTTAATGTTAGTGACTCCGCCAACCTGATTTCCACTGCCCCCTCTAGTTTAATTTGCCTTGCCTTGAAAAATTGCTGTGGATGTTAACATCCCATCCAGCACTCTGCCGGGGGCGCAGACCCATCCATGTTCGACCCTACTGTTTTATATTCTAACAATTCCTACAATTGACAACATGGAAATAAGTCCTAGCACAAATTCCAGAAATTCTGGGTGACATCACAGACACTGGGTCCATATTGGTGAAAATCAAGGGAGGACCTCATGTAAGAGAGAGGGAAAGGGGGAGGAAAAAAGGGGGTGTTTACATCGCAATTATTTATAGCAGTGACAGCTGCGTGGCAACAGTGAAAGGGGGAAAAAGAGAAGAGAGAGTGAGGCTGCTGGGAAGTATACAGTAGAGAGAGAATAACGATGCTGGGAAAAAAGAAGAGAGGGAAGGATGGAACCTTGTCTTCTCTGCTTCTCTTCCTAGTTGCTCATTTCATCATTGTAGTGCTGGCTCAGGTTTGCCTTAGACCAGCCCTTAGTTATGCTGCTATAGGTCTAGATTGCCGAAGGACTTCCTTTGAAACACTGAGCCCCTCTCTCCCCTCTCTCCATCTGCGTGCATTTATGTCCCAGAAACACTTCTACGTCACTAACTTACCTCTGGGGAGCTTATTCCGGAGTCCTTGCCCTCTCAGATTTCCATGGATTGGGATTGCACCTAAATTATGGTGGCAGCTGTGGCCGGGTCCTGCTTGTTGCCCCACAATGCCCTATTACGCCCTGCAATGCCCTACTACACTCAACAACGCCCCATTGCGCTCGTCAACTCCCTGCTACGTCCCGCAACACCCTACTAAGCCCAACAACGCCCTGCTACGCCCAGCAACGCCCTACCATGCCCGACAACTCCCTGCTACGCCCCACTACACCCTGCTATGCCCTGCTACGCCTTGATCTGCTGCTACTATTATTTCTAGTCACAGCTTCACTATCTTTATTGTTAGTATAATTGCCATTGTCCATCATTCCAACTGCTGTGATTATTAAGAATCATATTTCTCTAAATCTGTATCAGTGTCTCTGTGTCCCAACCAGCAGCTACAGATGGCCCACACCAAGAGCCTGGTTCTGTCTGAGGTTTCTGCCTTCTTTTCCCTCACCACTGTCGCACCAAATGCTTGCTTGTGGGAAATTGTTGTTGTAAATTATAGTGTGGTCTAGACCTACTCCATCTGTAAAGTGTCTTAAGATAACTCCTATTATGATTTCATTCTATAAATAAATTGACTTGAATTGGAGATGAGCAAACGGGTTCTAGGGGTAGTGAAAGGCTTGCTTGTGCTATGTGTGTTAATAAGTACAGTATGCTATACCTCAGTCTGCCAGATGCTCAGTTCTTTGCCATCTGTTTCCATGAAAGCTGCAGTGTGGTTGTTTGGAGTGAGAAGATAATAACAGTTAATAATAACAGTGAGCAGTTCCTCAAGCTTGGAATAAACTTAAACTAAAATGATAAAAATATTGGCAATAGTCTACTGGCACTGCATCAAAATTCCTGCAAATCAGACATATTTCAACCCTGTAAATCTTAGTACATGGGGCGCAACGACCAACCTAAGCTAAATTACGTACGTAAGTCAACATTTTCCCAAAAAGAACTATGTCCTTTAAATGCAACAATGTACCAGCAGCCGTCCTTTAACTTGTGAAAACTTCTGAAGGTGATCCCCAAGAAAAGAAGGGGTACCAGTGGGTGAGGAAATAAGAGAGGAGGGCAGAGGGAGACACAGAGTGGAGGGGATTGGGTGGGAGAAAGTGTGTCACTTCTCAAATTAGACTGGAGGAATTTGTGTATGAAGTTCACAGGAGGATTTGGTTTCACTGGGGGCGGGCGCAAGTAATGTGTCTCTCAGGATAAAACACTAGACAGAAAAGTCAGTACGGTTAAAATGATAATCACAACATTGAGCTCATAATTATTATATGCACATTTGAATAACCAGAGCAATACTTTCGATTCCCTGTTCTGCTACATTCTTGGTAGTCTTGCATTGCCAGACCTATCTCCACAGCGCTGTGGAGTAAGGTCTGGCAACACCACACGTACATTCTGGGATAGCAGAAAGAAACGCTCTGGGTTGTTTGCATTTTTTTTAACGCTTGTGTTGTCTTCCCGTCAACCATGCAACTTTTTGATTTTCTGGGTTTAAATTTAAAATTGCTTTTTTTCCGACCCCTTTGTCTGGGTTATTTGTCACTTTTGTTGCTGTTTTTTTTGTCACTTTTTCAAACAAATTATAATTTTTATTCTTCAAATGCTAGAAAATTTAATAAAATACCCAAATTCAATGAAAGTAGTGAACTGCTCATTTATTTTACTTGTTAAGAGCGTTGCATGTAACCATCCACGTTATTTTTTTTTGTCAATTTGGTTGAATGAAACACAACTTTCTAATATAGAAACTTTTTGGAAATAGGTCAAATTTGACCCAAGGACAACAGGAGGATTAAACCGATCACAATGGTCTTGGGCGGCGCTAAGCTCTGGACGCAGTGATGGTGGCTCTGCCAAATGGTCTAGGGAAGGAGGTTGTTTTGGTGGAACATTTGCACAATGCAAAACTTAACAGGTAAAACAATATAGTAAAGTGAGCTATTTAAATGAGCTGGATGCATGGTTAAACCTCATTAGCACTTACCAGTGTATCGTCGCATGTACTTTACCCGCAGCAATGCGACCATTCGGTCCCAAAACGTAAAATCCCATAAACATATACTTTGTAAATCTTTACCATCATTCCCTGAAAGAGCCAAGCAGGCCTGCCTTGTTGCCCGATCCAAATTTTCTTCAAAACTTGCCATTTTTCAGCGGCCAGCATACCAATTTAGTTTCACATTATATTTTGGCCCCGCCTAGTGCGCCAAACCAAAAAGACAGGAAACGGTTTTCAAACTCCAGTAACGCAACTCCCAGAGAATTTGCTCGGATTGACCAACTTTGAGACCCACCAGAAGCAGAGTTTTCATATTCAGGCGATGAAATAGGTTGTTGAAATGTAATTGTTGTTTTGCTTGATATACTCTATGATGGCTAAGGAACTCTTTCTGACTTTTTAGGGCTTTATGTCGACCAAAGTGCAACAAAAGTTGAAAAGAGTCACAAAACATTACAAAACATTACAAAAACTGATAAAAAAAATCTGAGAAAGCCACAAAAAGCGACATGCAATCATACAGTCAAAGATATTTTACTTTTTATGATGTATGCATTACAATATCCAAAATTTAAGGCGATATCTAGCCTCATAAATAAATATCAATATGTTACATAGCCTAGCACTAGCGTAATGCCATTGTGCTGGCAGAGTCCTTCCCGAGTCATGCTGTTAGTTTAGGAAGAGCTTGATTATGATATGCAGGATGCAGCAGAGCACACATTTTAACTGTCAATATTGCAGTCGATCATGTTTAATGGTGGGAAGCCAAAATAATAGATATTTTTATATATGAATTAAAAAACAGTTCTGAAAATAATATACTGAGAATGTGTTGATTTAATGTTGGGTTCAACCAATCATCGGCCCTGGCCGATCATGGCAGCCGTTATTTGGCAATTTGCAGATGATCTGTATCAGTGTTGTATTTTATTGACAACCGTTAGAGTTTATTCATTAATTCAATTTATACTTTTCACTTTGTTGTTAAAACACACTACACACAGGTATGAAACACACACACACACACACACACATGCAGGGACTTGAACCTGCAACCCTCCGATTCCCAACTACTGCTAGCCCAAAATTAATTTAAAAAAAAGTGTGCTACTTTGGCTCCGCTACAGCTCTGCACACAGTCGGCAAAACCTGCAGACAAACTGTTAGTGTGTTAAGCCTTCAGGAAGCTATTTTGGTTTCATTATTTTGACTGTGTATTATGTTTAACGTTTAGGTTTTATTAAATTGCTTAAAGCATTTAAACAACTTGTGTGTTGGGAGTTTGTAACATTCCAAAATCTTAATTTTGACCAGACGCTAAAAGAATCTCCAAGGCAGAACGCCTACGACAAAATGGAAGCGTTAAAAGGCTCAGGTGATCAGTGACTGTGGCACTCTTCAGTACAGGAGACAGGTATGACAAGGAACAGTTTGGGCTTGGTAAACTTGTAATGGGCAGGTTTAACCGTAGTCTGACATTTAATGGAGCAAAATGTCGGTACTTGAAAGTGAGTAAGCTGTCCTCTCTGCATGTTGACAGAGACAGGCAGGCACACCAATGTTCTCTATGCCCTGGAGACGGACTGACAGGCAAGGCAATCATTTCTATAGCACATTTCAGCAACAAGACAATTCAGAACGATTTACCTTAAACATTAAAGAGCAGTTTAAAAAAGAGATAGAAAATGAAAACGGGCTAAAATAGAATAAAACATAGTTTTATTTTGCGGGAGTGTAACATCTTCCAAACAAATAACAAAATGCTCTAAGTAAAAGCCAATATTTTTGAAATTAATTTTCAAAATGTGATAAATAAACAAAATTAAAGTGTACTCAGTCCTGCATTTCTGCTGCTTTCAGTATTCTGCTAAAATACAAACTGCTTCTTGAATTTAAAACAAATGAAATCATTTCCAACATTCTTACACTGAACAACATTGATTTGAATATAAAAAGGCACCACTAAAAAAAGATTAACATTTTCATTTTAAAGTGCAGTTTTCTACTGATATTTTCTTTCTACTTACACCAAACAATCTAAGAATCTAAATTGAGCCAGTTGATATTGCGATAAGACAACATGAAAACAATATGTTGTGCAGCCCTAATTTAAAGGACATCAGGCTCCAGATGATGGCAGAATGGTAATATGAATAATAAGCCCATACAGCTACAGTATGAACTGAGTTTCTTTCCCTGCCCACTCCTACATGAAACTGTTCACTACTTTCTGTCCTGACACTTAACCCACCCACAGGCTCTGCAGGTTCCCGCTGCACATCAAATACGCCCCCTAAAGTGCTAACACAAAGTTTTCACATTGTATCACAGCAAGACTGTTGTTATAATGATAGCTCTTTTTTTATTTGATTTAACCTTTATTTATCCAGGTAAGTGGGGGACAGTTATAAAAAATAAATAAAGAGGTGTTGTTTACGTTATAGGCTGTGTATTTGTGTCACTACATTATCTGGGTCACATGACAGTGATATAACCAAAAGATGTATCCTGGGATTCACTCAATTCACTTTATTTCTTTTGAAAAATACAATACATAAATACATATTTTTTTACAATTATATTGTTAATTGCAATTATTTCGGAGACTATTAATTGTAAAGCAAAACTTGGAATTGTTACAGCTCTAGCGGTAGAAAAGAGCAGCAACATTTTTTTTTTCTCACTTCACCAGGGTTTTTCCTGCTTAGAGGAATTTTTGGCCGCCCCCCAAAAAAGGTTTTAGCCAGTCCTAAAGAGAATCACCAGGACCAAAATAAAAAGAATTCAATTCAAATCCTCTCTACATGTAAATGTCTTTAAGAGCATCTCACCAACCATTGAATATGTAGAACATAAACGTGAAGAGAGCTGATCTCAGTTTCATCGTCAGGAGTCAGGCTGTACCAGACTCTCCTGATGATTTATGTAAATATATTTAACGTTAGATATTGGACATATTGAAACACAGACCACATTGACTGTCCTGCTGCCAGAAATACTCACGCGGGCACCAAATGTGGATTAATCTGCTGCTTAAAATAATCCACAACAAATGCACTATTTCCTCTTGTTTGAGAGATGTTTGCTTTAAACTACAGTGCCCCACTGTTTTAGGAAACTATATATCTATGATCCATTTTCAAAGATTTACATCTTCAATAGGAACCACTGGGCTTTGGATTCAGTGCCACAGACAGGAAGTCAGAGCCACTGCTTAAAATAGTCCTCAACAAAGCACCATATCCTCCTGTTTGAGTAGTATTTGCTGAATATTAGAATGGCTATCTGCTTCAAGAAATTACTGAGCTTTGTTTAAGATGTACATCTTTAGTAGGAACTAACGCTGGGTCTGAGTGTCACAGACAGGGAAGGCAGAAAGTATTGACAGACAGACAAACATTGTTGGTTTTAATCTTTTATGGGTTTTGTTGACAAAAATAAAAATATCATCATGTAAGTAGAGCTGGGCGATATAGAAATTAAAAATTAAATATCACAATATTCTTGACCAAAATACCTCAGTGTCGATATTGCGGCAATATTGTAGGGTTGACTATTTCACAAAATATTAACGCAACAACAGAGTTTTGATAAATAATCATCAATGTGGATACATTGACTACCATATATTCACACTAATGCTTTTGCGCCCACTTCAGGTGAATTTGTTTGGCAACGTGCGCTTAAAAGCATGCCGAGGTTTGTCTAAACAGGCCGCACTGAAGTAAAAGCGCGGATTGCCTGTCGCATGAGCTGTTAAATGGCAAATTGCACTTCTCCGTGTCATGCATATGCATTCGTGAGAGTGAAGGGGAAAGTGGGAGTTTCCCATGAAGAGATGAGTGGGGAAGCGTGAAGTGCACCTAATTATATATTCCGTGGTATGTACAAAAACCACCTGTGACATTGCGCCTCTATTTTGCGAAGAAAATTCTCCACCTCTTAAAAGCAGGTGTAAACCAGCCGCAAGCAGGTTTCCTCGTATATGCCTCCTAGTGAAATGGCAGCAGAAATACAAAGACAGGCCAAGGAGACAAGCTGAAAGGATTTTTGTCACAAGGATCACACTTTTTCAGTTCAATCATTAAGCGTTACAGATTAAGCAGCCATGCAATATTACGGTTACTGGAAGAAATCAAAGATGACATTGAATCTCTGACTCAGCGTTCACATTCCATTCCAGCAGTTGTTAAACTTCTCACTGTATTACATGAAAACATACAATGTTGGCATCAGGTTCATTTCAAACAGTCATAGCATCAGCAGTGGGAGTATCGCAGTCTGCACTCAGCTGTATCATAGCAACGTTTTTCTACAGCGCACATACATTTCCCTACCACTAATGCCGAAATAACACGCATCAAGCAGGATTTCTTTGACATCGGCCATTCAATTGCGCTTTTAAATGTGCGCAATTTATGGTATAATGGGCGGAGAAAGGCACTGATTATAATAACGTAAGCCAAGGTATCACAGCGTGGGCTTTCTGCGGGTTGGCCAGGGCACTGATAACGCTACATTTGCAAATGTACGTACATCTGGCCCTCATAGTGCAGTTTACAACTCACTCAAACTGCACATTCAGGTTGGATATTCCGAATAAGGCCTTTTTCTAAATATAACATTTATTGATTAAGACATGTGGGATGTTGTGCTATTATTTCGGGTTTTAGAAGCATTATTTGGACATGTATAGAGCGCATTTGGAATATGCGTCTCAATGTTTTTTTGGGGGTTTTTTACGCAGTTTATGCAGAGTTTACAGCTTCTTGCCTGTTTACAGGTTATGGTCACCTCTGTGCGTTGCTATGGTTGCATTACACAAACCAACCTGCCAACAGTTTGCAGGGCTGCAGACCCGATAAGAAGGAGAAACACAGCTACTTTTAAACATTATCAAAGACTTGGATATCAACAGGTTTGTACGCCAAAGAGGGAGGCTGTGTTTGTGGGGCCCAACAAGCCCACCACCCTTGGAAAACTTTGAAAAAAATAAAAAAAATAAAATAAAAATCATATTTTGCAGGGCTATATGTAAACGAGAATATTAGTGGAATACTCACTTTCATTAGCCATGTAAACAGCTAAAAATAGGCTTAATTTACAGGGGGGGGTTACAACCCCCCAATAATCAAAACTGGCCAGTGCAACCCACCCCAAAGATACCTTATATAATTTTATAAATAAAAACATTTGCAAAATAAATGGCTGCTGAAAAAAATCAACAGGAAATACAGTGTTTGATGCTCAAAATTTCAATTTTGATCAAAGTGAAGATCCCCCCCCCCCCCAATGTTGAATCCAAAGTTACGCCCATGGCTAGACGTAAGGGGAGTTCAGAAAATGACATCACTTTAATGTAATGAACCTTTAAAACCAGGAAAGGACAACACTTGTGTCATATCAAGATATCCAACATTAAAGACAATATCTAGCTTCATATATTGATGTCTTTATGATATTGATGTATTGCCCAGCCCTACATCTCAGCTGGTCAAACTAGCAAAGCAGCATAACAGAGAACCACAGAGTGGAACTGCTCCCCAGAGGGCAAAAATGCAGAGTCAGAATTCACTTACAGATATTATCTCTTGTACAGAAACTACATGCAAATTCAACTTTTAATAAATGAGTAAAAACCTGCAGCATTGATTACACTTTGGCAGTCGCCCCAGTGAGAATGCAGATAAAGCATGTGCATTGCCAGCTGCCAAGACTGCATTAACTGTTATGACTTACAGAAGCAATAAATCAAGGCTACAGTGGACTGCAGCAGCAGCAGCAGAGGGGCAGGAGAGGAGAGAGCGTTTCTTTTAACCCCACAAAACGGAAACACTAATATATCATCAACTGGCCTCTCTGTATAGGTTATCTGTCCACTGACAACATGCAAAGCCCGGGCTGTTATGCAATATGCAACACAGGTCTGATCTGCCACAGCAGACAGAGCTGTTTGGGCGTCTGAGAGATTAATAAGCAATTTGAAAGAACACGGCTTCTGTAATGAGATAATTGTCACAATATGGGCTACAGTATCCTACTACAGGCTGGCCATTTGCAAAATGTCTCTGTCAGTAATAATAACGTTCTCAAGCAACACTATTGTCATTGGTTTAAAACCAAACGCTGGGTGATGATGTTTATTTTTAGACAGAACACACACACATACACATATACATATATATATATATATATATATATATATATATATATATATATATATATATATATATACACACCCATACACACACACACACACACACACACACACATATACATACATAGATACAATATTGTTATAAATGTATTAGATTAAATTAAAGACGCCTCAGTATTAAAGCATTTAACTACCAACAACATGCAGATTTTGTTTCTCCGGGTAATTAAATGGAGACAGAATAAGTGTACGTGTGTCACGAAAGAAGACAGGAACAACAAACACGGCAGCCACATGCGTCTCGCCATTGAGTCGGCGTCACACGTCGATTTCCTCCGAGCACTCTCTTCCAGCTATAACCCCTATACCATATAGCCTGGCCTACAGTAGAATATGTCGCACAGGGAAATTTATTATTTTCACAACTTAATGGCCCATCGGCCAGTATCTGTGGCACTAAATGTAATTTTACAAGACGTTCACCTGCTATTCCTACAAGCTTAGTTACTAAACAGTTTGACTCGAACAAATTGTTTTTCAGAGGCTATCTGTAAGCCGATAAGACACACTACCCCTATTGATTGAGAGTTGATATCCAGCCATATTCCATGAGCTTTGTAGATTTGCTGATACGCGAGGTAACCTTAAATTGTCAGTATATTCATTGGAATCTGGCGTGGCGCTCTATCCATGTTGGAGCACCGCACGCAGAGTCTGAGCTGGTACTGCATGGTTCTGTGGAGCCGGAGAAATGGCTAGTAACCATGGCTACCGTTGATGTAGCAAAGATTAAAGGGCATCACGTCAGTCATGCGCGAGACACAGTGTTAAATCTGCACGAGCTACATGTGTTTGCATGGGTTCGCAGTGTACAAACTGGATAGAAGCAAATACTGACCGAAGTAGCCTACTGTTGAAATTCAATAAAAGGTCTGCCACCAGTGTTTCTGTCTTACCTGGATAGACCTGCGGAGCAAACCCGAGCCTACGTCTTACTTCTTCCTTTTCTCGCTCTGCTGGGACAGTATGAAAAGGTTTCCTGGGCGAAATGCCGGTCGGCTGTCAAAGACGAAATGTCGGTAATGCCTCCTCCCAGCAGCAGCAGCGCGCTTGCTGAACATTCGCTCGCCAGACCGAGGCAGTGACGGTAGGGGGAGACTGCTGCTAATAAATACGGACAGTTCCTCTCGCGAGAACACAGGCCACGTTTGATTCTCCTGTCAGACAGTGGCCTAGGGAAATGCCTATGGTGCCACATTTCTACTTGTTGCAAACACTCAGTAAAGGGCATTGTAGGCTATGGCTTTGTGAATCCAGAATTTAAATAGAGTGTTGAAAATAAAGTCAGCTAAGGCACCTTAAATTTAATTTGATTTAACTTGAATTTTAAAACAAAAACAAAACAAAAATACAAGATGCAGCACAAAAACGCTTAAAGTGTCAATCAATAAAATAAAAAATAAATAAATGCTGTAGTATCATGTACAATTCTAAATAGCAAACATATGAAAACCCACAAAATTTTACACAAAACGGCTTGTTGTTGATTAATTCACATATATGACTATTATGTTATCATGTGATTGTCAAACAATTAGTCAGTAATTTGAATATGCAAGCACAGAGTATACAGGCTCTGATGTTTCCACTATAGAAGTGTCTATACCTGATTGGTTCACTATATATGTTGGGAAACTGTAGCGTGTGTGTGCGTGCATGAGTATGTGTGTGTCTGACTGGCCACTGATTGTCTGGTACATTGGCCAGGTCGATGTCAATTATTTGTCCTGGTATCATAGTTCTACCCATTAATAGCAGCGCCATTTTTGGTTTTGTTGGTTTTTGGGGAGGTGGTATCATCAAAAAGTAACATTAATACATACCCTCCGGTGCAGTTCTGCCGGGGGTGTTGCAATAAGGGAATTAGATGCGTGTAATCCTTTACTCCCCACCTCCCTTAGCTGTGCCTTTGCCTAAAAATAGCATCCTTGTTTAGCAAACGTTGAATCAAGATATATCTTAAATATGGAAATGAAAAACATGAACATGGCTACTGATTTGTGGGCACATGTTGTATGCATCAACATACATGCCTTGAGTTGCAACATAAGCCTGTTTGTCATTGATTTCTGGCTTTATACAGTATGACCATAGTGTGGCTTAATTAAAGGGTGACTCCAGCAATGTAGTATTGCACTTACATACAGTTTGGAGACCTCACAAAAGGCAGATTACAAAAAGAATGGTCAATGTTAAAGCAGCAGAGACAGACACTTAGTCCCTAAAATGGATTCTACATTTCCTGAGTGCAACTCATAGCCTTTTGTTAGACCCTCCCTGCCTGGTAAATACACATGTTGTTTTGTAACTTCAGTAGTTTGTGGCCTGTAGTTTGTGGGACAAACAGGCCTGTCCTCACACCACCTAGTCTGGCTATCACCAGACCAAGCCAAGCTCAATAGATTTGAGATTGAACATTAGTCTGGGGAGTCTGAGCTGTATTTCCTCTGCACAAGAGGCGTGACCAACGGGCATAGTTCAAATGATTCTGTACGCAATTGGATAGTCCTTCAACCAATCAGACCAACGATCGTGTGATGTAGAAGCAACAATGCCATCGACGGGTTGCTGCCTGCGCTTCGGTGGCTTTCGGTGGCCGCTATGTTGATTGTAAACAAGAAGCTGCTAAGTCGCAACTCCATTGTCATCGAGTTAAACTCGCCAATAGCATGCAAGATAGGTATGCCAGTTTGTGATTGGTTCCCGCAAAATTGTGAACTGAAGCAGGAGAATTAAATGTGCAGGTTTCCAGACCAAGCTGCAGGGCAAAATCAAATCACCGACAGAGTGGGCGGGGTTTACCCAGTCTACACACCACCATGCCCTGTGGATTCTCTTTACAGCCCACCTGTTCCAGTAGTGTTAGCATACCCAAAGTCCAACCATGGCTCTGACCCCTGAAATAATAATAAACAAAGTTAAAACATTGGATTTGTGGAGTTTACTTAGCTTCAAGATTGAAAAAATAATGTTATTCCACAACATCATGTGTTCTTTATTATCTTGTCCCAACTGTTCACTTGAGCTATATGATGTTGTTTTGATGTTTTTCATGCTGTTAAATTCCATAAAACGAAAATATTCCCAATGTCTTGTGCACCATTTAAGCCATACTTCCCCAAAATGTGTGTCTTTGGAAAGTTCTATGGGTTTGATCCCAAGCTGAAACATTAGTTCTAATGACCCATGCTGAAACGATCATGATCAATGTATCAATCAATGTAAATTGCAAAATTGCAAAAGTAGTGAATTGTAAGATTGAATACAACAGGCAGGCTAATTAGTAAATGGAATGACAGAAAGAACAATTTAAAAAACATTTTAAAAAAAAAGGGAAAAACATTATGCATTGGGTTCTTCAATGTGATCTTTTCAGTATTTTCTTTTACTTTGGGTGTGCATCATTTCAATTTAAATGTAATTAATGAAATAGTATTTTTGATTTGGCAATTTAATCATTTATTCTAAACCAACAGGGACACAGTGTCTACTTCAGAATAGTAGATTTTTGGCCAACTCTCAACTTCTGTGAGCTAAGTAGTGGGCAGATGAGGGCCTAAATCACAGGAAATGGTTACTACACACCCAAACACAATATGAGGATGAAATGGAGACAGAAGAGACAGGGACAGCCATGAAGTCTTTGGTGCCGACTGCAGAGATGAAATCTATTAGGGGAGTAAGACCCAATAAATGTGCAGCTATTCCAATGCACCATGGCGAAGAGGAAGGTACAGTGGTTACTGTCTCCAGCATTCACATGTGAGCTTATAGGAGTCTGGCTATTCTCCTCTTGCCTTTGGTTAACAAGATTTGTGTATTGCAGCATTCTCTGAAAAGCAGAGGGGAGAAGAGATAGAGGGAAGGAGAGGATAAGACATGGAGGAGAGGAGGTACTGCAGCAGAGAGAGATTTTAATCAACTTAAGTGCCTCGCATCATGACCTGTCCCACCTCATTCCTCTCCTCTGGGTACAGTACACACACACACACACACACACACACACACACACACACACACACACACACACACACACACACACACACTCACACACACACTGCTGTCATGCAGTTGTGGAGGATCTGTTAAAGGATAGGACAAATATTTAGTCTTGTCTTCATGAGGCATACAATCAGCTGGCAGCTGTCCTGGGTGTCAGTGACAATAAACTGTTCAAAACAAAGCCCCTTCTCTGGGGACGACACATCTCTATGTTTATGTTTGTATAATTGTCTCCAATAATTCCGTCATAAATAATCTTGTCTTCCAGTGACACCATTTACGTTCACATACATCAATGCAATGTGAAGATAATCCCATGTTAATTATATCCCTCACTCTTTCATTCTTTTTTTCTGGAGCTGATGACATCATCAGCCAAGCCCAGACATAAATATGAGGCTCTGCCAGACTCCATGGCTAATCTTCTACAGTGGTGGAAGAAGTATTCAGATCCTTTACTTAAGTAAAAATACTAGTACCACACTGTAAAAATACTAAAATCCATGCATTGAACATGTTACTGAAGTAAAATTTTGTATCATAAAGAAAATGTACTAATGTACTATCAGCAAGCAAGCAAAGGTTATTTATATAGCACCTTTCACAGACACTAATCACAAAGTGCCATGTAGGCCTAAATAAAACAAAGATAAAACATTATATTAAAAGTAAAAGTACTCAATGCAGAAAAAAAAAAATCTTCCACTTTAAAATCTGGAAAGGACCCAAACTGTTGTGTGATAAATGGTCTAATCATTTCAGCTAGACTTACAGACTGTTATATTGTTGGCTAGTTTAATTTAAAATTAAACATTAGATTTTATAAACTACATGTGTTTTGTGTGCAAACATCGTAGTTTGTAAAGTAACTAGGAACTAAAGCTGTCAGATGAATGTAGTTGAGTAAATAGTAATATTTTGTTCTGAGATGTAGCGGAGTAGAATTAGAATGTGTCATGAAAAGAAAAGACTTAAAAAGATAGATAGATAGATAGATAGATAGATAGATAGATAGATAGATAGATAGATAGATAGATAGATAGATAGATAGATAGATAGATAGATAGATAGATAGATAGATAGATATTGATATACAGTATATACGTACATATATATATACCGACACCATGTTCTACCACATTATGAAAAAAGGTGACATTTACATTGACTATATATGTTTTTTTGTTGTGATTTGGACATGACACGTGCTAATGACTGAGTTACATACAAGGGCTGGGTATCAGCACTTAATACCTTTTAAAGTAAGGGCCAAAATAATCCAATATCAAATAGTATTGGAACTCCAGTCAAACAATACTTCCATTGGATCCTTTTTGTACCTGGATCTCGATCCTGTTTCCTCACAGCCTATCACCTCAAGCGTTGTTCTATTTAATGCAATGTGTGATTGGCCCACTACTACAGCACAACTATAACACATACACTCTGGTGTGGTGGAGCCGAGCACGAATAATACTTAAGGAGGAGTATTCTACTGGTATAGGTACCACTTTAAGGGTACTGCACTCTAAGAAATAAATCTGTTATGGCAAAGTTATGGCAGCTCACTACCCAAAATTAAAATGGAAATGATGTGGTGTGGCTACAGTTAAAATGCAGAACATTTAAAAAGTGTTGAGATAAAGCGACATACATGCAACAACGTGGACTTCTTTAATTTCCCAAAAACCAACCTCCGAGGCCAACAAAAGTTTACGGAGCACAATGCAATTTAAAAAAAATAAAATACGTGTATGTGTGTGTGTGTGTGTGTGTGTGTGTGTGTGTGTGTGTGTGTGTTTGTGTGCAAAACTGTACTGTAAATCATGTTAAATGGACAATTTAAAAGACATACAACCGTTAATACACAGATATTTCTTTGTGATAATGGTACTGGTATCAGCATTTTTTAAACAATACCTTTGAAATGCATTGCTGTCACATACAAAATATTGGAAGTTGACAAAGACAGGTGTGCATCAGTATGCATTGAAGTGCATCAAGAACACACAAAAAGTGCACAATCTGGATTTGACCCACTGGACATTTGCACCGAGTGACTTAACTGAATAGCCGCTCCTCTCTGATTAATGCTGTGGTAAAAAAAATGGAGCAAACAATAGAAAGATTAAATATTGTAAAAACTAGGGGGCGGAGCGAGGGAATTGGCTTCTAGGGCTCCAGCCCCAAATGTTTTCTTAAAAGTTGCTAATCTTTTAGTGTTTTAAAATAACTTCAACTTTGTGTCATTTCCTCTCAGTCTCTTTGACTGGACAGGCAAATCAACGGAGCAAACATTCTATTACTGGGGAAATAACGCTATTCATTCTGTAAAAAAAAAAAGTTTTGATTAGTAATGCTTTACGACAAATTCTAACCTTAAAGCTTCAGTGCGTTACTTTTTCATATTAATGAACGTCCGTTACATTCAAGCCATTGCCAAATGAGTTGCTACAAAGCCAATTAAGACTATTAACTTCAAAATTCTCTCTGTATTTCTCAGTATGGCTATGTTCAGAAGACAGTTGTTCTGCGACTTTTGCACACAGAAAGTAAAGATAATTACCTCTTTTGAAGAGTCCATCATGTTTTTTTAATCCTCTGTGTCCTCCTTGGATACTAGTAACTACGTGGAGCAAGGGGGGGCTGTGTGCAATCACAGAAGGCTTGTATCATGTGGACGCGCCAACTGTGTTGTTGTCATTGCTCCCTCTCTCCCGTGGCGTCGAAGATCCAGCTGAGGTTTATGTATTTGTTTGTGTTGTGTGTATATGCAGCGCAGTTGCTGAATGCTGCGCATGTGTTGCCAAATTAGTGAAGTTGTCTATGTGCATGTGTTTTCTGAAGTTGCAGGGCGTTTGCCCGTGTCGGCCACCGTAGGGTGCAATCAAAATTGTTATTTTCAAAACGCTACGAAGGCTCGACACAACGTGAAACTTTGCTCCAAGTATCAGCAGGGGCTCTACACATGAACTTGAGCATAGAGTGGTAGAGCGGCTGCCAATCGGAAGGTTGGTGGTTTGATCCTTGGCCCTGCAGTTTAAAGTGTCCTTGGGCAAGTCTGAACCCCAAATTGCCCCCGATGCTGTTCCATCGGAGTATAAATGTGTGTGAGTGTTTATCTGATGAGCAGGTGGCACCTTCACAGTGTATGAATGCGTGTGAATGGTGAATGATTCCTGTACTATGTAAAAGCGCTTTGAGTAGTCGTTGAGACTACAAAAGCGCTATATATTTACAATCTGGTTTCAGAATGATAAAGAAAGTCAGAGAACAATCAGATAATATAGAATGTAGGCTCTACAGATGATTCTTTTCCCTATATGATGTACAGACATTTAGGATTTTTATTATCAAATGGCAATTAAAAAATAGTGCATATGGCTGCCGTAAATTAATTTGCAGCCCTGTTCCTCCTCCCCTGTCCAATTAATCTCATTCTGTCGTCCTCTTCTTCCCCCCCCCCTCTCCATTACAGTGTCTGTCTCAGCATAATGGCAAACAGCTCTCAGAGAATTAAGGAGTCATTGCAGCACCACTGGTTGTATATTACATAATCAATATGGTCTGCCTTAAAAGTGCACACACTGTTCACTGTCAGCCACACTGCTGCACACAACTATGCATCCATCTGCAACATGGCCTAACCATACATTTATCTAGCTGTTGATTGCGGAGTAGAAACTGGATCTATCTATTTTATCCCCCTGCTTTTGATGAAAAAACACTGTAAACCCTTACCCTGGCAGTGTTATATGAAATACAGCGAACCCTCGTTTTTCACGGGGGTTACGTTCCAAAAAGAACCCGTGATAGGCGAAATTTGTGAAGTAGTAACCTTTATTTTTTTTACAATTATTATACGATGAAATGCTCCATAATACATTGAAACCAAAGAACAAAACCTTTTTACAGGCCCAAGCATTTGTTTAACAAATAAAAGTACTGTATAAACGTTTTTTTTTTACAAATAACTACTGTACTGTAAAATAATAATTTTAATCATCAATACGAACTGAAGGCTTCAAATTGCGGAGATCAGCACCGCCCCCCGCGACCAGAGTCATTGGAACGGGAGAAAATGAAAAATGATTATGAAAAAAGATTATGAAAAAAATACAAAGTACAGTACAGTAGGAAAAATAGTGACTCGTGTATTTCACTGCTCTTCTGACTGAGCCCCTGCATCCCAACTCTGCTCTGTGGCATTTTTTTCTTCTAAAGCCCGCGGTGCAGGTGTGTTTTTTCGAGAGAAGAACATAGTTATCGTAGTTGTTGTCGTTCTTTTTTCTTCTGGGCAAAAAGATTCTTATAAACCGACATGCCACCATTGATTATGTTTGCAGAATGCAGAACACAATGCACGATGCAAATCCGTGAAGCAACGAGACCGTGAAAGGTGAACCGTGATATAGCGAGGGTTCACTGTACTGGAAACCGTTACAGAAAAGGATGGAATGCAAAGAAATTTCTTTGGTAGCGGTTTCTAGGAGCAGTTACTGTAATGTAATGTTTGTCACATTTGAAGAATGTTGATTCAAGAGTTGTTATTCCTGTAATCTGGATCAACGGAAGTACATTTTCAGGATAGTTGCCTCTACTTCTGCTCTCTGTGTGTTGCCAAGTTTCCGTACTCAAACTACCTTTGCTTTGGGAAACAACAACAAAACATTTTGAAGAAAATTTGGATTGTGCAACAAAGCAGGCCTGCTTGGTTTTTTCAGGGAATGATTGTAAAGATTTACAAGGAATATGTTGGCATTTACTCTCTACCTGCCTGTGAACTGCCTTAATGACCATCGCTCAGTTGCTCTAACCCCAATCATCACCAAATGGTTTGAGAGACTCATTCTCTCTCACATCAGGTCCGCAATTCCTGCTGACCTGGACCAACACCAGTTTGCATATCATCACCGTCATTTGTGGATTTCTGGTTCAGAAGCTGAGTAACCTGGGCTTAGGCAGTTCTCTGTGCTCATGGATACTGGACTTTCTGAGCAACTGACCCCAGAATGTCAGGATGAGAGATCTCACATGATCCACTCTCATCCTGAACACTGGCACACCACAGGGGTGTGTCCTTAGCCCACTCCTCTACTCCCTCTTCACCCATAACTGCTCCTCCATCCATCCTGTTAAATGTGCTGGTGATACCACCATAGTTGGAGTGATACCAGACAATATTGAGACATCCTACAGGGAAGAGATAACCTGGACTTAAACACCAAAAAACTAAGGAGGTAATTGTGGATTTCAGAAGTTCCAAGCGCACCAAGCACTCTGCCCTCTACATTCAAGGGGAGAAGGTAGAGGGAGTCGAGAGCTTCAATATCCTTATTGTGCACCTCTCGGCTGACCCCACTCACCTTGGACATCACCTGTTCTCCCCCCTGCCCTCTGGAAAAAGATTCAGGACAATTATATCCAGAACCAACAGACTGAAAAACAACTTTCCCCCCCAGGCCGTCAAAAGCAAAACCCTCCTCTCCACCTCCTTCCTCCATAAACCCTTGTGTGCAATAAACTCCAAAAATTGATGAGCAATAACATTATGTATATATGTGCTACCTCATCGTGATTATTTATCTTGTTTTATTTACACTTTAAAATTTTCTATTTTGTTATTATTACATAGATTTTTCTATTTAATTGTTCTGTTTTGTTAATTTATATTTTACTATTTAAATTTTATTTTTCTGTTTGTTTGTGATTTAACTGTCATATTGAGCTGCTAAACTGCGTTTTATTGCTGAAAACAATAACAATAAAGATCTATTCTATTCTAAATACAAAAAACACAGAGTGGTTTTTTTTCCCATCCCAGAATGTATGTGTGGTGTAGCCAGACCTTACTCCACAGCACTGTGGAGATATTCATTTTGTAAGTCGACTTACAGCTGTATCATTTCTGTCGTAAAGTTAAGTAGGAGAATGATGTCTCTATTCTTAAAGCTATAGTGCATAACTATTTTTTTTATTAATGAACGTCACATTCAAGCCATTGCCAAATGAGTTGATGGTACACAATCCCCAAAGACTTGCATCATGTGGACAGTTTTGCTCATTGAAGACTGAAGAACTCCACAACAAGCTGCCAAACACACAACCCTGACCTCTCACAGTTGTTACGGCTAATGTATTTGCAAATAGTAGCCTATGAATGTGCAAGACACAGAGCAAAGTTATCAGCTGTGTGTCACTATTAATGAGTCCAATATTAAGTCCTTACCCATTTTTTCTTTCTGGATTGGGTTTCACCAACTCCTCTTTAGGTACTTGTGCAGTGGAGCTTTTCAGACTGATTGTACCCTATGATGATGTGCCATATAACCAAAACAATGAGCACAATAAAGTGCTAAAAGCCCTGTAAAAGTCACAGTATTGAGAGATAGATTGCTTTACTGTTAGACTCTAGGTCCTTTTAAAAAACATAAAACCGACACAATAAAAAGAAGACTACTGACACAAATTTAAAAAAGATAGCAATACCAGTGTTCTCTATCTAATAGCACTGATCCTAAGTTATCCCAGTTATGATGGAATTTCAAGAAGCATTCAGACAACCGATACATTTATAGATCAAATTCTTCAGAAAAGTTCAGAACGTGTTAACTTTACCATAGTCTTGCTTTGCCCGACCTTCCTCCAAAGCGCGCTGGAGGAGTCTGGCTGTTCCACACAGCATTCGGGGATTGGAGGAAAACATGCTCTGTAGCATTTCTTTAAACCAATCACAATTGTCTTGGACGGTGCTAAGCACCGGAGAAAAGCCACATTGCCACTGCAAATTAGACTCGGGTTGTTTGGGTGGAACGTGTGTACTTTTAAAAGTTGTTTCAGTCATGCGAGAGAAAACTCAGATTGGACAGATAGTCTAGCTAGCTGTCTGGATTTACCCTGAAGAGATCTGAGAAAAGGTTAACCATAGTCCTCATAAATCCACCGGAAAAAAATGCCAACACAAAGGAAGCCCAAGGCAACGGATATCCGTCCTAAATGAATGAAATCCAGCGGATTTTCCAGAGGCAACAGAGCAATCCCACTAGTTGAACGTCAAGAATATAGATTAACTCCATCATGACAAAACAACTCACTGGAACCACACCACCTTGGTTTCCTGAGCAATATGTATAATATATAATATGCAAACAGTCGTTATAAGAAACCCATAGCTTATTAATGCTTGCCTTTCAAAATTTGACCCACAAGGGGGGCAGTGTAAAGAGTAGCACTACATATAATGCAAGACTAATTCCATTTCAAAGTTGTGGTAGAGTAACTGGAACTAACAGAGAAACAGAGAGTCTGAATAAGCAATCCAGTTTGTAATTTTAATACACTTAACTTATATGCTGCGTCATATTTTTCCATTATGTTTTAAAATCACAGCAACCTTAGTGACCGTGCGTTGTAGAAACTTGCTGCGTACGTGTACCTTCCTACACAAGAGCATTCATTATGTGTTGATAGCGCACCACTGTCGAGAGTGCGCTGAGAACATTTAATTTTATTGGCCATGATTGATGACAACCCCCACCATACCCACTTATAATGTGCCCCCCCAACACTATCCTATTACCAGTTGTGGTATGTGTCTTTGGCCAAAGAAATCACAAGGACAGAGTGTTCCTTAACTTCATGTCTCTTTGGCAACATAACCATGACATTAAAGCAGTTTTCTTCATTTTTTGGCAAGGCGTCTAATGCTTTGATGCTTTAATTTAATGAGATATTATCAGCATATTTAGTTTAGTTTAATTTATTACATCCATGGACCATGTAAAAAAACCATTCATCTCATACAGAGAAGAATTTTATTGTGTGAGATTTGGTTAATAACTAATTTCCATCTGCAGTCCTTTGACAGGTAGGTAACACTGATTTCGTTTCCACTGTATGGTAGGGCTTTGCTCCACTTGACTCTGGTTTTTTGGTTTGACTTCTTTTCTCTTTTTCTTCACTCATGTGGATAGTACCAGTGGTCAGGGCGTTGCGAACAGTGTGCATAGTCACTGCGAACCGTCTTGTCATTCTTACATAAAGCGTTCAGAGCAGCTGCAAGAATGAACTTCTTCTCTGGAAGTGGAATGTCGTGGATATGGACTAGTGAGACCACGTCTCCGTAAAACTTTTGAGGTGAATAGATCGGTGCTCAGACCCTCTGCAGCCCCTTCATGTACAATCACCTGGGCCGCAGTTGTGTAATTTTACCGTCCAACCACACCAAACCACACCGTGAAACTCACAGTGAGGTGACGGTCATTCTCACAGGCAGGTGAGATTAGGCGACAAAAGGTGACCGCCATGCGGCGACTACAGTTACATTTTAGCCAACAAAACAACTAGTTAAGATGAGAAAAAAGATTGTGGTACGGATTAAAACATCAGCCCCCTTAAGTAGTACTCCTCGGCTTGAAAGCCCTGTGTTTTATTTGTGTGCAAAAGTGAACAGTGCAGGGATTGAACAGTGCAGTAGATACACCTATAACGTAATGAATAGGTAGAATACGTACAAATTACAGTGCATTATTTTTTGTAGCTACATGCACAAATGGTTCATGAGAACAAACCAGCCCTGAGTACAAATGGGGTTTTCTTGGAGCAAACTATTTTTCGTAGAAATAAACAGGTCAATACAATAGATGGGTCAGTGCATATAGGGTCTACAGGGAGTTTTTTTTGTCCGGTATGCCAGTGAAATGTCTTATTTATTAAAGATCTACAGGGACAGACAGGGGCACAGATGAAGTGAATCCATCCAAGCCAGAACAGGTCTCCATCCAGCAGGCAGTGAAACAGCATTCTCAGGCTAATCTCTAATGGTGTAAAGCAGGCTGTGTGCTGCTGATCCAAACCTATTATCTAATTGCTACTGCAGTAACACTGACTGGGCATAACACATCAATCTCCCCCTCCCCTTCTCTATCTCCCTCCCTCCCCTCTGCTGTGTAATTAGTTTTTTTTTCTCTGTCCATCACTCACTGCTTACTAAGACTCTTTGTACACACAATAAGGGCTTTGTGCACGTTACCAGAGTTTGTCATCATGTCATCTTTTCTTTCTATTCCCGTATTGTTATTCATTTTACACATTAAAGGGATGGTTTGGATCTCTTGATGCTTTGAGCTACTTCTCTATAGTCAGTGTGTAAGCCACAGTAGAAGGCGGTTGGCATGCCCCCCAGTTTGGAGAAGCGTGCAGGAGTACCAACATGGAAGCAGCAAAATGTTTTTTCTTTCACCCAGCATGTTTCCTTGGATTAGGGTGGCACTTAAATCATGGTTGCAGCTATCCTGGTGGTCCTGCTCTGCGCCCTGCTATGTCCTGTTGCAGCCTTCTACGCTGTACAGTACCCTGCTACGTCCTGCTATGCTCTGCTGTACACTGCTACACCCTGTAACGCCCTGCAGTGCCCTGCTACGCCATGAACTACTTCAACTACTATTTCTAGTCACTGTCCCATTATCTTTATTGTGACTATTATTGCCACTGTTCATCACACCCCCAACCGGCACCGTCAGACACCGCCTACCAAGAGTCTTGGTATGTCCAAGGTTTCTCCCTAAAAGTGAGTTTTTCTCATCACCGAGGTTTCTTCCTAAAAGGAAGTTTTTACTTGCCACTGTCCCACCAAATACTTGCTCTTGAAGGAAGTTTTTTAATAAATAAATTCTTTAATAAATTATAAAGTGTGATCTAGACCTACTCTATCTGTAAAGTGTATTGAGATAACTCTTGTTATGATTTGATACTATAAATAAAATTTAATTGAATTGAATGTCCTGCTGTGGACGGGAGAAGCAGCTTAACAGCTTTTAGAATGTTTTCAGCGCTTAACCTTGCAGTCAAACAGCGTCATTATGGAACCCACTAGTGTTCTAGGCAAGACCCGCTCTTCAATAGCATTCCGCACTACCATTGGCCAGGCGTCCATGCTTGCGCAAATTGGCAATCCTAATCCTATCCTAACTGTATTGTTCATCTCCAGAAACAAAAACACTACAGTGCAGTATGTCAACATCATTAACAGGACTAAAGACTCTGACATGTAAATAACTGGCTGATAACTAGTCTATAGCCACAACGTACATTCCGCCGGATGTCCCTCATTTAGGCTGCATGCCTTTGTGTTGGCATTCTAAACTTTCTAAAGAACTATGGTTAAATGCTTCTCAGATCTCTGCAGGGTAAATCCAGACAGCTAGCTAGACTATCTGTCCAATCTGAGTTTTCTGTTGCACGACTAAAACAACCTTTGAACGCACACATGTTTCACCAGAACAAGTTCCTTCCCAAGGTTCTTTTGCAGAGGCACCCTGGCTAGCACCACCCATGAAATGCCAATAAACCAGAGCACATTTTTCTCCAAATCCCGGCATGATGTTTAGACTAGTCAGACCCTCCTCTGCAGTGCTATGGAGGAAGGTCTGGCAAAGTGAGACTAGTTGATAACAAACACGTTTAAAGTTTAAAGAAGAATTCCGGTAAATTTCAATATGTAGCTTTGTTTTTTTTTTATTTGGAGTGCTGTGAGTAGAGAGAAAAACTAAAACGATCGGTGCTGCCTACACCGTGTTATCCCCTTGCTAGCGTTAGCACACTACAGGCTTAAAAAGGGCAAGTCTTAAACTTGTTTTTGCCCCTGAACATGCTCAAAATGTCAAGTGCCTTCCCATATGCAGTTATTCCTTCCAAGTGAACACAGTGAATTTGATTGCAGTAGATGTGACAGAAAGGCATAACAGTTGTGTTAATTCAGCCAGTGCAAATACCTCTCTTTATTTCCTGTTTTACAGTGAAGTCCACACTAGTAAAAACACGACTTTCTGTCTCATCTACTATGGACAAATTTGCTGTGTGTACTCGGAAGGAATAACTTCACATGGGTAGACACTTGTAATGACATTTTGAACATGTTTAGAGGCTAAAAACATGTTTAAAACTTGCCCTGTTTAACCCTGTTGGGTGCAAAATCTAGCAGGAGGATAACACGGTGTAGGCAGCACCGATTGTTTTCATTTTTTTGCTATTGACAGCACTCCAAATCTACAAACAACAGAGCTATGTATTGAAATTGACTGGAATTCTTCTTCAAGTGAACATGAGTCTCTCTCTGTTGCTCAAAGGTACGATCCACTGACATCTTTTAAAATAAACCTAATTTTATACAAGCACTTACAACACAACACAAGTAATTACAACTAAATGTCAACATAAATCAGCAAAAAATATAGTGAATAAATTAATTTTCTAAATATATCAGCTTCACATGTCTGCCCCTCAATCAGAAAGACTATTTTAGCATCCTTTCAAACCACCAGAGATAAATGAACTATCTTCTTTCTCCCATCCATTCAAATGGTTTTAGACTCTCTGTATTATAGTTCTTCAGCCATGTGGACAGAGGCACAGCATTTGTGGCCTGGCTGCAAGGCTCACTGAGTGCATCTTTACACTAATTCCAGTGGAAACACTCTCAACATGTTTACAGCACTGTGCTGTCAAAGAAACAAATGACATTTAGTGTTGTTACCTTTCCACATTGGTTTCATGGATTTCAGCTTTTGATTTTACTTGAATATACTCTATTTCAACATAAGTGGTCTACTTTGTCTTAAAGGACCATTGCATGTACCTGTTTTACCTAATATAATATAATAACATTTAACACAAAGCTTACACCATGTTATGGACCGTAAATGGACTGTACTGCACTTTTCCAGTCTTAACGACTACTCAAATTGCTTTAACATAATACAGGAATCATTCATACACTGATGGTACAAGGTGCCACCTGCTCATCAGATAAACATTCACACAAATTTACACTCCGATGGTACAGTATCAGGAGCAATTTTGGGTTCAGTGTCTTGCACTTCGGCACTTTTCGGCATTGAACTGCAGGGACAGGGACGAACGACCTTCTAATTGGTAGGCGACTGCTCTTACCATCTGAGCCCTGTTACGAAAACAGAACTTTGACAAACAGACATTATGTTCACTGTGATGGATGGCCTCACACCAATTAAGTTTCTCTGCAAGACTGTTTCAAGACATTTGAATAGAATGGTTTTGTCACCTTTCTGGAGTTTATTTTTCCATGTTTTTTAAGCCCCCCCACACACACACACACACACACACACACACATTTTTTTAAAACTTGCAAACAGTTCTTTTGAACAGAAAGTTATGCCCTTCCTTATATTATATTTTTTTAATAAAGTAACATTTTCAATGATGGACTTTTAGTTTTACGGTGTGGTTTTTGTACTTTTACAACAGGATCTGAATACTTCTTCCCCCACTCATGAAGGTGGGTTTGTGTAAAGCAAAACAGAACACAAGAGACAAACCCAAACCCCAAAAACAAACCTGCTTGCAGTGTGGACAGAGAGATCATGCACTGTAACTCCAGCCATCCTGTATAGGAATCAGAAGGCAACAGGCAGAATGGATTCAGGTGGGGCTGATCCCCCTGCCACACCTATGCCACTCGGACCGCCTGTCAATATACAATGTTAGTCCTACATGATGTGAGTTGCGCATGTCCAGAACGGCCACCATCTTTGACAGCTAGCTACGGCAAAAACACTTGGACAAACTATAGTCACCGTTACGAATCCATACGAAATGCAAAACATATATAAAGATAGGGCTATAAATCTATATTATTTTTCTATATTTTTTATGGGCAGTTGGTAGTTGTATTCAGCCCCGTACAGGTACCACCAGATGACGGTCCTTTCAGGTTCCTTGGCAGTTGAGTTTAGACCAGAAAGTCAGCATCATTTGGCCACGACAGTTAAGTAATAAGTTATAGCTACATAGTAACAGTTATGTAAGAAACAGTTACGTTTACTTACAACAGTACATACATTATGCCGCTGCAGTTATGTACAATACATGTTGGCATGCACAATACTACCATTCCTGTTACATCTTAAAACAACTTGTCAATATATCAGCACAATAAATGAGGACATAACATTTCAATAAATCTACTATTATTGTTTGTTTGTGTAGCAGGGTGAATTTAGGTGTGGCTCATCCCTACCTTGCCACTCGGATTGCCTCCTAAACAGCTGCAGGGGAAAATGCCCAAGTGCCACCCACAGAGTGTATGTGTGTGTGTCCCATCACTTCGCTGCAGTGATGGGAAGCTCCATTCAAACAACACTACAGTGACCCTTAGTGGCTTCACACTATATATGTTTTCATATTTCAATGTTCAGATATTCTTCAATGGTCAAGTATGGGTCAGTATGGTTAAACAGCTATAGTAAGTTGTACTCTTAATCTGTTTTGTTCTCTAATCCGATAAGATGGTCTGACCTATAAATACAGTATATTTTTGCTATCCTAACCCAAACGAGACATAAAAATTGACCTCTGAACAACTGCGATGGAAAGAAACTCACAGAGCCTTGTCAGTCCAGGAACCTTTTATTATAGTGGATAAAACATTGAGGCTAAAACAACGTTGAGTGCAAAATCATATCTAAGAAACAAAAGAAATCCTTAGATCAATAGGAAGTATGGTATTGCCCAGACAGTCAGTAAGGTATCCCAGAGTCTTTTTTAAATGTTTTTATATCAATAATTGGTCAATAATAATGACTGTGTGTAATGTGAAATGGGTCGTTCGAACTGATGGACCAACAGTGAATTGTCATAAAACTCCTCATAGTTGTACTTTCTTTTCAATTTGATTCAATTCAAACAACTTTATTTATCCCTAAAGGGCTATTCAATGTTGCAGTCAACCAGTCACAAAAAAAAAAAAACAGACAAGAATAAACACCATCACAATCATAAAATCGACCAACATGTCTATAGATGCAGGTCAACAAATTGGCGAACCCAGACAAAAGCAGCAAAGAAAGCAAAGATAGCGCAGGTCATAGAAAGTTTGTATCATGTGGACGCGCTGACAGTTTTGTTGTCATTACTTTGAATTCCTCATGTGGGCAACGAGAAACTTTGCATTTACTCTGCTGCTATTTTAGGAAACACAACAAATAAATAAATAAATCAGTGGCGTTAACCCCTAAAAGCAGTACGTGTAGATATTATTTTCAGAGAGTCATAATAAATATTCAATAGCAAGTTTGACAGACAAACGGAGACATTGTCCATAACGATTCAGAGCTAGGGCTCAGTTTTCGTTCATCTGATGTCTGCTAATCCTCATCTGTGGACAGAAAGAAAGAAAAGATAAAGGAAAGATTGAAACAATGGAGCAATGGTGCCTCTGCAAAAATAGCCCCGGGAAGGAACTTATTTTGGGGTATATTTTTATTGCTGTGTACTTTTGGATCTCACAGTTACCCATATGCCTTTTTATTGTGCTCCCTCCGTCACTGATGACTGGCAGTATGGATGTGTGTATATGTTTAGTTGGACTATAGAAAAAGAATTGCCCTTCGGGGATAAATAAAGTTATCTGTATCTGTTTCTTCTTTATCTTTGTTGTTAATATTTCATCCAACCAATTTTTCTATTTACAAAATAAACCAAAACACTGACAACGGGGGAAGATCTTGGGCATATAATGAGAAAAAATATGAAAGAAATTGAAAACCAAATCACACGCTGTGAACTAAAAAGATGGAAGGTGAAATGAAAGCAATGGCATTCATAATGGAATGATACTATCTTCTGATTTTCTGTAGATGTGCACTGACCAGCTAGTTGGATGAGAAGTGTCTCTGAGGTTGAGGCAGGCTGGCGGATTGTGGGTGCCCATCATTAAAAAATGAGAAAGTATTATTAGTTGGAGTATTGTGTCTGTATGGTGTATCTGACAGATGGTATTCCGTGTCCAGCCCATAAATACTCGCGGATGAGCTCGGCGGTATGTCGTCAATATCCAAAGACGGTCCAGAGTCGTCATGTGTGTAAGCAAGGTTGTTGAGATCTCCTGAAGGTAGCAAAACAGTCACGGGTCATTGGGCAATCACATTAAGACTAAATTTAATTTCATATCTGCTAAAAAAAAATCTAAGAATGTCCTTTACATATACTGTATGTCTAAAGCAGATTAAAAACATATTTTCGTTGGGGTTTTCTTTTTTAACCTTTGTGTTGTCGACCATTAACTTTCATCAAAACAGAAAATGAACTTTTTTTGCTGCTTTTTCACAATGTTTTAGTCACTTTTTATAATGCTTTTTTGATTCATGGTCAATAAAACTACCTTTTAAGAAATTGTACCAATTTTTGTAGTAAAAAAAAAAAAAAGTAGTTAAGATCAGAGGATGTTGAGTGGATAATCGCAGTCAATAGATACTGCTTTGAAACGGTTCAAACATTTTTTTCAAATGCTTTAAAACTGAATAAAACATCCAAAATTCAATTAAAACAATCATATATTTCTGCTCTTTATAAGGGTTCCACACAACGTGCATCCATGTTAATTTTGGGCAATTTTGTTGAAAGAAACCCATATTTCTAATAGAACTTTGAAAACAGGTCAAATTTGACCCAAGGACAGAACAAGGGTTGTGCTAACATTAGTTACATTATATTAACAATGTATGAAATGGCTATGTTTACTGTAAAAAGGGTCGGTCATAGTGATGAACTATGTCACCAAATCATCAGTGTCTGTCAGGACCCTGTTCTTTATAAGTGAAATTATTCAGATTACAATGTTGACAAGTTGACATGAGTCTGGATTCTTTGGTTCTTTGAAACTGGCTTAAATTATATCTGGAATTGTTGTCAAAGCACCAAGTCCTGAAGCCCAAACCTGTAAAAGGGCAGGCTTATTGACAGTTAGCTGGGTTATAGTCACAAGAAAAACATTCTGGTATGTTGGAATTTCTTTCAAGCAATCACAATAGTCTTGGGCGGTGCTAAACGGCGTACAGTGCCTCTGCAAAATTTGTTTTGAACTTGTTTTAGTTGCATTGTGGTTGCATATCGACAGAGGATAAGGAACACACCCTGGAGCAGAATCTTCTTATTTACAGTAAACATCTTGCTCTGCCATAAGGGACAGATTTTTGAGGTTTGCTATTAACAGTAACAAAAGTACCAGTATCATGATACACATCATTGCTTTATTTTGACAATATTGGGTGCTATAACTATTTTATTTAATTCTTTTATTTTTAACTAAATCCCAAAGTGCCTACACAAAGACTGTATGGTTCACTTTAGGTAATACATACTTAATAAATAAATAAATAAATAATTAAATACATTACCAGCATTGTGAATGGCAGTGCTGGATCTGGGCCACTCAAAGTCCTCCTTCAGCCATTCGTTCACCAGCTGCACTTTAATGTCTCTTTTCCTGCACACACAGCAGAGCAGGTTTCATCAATTTCTTTACAAGTGAAACACTTGTAGTCCTGTGATATTAAAGTGGCAAAATTAAAGGCACGTCCCATCCTAAACACTACAGACCTTGTCAGGGGTGAGGCAAGATGGAGGTCGGGCCCTCCCCTGATGCCCCCTGCAATGCATTGTGTGTTCCAAGTCCTTGTCACATGACCAATTAATGTTTCAATAATGGCTATCCAAAATTCTGATACCATGGAACCAGCATTAGGATGTTTTAAAGCCTATGGAAAATGTTTCAAAAAGGAAAACAAGTGAAACCAATAAAATATGATGTTTTATATAGCAGAACTACCTGCTGTTCTACCCTATCTATTTTTTTAAGCAAATTTTCTATGCTGTATTCTGATAAAATGGGTTTTTGGTCATTATTACATTCCTGTTTTGTAACAAGGTTGATCAGATATTGTTTGTACATACATTCATGTTTAAGGTAAGCCATTAAACAATTCTGGATTTAAAATGCTTAAAGAATTGGCTTTATATGTTTTTTCCCCAATGGTGGTTGCTGTCAGGTTTAGGTAGCTCTTATAAGACTGATGTTTGTTGAAGTGTTCATTTTTTCAATTAGTTTGGTTCAGTTTTGATGCCATAACAAGGGGGTGAAACGTCATGACTGACAGCTGTGATTGACTTGTGATTGGTGGGGGTGGGTGTATGGGCAGGACTTGAAACCATGGTTCCACTGCCAAATCACTACTGTATAGACTCGGGCTCCAAAATCACAAGATGGCAGAGCCCGTACCTGGGATATTATGACTTCACTGTACGGTGGGCAGTATCCAGTTATATAAGTGTACAGCTTACCTCTTTTGTCTTTGTTTGTTCCTCAGTAAGAATGCAGTCAAGACTCCCACTATCACTAACAGAAAAGCAAGGGTCCCACTTAACCCTGCATAGAAAGCAGTCCTCTGTATAGGTAGGCTACAGTCCTCATTCAAGTACCAAGTCTCATCCACTTTATGACACCTGAAACAGGAGAACAAAGTCTAACTAAAAAGCCAGGAAAAAGCAGCAATTCTTCAAATTTTCATTGCAAAGAACTTCATCTGAACAGTCAGTTTCAGGGAACCGTATAACAGGGAACTGAAATTAAGTTGGACATTATGACAAATAAGTCAGGAGATAAAGCTATAGTGCATAGTTTCTGTCTTCCCAATGAGGAATTCTAAGTGATAACTTAGGTGCAAACTGTTGGCGCATCCACATGATACAAGCCTTCCATGATTTTGGACCACCCCCACTCGGAGGATTAAAAAACACAATGGACTTTAAAAAAAATATGAAACTACATACACACAAAATACACAAGCAACTATGTTAACAACCTTGCTCCCATTAAAGCTGCCTGTCTCCAAGTACACAATGTTAAAAGCAAGTATATTATCAGTCGATGCGGCTGGGATGAGGATTAGCATTTTTTAATCATAGGCTATTTTTCTCAGCAGGAAACCAATGGAGTGCCTTCTCCAGGTAGGGAATATGTCCTTACCCAAAGTGAAAGAGATTAAGTACCTCAGAGTGTTGTTTGCCAGTGAGGGGACAATAAAGTGGGAGATTGGCCAGAGAATTGGAGCAGCAGGGGTGGTATTGCATTGGCTTTACCTTCACCGTTTTGACAAAAACAGAACTAAGCCGGAAGGTAAAACTCTTGATCTAATGGCCAATTTTCGTTCCTACCCTCACCTATGGTCATGAAAGTTGGGTTATGACCGAAAGAACTAGATTGCGGGTACAAACGGCTGAAATGGGTTTTCCCATGAGAATGGCTGGCGTCTCCTTTAGAGATAGGATGGTAAGCTCAGTTAGTCAGGAACTCGGAGTAGAGCTGCTGCTCTTTTGCATTTAAAGAAGCCAGCTGAGGTGTTTTAACCCTCTGGTAATGACACCCCTTGGGCACCTCCCTAAGGAGTGTAATGGGAAAATTACATTTAACCAATGATTTTCATATTAATTATTCATAATAAGATCTCCAATGTCTCTCAGAGTATATGACTTCTGAATCTGTCCTCAGTGTCTTCTCCTTGTAGGAGACAACTGGATTTGTTATGACTTTGCACTTTCTCTGTGTTTTTCTGACAAAAACAGTTGTCTAAAGCCATGTTTATCATAGCAGGTCCCAGGTCAAGACCATAGCCTATCCAAAGAGACGAGAGGTTCTTTTTCAGCTAAGATAGAAGGACCGGTAAAGAAACTTGACCCACAAAGGGCAGATTTGGAAAGACGTAATAGATCCAATTGCCTGCCTGGGATCCATTAATTGTCATGTTTAAGATTAAATTGTGTTCCAAACAAGGGTTTTTTTTCCTCTGGGGCCACAGGATATAAAGAAGTGTATTACTGATTGTATTCACACAGAACTTTTGTCACTCTCTAACTTTGTGCATTGTGAGAACTGTTTGTGTCATTTTTGATTGTTCTCTGCAGAAAACAATTAAACCTTTCACTGAAGACTAAACTTTGATTCAGTTTGCAGCCTGTCTTTATTCTGTTTCAACAGAGTCTCACTTCCAACCAAATTCCTCTCCCTCGCTGTACAAGAAACTTCCACCACAGGAGGTTTGTCCAGCTGGTAGGAGGCCTCGGGGAAGATTATATCTCAACAGTGGCCTGGGAACACCTCATGATCTCCCAATCAGAGCGGGTGTTTAGGGAAAGGGAAGTTTGGGGCCCTCTGTTAGAACTGCTGCCCCAGCAACCCGACTAAGGATGAAAATATGTGGATGGACAGATGAATATCATGGCTCTCAGACGTTTACCAGAAACACTGTAGAAGGACAAGCACACAAACTGACAGCAGTGTCAACTTACTTGCAAAGAGGTCCAGTGACTTTGTACACTAAGCACATTCCCCTGTTGTAGCATCTTTTATGATGTGAATGTTGACTGTGGCATACAGTCACACATGTTATCTTTCCATCAATGTGCACAGGTTGGTAGTGTATAGCAATATCTGTATCTTTAACAAACTGTTCACAGATTGCTGGTGCATGACAAGAGAAGGAAGATAAACAAAGACACAATTAAAATGAGCTGTTAATTCTAATTTTGCCAAAATATATACTAGTTGCATACTTAACATACAAATCAACAAACATGCATGCGCACACACACAAGCACACACACACACACGCACGCCCACACACACACATGTTGTGGCAATACTGACGTCCCAAATCAGTCTCCGTTGCAATCACTGTAGGTGGAGCAGTGACGT
Source organism: Percina caprodes (assembly GCA_013375575.1). Classification (NCBI taxonomy): domain Eukaryota; kingdom Metazoa; phylum Chordata; class Actinopteri; order Perciformes; family Percidae; genus Percina; species Percina caprodes. Next base: position 6,743,388 of record JABXJD010000011.1, on the reverse strand, counting down.
TGAAATTAGGACATTCTGAAAATTCAAGAACAGGACAAAAAAATTACTTGTCAGAAGTGGATAGTATAGTCAGAGTCTTTTTTAGCCACGCTATCGGCATGACTCTAGGGATGGCAATTTTGGTCCAGATTGAAATGTCTAAACAACTATTGGGTGGACTGCCATTTAAAGTTAGAACAGATTTTCATGGCCCTCAGAGGATGAATCCAAATGACTTTTCATCTAGAATTACCAGGTCAAAGTTTTTGCCTGAACAGTGAAAAATCTTAACATCTCCTAGAGGGATTAGCACAACATTTTGTACAGATATTCACAGTTACCAGATATCCTAATGATTTTAAATGAAATATCTAAACAACAATATATGGAATAATTTACCATTAGCATTCACCATCGTCAACGTTTTTGTTTTAATTTCATGTTTTGCCAAGTGTGTTTATATAATTATGTATTGTCTGGTTTACCTTCTGTGCAGCTAAGAAGGCCATCAACAGTCTCCTTAATTGCTTCAACATCTTCTTTATATATTTGTTCAGTACTAGCATTATTTGGAATCTCCAAACCCACATTATGCGTGACACTAACCCTGAGGCAAAAAAAAAAAATCATTTTTTCATTCCTCAGTGAGACAGACTAAACAGAAGTTCTAAAAAAAGGAAAATAAGTTGCAATTAAAAATAGGACAGATTGTTAAAATGCTTCTTTTGTCTTTTCACTACCTCATTTGTTCAGCTATGTAATAATAATCATTCAAAAATCCCAGCTGTTAGACAAACAAAATGAATCCAAATTGATGATTCCATCCATTCTCAATTTCAACCTAGGCCTTTTCAGATACAGTATGTTCCTGCAGTTTTCTTAAACTGATTGATTCAGCATTTGAAAAAGAAACTCAAAGCCAATGTTAATCCCATATGATGATTAAAATACTCTTGACACAATTAACTAACTCAGAACATTTAATTTAATTATGCAACATTACATGACAGGATGTGAATTAATGACATTATTGGCACAACAGGGCCAACGCGCTTGCAACAAGGTTTGTACGCATTACTGAAGTATTTATTAATAACACTGTATTTCTATTTATACTAAGTATTAGTTTTTATTTATTTACCAACATAGTAAAAGATATAATGGTCACTCATATTGTGGGGCAATTCACTCTTAAAATAAGAAAAACAACAATTTCTAACCCGTTCCAGTTTAGTCAGACAGCCAACTTAAGCTAATGCTGGCATTATAGAGATTGTGGGATTTCCCAAATTGATTAAGTATTACACATACAGTATAAACACAAAACTGCTTTGCTAGCTCAATCTTGTTGTAACTAAGATATCTACTTAAAAATAGTTTTTCAATTGACAGATTTAGCGCTTTAAGCAGGATCTACTTGTTGCATAATGATTTATAAGATGCGTGTTGTCATGGTTATTGGTTAACATTTCTCTTTGCTAAACTTTCTGCACCAATGTCATATTAGAACAGGTAGTACAACTGAGTTTTATTGCCTGATTTGATAATGCACATACAGTATTTGTAAAACCTTAGCTCTATTGGTAAATAATGGGTGCTTCTGATAACTGATATTCATTATACATATATATTTTTAATTTACAAAAGAAAAGTTCTCTATTTACCCTTTTGCTCTTGGTGTAATACTGAAGATTGCCATGCCTTCATCCCGTAATCTTATCTGAAATAAAGAGAAAGAAATTTCTTATCTTTGACTCAATGCACAGCTGGGAAGTTGCTATAGTGGTAAATTGCTTTACCTCATCCACAGTGTTATTTGAGAATCTGATCAAAGGGTTTCCAGGGCTAAGAGAAAATTACAAGAGAGCAACTTTCTTAAGAAACATATTGGTAACTTACACCGGTATAATGTTAAAAGTAGGTATACAAACAAAATCAAATTATATCTGTCTTTGAGATTACGTCAATAAGAAGTATTTTGATTCCAAAAATAACAGTACATTACCTGACACTAATTACCAACACTTCTTTAAAGTGTGGTATCTTTTTTGCCAGGTAATATTTCTCCATCTGAAAAAAAGTTAAAATTAAATACACTACGTCTTTATGGTATTACCATAGGTGAAAAAATTGCAACATGTGGCAACATACAAAACATGGCACAGAAATCATTGTTTCTTGAAAATTAGGATTGGATTTTGAGGAGAATATTCTTTTAAGAAATAAAATGACATGCATAAATTGCTTCCACTGTGAATATTGCTGTAAATAAGCATGTTGTATCCCTGTATCTCACCTGGTTGGTGAAGTTCCCAACAAATTCTTTGTATTCGCGTGATGTTTTGTCATCATATTTTACATTATATTCTATGTTGATCACCAAATTAACCAATACCGTTCTGTTGAGTGAAACTGTAAAATGAAACAAGCATATAATTGATTATGAAAGAGACCAAAAGATTTTAAAGATTTTAAACAGACTTTAAAAATTCCAAAGATTTATTTATACTATTTACCTGGCTCAACATCAATATTAACTAGTTCACAAAGGGTTCCAATAAGTCCAAAAGGACATGTACAGTTGTATCCATTGAATGATCCTCCATTCTGACATTTTAATGGTTCCACTGTGGAAACTGTTGGTTCAGTGATTGGTTGAGTTGCTGGATTTGTAGGAGAGTTAGTTAGGGTTGTTGATGGTGGCTGAGTGGGTGGGTTAGTGGATGGTGTTGTTAGTTGCACAGTAGTTACATCAGTTTCATCCGATTGATGAGTTAAGATGCCTTCAGTCGTCCAACTTGTTACCTCAGTTGGTCTAGATTGATCAGTTGTGGAAGTGCCGGGAGTATTTATAGTTGTCAAATGAGTTGTATCAGTCTGGTCAGTCATTGAGGTGCCACTAGCTTGTGCAGTTGTTACATCGGTACTACCAAATTCTTCTATTGTGGAAGTGCCAAAAGTTTGTCCAATTGTGACCTTTGTTGTACCAGATGAATCAGAGGTGGATGTGCCACCAGTTTGCTCACTTGTTACCTCAGGGCTTCCAGATTGATTGGTTGTGGGCATGCCACTAGTTTGCCCAGTTGTTACATCTGTAATACCAAATTCATCTGTTGTGGAAGTGCCATCAGTTTGTCCAATTGTTACCTCAGTTGTACCAGATAAATCAGATGTGGATGTGCCCTCAGTGGGTTCACTTCTTACAGTTGATTCAGTGATTGTGATGTAATCAGTGTCCTCAGTTGACAAGATTGAGATTGTTGTGGCAGTTTGGTCAGAAGTTGTAGCGGGATTTGTGGACTCAGTTGTTATCATTACAGCAGTTGTTTCAGTTTGGTTGGTTGTTAAGGAGGTCTCACAGGTTGATTCATTTGTTGTAAAAGTCTGATCAGTTGTAGAGCTGCTATCAGTTTGTCCAATTGTTACCTCAGTCGGACCAGATATATCATGTGTGGTTGTGCCCTCAGTGAGTTCACTTCTTACAGTTGATTCAGTGGTTGTAATGTAGTCACTAGAAGAAGTTGCATCAGTGTAGGCAGTTGATAAGTTTGACAATGTTGTGGCAGTTTGGTCAGGAGTTGCAGTGGGATCAGTAGATGGAGTTGTTAAGATTGGAGCAGATGGATAGGTTTGAATGGTTGTTAAAGAGGTGTCTGTTGTGGACAATTCACCTGTTGTGTAAGTCTGATCAGTTGTAGAGGTGCCATCAGTTTGCACATTTGTTACCTCAGTTATATCAGATTGATAAGTTGTGTAGGTCCCTTCAGTTGGCCCACTTGTAACCTCAGTTGTCCCGGATTGAACAGTTGTGGACATGCCACCAGTTTGCTCACTTGTTACCTTAGTGGTTCCAGATGTATAAGTTGTAGATGTGCCACTTGTTTGCCCATTTGTTACCTCCTTAGTAGCAAATTCATCTGTTGTGAAAGTGCCAATGGTTTGGTCACTGGTTACCTTAGTGATTCCAGATTTATCAGTTGTGTGCGTTACTTCAGTTGTAAAACTTGTTACCTCAGTGGTACCAGATTGATCGGATGTGGACGTACCACTAGTTTGCCCAGTTGTTACCTCCGTAGTGCCAAATTCATCTGTTGTGGAAGCACCGTCAGTTTGTCCAATTGTTACTTCAGTCGTACCAGATAAATCAGATGTGGATGTGGAAGAAGGTTCATCAGTGTACGCAGTTGACAATATTGAGACTGTTGAATCAGTTGCGTAGGTCCCTTCAGTTGGCAAACTTGTAACCGCAGTTGTCCCAGATTGTTCAATTGTGGATGTTCCCTCTGTTGAATCACTTGTTACCATTGATTCAGTGGTTGTGATGAAATCAGTGGAAGAAGTTTCATCAGTGTACACAGTTGACAACATTGAGACTGTTGTATCAGTTTGTTTGGTTGTTAAGGAAGTCTCAGTGGACTCAGCTGTGGACAATTTATTTGTTGTAGAAGTCTGATCAGTAATAGAGGTGCTATCAGTTTGCATATTTGTTACCTCAGTTTTATCAATAGTGTAGGTCCCTTCAGTTAACCCACTTGCAAACTCAGATGTCCCAGATTGAGCAGTTGAGGACATGCCACCAGTTTGCTCACTTGTTACCTCAGTGGATACAGTTGTACCAGATAAATCAGATGTGGTTGTGCCCTCAGTGGGTTCACTTGTTAACGTTGATTCAGTTGTTGTGATGAAGTCAGTGGAAGAAGGTGCATCAGTGTACACAGTTGACAACATTGAGACTGTTGCATTAGTTTGTTTGGTTGTTAAGGGGGTCTCAGTGGACTCTGCTGTGGACAATTCATTTGTTGTGTAGATCTGATCAGTTGTAGAGGTGCCATCAGTTTGCATATTTGTTACCTCAGTGTGATCAGTTGTGTAGGTCCCTTCAGTTGGCCCACTTGTGACCTCAGTTGTCCCTGATTGATCAGTTGTGGATGTGCCACCAGTTAGCTCACTAGTTACCTCCGTAGTAGAAAATGCATCTGTTGTGGATGTGCCCATAGTTTTTTCACTTGTCAAATCAGTGATTCCAGGTTGATCAGTTGTATAGGTCCCTTCAGTTGGAAAACTTGTAACCACAGTTGTCCCAGATTGATCAGTTGTGGATGTGCTCTCGATTGGATCACTTGTTACCGTTGATTCAGTGGTTGTGATGAAGTCAGTGGAAGAAGTTCCATCAGTGTACACAGTTGACAACATTGAGACTGTTGTATCAGCTTGCTTGGTTGTTAAGGAGGTCTCAATGGACTCAGGTGTGGACAATTCATTAGTTGTAGAAGTCTGATCAGTAGTAGAAGTGCTATCAGTTTGCATATTTGTTACCTCAGTTTTATCAGTTGTGTAGGTCCCTTCAGTTGGCACACTTGTAACCTCAGTTGTCCCAGATTGAGCAGTTGAGGACATGCCACCAGTTTGCTCACTTGTTACCTCAGTGGTAACAGTTGTACCAGATAAATCAGATGTGGTTGTGCCCTCAGTGGGTTCACTTGTTAACGTTGATTCAGTGGTTGTGATGAAGTCAGTGGAAGAAGTTCCATCAGTGTACACAGTTGACAACATTGAGACTGTTGTATCAGCTTGCTTGGTTGTTAAGGAGGTCTCAATGGACTCAGGTGTGGACAATTCATTAGTTGTAGAAGTCTGATCAGTAGTAGAAGTGCTATCAGTTTGCATATTTGTTACCTCAGTTTTATCAGTTGTGTAGGTCCCTTCAGTTGGCACACTTGTAACCTCAGTTGTCCCAGATTGAGCAGTTGAGGACATGCCACCAGTTTGCTCACTTGTTACCTCAGTGTTAACAGTTGTACCAGATAAATCAGATGTGGTTGTGCCCTCAGTGGGTTCACTTGTTAACGTTGATTCAGTGGTTGTGATGAAGTCAGTGGAAGAAGTTCCATCAGTGTACACAGTTGACAACATTGAGACTGTTGTATCAGCTTGTTTGGTTGTTAAGGAGGTCTCAATGGACTCAGGTGTGGACAATTCATTAGTTGTAGAAGTCTGATCAGTAGTAGAAGTGCTATCAGTTTGCATATTTGTTACCTCAGTTTTATCAGTTGTGTAGGTCCCTTCAGTTGGCACACTTGTAAACTCAGTTGTCCCAGATTGAGCAGTTGAGGACATGCCACCAGTTTGCTCACTTGTTACCTCAGTGGTAACAGTTGTACCAGATAAATCAGATGTGGTTGTGCCCTCAGTGGGTTCACTTGTTAACGTTGATTCAGTGGTTGTGATGAAGTCAGTGGAAGAAGTTCCATCAGTGTACACAGTTGACAACATTGAGACTGTTGTATCAGCTTGCTTGGTTGTTAAGGAGGTCTCAATGGACTCAGGTGTGGACAATTCATTAGTTGTAGAAGTCTGATCAGTAGTAGAAGTGCTATCAGTTTGCATATTTGTTACCTCAGTTTTATCAGTTGTGTAGGTCCCTTCAGTTGGCACACTTGTAACCTCAGTTGTCCCAGATTGAGCAGTTGAGGACATGCCACCAGTTTGCTCACTTGTTACCTCAGTGGTAACAGTTGTACCAGATAAATCAGATGTGGTTGTGCCCTCAGTGGGTTCACTTGTTAACGTTGATTCAGTGGTTGTGATGAAGTCAGTGGAAGAAGTTCCATCAGTGTACACAGTTGACAACATTGAGACTGTTGTATCAGCTTGCTTGGTTGTTAAGGAGGTCTCAATGGACTCAGGTGTGGACAATTCATTAGTTGTAGAAGTCTGATCAGTAGTAGAAGTGCTATCAGTTTGCATATTTGTTACCTCAGTTTTATCAGTTGTGTAGGTCCCTTCAGTTGGCACACTTGTAACCTCAGTTGTCCCAGATTGAGCAGTTGAGGACATGCCACCAGTTTGCTCACTTGTTACCTCAGTGGTAACAGTTGTACCAGATAAATCAGATGTGGTTGTGCCCTCAGTGGGTTCACTTGTTAACGTTGATTCAGTGGTTGTGATGAAGTCAGTGGAAGAAGTTCCATCAGTGTACACAGTTGACAACATTGAGACTGTTGTATCAGCTTGCTTGGTTGTTAAGGAGGTCTCAATGGACTCAGGTGTGGACAATTCATTAGTTGTAGAAGTCTGATCAGTAGTAGAAGTGCTATCAGTTTGCATATTTGTTACCTCAGTTTTATCAGTTGTGTAGGTCCCTTCAGTTGGCACACTTGTAACCTCAGTTGTCCCAGATTGAGCAGTTGAGGACATGCCACCAGTTTGCTCACTTGTTACCTCAGTGGTAACAGTTGTACCAGATAAATCAGATGTGGTTGTGCCCTCAGTGGGTTCACTTGTTAACGTTGATTCAGTGGTTGTGATGAAGTCAGTGGAAGAAGTTCCATCAGTGTACACAGTTGACAACATTGAGACTGTTGTATCAGCTTGCTTGGTTGTTAAGGAGGTCTCAATGGACTCAGGTGTGGACAATTCATTAGTTGTAGAAGTCTGATCAGTAGTAGAAGTGCTATCAGTTTGCATATTTGTTACCTCAGTTTTATCAGTTGTGTAGGTCCCTTCAGTTGGCCCACTTGTAACCTCAGTTGTCCCAGATTGAGCAGTTGAGGACATGCCACCAGTTTGCTCACTTGTTACCTCAGTGGTAACAGTTGTACCAGATAAATCAGATGTGGTTGTGCCCTCAGTGGGTTCACTTGTTAACGTTGATTCAGTGGTTGTGATGAAGTCAGTGGAAGAAGTTCCATCAGTGTACACAGTTGACAACATTGAGACTGTTGTATCAGCTTGCTTGGTTGTTAAGGAGGTCTCAATGGACTCAGGTGTGGACAATTCATTAGTTGTAGAAGTCTGATCAGTAGTAGAGGTGCTATCAGTTTGCATATTTGTTACCTCAGTTTTATCAGTTGTGTAGGTCCCTTCAGTTGGCCCACTTGTAACCTCAGTTGTCCCAGATTGAGCAGTTGAGGACATGCCACCAGTTTGCTCACTTGTTACCTCAGTGGTAACAGTTGTACCAGATAAATCAGATGTGGTTGTGCCCTCAGTGGGTTCACTTGTTAACGTTGATTCAGTTGTTGTGATGAAGTCAGTGGAAGAAGGTGCATCAGTGTACACAGTTGACAACATTGAGACTGTTGCATCAGTTTGTTTGGTTGTTAAGGGGGTCTCAGTGGACTCAGCTGTGGACAATTCATTTGTTGTGTAGATCTGATCAGTTGTAGAGGTGCCATCAGTTTGCATATTTGTTACCTCAGTGTTATCAGTTGTGTAGGTCGCTTCAGTTGGTCCACTTGGAACCTCAGTTGTGCCAGAGTGATTGGTTGTGGCCGTGCCACTAGTTTGCCCAGTTGTTACATCTGTGGTACCAAATTCATCTGTTGTGGAAGTGCCAATAGTTTGCTCAATTGTTACCTCAGTGATTCCAGATTGATCAGTTGTGTAGGTCCCTTCAGTTGGCCCACTTGTGACCTCAGTTGTCCCTGATTGATCAGTTGTGGATGTGCCACCAGTTAGCTCACTAGTTACCTCTGTAGTAGAAAATTCATCTGTTGTGGATGTGCCCATAGTTTTTTCACTTGTTAAATCAGTGATTCCAGGTTGATCAGTTGTATAGGTCCCTTCAGTTGGCAAACTTGTAACCACAGTTGTCCCAGATTGATCAGTTGTGGATGTGCTCTCGATTGGATCACTTGTTACCATTGATTCGGTGGTTGTGATGAAGTCAGTGGAAGAAGTTCCATCAGTGTACACAGTTGACAACATTGAGACTGTTGTATCAGCTTGCTTGGTTGTTAAGGAGGTCTCAATGGACTCAGGTGTGAACAATTCATTAGTTGTAGAAGTCTGATCAGTAGTAGAGGTGCTATCAGTTTGCATATTTGTTACCTCAGTTTTATCAGTTGTGTAGGTCCCTTCAGTTGGCACACTTGTAACCTCAGTTGTCCCAGATTGAGCAGTTGAGGACATGCCACCAGTTTGCTCACTTGTTACCTCAGTGGTAACAGTTGTACCAGATAAATCAGATGTGGTTGTGCCCTCAGTGGGTTCACTTGTTAACGTTGATTCAGTTGTTGTGATGAAGTCAGTGGAAGAAGGTGCATCAGTGTACACAGTTGACAACATTGAGACTGTTGCATCAGTTTGTTTGGTTGTTAAGGGGGTCTCAGTGGACTCAGGTGTGGACAATTCATTTGTTGTGTAGATCTGATCAGTTGTAGAGGTGCCATCAGTTTGCATATTTGTTACCTCAGTGTTATCAGTTGTGTAGGTCGCTTCAGTTGGTCCACTTGGAACCTCAGTTGTGCCAGAGTGATTGGTTGTGGCCGTGCCACTAGTTTGCCCAGTTGTTACATCTGTGGTACCAAATTCATCTGTTGTGGAAGTGCCAATAGTTTGCTCAATTGTTACCTCAGTGATTCCAGATTTATCAGTTGTGTAGGTCCCTTCAGTTGGCCCACTTGTGACCTCAGTTGTCCCTGATTGATCAGTTGTGGATGTGCCACCAGTTAGCTGACTAGTTACCTCCGTAGTAGAAAATTCATCTGTTGTGGATGTGCCCATAGTTTTTTCACTTGTTAAATCAGTGATTCCAGGTTGATCAGTTGTATAGGTCCCTTCAGTTGGCAAACTTGTAACCACAGTTGTCCCAGATTGATCAGTTGTGGATGTGCTCTCGATTGGATCACTTGTTACCGTTGATTCAGTGGTTGTGATGAAGTCAGTGGAAGAAGTTCCATCAGTGTACACAGTTGACAACATTGAGACTGTTGTATCAGCTTGCTTGGTTGTTAAGGAGGTCTCAATGGACTCAGGTGTGGACAATTCATTAGTTGTAGAAGTCTGATCAGTAGTAGAAGTGCTATCAGTTTGCATATTTGTTACCTCAGTTTTATCAGTTGTGTAGGTCCCTTCAGTTGGCACACTTGTAACCTCAGTTGTCCCAGATTGAGCAGTGGAGGACATGCCACCAGTTTGCTCACTTGTTACCTCAGTGGTAACAGTTGTACCAGATATATCAGATGTGGTTGTGCCCTCAGTGGGTTCACTTGTTAACGTTGATTCAGTGGTTGTGATGAAGTCAGTGGAAGAATTTCCATCAGTGTACACAGTTGACAACATTGAGACTGTTGTATCAGCTTGCTTGGTTGTTAAGGAGGTCTCAATGGACTCAGGTGTGGACAATTCATTAGTTGTAGAAGTCTGATCAGTAGTAGAGTTGCTATCAGTTTGCATATTTGTTACCTCAGTTTTATCAGTTGTGTAGGTCCCTTCAGTTGGCCCACTTGTAACCTCAGTTGTCCCAGATTGAGCAGTTGAGGACATGCCACCAGTTTGCTCACTTGTTACCTCAGTGGTAACAGTTGTACCAGATAAATCAGATGTGGTTGTGCCCTCAGTGGGTTCACTTGTTAACGTTGATTCAGTTGTTGTGATGAAGTCAGTGGAAGAAGGTGCATCAGTGTACACAGTTGACAACATTGAGACTGTTGCATCAGTTTGTTTGGTTGTTAAGGAGGTCTCAGTGGACTCAGCTGTGGACAATTCATTTGTTGTGTAGATCTGATCAGTTGTAGAGGTGCCATCAGTTTGCATATTTGTTACCTCAGTGTTATCAGTTGTGTAGGTCGCTTCAGTTGGTCCACTTGGAACCTCAGTTGTGCCAGAGTGATTGGTTGTGGCCATGCCACTAGTTTGCCCAGTTGTTACATCTGTGGTACCAAATTCATCTGTTGTAGAAGTGCCAATAGTTTGCTCAATTGTTACCTCAGTGATTCCAGATTGATCAGTTGTGTAGGTCCCTTCAGTTGGCCCACTTGTGACCTCAATTGTCCCTGATTGATCAGTTGTGGATGTGCCACCAGTTAGCTCACTAGTTACCTCCGTAGTAGAAAATTCATCTGTTGTGGCTGTGCCCATAGTTTTTTCACTTGTTAAATCAGTGATTCCAGGTTGATCAGTTGTATAGGTCCCTTCAGTTGGCAAACTTGTAACCACAGTTGTCCCAGATTGATCAGTTGTGGATGTGCTCTCGATTGGATCACTTGTTACCGTTGATTCAGTGGTTGTGATGAAGTCAGTGGAAGAAGTTCCATCAGTGTACACAGTTGACAACATTGAGACTGTTGTATCAGCTTGCTTGGTTGTTAAGGAGGTCTCAATGGACTCAGGTGTGGACAATTCATTAGTTGTAGAAGTCTGATCAGTAGTAGAAGTGCTATCAGTTTGCATATTTGTTACCTCAGTTTTATCAGTTGTGTAGGTCCCTTCAGTTGGCACACTTGTAACCTCAGTTGTCCCAGATTGAGCAGTTGAGGACATGCCACCAGTTTGCTCACTTGTTACCTCAGTGGTAACAGTTGTACCAGATAAATCAGATGTGGTTGTGCCCTCAGTCGGTTCACTTGTTAACGTTGATTCAGTGGTTGTGATGAAGTCAGTGGAAGAAGTTCCATCAGTGTACACAGTTGACAACATTGAGACTGTTGTATCAGCTTGCTTGGTTGTTAAGGAGGTCTCAATGGACTCAGGTGTGGACAATTCATTAGTTGTAGAAGTCTGATCAGTAGTAGAGGTGCTATCAGTTTGCACATTTGTTACCTCAGTTTTATCAGTTGTGTAGGTCCCTTCAGTTGGCTCACTTGTAACCTCAGTTGTCCCAGATTGAGCAGTTGAGGACATGCCACCAGTTTGCTCACTTGTTACCTCAGTGGTAACAGTTGTACCAGATAAATCAGATGTGGTTGTGCCCTCAGTGGGTTCACTTGTTAACGTTGATTCAGTTGTTGTGATGAAGTCAGTGGAAGAAGGTGCATCAGTGTACACAGTTGACAACATTGAGACTGTTGCATCAGTTTGTTTGGTTGTTAAGGGGGTCTCAGTGGACTCAGCTGTGGACAATTCATTTGTTGTGTAGATCTGATCAGTTGTAGAGGTGCCATCAGTTTGCATATTTGTTACCTCAGTGTTATCAGTTGTGTAGGTCACTTCAGTTGGTCCACTTGGAACCTCAGTTGTGCCAGAGTGATTGGTTGTGGCCGTGCCACTAGTTTGCCCAGTTGTTACATCTGTGGTACCAAATTCATCTGTTGTGGAAGTGCCAATAGTTTGCTCAATTGTTACCTCAGTGATTCCAGATTGATCAGTTGTGTAGGTCCCTTCAGTTGGCCAACTTGTGACCTCAGTTGTCCCTGATTGATCAGTTGTGGATGTGCCACCAGTTAGCTCACTAGTTACCTCCGTAGTAGAAAATTCATCTGTTGTGGCTGTGCCCATAGTTTTTTCACTTGTTAAATCAGTGATTCCAGGTTGATCAGTTGTATAGGTCCCTTCAGTTGGCAAACTTGTAACCACAGTTGTCCCAGATTGATCAGTTGTGGATGTGCTCTCGATTGGATCACTTGTTACCGTTGATTCAGTGGTTGTGATGAAGTCAGTGGAAGAAGTTCCATCAGTGTACACAGTTGACAACATTGAGACTGTTGTATCAGCTTGCTTGGTTGTTAAGGAGGTCTCAATGGACTCAGGTGTGGACAATTCATTAGTTGTAGAAGTCTGATCAGTAGTAGAAGTGCTATCAGTTTGCATATTTGTTACCTCAGTTTTATCAGTTGTGTAGGTCCCTTCAGTTGGCACACTTGTAACCTCAGTTGTCCCAGATTGAGCAGTTGAGGACATGCCACCAGTTTGCTCACTTGTTACCTCAGTGGTAACAGTTGTACCAGATAAATCAGATGTGGTTGTGCCCTCAGTGGGTTCACTTGTTAACGTTGATTCAGTGGTTGTGATGAAGTCAGTGGAAGAAGTTCCATCAGTGTACACAGTTGACAACATTGAGACTGTTGTATCAGCTTGCTTGGTTGTTAAGGAGGTCTCAATGGACTCAGGTGTGGACAATTCATTAATTGTAGAAGTCTGATCAGTAGTAGAAGTGCTATCAGTTTGCATATTTGTTACCTCAGTTTTATCAGTTGTGTAGGTCCCTTCAGTTGGCTCACTTGTAACCTCAGTTGTCCCAGATTGAGCAGTTGAGGACATGCCACAAGTTTGCTCACTTGTTACCTCAGTGGTAACAGTTGTACCAGATAAATCAGATGTGGTTGTGCCCTCAGTGGGTTCACTTGTTAACGTTGATTCAGTTGTTGTGATGAAGTCAGTGGAAGAAGGTGCATCAGTGTACACAGTTGACAACATTGAGACTGTTGCATCAGTTTGTTTGGTTGTTAAGGGGGTCTCAGTGGACTCAGCTGTGGACAATTCATTTGTTGTGTAGATCTGATCAGTTGTAGAGGTGCCATCAGTTTGCATATTTGTTACCTCAGTGTTATCAGTTGTGTAGGTCGCTTCAGTTGGTCCACTTGGAACCTCAGTTGTGCCAGAGTGATTGGTTGTGGCCATGCCACTAGTTTGCCCAGTTGTTACATCTGTGGTACCAAATTCATCTGTTGTGGAAGTGCCAATAGTTTGCTCAATTGTTACCTCAGTGATTCCAGATTGATCAGTTGTGTAGGTCCCTTCAGTTGGCCCACTTGTGACCTCAATTGTCCCTGATTGATCAGTTGTGGATGTGCCACCAGTTAGCTCACTAGTTACCTCCGTAGTAGAAAATTCATCTGTTGTGGCTGTGCCCATAGTTTTTTCACTTGTTAAATCAGTGATTCCAGGTTGATCAGTTGTATAGGTCCCTTCAGTTGGCAAACTTCTAACCACAGTTGTCCCAGATTGATCAGTTGTGGATGTGCTCTCGATTGGATCACTTGTTACCGTTGATTCAGTGGTTGTGATGAAATCAGTGGAAGAAGTTCCATCAGTGTACACAGTTGACAACATTGAGACTGTTGTATCAGCTTGCTTGGTTGTTAAGGAGGTCTCAATGGACTCAGGTGAGGACAATTCATTAGTTGTAGAAGTCTGATCAGTAGTAGAAGTGCTATCAGTTTGCATATTTGTTACCTCAGTTTTATCAGTTGTGTAGGTCCCTTCAGTTGGCACACTTGTAACCTCAGTTGTCCCAGATTGAGCAGTTGAGGACATGCCACCAGTTTGCTCACTTGTTACCTCAGTGGTAACAGTTGTACCAGATAAATCAGATGTGGTTGTGCCCTCAGTGGGTTCACTTGTTAACGTTGATTCAGTGGTTGTGATGAAGTCAGTGGAAGAAGTTCCATCAGTGTACACAGTTGACAACATTGAGACTGTTGTATCAGCTTGCTTGGTTGTTAAGGAGGTCTCAATGGACTCAGGTGTGGACAATTCATTAGTTGTAGAAGTCTGATCAGTAGTAGAAGTGCTATCAGTTTGCATATTTGTTACCTCAGTTTTATCAGTTGTGTAGGTCCCTTCAGTTGGCTCACTTGTAACCTCAGTTGTCCCAGATTGAGCAGTTGAGGACATGCCACCAGTTTGCTCACTTGTTACCTCAGTGGTAACAGTTGTACCAGATAAATCAGATGTGGTTGTGCCCTCAGTGGGTTCACTTGTTAACGTTGATTCAGTTGTTGTGATGAAGTCAGTGGAAGAAGGTGCATCAGTGTACACAGTTGACAACATTGAGACTGTTGCATCAGTTTGTTTGGTTGTTAAGGGGGTCTCAGTGGACTCAGCTGTGAACAATTCATTTGTTGTGTAGATCTGATCAGTTGTAGAGGTGCCATCAGTTTGCATATTTGTTACCTCAGTGTTATCAGTTGTGTAGGTCGCTTCAGTTGGTCCACTTGGAACCTCAGTTGTGCCAGAGTGATTGGTTGTGGCCGTGCCACTAGTTTGCCCAGTTGTTACATCTGTGCTACCAAATTCATCTGTTGTGGAAGTGCCAGTAGTTTTCTCAATTGTTACCTCAGTGATTCCAGATTGATCAGTTGTGTAGGTCCCTTCAGTTGGCCCACTTGTGACCTCAGTTGTCCCTGATTGATCAGTTGTGGATGTGCCACCAGTTAGCTCACTAGTTACCTCCGTAGTAGAAAATTCATCTGTTGTGGCTGTGCCCATAGTTTTTCACTTGTTAAATCAGTGATTCCAGGTTGATCAGTTGTATAGGTCCCTTCAGTTGGCAAACTTGTAACCACAGTTGTCCCAGATTGATCAGTTGTGGATGTGCTCTCGATTGGATCACTTGTTACCGTTGATTCAGTGGTTGTGATGAAGTCAGTGGAAGAAGTTCCATCAGTGTACACAGTTGACAACATTGAGACTGTTGTATCAGCTTGCTTGGTTGTTAAGGAGGTCTCAATGGACTCAGGTGTGGACAATTCATTAGTTGTAGAAGTCTGATCAGTAGTAGAAGTGCTATCAGTTTGCATATTTGTTACCTCAGTTTTATCAGTTGTGTAGGTCCCTTCAGTTGGCACACTTGTAACCTCAGTTGTCCCAGATTGAGCAGTTGAGGACATGCCACCAGTTTGCTCACTTGTTACCTCAGTGGTAACAGTTGTACCAGATAAATCAGATGTGGTTGTGCCCTCAGTGGGTTCACTTGTTAACGTTGATTCAGTGGTTGTGATGAAGTCAGTGGAAGAAGTTCCATCAGTGTACACAGTTGACAACATTGAGACTGTTGTATCAGCTTGCTTGGTTGTTAAGGAGGTCTCAATGGACTCAGGTGTGGACAATTCATTAGTTGTAGAAGTCTGATCAGTAGTAAAAGTGCTATCAGTTTGCATATTTGTTACCTCAGTTTTATCAGTTGTGTAGGTCCCTTCAGTTGGCCCACTTGTAACCTCAGTTGTCCCAGATTGAGCAGTTGAGGACATGCCACCAGTTTGCTCACTTGTTACCTCAGTGGTAACAGTTGTACCAGATAAATCAGATGTGGTTGTGCCCTCAGTGGGTTCACTTGTTAACGTTGATTCAGTGGTTGTGATGAAGTCAGTGGAAGAAGTTCCATCAGTGTACACAGTTGACAACATTGAGACTGTTGTATCAGCTTGCTTGGTTGTTAAGGAGGTCTCAATGGACTCAGGTGTGGACAATTCATTAGTTGTAGAAGTCTGATCAGTAGTAGAGGTGCTATCAGTTTGCATATTTGTTACCTCAGTTTTATCAGTTGTGTAGGTCCCTTCAGTTTGCTCACTTGTAACCTCAGTTGTCCCAGATTGAGCAGTTGAGGACATGCCACCAGTTTGCTCACTTGTTACCTCAGTGGTAACAGTTGTACCAGATAAATCAGATGTGGTTGTGCCCTCAGTGGGTTCACTTGTTAACGTTGATTCAGTTGTTGTGATGAAGTCAGTGGAAGAAGGTGCATCAGTGTACACAGTTGACAACATTGAGACTGTTGCATCAGTTTGTTTGGTTGTTAAGGGGGTCTCAGTGGACTCAGCTGTGGACAATTCATTTGTTGTGTAGATCTGATCAGTTGTAGAGGTGCCATCAGTTTGCATATTTGTTACCTCAGTGTTATCAGTTGTGTAGGTCGCTTCAGTTGGTCCACTTGGAACCTCAGTTGTGCCAGAGTGATTGGTTGTGGCCGTGCCACTAGTTTGCCCAGTTGTTACATCTGTGGTACCAAATTCATCTGTTGTGGAAGTGCCAATAGTTTGCTCAATTGTTACCTCAGTGATTCCAGATTGATCAGTTGTGTAGGTCCCTTCAGTTGGCCAACTTGTGACCTCAGTTGTCCCTGATTGATCAGTTGTGGATGTGCCACCAGTTAGCTCACTAGTTACCTCCGTAGTAGAAAATTCATCTGTTGTGGCTGTGCCCATAGTTTTTTCACTTGTTAAATCAGTGATTCCAGGTTGATCAGTTGTATAGGTCCCTTCAGTTGGCAAACTTGTAACCACAGTTGTCCCAGATTGATCAGTTGTGGATGTGCTCTCGATTGGATCACTTGTTACCGTTGATTCAGTGGCTGTGATGAAGTCAGTGGAAGAAGTTCCATCAGTGTACACAGTTGACAACATTGAGACTGTTGTATCAGCTTGCTTGGTTGTTAAGGAGGTCTCAATGGACTCAGGTGTGGACAATTCATTAGTTGTAGAAGTCTGATCAGTAGTAGAAGTGCTATCAGTTTGCATATTTGTTACCTCAGTTTTATCAGTTGTGTAGGTCCCTTCAGTTGGCACACTTGTAACCTCAGTTGTCCCAGATTGAGCAGTTGAGGACATGCCACCAGTTTGCTCACTTGTTACCTCAGTGGTAACAGTTGTACCAGATAAATCAGATGTGGTTGTGCCCTCAGTGGGTTCACTTGTTAACGTTGATTCAGTGGTTGTGATGAAGTCAGTGGAAGAAGTTCCATCAGTGTACACAGTTGACAACATTGAGACTGTTGTATCAGCTTGCTTGGTTGTTAAGGAGGTCTCAATGGACTCAGGTGTGGACAATTCATTAGTTGTAGAAGTCTGATCAGTAGTAGAGGTGCTATCAGTTTGCATATTTGTTACCTCAGTTTTATCAGTTGTGTAGGTCCCTTCAGTTGGCTCACTTGTAACCTCAGTTGTCCCAGATTGAGCAGTTGAGGACATGCCACCAGTTTGCTCACTTGTTACCTCAGTGGTAACAGTTGTACCAGATAAATCAGATGTGGTTGTGCCCTCAGTGGGTTCACTTGTTAACGTTGATTCAGTTGTTGTGATGAAGTCAGTGGAAGAAGGTGCATCAGTGTACACAGTTGACAACATTGAGACTGTTGCATCAGTTTGTTTGGTTGTAAAGGGGGTCTCAGTGGACTCAGCTGTGGACAATTCATTTGTTGTGTAGATCTGATCAGTTGTAGAGGTGCCATCAGTTTGCATATTTGTTACCTCAGTGTTATCAGTTGTGTAGGTCGCTTCAGTTGGTCCACTTGGAACCTCAGTTGTGCCAGAGTGATTGGTTGTGGCCGTGCCACTAGTTTGCCCAGTTGTTACATCTGTGGTACCAAATTCATCTGTTGTGGAAGTGCCAATAGTTTGCTCAATTGTTACCTCAGTGATTCCAGATTGATCAGTTGTGTAGGTCCCTTCAGTTGGCCCACTTGTGACCTCAGTTGTCCCTGATTGATCAGTTGTGGATGTGCCACCAGTTAGCTCACTAGTTACCTCCGTAGTAGAAAATTCATCTGTTGTGGCTGTGCCCATAGTTTTTTCACTTGTTAAATCAGTGATTCCAGGTTGATCAGTTGTATAGGTCCCTTCAGTTGGCAAACTTGTAACCACAGTTGTCCCAGATTGATCAGTTGTGGATGTGCTCTCGATTGGATCACTTGTTACCGTTGATTCAGTGGTTGTGATGAAATCAGTGGAAGAAGTTCCATCAGTGTACACAGTTGACAACATTGAGACTGTTGTATCAGCTTGCTTGGTTGTTAAGGAGGTCTCAATGGACTCAGGTGAGGACAATTCATTAGTTGTAGAAGTCTGATCAGTAGTAGAAGTGCTATCAGTTTGCATATTTGTTACCTCAGTTTTATCAGTTGTGTAGGTCCCTTCAGTTGGCACACTTGTAACCTCAGTTGTCCCAGATTGAGCAGTTGAGGACATGCCACCAGTTTGCTCACTTGTTACCTCAGTGGTAACAGTTGTACCAGATAAATCAGATGTGGTTGTGCCCTCAGTGGGTTCACTTGTTAACGTTGATTCAGTGGTTGTGATGAAGTCAGTGGAAGAAGTTCCATCAGTGTACACAGTTGACAACATTGAGACTGTTGTATCAGCTTGCTTGGTTGTTAAGGAGGTCTCAATGGACTCAGGTGTGGACAATTCATTAATTGTAGAAGTCTGATCAGTAGTAGAAGTGCTATCAGTTTGCATATTTGTTACCTCAGTTTTATCAGTTGTGTAGGTCCCTTCAGTTGGCTCACTTGTAACCTCAGTTGTCCCAGATTGAGCAGTTGAGGACATGCCACAAGTTTGCTCACTTGTTACCTCAGTGGTAACAGTTGTACCAGATAAATCAGATGTGGTTGTGCCCTCAGTGGGTTCACTTGTTAACGTTGATTCAGTTGTTGTGATGAAGTCAGTGGAAGAAGGTGCATCAGTGTACACAGTTGACAACATTGAGACTGTTGCATCAGTTTGTTTGGTTGTTAAGGGGGTCTCAGTGGACTCAGCTGTGGACAATTCATTTGTTGTGTAGATCTGATCAGTTGTAGAGGTGCCATCAGTTTGCATATTTGTTACCTCAGTGTTATCAGTTGTGTAGGTCGCTTCAGTTGGTCCACTTGGAACCTCAGTTGTGCCAGAGTGATTGGTTGTGGCCATGCCACTAGTTTGCCCAGTTGTTACATCTGTGGTACCAAATTCATCTGTTGTGGAAGTGCCAATAGTTTGCTCAATTGTTACCTCAGTGATTCCAGATTGATCAGTTGTGTAGGTCCCTTCAGTTGGCCCACTTGTGACCTCAATTGTCCCTGATTGATCAGTTGTGGATGTGCCACCAGTTAGCTCACTAGTTACCTCCGTAGTAGAAAATTCATCTGTTGTGGCTGTGCCCATAGTTTTTTCACTTGTTAAATCAGTGATTCCAGGTTGATCAGTTGTATAGGTCCCTTCAGTTGGCAAACTTCTAACCACAGTTGTCCCAGATTGATCAGTTGTGGATGTGCTCTCGATTGGATCACTTGTTACCGTTGATTCAGTGGTTGTGATGAAATCAGTGGAAGAAGTTCCATCAGTGTACACAGTTGACAACATTGAGACTGTTGTATCAGCTTGCTTGGTTGTTAAGGAGGTCTCAATGGACTCAGGTGAGGACAATTCATTAGTTGTAGAAGTCTGATCAGTAGTAGAAGTGCTATCAGTTTGCATATTTGTTACCTCAGTTTTATCAGTTGTGTAGGTCCCTTCAGTTGGCACACTTGTAACCTCAGTTGTCCCAGATTGAGCAGTTGAGGACATGCCACCAGTTTGCTCACTTGTTACCTCAGTGGTAACAGTTGTACCAGATAAATCAGATGTGGTTGTGCCCTCAGTGGGTTCACTTGTTAACGTTGATTCAGTGGTTGTGATGAAGTCAGTGGAAGAAGTTCCATCAGTGTACACAGTTGACAACATTGAGACTGTTGTATCAGCTTGCTTGGTTGTTAAGGAGGTCTCAATGGACTCAGGTGTGGACAATTCATTAGTTGTAGAAGTCTGATCAGTAGTAGAAGTGCTATCAGTTTGCATATTTGTTACCTCAGTTTTATCAGTTGTGTAGGTCCCTTCAGTTGGCTCACTTGTAACCTCAGTTGTCCCAGATTGAGCAGTTGAGGACATGCCACCAGTTTGCTCACTTGTTACCTCAGTGGTAACAGTTGTACCAGATAAATCAGATGTGGTTGTGCCCTCAGTGGGTTCACTTGTTAACGTTGATTCAGTTGTTGTGATGAAGTCAGTGGAAGAAGGTGCATCAGTGTACACAGTTGACAACATTGAGACTGTTGCATCAGTTTGTTTGGTTGTTAAGGGGGTCTCAGTGGACTCAGCTGTGGACAATTCATTTGTTGTGTAGATCTGATCAGTTGTAGAGGTGCCATCAGTTTGCATATTTGTTACCTCAGTGTTATCAGTTGTGTAGGTCGCTTCAGTTGGTCCACTTGGAACCTCAGTTGTGCCAGAGTGATTGGTTGTGGCCGTGCCACTAGTTTGCCCAGTTGTTACATCTGTGCTACCAAATTCATCTGTTGTGGAAGTGCCAGTAGTTTTCTCAATTGTTACCTCAGTGATTCCAGATTGATCAGTTGTGTAGGTCCCTTCAGTTGGCCCACTTGTGACCTCAGTTGTCCCTGATTGATCAGTTGTGGATGTGCCACCAGTTAGCTCACTAGTTACCTCCGTAGTAGAAAATTCATCTGTTGTGGCTGTGCCCATAGTTTTTTCACTTGTTAAATCAGTGATTCCAGGTTGATCAGTTGTATAGGTCCCTTCAGTTGGCAAACTTGTAACCACAGTTGTCCCAGATTGATCAGTTGTGGATGTGCTCTCGATTGGATCACTTGTTACCGTTGATTCAGTGGTTGTGATGAAGTCAGTGGAAGAAGTTCCATCAGTGTACACAGTTGACAACATTGAGACTGTTGTATCAGCTTGCTTGGTTGTTAAGGAGGTCTCAATGGACTCAGGTGTGGACAATTCATTAGTTGTAGAAGTCTGATCAGTAGTAGAAGTGCTATCAGTTTGCATATTTGTTACCTCAGTTTTATCAGTTGTGTAGGTCCCTTCAGTTGGCACACTTGTAACCTCAGTTGTCCCAGATTGAGCAGTTGAGGACATGCCACCAGTTTGCTCACTTGTTACCTCAGTGGTAACAGTTGTACCAGATAAATCAGATGTGGTTGTGCCCTCAGTGGGTTCACTTGTTAACGTTGATTCAGTGGTTGTGATGAAGTCAGTGGAAGAAGTTCCATCAGTGTACACAGTTGACAACATTGAGACTGTTGTATCAGCTTGCTTGGTTGTTAAGGAGGTCTCAATGGACTCAGGTGTGGACAATTCATTAGTTGTAGAAGTCTGATCAGTAGTAAAAGTGCTATCAGTTTGCATATTTGTTACCTCAGTTTTATCAGTTGTGTAGGTCCCTTCAGTTGGCCCACTTGTAACCTCAGTTGTCCCAGATTGAGCAGTTGAGGACATGCCACCAGTTTGCTCACTTGTTACCTCAGTGGTAACAGTTGTACCAGATAAATCAGATGTGGTTGTGCCCTCAGTGGGTTCACTTGTTAACGTTGATTCAGTGGTTGTGATGAAGTCAGTGAAAGAAGTTCCATCAGTGTACACAGTTGACAACATTGAGACTGTTGTATCAGCTTGCTTGGTTGTTAAGGAGGTCTCAATGGACTCAGGTGTGGACAATTCATTAGTTGTAGAAGTCTGATCAGTAGTAGAGGTGCTATCAGTTTGCATATTTGTTACCTCAGTTTTATCAGTTGTGTAGGTCCCTTCAGTTTGCTCACTTGTAACCTCAGTTGTCCCAGATTGAGCAGTTGAGGACATGCCACCAGTTTGCTCACTTGTTACCTCAGTGGTAACAGTTGTACCAGATAAATCAGATGTGGTTGTGCCCTCAGTGGGTTCACTTGTTAACGTTGATTCAGTTGTTGTGATGAAGTCAGTGGAAGAAGGTGCATCAGTGTACACAGTTGACAACATTGAGACTGTTGCATCAGTTTGTTTGGTTGTTAAGGGGGTCTCAGTGGACTCAGCTGTGGACAATTCATTTGTTGTGTAGATCTGATCAGTTGTAGAGGTGCCATCAGTTTGCATATTTGTTACCTCAGTGTTATCAGTTGTGTAGGTCGCTTCAGTTGGTCCACTTGGAACCTCAGTTGTGCCAGAGTGATTGGTTGTGGCCGTGCCACTAGTTTGCCCAGTTGTTACATCTGTGGTACCAAATTCATCTGTTGTGGAAGTGCCAATAGTTTGCTCAATTGTTACCTCAGTGATTCCAGATTGATCAGTTGTGTAGGTCCCTTCAGTTGGCCCACTTGTGACCTCAGTTGTCCCTGATTGATCAGTTGTGGATGTGCCACCAGTTAGCTCACTAGTTACCTCCGTAGTAGAAAATTCATCTGTTGTGGCTGTGCCCATAGTTTTTTCACTTGTTAAATCAGTGATTCCAGGTTGATCAGTTGTATAGGTCCCTTCAGTTGGCAAACTTGTAACCACAGTTGTCCCAGATTGATCAGTTGTGGATGTGCTCTCGATTGGATCACTTGTTACCGTTGATTCAGTGGTTGTGATGAAGTCAGTGGAAGAAGTTCCATCAGTGTACACAGTTGACAACATTGAGACTGTTGTATCAGCTTGCTTGGTTGTTAAGGAGGTCTCAATGGACTCAGGTGTGGACAATTCATTAGTTGTAGAAGTCTGATCAGTAGTAGAAGTGCTATCAGTTTGCATATTTGTTACCTCAGTTTTATCAGTTGTGTAGGTCCCTTCAGTTGGCACACTTGTAACCTCAGTTGTCCCAGATTGAGCAGTTGAGGACATGCCACCAGTTTGCTCACTTGTTACCTCAGTGGTAACAGTTGTACCAGATAAATCAGATGTGGTTGTGCCCTCAGTGGGTTCACTTGTTAACGTTGATTCAGTGGTTGTGATGAAGTCAGTGGAAGAAGTTCCATCAGTGTACACAGTTGACAACATTGAGACTGTTGTATCAGCTTGCTTGGTTGTTAAGGAGGTCTCAATGGACTCAGGTGTGGACAATTCATTAGTTGTAGAAGTCTGATCAGTAGTAGAAGTGCTATCAGTTTGCATATTTGTTACCTCAGTTTTATCAGTTGTGTAGGTCCCTTCAGTTGGCACACTTGTAACCTCAGTTGTCCCAGATTGAGCAGTTGAGGACATGCCACCAGTTTGCTCACTTGTTACCTCAGTGGTAACAGTTGTACCAGATAAATCAGATGTGGTTGTGCCCTCAGTGGGTTCACTTGTTAACGTTGATTCAGTGGTTGTGATGAAGTCAGTGGAAGAAGTTCCATCAGTGTACACAGTTGACAACATTGAGACTGTTGTATCAGCTTGCTTGGTTGTTAAGGAGGTCTCAATGGACTCAGATGTGGACAATTCATTAGTTGTAGAAGTCTGATCAGTAGTAGAAGTGCTATCAGTTTGCATATTTGTTACCTCAGTTTTATCAGTTGAGTAGGTCCCTTCAGTTGGCCCACTTGTAACCTCAGTTGTCCCAGATTGAGCAGTTGAGGACATGCCACCAGTTTGCTCACTTGTTACCTCAGTGGTAACAGTTGTACCAGATAAATCAGATGTGGTTGTGCCCTCAGTGGGTTCACTTGTTAACGTTGATTCAGTTGTTGTGATGAAGTCAGTGGAAGAAGGTGCATCAGTGTACACAGTTGACAACATTGAGACTGTTGCATCAGTTTGTTTGGTTGTTAAGGGGGTCTCAGTGGACTCAGCTGTGGACAATTCATTTGTTGTGTAGATCTGATCAGTTGTAGAGGTGCCATCAGTTTGCATATTTGTTACCTCAGTGTTATCAGTTGTGTAGGTCACTTCAGTTGGTCCACTTGGAACCTCAGTTGTGCCAGAGTGATTGGTTGTGGCCGTGCCACTAGTTTGCCCAGTTGTTACATCTGTGGTACCAAATTCATCTGTTGTGGAAGTGCCAATAGTTTGCTCAATTGTTACCTCAGTGATTCCAGATTGATCAGTTGTGTAGGTCCCTTCAGTTGGCCCACTTTTGACCTCAGTTGTCCCTGATTGATCAGTTGTGGATGTGCCACCAGTTAGCTCACTAGTTACCTCCGTAGTAGAAAATTCATCTGTTGTGGATGTGCCCATAGTTTTTTCACTTGTTAAATCAGTGATTCCAGGTTGATCAGTTGTATAGGTCCCTTCAGTTGGCAAACTTGTAACCACAGTTGTCCCAGATTGATCAGTTGTGGATGTGCTCTCGATTGGATCACTTGTTACCATTGATTCAGTGGTTGTGATGAAGTCAGTGGAAGAAGTTCCATCAGTGTACACAGTTGACAACATTGAGACTGTTGTATCAGCTTGCTTGGTTGTTAAGGAGGTCTCAATGGACTCAGGTGTGGACAATTCATTAGTTGTAGAAGTCTGATCAGTAGTAGAAGTGCTATCAGTTTGCATATTTGTTACCTCAGTTTTATCAGTTGTGTAGGTCCCTTCAGTTGGCACACTTGTAACCTCAGTTGTCCCAGATTGAGCAGTTGAGGACATGCCACCAGTTTGCTCACTTGTTACCTCAGTGGTAACAGTTGTACCAGATAAATCAGATGTGGTTGTGCCCTCAGTGGGTTCACTTGTTAACGTTGATTCAGTGGTTGTGATGAAGTCAGTGGAAGAAGTTCCATCAGTGTACACAGTTGACAACATTGAGACTGTTGTATCAGCTTGCTTGGTTGTTAAGGAGGTCTCAATGGACTCAGATGTGGACAATTCATTAGTTGTAGAAGTCTGATCAGTAGTAGAAGTGCTATCAGTTTGCATATTTGTCACCTCAGTTTTATCAGTTGAGTAGGTCCCTTCAGTTGGCCCACTTGTAACCTCAGTTGTCCCAGATTGAGCAGTTGAGGACATGCCACCAGTTTGCTCACTTGTTACCTCAGTGGTAACAGTTGTACCAGATAAATCAGATGTGGTTGTGCCCTCAGTGGGTTCACTTGTTAACGTTGATTCAGTTGTTGTGATGAAGTCAGTGGAAGAAGGTGCATCAGTGTACACAGTTGACAACATTGAGACTGTTGCATCAGTTTGTTTGGTTGTTAAGGGGGTCTCAGTGGACTCAGCTGTGGACAATTCATTTGTTGTGTAGATCTGATCAGTTGTAGAGGTGCCATCAGTTTGCATATTTGTTACCTCAGTGTTATCAGTTGTGTAGGTCACTTCAGTTGGTCCACTTGGAACCTCAGTTGTGCCAGAGTGATTGGTTGTGGCCGTGCCACTAGTTTGCCCAGTTGTTACATCTGTGGTACCAAATTCATCTGTTGTGGAAGTGCCAATAGTTTGCTCAATTGTTACCTCAGTGATTCCAGATTGATCAGTTGTGTAGGTCCCTTCAGTTGGCCCACTTTTGACCTCAGTTGTCCCTGATTGATCAGTTGTGGATGTGCCACCAGTTAGCTCACTAGTTACCTCCGTAGTAGAAAATTCATCTGTTGTGGATGTGCCCATAGTTTTTTCACTTGTTAAATCAGTGATTCCAGGTTGATCAGTTGTATAGGTCCCTTCAGTTGGCAAACTTGTAACCACAGTTGTCCCAGATTGATCAGTTGTGGATGTGCTCTCGATTGGATCACTTGTTACCATTGATTCAGTGGTTGTGATGAAGTCAGTGGAAGAAGTTCCATCAGTGTACACAGTTGACAACATTGAGACTGTTGTATCAGCTTGCTTGGTTGTTAAGGAGGTCTCAATGGACTCAGGTGTAGACAATTCATTAGTTGTAGAAGTCTGATCAGTAGTAGAAGTGCTATCAGTTTGCATATTTGTTACCTCAGTTTTATCAGTTGTGTAGGTCCCTTCAGTTGGCACACTTGTAACCTCAGTTGTCCCAGATTGAGCAGTTGAGGACATGCCACCAGTTTGCTCACTTGTTACCTCAGTGGTAACAGTTGTACCAGATAAATCAGATGTGGTTGTGCCCTCAGTGGGTTCACTTGTTAACGTTGATTCAGTGGTTGTGATGAAGTCAGTGGAAGAAGTTCCATCAGTGTACACAGTTGACAACATTGAGACTGTTGTATCAGCTTGCTTGGTTGTTAAGGAGGTCTCAATGGACTCAGATGTGGACAATTCATTAGTTGTAGAAGTCTGATCAGTAGTAGAAGTGCTATCAGTTTGCATATTTGTTACCTCAGTTTTATCAGTTGAGTAGGTCCCTTCAGTTGGCCCACTTGTAACCTCAGTTGTCCCAGATTGAGCAGTTGAGGACATGCCACCAGTTTGCTCACTTGTTACCTCAGTGGTAACAGTTGTACCAGATAAATCAGATGTGGTTGTGCCCTCAGTGGGTTCACTTGTTAACGTTGATTCAGTTGTTGTGATGAAGTCAGTGGAAGAAGGTGCATCAGTGTACACAGTTGACAACATTGAGACTGTTGCATCAGTTTGTTTGGTTGTTAAGGGGGTCTCAGTGGACTCAGCTGTGGACAATTCATTTGTTGTGTAGATCTGATCAGTTGTAGAGGTGCCATCAGTTTGCATATTTGTTACCTCAGTGTTATCAGTTGTGTAGGTCACTTCAGTTGGTCCACTTGGAACCTCAGTTGTGCCAGAGTGATTGTTTGTGGCCGTGCCACTAGTTTGCCCAGTTGTTACATCTGTGGTACCAAATTCATCTGTTGTGGAAGTGCCAATAGTTTGCTCAATTGTTACCTCAGTGATTCCAGATTGATCAGTTGTGTAGGTCCCTTCAGTTGGCCCACTTGTGACCTCAGTTGTCCCTGATTGATCAGTTGTGGATGTGCCACCAGTTAGCTCACTAGTTACCTCCGTAGTAGAAAATTCATCTGTTGTGGATGTGCCCATAGTTTTTTCACTTGTTAAATCAGTGATTCCAGGTTGATCAGTTGTATAGGTCCCTTCAGTTGGCAAACTTGTAACCACAGTTGTCCCAGATTGATCAGTTGTGGATGTGCTCTCGATTGGATCACTTGTTACCATTGATTCAGTGGTTGTGATGAAGTCAGTGGAAGAAGTTCCATCAGTGTACACAGTTGACAACATTGAGACTGTTGTATCAGCTTGCTTGGTTGTTAAGGAGGTCTCAATGGACTCAGGTGTGGACAATTCATTAGTTGTAGAAGTCTGATCAGTAGTAGAAGTGCTATCAGTTTGCATATTTGTTACCTCAGTTTTATCAGTTGTGTAGGTCCCTTCAGTTGGCACACTTGTAACCTCAGTTGTCCCAGATTGAGCAGTTGAGGACATGCCACCAGTTTGCTCACTTGTTACCTCAGTGGTAACAGTTGTACCAGATAAATCAGATGTGGTTGTGCCCTCAGTGGGTTCACTTGTTAACGTTGATTCAGTGGTTGTGATGAAGTCAGTGGAAGAAGTTCCATCAGTGTACACAGTTGACAACATTGAGACTGTTGTATCAGCTTGCTTGGTTGTTAAGGAGGTCTCAATGGACTCAGGTGTGGACAATTCATTAGTTGTAAAAGTCTGATCAGTAGTAGAAGTGCTATCAGTTTGCATATTTGTTACCTCAGTTTTATCAGTTGTGTAGGTCCCTTCAGTTGGCACACTTGTAACCTCAGTTGTCCCAGATTGAGCAGTTGAGGACATGCCACCAGTTTGCTCACTTGTTACCTCAGTGGTAACAGTTGTACCAGATAAATCAGATGTGGTTGTGCCCTCAGTGGGTTCACTTGTTAACGTTGATTCAGTGGTTGCACCGTCTTTATTGTCAGATTGGTAAGTTAAAATCCTTGTATTTCCACTTGTCCATTGGTTATCACCTGGAACATAATTCAACACAAAAAAAATCATAAAAAGTGCAACATTGCATTTATTCATAAAAAACAAGCGCTTAAAGTGAAAAAAAAATCCTGATCTCTTTTTTTTGGAAGTGGGGGCCCACAGCGTAAAGTTTCGATATGCACTCATTAAACTTAATTTGACTGGAAAAACAGTTAAAGTTCTTCATACATTATACAATAATAAAGTCATAAGTTTTAAGAAGTAAAACGTTTTGGATACATTTTTACTTTTTCCAGCCATATATCAAATAATAGTCAATGTAGATTTTCATATTGCAATAAAATCATAATCCTATATTAAATAATTTTGAAAACAAAACTTCCTAGATGTTGTGTTGTTACTTTGGCCAGGTCATCATCAAAAAAGTGATTTTGTCCATGTGGACATTAGTTGCTTCACGTCTAAACTCTGGGACAAGGCCGTTAAGGCCATGATGATTCAAAACAGACAGATTTGTCAAGGCAGTTTGAGCTACAGACAGCTTTTACACAGTGGCCATCGTTAATGAAAAATCATGGTCCGCTATGTATGTGCACACACGTATTGTTTTTATCACAAACGCGGTCGGTCAGCAAAGGCACAGTCGCAGCGGTAGCTGTCGATGCCGGTAACATACTTGTATGAGTGCACGGAACAAAGTTTTGTGACTAGCTAGCATCTAATGACAAGCAAGCACTTTCTTACCACTGTTGCAGTACAGTGAGTATCTTCCTTGAACATATGCTGCAGCTGGGTACTCAGTTTGAGGCACCAAGTGCTAAACGGCTTTCCGTCTCCACCTTTTTTCTCTTGTCCTCTATCCAAGTCCAGTGCCATTTGTTTTTAACTCCTTTCTCAACTAAAAGTGTATCTATTTTTTTTTTAATCCACGTTACCACAGAGACCACGCACGCTTTTTAGCAAGGACCAGCCCTACTTTGCATGTGATTGGCTAGAAGTCGTTTCATTGGTAGGTGGAAGTTCGATGATTGGTTAAACCTAGCACATCAAAAACAAAAACAAAATTTTCAATTAATTTATTTTTCTAAAATAGTCATACCCCAGAAATCCAGGGACCAGCACGGTGCAGTAATACTTTAAGCCCTGTTTATATCAGACTTTATTAATACATTGACATACATTGTGGAGTTTTCAACTGTAGTGGGCTTGCAAAGGAATGTTTAAAGAGTGTGTCCTTATTTTAATTCTATGTAATTTTTATAATCAAGTTGCATATTCACAATCACATGACTGACAAGTTTCACATATCTAGAGCAGCAGTTCAAAGGCTATGGTACAATAACATTATTCTTGTGACCTTTACCCAAATCCAGCATGCTCAACATATGAATTTTGGTAGCAATAATTTTTCTATTGAATCTTTGGAGAGGGGGTATATGGATGTCATCTGATACTCACTGAGTCACCGGACGCTTCTTTTAACTGCCACAATGACTACCCTCGTTGCTTTTATTATCCTATTAAGATCTTCTCCCTCTCTGCACTGATAATTGTAGATTGTACAGTAGAGCTTCTGTCCAAGTTAGCAGTTTTTATATTAGAACAGAAAACTGAACAGGGTTCTGCCTGTAACACACTTCTGTGGAGTTGCTTCTGGTGCAAGCTCTTAATTCAGGTCCACTGTCAGGAAAGGAAACAAACAATTGTTTTGACCTCCCCCCAAAAGAATGAAATTAGGGCATTCTCAGTTGTTTTTGCTACACTGCCTTTGTCATACACATGTTTGCTATTAAAAAAACTAACACTATCAATCTATATCTAATAAATTGGGACACCTCTGTATGTGTGTATGTGTGTGCATCTGCCTTTGAAATATCTCATGGACTGTTCATCCAATCTACTTCACACTTGGTTTCTTGGGTACCCCATGAACTTGGGGTCTGGATTTTGGAGCATTGGAGCTATTTGGACAGCACTGGATATTCAAAACTGAATAAAAATAAACGGCCGAACAATAAAGGTTGAGGAAAAATTGACATAAAAAATAAAAATAAAAACTGCTGGCGTAGCATGCAGCAGTCACGCTCTGTACACCAGTGGGGATGGGGGGAGTTTTACCGGCTTTGACTGCAGTTCACTTTTTGCTGCTTCCAACGTAACATGATTGCTTGATATAGGCTTCACTGGAGCACAAGCAGATAGCTGACAGGAACATCGCAGCTTTTGTGTTGAAAAATTTCCATTTTCAATTTCCAAATTTTCCACGTCTATCCTTCACAATAAAAACCCAGCTTAAATTCACTTGGAGCATTTCATTAAGAGGAAACTCAATAAAAAGCCATTTGCCAAACATAAATATCAAATGAAAGCCAGACACAATATCATTAACAAAGCTTTTTGCTGTTTGGCTCTCATAATGCCGTGTTCATCCTGCCACGCTCTGCTGTGCCCTGCTACGTCCTGCTGTGCCTTGTAATGCCGCACAGTGCCCTGCTATGCCATGAACTACTACAAACTATTTTTTCTTATTTTTGTTATTGCCACTCTTCATTCTAACCTCAACCAGCCCGTCAGACACCGCCTACCAAGAGCCTGGGTCTGTCCGAGGTTTCTGCCTAAAAGGAAGTTTTTCCTCGCCATTGTCGCACTGTTGCTTGCTCTGGAGGAAACTACTAGAACTGTTGGGTCCTTGTAAATTCTGGAGCGTAGTCTAGACCTACTCTGTCTGGTCTAGACCTACTCTATCTGTAAAGTGTCTCGAGATAAGTCTTGTTATGAATTGATACTATAAATAAAACTGAATTGAATTGAATTGAATAATGGGCCGGAGGGACAGCGCACTGCCATGAGTCCATGAGGCAAATGTCTGATTACTCCAAATTTTAATTGTGATATTTTGTGATTAAATTCTGTCACATGTTGCTAACTAAAGATATATCTTTATATATTTTTATATCTGAGAATCGGCTCCAAATAAGTTTCATTTTGAGTTGATTTTAGGAGGCCCCTGGGAACAAAGATTTTTAACACAACAAAACAATTAAGCTATGTTGCTGAGGACATGACCTTTTTTTGAAATGTGGACGCAACGTGAGGGAATTTCATACACCAGCAATAAACTCTGAAAAGGCCATGCAAAAATCAAATTTTGTTTGGGAATCTTAAAAAAAAAAAAAAAAATCATTAGAAACCATAATATTCAGTTGAGCACACTTGCTACATAATTGATAAGTAGTAAAAATAAATTAGTATACTAGTGAAAAAAAACAATAGTAAAACTATTACATTTTACCACATTTTTTGGCCTCTGCTTGGACTCGATTATGAGGATTTTCTAAAATCTTCTTACAGGTGCAACTCATGATTAGTTTTTCTACACATTAACCATATTCAAACATATTTTGCTTTAAAATAAACAAAGAGACTGATATAACTGAAGCTCAACCTGACCAAACGCGAAATAATTATGAAAACCAGGAATAACACTTTATAGATATTGTTTTTCCTTTTGTATGTTGCAACACACTTATTGTTTTTTTATACTTTATTGGTAACACCTTATAATAACCATTACTAATAAATGGTAAATTTATAGTTATTTTACTGTTAACAAACCATTAAATAATGTGTTATGCTTACTCATTTTAGTAATATTTTAATTCATGATAGTTTATCATTAGTTTAGTGTCATATAACAAGACGTTTATATATTTAGATGGTTAATACTTTGTCAATGGTTAATTGTTTTGTAAACATTTTTGGATGGCTATTATAAAGTTGCAACTAATGCTTATAATAATGTTAATGATTAATAAATCGTTTATAATTAATTTGGCCCCATTAAATCTTTAGTGATTTAGAGAAAAGATGATTATTTGATTATTCATACACTGATAGCTATCTTAATGTTTATCAATGCTTTATGTCTTTATTAACCATCAAAAAGGTATTACCATCATCAGATGCAACTTTGTAATACCCGCCCAAATAATGTTTGTTTTTTAATCATAAATAAACACTTGAACAATAAACAAAATGTATAAAATGTAATGATTTGGGCAACAATTAACTGTTAAAATAACAAGTTATA
The DNA here is from genome assembly GCA_013375575.1 of Percina caprodes. NCBI lineage: Eukaryota > Metazoa > Chordata > Actinopteri > Perciformes > Percidae > Percina > Percina caprodes. Next base: position 6,711,564 of record JABXJD010000011.1, on the reverse strand, counting down.
GCATAACTAATAAGTAAACATTAATAATCATTTAAGTTTGATTAACTATCAATTTACCATTTATTAGCAACGGTTATTATAAAGTGTTACCTTACAGTGTTACTTGACAATACAAATTCATAGATTTTTTTCAATAAGTCATTAAAGGGTAAACTTTAATTTTAATAAATCTTTAAATACATTTTTCAATCTTACCGTTAGCAGTTCTGTCAGAAAAACATGAGCAGATGAGAGCAATGAAGACGATCATGAAACTTGAAGAAAGCGCCATCACCAGACTACAGCCTAGTGGGATAAATTACAAGTGGTGTATTTCAATGACTCAAAATTCTTAAAATAAATTTGAAAATACAGAACCAATTATGCACATCTATATAATGTCTGACTTTGGAGGAAAGCCCTGTTAACTGTTCTCTACATGAAGTGGCAAGGAGTGGAGGAAATATGACAGAATTAAACCTTTTGACCTCAAGTTTATTGCACACACACACCTACATCCAGTTCCTCCATCACCCTTGAGTCAGAAAGACAACGCCTAAGCATGTGCAATGGCACTCAGGTGCGTTGAGGATGGGCCAAGAGGGCCAAAAGTCCAGTCAAATGTCCTGTCATTTTTCATTTTTACACCATATTCTACAAGACTAAAGGAGATTTTTAATGCTAAACCTACATTTTATGTTATGAAGAGATAAGCAATAAATAACAGAGGCTATATTTAATACCACATGCAGTTATGCTGCAGCTAATCGTACGTCAATTTATGGTTGCCTGTTGTCATTGTAACCTAACACCATTTCTAGTTTTGTTTCCAGATTCGTAGCGATCATTGAGAAGCACGTTCCACCATTTAGGAGCAAGGAAATTAAACAGTCTGAATTTTGTTGAGTAATTAGGATTTAATCTCAGCTCCCTTTTTTGATTTCTGCTTGCTCCTCGGCTGAACCGGGAGTCATTCTGGCCCTCCTTTGTGAAGGCCATCTCTAAAGCTCTTATTCCTGCCTTGAGGAGCAAGGATGGAGGAGGGATCACCGAGGAGCGATGAGCAAGAATAAAAATGAGAGCAGTCTTCCCGGAAGCCGTGTAGCTGAGAGCCACTGAATTCACGTGACACTTCAGAGGAAAGGACGTTTCAATTCCCTGAAAACACATTCACTCGTTTCCTCTCTCATTCGTGATATTCTCGTATGTGTTTTGCGTACTCAGTGAAACGCAAGGAAGTGAAGCAAGTGGAGGAACTGGGAATGCAATTTAAGGACCGGGGCCTAGTGCTGGGCAGTATACAGGTTCACACTGAATACTGGTGTATATTTTTGTTATGTATTTTGAATACAGTGAACCCTTGCTATATCACGGTTCACCTTTCACGGTCTCGCTGCTTCACGGATTTGCATCGTGCATTGTGTTCTGCATTCTGCAAACATAATCAGTGGTGGCATGTCGGTTTATAAGAATCTTTTTTCCCAGAAGAAAAAAAGAGCGACAACAACTACCGATAACTATGTTCTTCTCTCGAAAAAACACACCTGCACCGCGGGCTTTAGAAGAAAAAAACGCTACAGAGCGGAGTCGGGATGCAGGGGCTCAGTCAGAAGAGCAGTGAAATACACCTGAGTCACGGTTTTTCCTACTGTACTGTACTTTGTATTTGTATTCATAATCATTTTTCATTTTCTCCCGTTCCAATGACTCTGGTCGCGGCGGGGGGGCGGTGCTGATCTCCGCAATTTGAAGCCTTCAATTCGTATTGATGATTAAAATTATTATTTTACAGTACAGTAGTTATTTGTAAAAACGTTTATACAGTACTTTTATTTGTTAAACAAATGCTTGGGCCTGTATAAAGGTTTTGTTCTTTGGTTTCAGTGTATTATGGAGTATTTCATCGTATAATAATGGTAAAAAAAAAGGTTACTAGGCCTACTTCACGGATTTTGCCTATCACGGGTTCTTTTTGGAACGTAACCCCTGTGAAAAACGAGGGTTCACTGTTTACCGGTCTATTTGATTACACGTCGTTTGGAACGTTACGCTGCGCCGTGCAACACTGTTTCAGACTGGACTCTTTTCAATGTTGCGCGTCTAAACATGCATGGTGCGACTGCGAGGCATGGTGAAGGTAAACAGTAGTGCTCTGGTGTTACGGTACAAAGAAGATGGATAGGATAGATATTGAAAGTTCCGAATTCGAAATTGCAGAACCAGTAGAACATGATGATACAGAAGAACATCCAACATCGACCAAACAACCATTTTATGCAAGTGTTGGTGGGCTAAAGTTGTCGCCAGAGGCGGCAACACAAGCAATTTGCTCCACCACCTTAGCCGCAAATAATTCTTGGAATATCAAGAATGTATGACATTAAGGTCAACGCCCTCCACATCAGCAGGTAAAACAGGGAAAGCAAAAGAAAAGTCAAGCCAAATGTCACTTCAAGACGCATTTACTAGAGGGACTCCTTATGACAGAAAAAGCAAATTGCAATGGATTGAGATTAAAAACTCTATCACTGTCCACCAAAGACAAGGTCCTGCTTAATATAGTTAAAAAAGAAAACTTCAAGCCAATGATGAATGACTAGTGTGGAATTATTCTACAATATTCACTCATCATGACAGTAAAATAGACCATCCTATATCAATCTACTGCAGTAATTCCTATCTCAACCAGTAAAAAATGCTGTGAACACCTGATTATGTATTAAAAAAAAATACCCACCAGGTCCGTATTTGTTGCGTTACGGCTGCGGCCATGACTGACAGTCTCAATTCACGTATGATCGCGCATATAACAGGATGTAGTTTCTATAAACAGAACCACAAAACTTCTGACCTGTTGACTTCAGGCCTGTCTCTGCCCATTATGACATTTTCAAGGTGTAGTGCAGGGAAATATCTGCCGTGAGTACGGTGCATTTTATTTTGAAAATTAACTGGATGTTTTATTTTCTCTCTGTGCTGGACTTCCTGTTCCACACAATCTGCTGAGCGATCCGGCATCAGGGGTCCCTGGATTTCAGAACGGCTGCGGATCGGCTCCATGCTCCGCTGTGGAAACCTAATGACTCCGATGCCGTTCTGGAGTGGTTTCGCAGACGTTCCGCAACCGGTGGAAATTAGGGTTAAGGGTCCAGCAAGCAGATTGGCTGATGCAGAGCAGAGGGGACAGGCTGGGGTGTAACGTTTACCATGTCCTGGATGTGAGCGTGGCCTGTTCCATTCTCAGCACAGTATGGAATGTATGAACGAGTCATACATTGACTTGTCAGTGCTGGAGCGCAGGTTGCACTCTCTATGGTCTTTCCTTGCATTAAAAAGATAGAAAGCAGATTTAGCTTTTGCAAAAAAATAAAAAATAAAATAGAAAGCGTTATCTAATTATCAATTATCCAACAATCACAGACATGAAATGGGAGAGAGAGGTGGGGGGAGGGACAGTGCGCGCACACTACCAACTGGACTACCCGGGCGCCCCCAATAATCATACCTTATTTAACTTAAGTTAAACATTTACCTGCAAAACTACTCACTCCTTTAATTCCGGTTGACAAGAATGTTTTAATAAACATTAGAACAATAATTTTTTTTTAACAGCCAATGTCAAAGGAAAGATTTTGTTTATGGGAAATAAACTATGCTTAAGGTTAGGAATGTTTGTGGTTACAGTTAAAAACGTAAACATTAACTCTTGGATTGTAACAGGAGGCAAACTCAGGTCACCATCACATGAAAGTCAGATGTAGTTCACACCTATTCAGCCTCCACCTAATTCAGACCTCCAGACTCTTGTTTCTGCCTAGCTACATAAAAGACATATACTGCAGTAGCGCTGAAAGTTGGCTGTGAACATACATTTTGGAGTAATCATCCAATATGAACAGAATTCTTAGGGACATTGGGCTAAAACCAGGGGTAAGCACTGACGATTACCAACAAGAGGAAACCAGACTGCAGCCACACCACATTGAATTCACACGACCCCCTTAAGCCTGCATATGTTAGGCAAGCAATGCATGTTTTAATTGTGAATTCAGTATTTTATAGCTGCTGGGCATTAAGGTGGTCAACTGGTATAGATTGAACCTTGATTTATTTATTGCTCCACAATAAAGGGATCAAAAGGTATGTGTCGTCAGAATTTCAGAATTGAGTCAGACCTGCCGTCAAGACCTGCTGTCAAGCAGGGGCCAAGCTTTTTATATCGTAAAAGATGCATAAATATTCAAAGGAACCACTTCGTTACAAAGGTTTATAGAGGTGCCTTCTACAAAAAGGTGACGTCACATGTTGCTAAATAAATACCTTATATTTGACTTACAAGGCAGAGGTGAATCAGCGCCAAAGAAGTTTGATTCTGTGTTGATTTTGGAGGCCTCTGTGGACATAAGGACTTGTGTTATCTGATCATGTTATTTTATTAGGTTGTATTTTCTACTGTTGAGTAATAATGAGTCCAATCGTTAAATAAATAAATCTGATAGGGAGACAGTGATTGAGATACTAGGAACACAGGCGTTACAATAATTGTAATAAAAAGATTATATACACAAGGAAACAATCAAACTATGTTGCTAAGGAGGTTACCTTTTCTGAAATGTGGACACAACATGTAAAGGCTGTTCATACACCAGCAATAAACAATTTGAAAGAAGAAGCATTGAAAGAAGCAATGCAAAAATCGAATTTTGTTAGGGCATCTTAAAAAAAATCATAACCATAATATTCAGTTGAGCGTACTTGCTACATATACAAAAAATTATGAGTAATAAAAAAAAAAAATGTATGGAAAACAAAAAGAGCTACATAGTCTGGAGAATGTCACCTGAATAATTCTGACCGACCAGGGTTTGTGTCCCATTCTTGTCTTGTGCTTAAATGTACATATTTTAACCCCACCCAAGATCCAAGATTTTCCTAAGCATAACTAAGTGCCTTTACCCGGCAACACAAATCACATTACAACCAAAGCCAAAATATGTATGGAAATGTTGCTGATTTACACAGATGAACTGAAGCTATACATGTTTAGTTGTTTTCTCTGTCTTAGTTGATTGACAGAACTGTTTTGTGTCGGTGTTTGTGGCGTTTCTGGGGGGGGAGGTAACCTGCACATCACACGGAGACAGGCGCTATATTGTATTAAGTTGCTGTCTGTAGCCTACATTCACTTCTAAACAGAGGCAGAACATAAATTAATGCATAAATTAATTAGTGCAATGCCAGTACAACTCAGAGCTGAACTGGCGAGACACGTCAGTTTTTATCAGACTCACCCTGGGTCGGGTCAGGGGCGATCTAGAATCAGACCTATAGGGGGGGCTCAGGCCCTAATGAGAATATAACCCTATTTTTTGACACTATTAACACCATGATGGAACTAAACCTGACACTTCATAAGTCACAGTAATAACAACCAATTTGACACATCATTCAATTTTAGTTGCTTACGTTTCAATTTGGGTTCTAATCTGCGCCATCAAATTACCGACTTCTTCTCTGGAAACTACCATCGTTAAACTTTACAACCGCACTCCTGCTCTCCCTCTGCCAGATGAGATGAGACTCAGCCAAAAGGCGGACGTCTGGCACCACAACCTCTGATTGACAAACACTACGTTTCTGTTAACCCTTTCCCGGACTGGGTTACAGGCAAGGGGGTAAGCCTCTCGGCTCTAAGCGGAGCTCCCATGGCGCCATTTTGATGCTAATAAGCCCTCACCCACCGTTAGCATCCCATTGACTGCCATTCATTTTGGCGCCACTTTGACAGTGAATAACTTTACATGTGAAGCGTTTCAAGACTCTATTTGTCCGTTGTTTATTTCTAAAGAAACACGACAATGTATAAAAGGCTCCGTTACCTTGCACCTCACGTTATGGCTCCATTGCAGACGTTTTTGTAAAAATAGGTTAACGATTGCGTCATAACATCATCACCTAAAAGTCTCCATCCAAAACAACGGGATCTGTTGCTCCACTTCTTTAACTGTCTATGGACAAGACGGTTCTCACCCGATTGGCCAATAGGAACGTGGCCCCGCCCATGACATTATTTTCACAGCACAGAAAAATCCTTAGAAAAAAGACTTAGGTTTTGAGAAGAAGAAAACGTTTTGAGAGAAACACATTTTCTTTTAGAGAATTGTTTTCACACTGACAGCAAAAATCTATATTTGAGAATTTAAAAGTATTTTGAGAGATTTTTTTCTCAGAAAAAAAAAACAAAAAAAGTTTAAATATAAATTTGAAATTTTTAAAATTATAAATTTCAAATTTATATTTAGTTTATATTTAAGTCTATTTTAGTCTCAAATATTATTTTCTATCATAAAATGTGTTTTTTTGCCATTAGTGTGATAACTTTTTCTCTCAAACCTTTTGTTTCTCGTATGTAATAAAGAAACAAATCAAGCGCCATACACCATGACGCTACTAAGGCCGAATTGTGTGGAATAAAGTGATTTAACGCAAGGCTCAACACAGCGGCATAGCGGCCATAACACTGACACTGCTCAAACCTTTAATACCAGCAGCAACTAAAGCAAGCAGTGATAGCTAGGAAACTCATTTGACTAAAATGCTGAATTATCCATTAAATTTACCAAAAGCTGCTCTTGAAGAAAACGTACATCCAACTTTCTTTCATTGACAAAAACCTCTAAACGAACTTGAACTAACATCGCTGCTACGGTTATGTGATGCTAGCTAGTTTTGTTTCAGCTGGCTAACTGGTCCAGAAAATGCCGACATAGGTCATGGGCTCTGGCTCCGGCCTGTCAAAGAATACGCCCAATAGGGCAAACTCGAAATTTGATTGGCTAAAGAATATGACAATCAACAACATCGGCCGTATTAACAGCCGAGGGATTAACTCGACAGATTAACTCGAGAGTAGATTGAGATTTTCCCCTAGAGACAGCCCAGACAGGAAATCTGATTGGATAAACCGAGGGCGAGAGTAGCAACAAAATTACGGTAATAGATTCATAGGAACGGACTTTTTTAAACACATATGAAATTAAATAATGACTATATATAGGATATATATTTTTGAAATTAACAAAATATATATGTATATATATATATATATATATATATATATAACAAAAAATATATAATTGTCGGATTTTGAAAATCTCTTAGCCAGCAGAGAAGCTCCGGAGGTCTCTCCAGTGGGAGAGGAAGAATGTTTGACGACAAGCAATTAATCAAACGGTATTGTTTGGACAAAGCAGGCATTATATATCATAAAATCAAGGCTATATGTAAGCAGGTTAATTAACAGCACACCAGTTTAAAATTTGTAATTAAAAACATGTTTATCTTTCATTTCCAATGCGTATATCATAATGTATCCTCTTGAAAATTCTTAATTGTCAAATGGGTGTCTCAGGGGGAAAACTCTGAGGCCATCTAGTGAACAGGTAGAGGATGGCAAGTGTGTGTGTGTGTGTGTCAGAATAATCTGCAGTGTGTTCAGGATAATAAAGCATATCTGTCTTCATTCTGACATCAACGTCCTCTTCTCTTTCTATTATTGCTCTGCAAAGCCTTCATACTGTATACATGTCACCAATATATCATCAATAATTATATTTCTATTCAATTCTTTTATTTTAATACGTTACTCCTTTTAGGGTGACTTTCAAATATCTGTCCAGGGACCACAGATGAAAAAATTGCCTTTTGGCTAATTCTGCTGCATTCAACGATGTTTATTAGTGTGCATTTTGTCTGTTGAAGAAAGCCAATACATGAATACATTAAGCTAAAATGACTCAGTCTGGGACAGAAAACGATTAATTTCCAATCAAATAATTTATTTAAACTAAAAACAAAAACACAATACATTCAGTCCTCTCCTGCCTCCGATCTTAATCGTCATAGGCTGGATATAGTCCCACTTGGCCAGCCATGCACTTCAGTTTCTAATGGAGAATCTCAAAAGAAATAGCACAATGTGTTGCATAAAACACAGAGCTTTCAATACTTCGCAGTGAAAACCAAATACTTTCACCCAGGAAACTTGTTCTTTTCGGGAGTGTTTTAACCACAATCTTTTTCCTAAACTTAACTGTCATCACTGCATGATGGTCACTTTTTCTGGCTCTACCACGGCCCCTGAAAGGACCCCTGTCATCTGGTGGCCCCTGTAGCCGGCTCACAGTCACCTGTTGGCGGCTAGACAACTGACGCTGGTAGCAGGCATCCCGGAGCTCTGTAGCAGCTAAATACAACCAGCAACTGATGTCAGATTGTATCGTTCTATGGCACTATAGACTGTTCACTATACAGTGCTTTACTTAGTTTAAAATACTTCTATTTCAGGTATATAATAAAATATGGTCAAGGCTATTGAAGTTTGATCACCTAGAGGGAGGGGGGTAGGTACATTTTGTCCCCACTGGGGATGCAAATAATTCAGCAGAGGCAGGGATATGTAGACAAGAACCCCCCCCCCGTATCGTAGTAAAACTTATGTACAACAACTCGTATGATGTCCTATGAAATTAGGCGACCGCAGTTAAGTCTAGCGGCCTTAAATAAAAAAGGTTACTATCAGCTGGGTACAGAGCACCGTGAGATTACGGCCGTTTCACATGCCTTTGCAATTTAGTTTAGCCGACAAAAGGTGACCGTCCTGCAGAGACAAAGTTTAGTTTAGGCACCAAAGCAACTAGATTAAAGATTTGGGTTAAAACTCTGGTTCCCCTCTAGCTTACCCAGTAGAGAGAGTCCCCTGCAGCAGCGTGGGTTCGAATCTGACCTGTGGCCCCTATGCTGCCCTTTCCTGTCTATCCACTGTCACTATTGAATAAAGGGAAAAGCCCCCCACCCCCCCAAAAAAGACTGGTTCCCTTGAACAGTACACCCGTTTTTTGGGTGAAAGTCTCCGAAGAAAGTGCTCCGCTCCCCCAGCCCTGTGATTTAGGACCAACCCATCCACCCTGACGTTTTCCCTTAGACATTCTAAAGGACCGGCTCTTAAGCCTTAAAAGCAGCAGTCAATGTGCTGCATACAGCCGTAAATACCTGGTATACATACAAATTAAAGTGCCTTACTATTTATATGAAAGGTTCATGAGAACAGCTTGAACAATTATACCTGCTGCATTTTATATGCATATAAATACATTTATATTAGGCAGCAAAAACATATAAAAGTAGTCATCATTATCAAGATTTCAGTTCTTAGGAATCCGAGGATGTTCTGATCTGAGGTCTGTTGATTAACATCTGTGGAAAGAAACAAACAAAGAAAGAATTGATGAGAAAATGAGAAAAACACTAAAAACAGCACTTAACCCCCTCTATGTTTCTGTAGATGTGCACTAACAACCGGTTCTCACTCTCAACTCGGAAAATACTGATGCTAGATCAGTGGATCTCAGCGTCAGTGGATCTCGGACGCAAAAAAAAAAATCACCCTTTACCATCTGTAAGGAACGCACCGGGCAGAGCAGCAGCTCGTCCGTGGCGCTGTAAGATGACGTAGTATGAAGAGTAACAACGGTAGTGAGTTGTATGAAAGACGTAGGGAGGTTGGTTGGAGCACGATTTGTTAATCTGTAGCAGGAAAAGTTAACACTCTCCTTGATTTCATCTTGTTTATGGAGAAGGAGAACCAGGAAATGAGTCAGGAGAAATGCAACGCTACCAAACCACGGCCGAGCGACGTGCTTCGAGGCGACGTGTAGTTACATTTTTTGAGACGTGCACATCAGGCTACGGCGTAGGGTCTGTGCCTCCATGTACCTACATACGTAGCTGCAGTGTAGATTTAACGCAGAAGCATAAATCACGCTTAAATATGACGCTAAATGACAGTTTTTGCGTCATTAACAAACTCAAAGACATTTAAGCATCCCTTTTTGACCTGATGGGAGTGAGAAGGTATTGGCACTGACCAGGTTTGTTGGAATGGCTCTGTGGGGTACGCTAGCAGAAGGAGCGTTGTGTCTGTGTGCTGGCTGTGATGGTAGGTAGATGTTTGCCGGCGGGCTCCAATGTCTGCTGTCAGTATCCAAAGATGGTTGGATGAACTGTTTGACAATTGCTGGATATGCTTCAAGTGCGAATGCTAAAAATAGAACAACAAGGGTTTATTTACAGACATTTCACCAGAATAATTCCAGTATATGCTTGTACAATCATTCGAGGATGACCAAAACACAGATCAATACTGGCCTACAGAGACCGAGGGCAGTAACTATGGAATCAAGTTTTTAAAAAATAAAATAAAAAAGTAAAAAAGGTTTTAAGGTTTTTAGGCAAGTGAACTGGCCCCTAAAAAATAGAAAATATTTTACCCCATAAATCATTGCCCCAGAACCTACGTGATACCGGCAGATACTGAACGCTGCCTTTGCAATGCAAAGGGGGAAAAAGCAGTATGTACCAACAAAATGTGTTCTTTCTGCACTATGAACAAAAGGTTAAGAAACCCAATGTGATGTGTTCGTCCATGTCTTGTCTTTGTTTGTCGGACTACTATTAATATCAATATTGAAATATGTTAGAATATTGGAAAATACTTTATAATTGACTACATTTGAACATGTGATTTTTACCCTGTATATACTACAAATACAAAATTGTATCACTGCTGTGAATGCAAAATGAAGTGTGTGTGTGTGTGTGTGTGTGTGTGTGTGTGTGTGTGTGTGTGTGTGTGTGTGTGTGTGTGTGTGTGTGTGTGTGTGTGTGTGTGTGTGTGTGTGCGAACCGTGCATGTGTTTAGTTTATAATACTTTACAAACTCACCAGGATTATATGTGCCAGTGGCGCTGTTGGCTCTGGACCACTCAAAGTCTTCAGCCATCCACTGATTCACCTGTTTGTTTTTAATGTCTTTATTCCTGCAGACACAGAAGAACCAGTCATGCTTTTGTTATTTCAAAAGATGTGCAGTAAATATACTTAGGTTACCACACATTGATCGTTTGACGTTGTGAAAAGCCCTTCATGGTGTAATGTTTCATGATTTTTTACCAGGCTACAAAAAATGTTTTTGAGCAACCACTAGTTTCTGTGTACAGCTTACAGTGTTTGCTTGCGTTTGCTGATCATCAGGTATGCAGTTAAGGTTCCCACCAACATCAGCAGGCAAGCCAAGGTCACACTTAACCCTATGTAGAAAGCAGTTCTCACTATAGGGTAGCTACAGTCATCGCCCAAGTACCAAGTGGAATACACATGTTGGCACCTGGAAAACAGCAGACAGAAGCAAAGATCAAAAAGTGCATTCAGAGACTAAAAAAGTAAATTTAGAGCCCCAAAAAGTGGATTTTGAGACTAATGCACACTAAGAGAAAAAATTGTAAAATGTTTAAAACAAAATACGTATAAACACTAAAGCCATACAAATTATAAGACACCAATACAATCAGTATGAGTATTATCACTAAAACTATAAAATGATAGGACATCATGTTAAAGCCAGACTGGATGAGTAGGTTATTCGTCTACGTTTAAAGGTATCATTATTTCCCACTCCCCTCAGATCCTCCTTTTGGTTCCTAAACTAAAAGCATTCGTAAGAGGTAGTCTGGTGCCCGGCTTTTTAGGGCCAGTGTAAAGATTTTAAAAATAAACTTTTATGAACGCAATAACAGCACTGTTGACATGTACAGTATATATATATAAAAAAAAAAGAATATGGAATCCCCTAAAGAATAACTGGGGGAAAGATTTACAGTTGTAATGTATGACCCTTTTTGGATGAAGACCTTTGGGTTTATCCATACATCTCAACTCCAAATAATATCTCATAATAATCTCTCAACTTGGACTAAACAAGTAGTAGTAGCGGATGTCTTAATTATAAAATTTCTTCTTTAAAGCCTGAACTGAGAGCTCAGTCAACTTACTGGCAAAAAATTCCAGAGTCAGGCAACAGTCTGCAGAGTCCCTTATTGTAGCATGTTTTAGGGCGTGGATGTAGACTGTTGCATACAGTCACACACTTGATGACTCCATCAACAATCACAGATTCGTAGTATTTAGCAACTGAATTGTCCACAAAACTGGTACATACAGCTGGTGAGAAAAACACAGACATAAAGAGTTCAGTAAGTTTACTGTCAATTCTAGCTTTGCCAAATATGCATTTACACTCAGTGGCTACAGTGCAGTGGTACACCTGCCAACTTCATGCTTTCAGAAACACTTCACATTTGTAAAAACCTCCATTCAAATAGGTGCTTATTGTGCCATGTAGCAATAGTGTATCGGTCATACATATGCTGCAGCAATGGTAGCCTATATCCACAACATTCCACTTACTGGGATTGCTCTGGTGCAGCTGGAAATTCCGCTGGATGTCTCTATTTTCGACCGGCTGTCCTTTACCTTACTCTTTCTAAGTGTGGGAATTATAAACTCCGGTGGATTTATGCAGACTATGGTTAACTGCTCCTCAGATCTCTGCAGGGTAAATCCAGACAGCTAGCTAGACTATCTGTCCAATCTGAGTTTTCTCAACTAAAAGTCTTGGTATTGTATTTAATCTTAACTTTTAGCTCTTTCCCCTAAGGGGGCAGTGAAAAATTACAGAAATTGACTGAAATTGTCAGAGGTCCAGTGTTCCTTCCCGAGACTATTTTGCAGCAGCACCATTTGCTCTGTCCGGTTTCTTAGCGCCGCCTAGGATGATTGTGATTGGTTTAATGAAGTGCCAATAAACCAGAGCACATTTTTTTCTTCCATCCCAGAATGCTGTGTGGACTAGCCAGACCTTTCTCCGCAGCAACTATAGCAATGGTAATGCATCTTTACCACATCCTGATGCTTTAAATGTTAGATCGCAGCAACATAATTCCTCCCTATTTATGTTAGCAGGCTAGCAGGTGTACCTAAAGTGGCAACTTGTGTATACAACAATTGTGTAGGCTATTTTAATAAAGCACACACCCATACATCCAGACAGTTGTAATTAAAGCAAAACATTTTTCCTTTTTGAGTTCAGGTTTCAATGTTCTGTCTCCATACGTCTACCCCTAAAAAAATCTAATGAAGCAATTAACTGGGTTTGTAAGAAATTGTACTAATTATTTAAGCATGACAATGTGAAAGAGTCACAAAGCAAATTGGAGCATATGTTTGAGAAATGTTCAATATTTCTGGAATGTATTAATCAGCTTGCTGTGTGTTTGTGTTTTAAATTACATTGATGATGTTGATGAATATCATGACACACGGTGCAGTAATACTTACATCCAATATCTACCTCTGTTCTATTCACTACGGGCAGAGTTGTGACATTGAAGGGACAATCTGAAAATTCACAAGACAAAAAAAAATACCTTGCATTATGCAGGCCGCCTATGCCATAATGTAGTTTTTGTTTAGAGGAAAGAGTTATAACATAAAGCTTACTACTTTAAGGACTCATTAAATCAATCTCATGGTTTGCCAACAGTGCAAACTGTATATCATTCTGTATGTAAATATTGATTTTATATCTTACCTGCTGCTGTGCAACCAACAAGCTGGCCGACAGCCTCCGTAACTGCTTGGAAGTCGTCATTATATTGTTCTTCTTGGCCACCGTTGTTTAAGATTGCCAAAACCACGTCATGTGTGACACTAACACTGAGGCAGAAAGAATCTGTTAGAAATTATTTTTGATTTATGTAAGCTACTGTTGTTTATCTGTATCTTGTATGTACATAACACATAGCCACATAGCATGTCCATATAGTTTAAGTCAACAAACATGTACAATGTTGGTAAGATGAATAACTTTCATAAATGTCTTTTATTATTAATTATTTCTGTTATTATTAATATAATACACCTGTTTTATCTGCCTAGATCCCAGTTTGAGGAATTAAAGATTAAAATACAAAAATATGCTTAGGGGACTTGTCTGGGGGACAAAAATTATGACCATGCTAATAATTAATCTAAAAGGGGAAAGTATCAAGGCACTGCTATGAGGTGTGTCACGTTTAGGGGCAGGCTTGTAACCAAAATGCAGAGTGAAGCGACGAGGTGACAGCAGGCAGAGTTGAAAGATTTATTTAAATTAAAAGACTTACTAACAGAAGGTGTCCCGAGACGCAAAAAACAACAACAAAAACATTTAGAAAACTAGACCGGAGATGTTACATTGTTTCAAACTCAAACATTTCAAGAATGTAACTTTTGTAAAGAACACTTTTGTTCCTTGAAATAAACTGGTCCAAAATAGTTATATGATAGCAAATGATGTGTGTATTCTAGCAGTGATGCAACTATGTCATGACAGGTGTATTGCTCATGTCCCAAAAAGGTGCAATGTAGAGTGTGAAGTTGTTTGGATGAGCGAGAAAGCTGTACCCAGCAATTTAATAGGCCAAGCAATCGCCCGTTCAGAACAGGCATGTTTTCAACTGAAACTGCACTAATCCTTTTAAGGATGAGACCAAACTGTCTCCTAAAAGTCAGTGTGCAAGTGGAAAGTTTCCTTTTCGAATGTCCTTCTGCCAACTGACAAATGCTCTCCATCAGAGGTTGCCAACATGCAAAGATTCCTGGTTCCCTAATCTATGTTGATATGGTCAATGACTTTATGTGGACATTTTTAGTGGTGCTGTGCTCAAATTACCCTTCTGTTCTTGGTGTGATACTGTAGATAGCCATGGCTTCGACTGATAATCTCATCTGAAAATAAAGATGGAACAATTGTTAATATCTAATATCTGATTGAATAATCACAAAGGCATTTGAATGGCTTTACCTCTTCCACAGTATTAACTGAGAATCTGGCCGTAGGGGCTCCACGGCTAAGAGAAAACAATAAGAGAGAAACTGTCATATCAAAAGCACTTGCAATTTAACTACCCTGTTATATTAAAACATTTTGTACAAACAAAATCTCTTTATATCTATGTCTATTTCTGTGTTTAACAAAGTTACGAATAAATCACAGGTACATTACCTGACACTAGTTACCACCACTTCTTTAAAGTTTGCTATCTTTGCCTTGTAATATGTTCCCATCTGAAATAGTAACAACATAAAATAATTATTGTTTCAAAAGCAGAATTCCTAGAGTCACACATTAGTCATATGAAATTATATGTTTCCTAGATCATTTATCTTTTTCAACATATCCTACTCTACATTAATCCCCAAAAATCCCCTTTTTCAATCACCATTTTGCTTTTAATAATCCTTTACTATGATATATTATCTGCTATCTTTGTCAATTCCCAAAAGCAAAATACCAAGTTGAGTTAAAAGTGTGTATACAGACAACAGTATTGCACACATATGATTGCTTGTTCATCTAGTGTGTTGGATAAAGTATTGTCTCGCTTGCTTTTTCTCCAGTCACCACACAACTAGTGATGTTAAATCCCAAATGTTAATGTAAAATCCTCAATTTTATAAAATACTGCAAATAGATATGTTCAGTCCAACTCATCCATTTTATTTCCATTTACCTGGTTGGTGAAGTTGTTAACAAAGTCTCTGTATTCAGAGGAATTTTTGTCTTCATATTCGTCTTTAAATTCCTGACTGATCACCATATTAACAGCAACTGACCTGTTGAGGTCACCTGGAAAGAGAATCAAACATATTAAAAGTGCTTTTAACCACTAATTAAACATTGTGCTTAGTAAAATTTAGTAACATTTAAAAATGACAGAGCTTGCAAAAAGTTGACTGTACCTGGCTCAAAAGTTTCAATGTCTTGGCAAACATTTCCACCGAATCCAGAACGACATGTGCAGTTGAGTCCATTGAAAAATCCCCCATTTAGGCACTCTAAGGGCTGTACTGTGGTGGGTGGTCGAGTAGTTGTAGGTTCTGTTGGTGATATGGTCTCTGCAGTCGGTGGTGTTACTGTATCAGTTGGACCAGTTGATTCGGATACTGAGGTGGAACCAGCAGGCTCAGATGTTACTGTTTCTGTAGAACCTGTAGGTTCAGTTGGCAAAGTGCTCTCTGCAGTCTGTGATGGTACTGAATCAGTTGGACCTGTTGATTCTGATACTGAGGTGGTACCGGCAGGCTCAGATGTTGCTGTATCAGTATAACCTGTAGGTTCAGGTGACATGGTTGTCTGTCCAGGTTTAGAGGTTACTGTGTCAGTGGGACTGGTTGGATCCACTGCGGATGTTGTTACGGCTGGGACAGATGTTACTGAATCAGTTGGAGAGGATGATTCAGATACTGAGGTGGAACTAGCAGGCTCAGATGTTACTGTTTCTGTAGAAGCTGTTGTTTCAGTTGGCAAAGTGGTCTCTGCAGGCTGTGATGTTACTGAATCAGTTGAACTGGTTGATTCAGATATTGACGTGGTACCAGCAGGCTCAGATGTGGCTGTATCAGTAGAACCTGTAGATTCAGTTGGCAAAGTGCTCTCTGCAGTCTGTGATGTTGCTAAATCAGTTGGACCTGTTGATTCAGATATTGACGTGGTACCAGCAGGCTCAGATGTTACTGTTTCTGTAGAACCTGTTGTTTCAGTAGGCAAAGTGGTCTCTGCAGGCTGTGATGTTACTGAATCAGTTGAACTGGTTGATTCAGATATTGACGTGGTACTGGCAGGCTCAGATGTGGCTGTATCAGTAGAACCTGTAGGTTCAGTTGGCGATGTGGTGTCTGCAGTCTGTGATGGTACTGAAGCAGTTGAACTGGTTGATTCAGATATTGACGTGGTACCAGCAGGCTCAGATGTTCCTGTTTCTGTAGAACCTGTTGTTTCAGTTGGCAAAGTGGTCTCTGCAGGCTGTGATGTTACTGAATCAGTTGAACTGGTTGATTCAGATATTGACGTGGTACCAGCAGGCTCAGATGTGGCTGTATCAGTAGAACCTGTAGATTCAGTTGGTAAAGTGCTCTCTGCAGTCTGTGATGTTGCTAAATCAGTTGGACCTGTTGATTCAGATACTGAGGTGGAACCAGCAGGCTCAGATGTTACTGTTTCTGTAGAACCTGTTGTTTCAGTAGGCAAAGTGGTCTCTGCAGGCTGTGATGTTACTGAATCAGTTGAACTGGTTAACTCAGATATTGACGTGGTACCGGCAGGCTCAGATGTGGCTGTATCAGTAGAACCTGTAGGTTCAGTTGGCGATGTGGTGTCTGCAGTCTGTGATGGTACTGAAGCAGTTGAACTGGTTGATTCAGATATTGACGTGGTACCAGCAGGCTCAGATGTTACTGTTTCTGTAGAACCTGTTGTTTCAGTTGGCAAAGTGGTCTCTGCAGGCTGTGATGTTACTGAATCAGTTGAACTGGTTGATTCAGATATTGACGTGGTACCAGCAGGCTCAGATGTGGCTGTATCAGTAGAACCTGTAGATTCAGTTGGCAAAGTGCTCTCTGCAGTCTGTGATGTTGCTAAATCAGTTGGACCTGTTGATTCAGATATTGACGTGGTACCAGCAGGCTCAGATGTTACTGTTTCTGTAGAACCTGTTGTTTCAGTTGGCAAAGTGGTCTCTGCAGGCTGTGATGTTACTGAATCAGTTGAACTGGTTGATTCAGATATTGACGTGGTACCAGCAGGCTCAGATGTGGCTGTATCAGTAGAACCTGTAGATTCAGTTGGCAAAGTGCTCTCTGCAGTCTGTGATGTTGCTAAATCAGTTGGACCTGTTGATTCAGATATTGACGTGGTACCAGCAGGCTCAGATGTTACTGTTTCTGTAGAACTTGTTGTTTCAGTTGGCAAAGTGGTCTCTGCAGGCTGTGATGTTACTGAATCAGTTGAACTGGTTAACTCAGATATTGATGTGGTACCGGCAGGCTCAGATGTTGCTGTATCAGCAGAACCTGTAGGTTCAGGTGACATGGTTGTCTGTCCAGGTTTAGAGGTTACTGTGTCAGTGGGACTGGTTGGATCCGCTGTGGATGTTGTTACGGCTGGGACAGATGTTACTGAATCAGTTGGAGAGGATGTTTCAGATACTGAAGTGGAACCAGCAGGCTCAGTTGTTATTGTATCAGTAGAATCTGTAGGTTCTGTTGGCGATGTGGTCTCTGCAGTCTGTGATGTTACTGAATCAGTTGGACTTGTTGATTCGGATACTGAGGTTGAACCAGCAGGCTCAGATGTTACTGATTCTGTAGAACCTGTAGATTCAGTTGGCAAAGTGCTCTCTGCAGTCTGTGATGTTGCTGAATCAGTTTGACCCGTTGATTCAGATACTGAGGTGGTAGTAGAGGGATCAGAGGGTGCTGTATCAGTATAACCTGTAGGTTCAATTGGCGATGTGGACTCTGCTGTCTGTGATGTTACTGAATTAGTTGGACTTGTTAATTCAGATACTGAGGTGGAACCAGCAGGCTCAGATGTTACTGTTTCTGTAGAACCTGTTGTTTCGGTTACTGAGGTGGTAGCGGCAGGCTCAGATGTTGCTGTATCAGGTGAACCTGTAGGTTCAAGTGACATGGTTGTTTGGACAGGTTGAGGGGTTGCTGTGTCAGTGGGATTGGTTTTCTCAGGGTTAGATGTTACTGAATATGTTTGACTTGATGATATAGAAACCAACTCAGACTCAGAGGTAACTGTGTCAGATGCTGTTAGTTCAGGTCCTGTAGTTGGTTCAGTAGGTTTAGTTTCTTTTATGTCAGTTAGGCTGATTTGGTGACTTCCTGAAGTAACATCTGTCCTCTGCCCCACTTTGGACCACTGTTGATCATGAATTGAGGAATATTCTGGGGAAAAAAGGAAATAAATTGCTTAAGCGGTGGCCGGCTAGTAGAGCAAGTTCGACTCCAACCTGCGGCCCTTTACTGCATGTCATTCCCCCTCTCTCTCTCTCTCCATCATGTCTTCATCTGTCCTGTAGAAATAAAGGCCTACAAATGCCCAAAAATAATCTTTAAAAATAAATAAATCATAGTTGTCTAACGGTTGGATAGATGACATTTATATTGAAAGTTCTACGTTATAGAACTTTGTTTTTCTTAATATTGGCTTGAAGGTGAGAACACATTTCCAAACAATTTCTATTCCCAAAATAGTCTGTAGACAAAAGTGTGTAGGGTGCTTAAAAGGTTGATTTTTCACTATTGAAATATTATAAATTCATAACGTTGACTTTGACAGAGTGGGTAAACCGATTAAATGGGATCAATGGCCATTTACAACCATAATATGTCTTGAAATCAGCTGAAAAAAGAAATCTGAATACAGGCATAATTCCGCTGAAAGTACCTTGTCTAATTGTGCCCTTCAAAGTTACTAAATCAAGGAAAAGCAACAAAATACTCTTTCTACCTATTACCCCTGCATGGCTGAATCAATGTATTATTAATTAAGACAGACATTTTACTCGGTCAGTGCCATACCATGTTGTAATGGACATGATAAGAAAACAAGCAAGACATGAGTTGACATAGTAAATATGGATTTAGCCTTGTATCTTCATGGTAAAATGGTAAAGTGTTGCATTTGGAAAATTCTTATGAATCTTACCATTTGCAGAACATAACCAGATGAGTATAGCAGAGATAACCAGAAAATGGGAAGAAAACGCCATGACCAAATTACATTCCAGGCCCGCGGGTAACGGCAGTGATGAATGACACAAATCCAAACGCTGAAAATTAGAAATGTACGTGTCTATCAAGTGCACCACGTAAACTGTAAAGTGGCTGACTTCAGTGGATCTGAATCCAAGTATCATGATGTTTAGAAACGTCACAGATAGCATGACAGAGTAAGATAAGAGGAGCAATCATAATGTAACAAGCTACATTTATTGCACACACACCTGACCTGATAGTAATTCATTCACTGCAGAGGATGGTAGGAAATAATGACATAAGGCAAGGCGGGCCACTTTGTGTCACTTATTTATCATAACGTTGTCCTCTAAAATAGGATTGTATTACTAAAATGTATCTTCAAAAATGAATATCTTATGTTGAAATTGGTGTAAAATATAGTAAGCTTTTTAAAATGAGCTTTTTTCCAGCTCTGTCTGCTGGTTTAAGTCAAGCCCTTCCTATACAGGCTTGATCTAGAGAAGGCAATTCATGTCTTTATTTATAAGTTCAAGGCTGGATTACTGTAATGCTGGCCTCAATCAAAATGTTGGCCTCAATCAAACCTCTATTTCCAGCAAAATGCTGCTGCTCACTTTTTAACCAAGACCTCTAGACGTGGACACATAACCCCTGTTCTTTATACTCTCCATTGGCTCTCAGTGCAGTTTAGAATCAATTTTAAGACTGTAATGGTTGTTTTTAAGCCTATTAAAGGCTTGGCTACAGCGTATCTGTCCGAGATTTTAACCATTTGCAAAAACAACAGGTCATTGCGGTCCTCCCATAAACTGGTTTCAGAAGTCCCAAGGTTGAGGTATGGACACTGGGGGAATCGCGCTTCTGCAAATAGCCACATGCCGAGTATCAAAAACAACACACCTTCGACTGTAAGTGTGTCGCGTTAGGTCACAGGAGTTTCCTGCGGTGTCGCTGTGATGACCAACCACGCTCGCCTCAAGCTTAAGGTGGTACGAAATCTGCAATGGAAAAAAGAGGCCGGGGCACCGCAGTCGAGACAAGTAGAGCTGGTACTAGCAGTGGGTAAGCTACTTAAATAAAGATAGTGCAGATACAATAAATAAATAAGTAAAAGCATAAGAATAAAACTAAATTCAAATGAAGATACTATAGCCATACAACAGCACCAGTGATGGCAACAAGGACTAAACAATACAAATTAATGTGACTCAATTATTTGTGCATTTTAGTATCAGGGTGGTACTGAACTCCTTAGTTACTTAGCTCCATGATGGCCCTTTCCAATTTAAGGAATTTAAATTGTTGACAAATTGGGCAAGGCAGATGAAAGTGAAACTAACACATAGGACCTTATTCATATACTGGGGCTCCATCATCAGACATTTGCAATCTATGTATGACCAAAATACCTGCAAAACTAACATCCATCCAGACATTCAGGCTTCTTTTATCCCTTCATCACTTCCACCAGTGTCTAGACTCAATCAAGGGGGATATTCCTATACATCCACGGTCTCTATACCAATTATAATTTAATATTGCGATGGAGTCTAATTGCCAAAGACTCTAAACATATCAACCTATCATGAACCATGTTCAATACATTTTTTCTAGTGTCTCCTGATTAAATTAGTGAATGATAGGATGCTAACATGCCAAACTTAGATGTTAAACATGGTTAATATCATACCTGCTAAACTTTAGCATGGTAGCATTGTCATTGGGAGAATGTTTGCATGCCGAGGTTTGCATACAGCTCAAAACACTCTAAGTACTTAATCCTAAGTACACTGTAGACTCTAAGGGCCTCATGTTCTAATCATGCTTTTGGCCCACTTCAGGCGTATTTGTTTTGAACGTGTGCGTAAAAGCATGCCGAGGTATATACAAAGATGCCGCACTGAGGCAATTGAAAAGACTACTTGTCGTGGGAACTGAAAATGGCAAATTGCACTTTTCTGTGTCATGCATATGCATTCAATAATATGAATATCGTAATAATGATAAAGCAGTCTGCACCCAGCCGTATCATAGCAGAAGTACGTAATACTTTGCTACAGTGCAATTTACGGTATAGTGGGCGGAGAAAGGCGCTGATGAACTGCAGGTTTGGTACTATTTATTATTGCTCTGCAAAGCCTACAACTTATGTCATCAATCATTATATATCAATATTAATAACTATTTTTTAATATTTTGTTGCTTCTAGGTTTACTACGAAACCTCTGCCGCAACCAGTGTTGCCCACCCAGAGTCAGGTTCAGTCCGATGTTTCTGTCTGTTAAAAGGAAGGTTTTTCTCGCCACCATCACACAAAGTACCTATGCTATTGGGGGAACTGTTGGGTTTAGGTTCGGTCTAGACCTATTCTATTCATAAAGTGTCCTGAGATAACTTCTGTTATGATTTGACACTATAAATAAAATAAAATAAAATATTGCATGGTAATGAGCCTTAGAATTGCATTTCCTGTAACAAATACACTGTAAAAAATATATCCGTAGAAAAACAGATAATGTCCTGGCAGAAAATTACCAGTACCTTCTTTTCTGTTAAGTTTACGGACACTTCTGTTAATCCAAAAAAGGGAAAACTCGGGAGATTTACAGTGTATCTTTTGTACATTTTAAACTGACATTTCTGGTAATCCAGCAAAAATCTAAATACGGAAAAACACCTGTAAAAAATGATTACAGGAAATTCCTTCATATTAAAACAAAATTAGCCTGTACTTCTACGGACTTTTCCAACAATGTAGATTGATTGATTGAGATCCACTCATATGAAAGAATCACTGTTAATATATTTTACAAAATATAATAGTATAATATGATACCATCAATATCATCTAACATGTACTGTAGGTCAAAGTGTATTTATATAACCCCTGTGCTGTCCTCAAAGTTACACGGATGCATGGATGTACAATGTAAAACGTTCTTAGCAGGTAAAGTTAATGATTACTCTCATTGAATTTTGGTTTCTTCAATTTAATAGCATTTAAAAAAAAGTTTAAATGGTTAAACAGCATCCTGACTTAACGTTGACAAAAACCAGTCTGTGAGCCACTCAACGTCCTCTGATCTTATCTATTATTCAAAATATTTCATGATTTCAGTTTTTTCTAAACTCAAAAATCAAGCTGTAATGTCATATAAATTAGGTTTATTGACCATTTATTAAAAAAAGTGTAGAATAAATTGAATAAAAAAAAAAGTGAATAGAAAGAAGCGCCAAAAAAATTATTTTTAATTGACCCGGAAGGACAAAAAGTTCCTGGTTGACGGGAAGACAACACAATGGTTAAATATACAGTAAATGTAATTGTATGGATGGATATTAGATTAGACCACATTGAGTTAATAGCATTAAGGAACATGGTCTGTTTCTCAGCCTGCAGTTCCTGGTGGAAAGCAGAACTGCGCTTGGTTGCATGCATTGTTGCACTCTGCAACAAATCAAATTATCTTTATGGCCTTCCTCTGCAGAAAATTTAACAATACATTACCAAACATTTGGTTTCCATTTATGTAAAATATAGGTTTCATATTGAACACATGGTACTGGCTGGCTGGTACAAATAAAAATGATTTTTGATTGTATTTACTTTTAACTAAATTATTCCTCTGCTCTCACATCTCTGAGTATTCATTTGTACAACTTTATAATGCCCAAGGAAAAAAAAAACATACATAGTGTTTCAAGCAGTCAAGCCTCCAGAACTGCAAATTACTCAACATCATGCAATGCACGCCATAAAACGCTGATCAAAATTGTGCTCATCATAAACAACCCTACCGTGTCCCTGCATAACAAAACCACCTGTTATGATGTGGTGGAAGGTCCATGCTTATATCACATAATGACAACTGAGCCATCCCCATGACAACTGAGCAAACACAGCTGATGTACGTAGACACAGATATGTGGATGAACGGTCTGTAATGGACCATTGAATGAGATTAGTTAAATGTACAATTGCTGATTTCTGGGTCTAGACTATACTTTTTTTTGTTTGTTGCTGATTTTCTTTTGCTTTCTTATGAATGTCGTACACAGGCCTCTGCAGTTAACTGCTTCTTTGTTTACAATATGAAGAGCAACTATAAGCGGTGAATAGGTAACAGGACAGGATTGGTACAAGTGTTTGCTCAAGGTTGGTTAATGTGGAATTTACAACAGCTTCAGATGTGACACACCTTATCAGAGCCCAGAGATAATAACTGCAGTGGCATACATCATATGAAATCAACAGGACACAGTCTGGAGGAGTCAAAGGTTTATAGGGGAGGTGTTGTAAGGTGGGCTGAGATAACAGGGCAAGGAGTTAGTGTATTGAGATAACACACAGATTCTCCTGTTGTAAAGGGGAGTTCACTTTTGTCTTATCAGACATTTAACCTGACCAAACCTGCCTTTGAGTTAACTTACGTTTTCCCCTCTCCAGTTATAAATAGAGCATTACACCAGTGACTAATACAGTTGCAATACAGGTTTTGACAAACTGACAAAATTGAAATAACTACGTAATGTGAGCAGGATGTGCAAATTTCTGGAGGGATGCATGGGATTTTTTCCCTTTCTGGTCTATATATTACAATGCAATTTAAGAGAACACATGCAAATAGATTGCATCAAATTAGGAAAAAAAACACATTATCAAAAACACAACACATCCATGGTATTGGAAGGGGGATTTAATTCTTGCATGTTTTCTTAATTGTGCATGATCAAAAATCATTTACCCCATTTTTTTGTAATGTAAGGTTCATACAGTGTGATGTTTTTGTAAAAGCAATAGCTCACTTCAGTCCGCGACATGTTGTGATTATATCACAGTTAAGAGCCGTTGTTCTGCCCACCGCAATAGTGATGAAAATCTAATAGAAGTTCAGTTTTTCACATTAAAAAATATAAATTCAATTCAATTACAATTGAAAAATTACTAGTCTTGCTTTGCCAGACCTTCCTCCTCAGCGCTGCGAAGGAGGGTCTGGCTAGTTCACACAGCATTCTGGGATGGGAGAAAAAGGTGCTCTGTTTTATTGGCATGTCTTTAAACCAATCATCTTGGGCGCCGCTAAGCTCCGGGCAGAGCCACGGTGTCTCTGCAAAATATCCTCGGTAAGGAACTTGTTTTGGTGGAACGCGTGTGTCAAAAGGTGTTTTAGTCGTGCAACTGAAAACTCAGATTGGACAGATAGTCTAGCTAACTGTCTGGATTTAATCTGCAGAGATCTGAGGACCAGTTAACCTCCTCAGAAATGAGGGCCATTTTGGCGGAATTTCCGGCGGCACCACAGCAATCCCGGAAGTGGAAGGTCGTGGATATAGAGAAAAAAATTAAAAAACTAAAGAATTGTTTTCACTAAAGGTTGAAAGTTTGTTTTTGGAAACTATCAACCCATAAAATAAACCTTTTCACCCTTGCTGCTTTTTACTTGAGCAAAGCATCTGAATACTTCTACCATTATCATTTTAAATAATATACTGTTAGAAAAAATATGATACATAATTTTTTCTCTGGTGATTATTAAAACTGTTTGCATAGGAATACCATATTATACTGATCACTCTAAACAAGATAAGCATGGAGCCATCATCTGTCCTTGTGAAAGGCACAGCATGTTTCTGGGGGCAGAGCAGGCAGAGGAGATTCCCAGACCCAATGAGATAAACTGACATCGACCTTGTATTAACATCCACTTTGTATAAATAAGTGGCTGTTGAGAGCTTCCAGTTTGGTATTTTCTGTACTATTCTGTAGTGTGGAAACTGTCTACTTGGAAAACAGCGGACAGGACCAGATAACTTTTTGTTTCCTTGACCAGAGTTTAGCGTTCACTGGTATAAATCACATATAGGTGAAAATTATAGGAAACAAAACCTCCATTATTTATCTATTATAGGGACCCAGTGACGTATATACTGGGATACATTCCTTATAGGTGAACATTATAGGAACGAACAACCTACATTATTTATATATTTTGGGACCTAGTGACAAGCCAATCAAAGAAATGTAGCTAACGAGTGGTGTATCTGGTAAAGGTGATAAAAATATCTAGTCACCTGGTTTGCAGCCTGGGATGAGTGGGCCACAGTAAAAAAACAGGAACTCAAACTTAAAAGAACTTGAAAGAGGCCAGGAAGCTCGCTACTGGCGAAGGGACACTTGGGGTGTCCGTGGAGCTCGCTACTCCCACTGAGACAGGTTAACCTGTAGGACAGTCAGTGCGACTGATTGTAGACACTTATGGTGTCCGGGGAGTTTGCTACTCCTACGAAGACAGGTTACCCTGTACGTTAATCAGTGTGACTGATTATAGGGACGTGTGGTTCTTTTCCCATAAAATAGACTACTTTGAATAGACTGTTATATGGGAAATAATTGCTGCAAGAAGCAGTTGGAGGAACTGTCTGGGGATGGGAAATCTATGTTAGAGGGAAAAAAAGAAACGTTAAGTTTCTACAAAAAACAGAGCAGAAATAAGAAAAAACAGCTTTTTGTTTCATAAAATGAAGATATTTACACAATGTCTGAGAAAAAAGGAAAAGGCAGGTTATATTGAAGCAAGGGCATAGCGTAAAAGGGAGAGTTTAAATGCTTATTACATTGGACGATGCGTGCCAAACTTGCAGATCATCTACAGAGAAGGACAAAGAAGCTGATATATTATGTCCTTCACAAAGAAGAAAACAAGACGACCAATTGAGTTCATTACATTACAACCTGATATTATGAGTTATCTTTGATTGATATCAGTAACGCTTCGTTTTCTATCCCTGTAGACGTTTCAGGTTCACGTTCACTTACATCAATACCAGAATCTTTTAAGGGTATTCTAAGTCTCTACCTATCTTTTCGCAAAAAAAAAAAAAAAAATGTCTGATAACTTTGCTAAATTTGTACCTCTCGCAGGAAGTCAACTTTTTATGACATCCTGGTTGTGTCAAGTAAGACAGACATGCTGGCACTTCCTATTCTTGTCTTAGTTACAACATGAGGTCAGTAAGAATAAATTGCTAACTGTGGCTGTCAAATGTGAAATATTGGGACTCCAATCTATCTCAGGAGGGTAAAACATTTAGAGGAAAATCAAAAATCTGCTGTACCGCAAGCACCAAAACCTAGAAAACAAGACAAATGACGTTACTTTTTTTTATTTTTTATTATTGACTAATTTTGATTTCAAAAACACAAAGAATTTTGTGAAATGTGTTCGGATGTTCTTGTTATCTGACATATTCTAGTCAAAGAGACAAATTAGGGTTTCTTCTTGTGTAAACAACACGCATGAAATATCGTGGTTTATTATTATTGTGCTGCCCAAATGAGAGATCTATAAAAAAATGTTTTAAAACAAATCCAGTTGAAAGGATTAATTGCTTAAATCACTTAGCTGACTGACAGAGAGCAGCTTTGATTATTTCCACTTCCACAAAAATGTGAGATCAGTACATATTTTTGTGATACTCTTCTTACTTATGATGTCATAGATCAGACTTGTTTAAAGTGAAAAAAGAGCGCAAAATCCTCCTTTCATTACAGAGGTTTAGAGGACAGCCGAGGAGAGGGGGCTTCACACACACACACACACACACACACACACACACACACACACACACACACACACACACACACACACACACACACACACAGGAGTTGCGGCGGACTTCCAGCTCAGTAATGATTTTGACCGTAAATTATAAAGTATAATGTGATATGTACCCATATCAGGTAAGGAATTGGATAGACTGAAACACTCAGTGCTCAGGTTTCTTCTCCTAATTCTAGGACAAAAATTCATAAAGACCATATTAGACTGCACTTACTATTAATTTGTGTTGCAACCCAAAGATAAAATAAACAATTTATCTTTTTGTATAAATTCATCGGAGTTTAACGGTTGAGATAATATTGAACCCAATTCAAGTTGATGAGATTCCATTCTATGTAGCACATTTAATATTGTACTCCAGTGAGTTTTTCAGTAAAGCTGCACTATAGACTTAAAACTATAAAACTATCAAGTTGATGTTTTTTTGTTGCTTTTAAGGTGTTTGCTGTGTAACACAAGACAGAGTGTTAATGGCTAAAACCACTAAACAATTATGAATGTATGTATGCTGCGTTAGAGTTGTGACCTATGTCAACAGGAGGGATATAGTAGCAATAATAAATAAAGTGTTCAGAGTGTTATGGATTTTAAAACTACTCCAACTACTGTATATTCTTGATAATGAAATTATTTTAACATTTACGTATCATAACATATTGTAACATGTGCATACTGAAAGCTATGGAATGGTAACAGCATTTAACAATATTAAAACTGTCCATTTGCTGACCTTTATAACATATATAATGAAAAGAGAAGTCAAGGCACATCAGACCAGAGAGAATGACTGTGCGATATCTGTGAAGAAGTTTCTGGTTCAAGGGAAGGTGAATGAAAAACTGCTATCTGTTGTGGGATTACGCAATTACAGTTAAGACGTTTTAGGAGCCACGTTGCACAAAGATAAATGTTGTAAAGCAGTGTGGAAAACAACTGCTCCTGTACACTCCCTCCCAACTGCGCACGTCATCTTAGGCAATTATTATCACTATTGTCAACACAAACTGAGCGTC
The DNA here is from genome assembly GCA_013375575.1 of Percina caprodes. NCBI lineage: Eukaryota > Metazoa > Chordata > Actinopteri > Perciformes > Percidae > Percina > Percina caprodes. Next base: position 6,683,462 of record JABXJD010000011.1, on the reverse strand, counting down.
ATAGCAATGCTTCTCGGCCTTAAGTGTATCTTCACCTGTCAAGAGCACGTTTTCTTGTTGTCGACTGATCACGGACGTATAGAAACTAAGCCACTGTCAATAAATCATCTTCAAATAATTATTAACCAAGTGGAATCTTTGGACGGAAAATCAAAAGTACATCCTTAACAGAAGTGAGTTTTCCATGAACAGAAACTTCATCATAATTTATTTACTACACAGGGAACTCTTGCCAGTTGTCATAAAAACAATTTTATGACATTTCTGATACATATACATATCAGTTGTGTTCAGAATAATAGCAGTGTGTTTAAAAAAAGTGAATATGCTCAAATTCCTGACAATAGCTTTTATTTCCATAATAATATAATATATATTTCATAATAGGCATTTCCTCATCAGCATAAGGCAAAATGACCTCTTCAAGTATTTTGATGTATTGAAACTAATCCATGATCCCTGGTATGCGATAAATAAGCCCAACACCACAGTATGAGAAACATCCCCATAACATGATCTTTGCACCACCATGCTTTACTGTCTTCACAGTGTACTGTGGCTTGAATTCAGTGAATGGGGGTCGTCGGACAAACTGTCTGTGGCCCCTAGACCCAAAAAGAACAATTTTGCGCTCATCAGGCCACAGAATGATGCGCCATTTCTCCTTCGGCCAGTCAGTGTCCTTTGGCAAATTTCAACCTATTCAGTATATGTCTTTTTTTCAGCAATGGGACACTGCGGGGGCTTCTAGCTGATAGCTTTGCTTCACATAGCCTTCTTCTGATCGTACTCACATGTAACTTTAAGTCTTCTTTGGTTTTTCTGGAGCTGATCATTGGTTGAGCCTTTGCCATTTTGGCTATTCTTCAATCCATTCGAATGGTATTTGACCGTTTTTTCCCACGTCGTTCAAGCTTTTCTTTATATGTTTTCCCCTCTGAAATAAACTTTTTAATCAAAGTCTGCTGTTCCTCAGAGCAATGTCTGGAACGACCCATGTTTCTGAGTATTTCAGTGTGAAATGCACTATAACCAGGATGCACATTTCCTTCCTTCCTTCCTTGAATATGGGCCATAATTGACACCGGTTTCTTCACGGAGTCAATCACCTCACTAAATGAACACAACACTGCTATTATTTTGAACAGGCCCCTTTCAATTACAGATTCAACAACACAGAAGCAGCATGCATGTCATGACTGTTGGGTCTGTTGGTTTTCTATGACTTACCAGTAAATTAATTGCCATGTAGAAATATCACTTCTACCAAAAAATATGATTTATGGGGTTAGTGATGTTGGACTGCTATTATTTTGAACACAACAGTGTGATTCCTAAATCATTAAAGCTAACCATTTAATATTTTGCATCGTTACCTTACATTGTGTCTTTATCTTATTGTTAATGTATTTTAATATTTTTTTTCATTCCATACTTTCTATTTATATATTTGATTGTGGATTAGAGCATCTGGATGAAAAAGCCTAAAGGAGGTCTCTGGGAGTGCCCTGGACTTACTGTATGTATGTATATAAAATAAAAACATGATTTTTTTATATATATATATCTCATGTTTTTATGTAATTTCTATGTATTTATTTATTCAGGGAAGGTTCACTGAGAGGCAGCCTCTCTTTTTCAGAAACGCCCTGATTCACAGGAACGCACATTCACAGTTACACAATCATACCTGGAAGCTGCCCAGTAAAACCACAGTCTGATCTGCTGGCCACTGAGCAGCTCTGCTGGAGCTGTTCAAGGTTAAGGGCCTTGCTCAGGGCACCTCCGTGGTGGTAATGAGGAAGGGACAAGTGCCGCTCTTTCACTTTCCCTAGCCAGATTTTATCCTGTTGGTCTGGGGATTGAACCAACAACCTCCAGGTCACAAGCTTGCATCTCTAACCTTTTGGCCAAATAAATAAAATAAATAAAAAATGATATGTATACACACACACACACAATTTTTTTATACATTGCAACTTTATAATAACATCCAGACACTGTTTATAGACAGTTAACAAGCCAACTAGTAACCACCGACAAAGTATTAACTATCTAAATAATGTTTCTAGATGGTTTACAAAGTATTTATTAACTATATTAACAAGGAATTATAGTCATCTGTTGCAACTTTATAATAACCATCCAGACACTGTTTATAGACAGTTTACAAACTAACTAGTAACCCTTAACGTGTTAGGAATATCTGGTCCATCTATCTACTGTATGTAATGTTTAAAAATGGTTTCTTAAAGGTCTACAAACATTTTTTATCATAGCCCAATACCTCATATAGTATATGAGGGATATAATGTGTGCAACAATAAACTGTTAATTTTATAGTGCATTTGTCAACAATTCGTAAATGTTATTGATTATAATTTAATTGTTTTCTAACAGTTAAATGACAATTAACTAAAGATTAATTAACTATCAATTTATCATCTATTAATGATGGTTATTATAAAATTACCTATTTGTATTGTGTGCGCTTCCTCTAGGTCTTATCATTAGCCCATTTTAAAGGTATCTTTTATGTCACTGTTACACTGATGATATCCAGTTATATGTCTCTCAAGCCTGATGAGACTAACAAACTGTTTTGCAAAATTGACTGACTGCCATTACGAACTGGTTCGTGACGTTGTATAGCTTTGCAAATTGTTTTTCCTCAGGATAAATCCATCTTATTTCTGTTATTGGCAGATCTATGTTATTCTCTACTAAACATTAAACTGACTACACCTCATCACTTTGTTTTCTTATTTTAGTTAGTAAAAAGCATTCAGCTTTGATACCGAGCCAACAGGTCCTTGTTAACTGGCCCGTCTTCTTTTTCTAAAAGCACATTTGAAGCTTCCGAATGGCTTTTGCTGCCATCTGCTGCCACAGGTTGGTAGGTGACATCTAAACCTAGACACACATTTTGTGTTATTTCAATCTTTTGCTACTGTAATTTTGATTGTGGCCAGCTAGTAATATAAATATATAAAATATATTTAATGTATAATAACTTTGGTCTTAGAATGCCACAAAATAATGTTCATCTCTCTATACCCTTAAAGCTTCACAAAGAGTTTCACTACTTGTAGCCAAAATACTTATTGAAACATCTTACTTTCTAATTATAAGAAACTAGAGTTGAAATAATGAGTTAATTTTAGTCAATCAACATTAAATAATAGTTTCAGTAATGTTGAAGCAGAATGCAAAAAGAAAAAATGTACTGTTATGGCTTTTAACGTAAGAATTGTTGTGTTTTCTATAAGAGTCAATGGAAATTCTTTTGGACTGTTAGTTGCACACACACAAAACAACTTAACGTTGTGCTGGGCATTTTTCACTTTTTCAGACATTTTATTATCCAAATGATTAATAAAGAAAATAATTGGCAGATAAATCAATAATGACAAACTTTAGTTGCCCTGTACAAGAAAGTCTTTTCTTTCAAACTTCTCAATGCATCAGTGTTTAATGTTGTCTTAACAAAAGCAGCTGAACAACAACTGCATAAATAAAACTGAAATGTCGGGAAATAGACAATATTCTGATTTAAATACCTACCTGATCAAAGAACAAGCATAAACGAGACGATGAATCAGACAGACTAGAAATCCCATACTCCAGATTCTGGTTTGATGCCCAGCCTTGGAACCTCTGAGACAAACAACGACCAAATACTTTAAAACTCTAAAATTAGTGTAAAGATAATATGTTATTAAAGAATGTAGACTTATCTAAAGCATACTGCACAAACCATTGCACATTTGTTTTATACATTTTTGAACATGACCTATTTGCGCCTCAACAGTGTCAGTGGCACCATAAACGGGTTGAGGGGGGGGCAGAGTCCCATCTTTTCTGCATTCCCTGAATGTCCTGTTGGGTCATTGCTTCCTGATGATTGGCTCTCAGATTCCTCTGGCTGCAGTTTCTTCCCTCCACTGTCAGTGACAACATTGCTGTCAGCAGCCCCAGCAGTGCTCTGCTGACTGTTTTGACTGCCCGGTGGCCCTGTCTGAGCACAAGGTCCATCCTTCCGCTCTTTAAACATTTCTTGCATCATCTTGGAGTCAGCAGGGGATGAGAGGAATTGGTACACCTAAAGATATGCAGAATAGAGTTGTCAGGTTAATGCATGGCTTAAGCTGCAAAAAACAGTGTTTTGTAACAATATTAGGTGTGTGACGAGATACCCAGCTCATGAGATGAGACACGAGATTGGGTTCACAAGATCAAGACGAGATTTTAACACCATTTTGCAGAAAACTTCAATGAAAAAATAAGACTGGAAAAACAGTCCTTTATTCAATCCAAAGTCACAAAATGAAAACTGAGCACTGAAAAGTTTTGCCATAAACTCAAATGCTGGCTTCGCTCCTGTATGACTAACAGTTACAGTGTTCAAGTGTAACTGGTCAAATTCAATATATACGGTGGGAAGAGAGTCTCTTCACTCAGAGAACCAAGGTTATAACGTAACCAAGCGTTTTCTGGCAGTAGTTGAGACTAATTGTTTTGTACTTGAAATTGTCATTGTACAATAGAGAGAAATAAAGCTTATTTTACTATTTTTCACAGTGATTATGTTCTAAAGTACATATAAATTAGCATTCCGAGATGGGGAAAAAAAAGTACTCTGGTTTATTGGCATTTCTTTAAACCAATCACAATCGTCATGTGTATCGCCAAGCGCCGGGCAGAGCCTCGGTGTCTCTGCAAAATAGCCACGGGAAGGAACTTGTTTTGGTGCAACATGTGTACATTCAAAGGTTGTTTTAGTCGTGCAACAGAAAACTCAGATAGTCTAGCTAGCTGTCTGGATTTACCCTGCAGAGATCTGAGGAGCAGTTAACAGTCTACATATAATCACCAGAGATTAGAATGACAAAACAAAGAAAGAGTAAGGTAATGGACATCAAGGATATCCGGCGGCAACGGAGCAATCCCGGAAGTAGAATGTCCTTACATTGATTTGGCTGACCACAAGCCAATAATTGTCAGAAGGCAGTAGAGCTAATGGCCCAGCCTTGTTCCAAAGGAAAATTATCTTATCAGTTTACCGTCGCCAGTGATCAGCTAAGTTGTGCGTGGGGAGGTGTACCTGGGTCAGATGTGTGTGCAGCTTGTTGCAGTTCAACAGGCGAAGCTCCTCTGGTAGAGACATCAACAGATCCAGCATTATAGCACTCTCTAGAGGATACAAGACCACATTAGAAAACTGATTCATTTCAACGCACTGAGGTGAGTGACTCGCAGTTTAAGAACAATGAAAACAACTGCTGAAACGAAAACAGTAACTGATACATTAGGGATGCTAAATATTTAGCCTGTATATTAGTGTCCTATAATTAAGGACATTTGCCTTCTGAGTGTGTGATGGCAGCTTGGTTTGTATCGTAGATGACCAGATTACTCAATTCTATTCTAAGAAAGAGTGTTTTCAGGGGATGAACTCACAGATCTAACCAAATATATGTATATATATATATATAACCAAAAGATGTATCCTGGATTGATTTATTTATTTATATTCAAACATTTATTTCATTTGTTTAAAAAAAGTAATAAATAAATATAAATTTGACTGAAAGAGATAATTATATTGTTTCACAATTATTTCTGGGACATTTAATTCTATAACTGTTACAGCTCGTCTCAGACTTACCCATGGGGGTGAGATGACACTCGTCGTTTGGCTGATGGATTTGACTCAGGAAGCAATAGATCCTCTCAAAGTCCACTACGCCCTTGACACCTGACACCCTCGTTGTGTCATATTTTCTCGTGGAACCGTAAAGGGCCGCAGCGGTGGTAGAGAGCGGGGGCGTGGAGGAGGCTGCTGTACTGGGGACAGGAGTTTTGCTAGTGGCGTTGGTGGAGGAGAGGGAGTTTGAGGTGGAGGCGGTGGAGATGGGGGTGGGGTGTTGCTCCGCGGGCTGCTGGGTAGTCTGGATTTGAGAGCTGCCAACACTCTGAGTCTTTACCACTGCTGCAGAGCCAGAACTAGCCGGGACTTGTCCTGTAACTGGGGGGTGTAAATCACACGTTTTATCAGGATATGATTAGAGCTGGGTAATATAGCGATATTGTGATATGAGACTAGATATCGTCTTAGATTTTGGATATTGTAACATCCTAATATTGCACAAGTGGTGTCTTTTCCTGGTTTCAAAGGCTGTGTTACAGTAAAGTGATGTTGAGTCATTGTGACCACATTAGTGATGATTATTCATCAAAAATCTCATTGTGTAAATATTTTGTGAAAGCACCAATAGTCAACACTACATCATTGCGGTATCAATATCGAGGTATTTGGTCAAAAATCATTCATTAATCATAGGTGTGTTGTGGGCATAACATGCAATAAATCAGAGTGTCATCTCCCATTCCCTTTAAGAGCCAGACACATTTATACCATGGCGGATTGCTATTAGGATGTAGGATTTGTACCGTAATACTTTCATTTTCAATCTTTTGCATGTTTAAGTGCTGCTGTGTGTCCCTATTTTTTGCCTCATAAAAAGGAGAAAAACAGGAATTGCGTTGTCACTATGATCCTGTCCTGTCCTATTAATGATAGCCTACTTGCGGACATTGCTCCGTCATCACGTGCTGTAGTAGGGGGGGCTGCCTTGATAATCCAGCATAAAGGCATCCTTTCCTATCCTGGGCGGGCACACACATTCACACAGTTTGATAAAGTACTTATTGAACTTATCATTGCACTTTCAATAATGTAGTTGTCCTCAATTTTGGTCGTCCTGTACATCTCATCTGTGTTTTTTCCTGCATCCACTGTGTGTGTGTGTGTCAGTCGCGGGGGGAACGGAGCAGCAGCCCCACCCACTGCAGCAAGCCGACAGGATTGCAACAGCAGCAACTTTCAGCGACTTTATAGAGAAAAAACGTTCCAGAGTATATTGATGTTAAAATGTGTAAATGTTGGCAGGACGTCTTTCGCTGTATGCCGTGTTGGTAAATGTGAGATGTTCGAGTCACAGACGTCTCATCTTCATATCAGAAATAAGGAAATGAATTTGACCCGTTCTCACTCCTGCTTGGTCAGTGGCTGCACGTGGGACTGCTGGGATTGTCGCGAGTGATGAAAATGTGATGGGGGCCCTGGTTGTCAATCAATGTCTTCCAGTGATGAGGCCCCTGATTGGTCGGGCCCGTAAGCAACTGCGTACACTGCTTACTGATAGTTACGCGTCTGAATCACTCAATTCTCAATGGCTACCTGCCAATGTGGTAGGTAAGAGTGACAGTGTTACCCACCAATTGCAAAATCCATCCGCATTTGGTGGGTGGTTGGGTGTTAATTTCAGGCCCTAGTAACAAGCATAGTGTGCACGCAGTGCACGGGCCTAGGCACATTTTACTAATGCACTGTTAAAATAACAATGAAATGCTGAGTTATTATATTTAGACCAAGTTGTTATTGGTCAATGGCACAGCGATCCCTTTCCGCTGCCTTAAGATAGTAGTATCGAGACTGACTCGAAAGGCAGAGTTACTAATTTAAAAGCTGGGTTATTGAACGATACGTGATGATACATAAGCCCATTTAAACAAAGTCAGTCACATTTATATATATTTACAAAAAGATCAACTACAATATGATTTCTAAGCTCCTCCAGACATTTAAATTGAAAACAAGCTGCTCTGTATAATAAAAATAATAAATATAAAGTTGGAATTTGAAAATAAAAGATGCATCTTAAAGATGACCATACGTATTGATATTTCTCTTTGTATGTACAGTATGATATTGGATCGCTGAGGACTGAATCGATATATCGATCCAGATTGATGCATCTTTACACCCCTACCTGTAAGTGAAGTCACAGTCCGTGAGGGCGGTTGTGGAGATGTAGAAGGCACGGCGAGTGTGTCTGCCGCACCCGGCTGGCAGGCGGATGCTGCAGACTGAGAGGTGGAGGTGGCAGCAGCAGGTGAGCTTCCAGCTGTGGCAGGAAGCCGTTGCTTCGGTGGAGGGATGTTGCCGTTTGGCACTTTCACCACTTGGGAGGGTGCTGGGAGTCTTTTGGCAGGGCCCATGGCTGGTGCTGGGGTCTTGATAACCATGAGAGGACGGGCTGTATTGATGTTAGGACGTTCAACTGAGGGGGGGGAAATCTGGTGTTGTTAAAGCTGTAATAAAACGCAGTTACTACCAAACATGGAGGGACATTGCAAGGCATCTGAGCATGGGTCAAAGCTCATGTTTGAAGTGACATTTATTGTTGGAAAGTTGATCAAACAACCACACTTACTGTTTTACAACTGTTTTTAACACTTCTGTATATGAATATATGCTCCGCGTCATTTTGCATGTACATTTACCACATTCCTGTTTGCATAGTTTATTAATTTGCAATTACTGTCTAATTTATATGTATTGTACACTTGGACTAAAAGCAATTACAAGGAGACACAAACAAACCCACATAGACACAAAACAACCACCAGCCAAATGTTGGCTGAGTGAGTTTAGCCTACGAGATTTCGTATAGTCATCGGTTTGAATTCTGTTTTTATATATTTTTTTTTAATTTGCTCTCACGATTGCTTACCACTGCCCGTTTATGGAGAGGACAGGTGTAATTATGGTCAAATCAAGGGACCTGACTGATGGGAAAGCAATATTAAGCATTGTGATTTACACATAACGGCGTCTGCTTTTTTTTGCCAACTTTCCTTCCTGTTTTAGGAAGCAACGACTGTATTGCTAGGGCCGGTAAAACCGTGTCTGTGTTCTTCATATTTAAGTAGAATTATTTGTTCTTCTTATTTAAAATATACGGCTTTGGTAGATGGTTGCGATTGGTCAGGCTGTACAAATACTGCCTCATCATTCTCAGCCACTGCCTCTGTTCGCTGACTGGACCGCCAAAAATTTGGCTGGAGAAAACCCAACACTATACCGCGAACCCAGACCTAGTACTGAAGGGAAATGAAAATTGAGCGCAAGTACGTAGGAAGGCGGAGCCAGACTATGGATTCAGCTGCTTAGCAGTCAAACGTCAACGTTGGGGTCATAATAACTTTGTTACAACATTGACTACACGTTACATTTGAGCTAAGTTAGAGTAGCTAACAAAACAAGGTTTGCTGGTCAAATCAAATCAATGCTGTTGAGCGCTAGAAGTTACTTTGACTTAAGTTAGAATGCAGCTGGTCTGTAAAGTTACATAGTTCAATGACCTTTTTGCCATTTTAGTTGACCTAAATGTGAAAAATAAATGTCTCATCTACTCTATAATAATAATAATATTTACTTTATTAATCCCACAAGGGGAAATTTCAATTTACACTCTGTTGTTATTACACAGGCCTGAATTACACACACATGCTCAGTACCTACACATGCACTAATGGAGAGATGTGGTTCCCAACCCAACTCCCTACGAACTGAGCTACTGCCACCCCTGACGTGTGAGAAGTAATACCAGCCTTTCTAGTCACTTTGGTCCTTTTGATAAAAAACTGGTTCTGCACAGCTGATAATAAAGTTTCTGCCCATAGATGGCAATTGTAAACAGTACCCAGGTAAGATGGTAGACAGTTATTCCATTAGTTATGACATCATGTCATATCTAATGTTCTATATCTATGCACACAGCCACCATAAAGAAGAAAAAGGCTACAAACAGATGTAAAACGATCACAAAAAGATCTGCATGGCATGACACAAACTACTGATATCAGTTTTTATTGTCTGGCGATCCATACCTTTGACTGGCAACCTAGTCATTGGTCTAGGAGTGATGGTGCGACCAACAGGCCTGTCTTTGTTTGTGGGTGGTCTGTAGAGTTGGGGAGGGTCACAGTTCCTCAGGGTGCAAGGCTCTGTGGACGACACGATCAGCATCTGAGAGGGGGGGAATTGAAACTGAGTGAAGTTGACTGTTAATCCAAGTTATAGCCCTCTACTTCCATAGTGTGCAAAAAAATAATAATAATAATAATAATAAAAGCAATCTGACCTAACTTATTCATGTATGGCTTGCAGTACCTGAGAGAATGCAGTGGAAATGGGTTCTTCGAGCCTTCCAGCCATAGTAGAAGCCATGTGTGTCCACACCTCGATGGGCTTTCTGACCTTCTCCTCCAATCTCTTCTCCTTCAGCGTTTGGCTTGCCAATGAGATCACTTTGTTCTTCAGATATTCCACCACAGATTGCAGCTAAAAAGGAAGGAAGGAATAGTCCGCAGACATCTTAACCAAAAACTGTATATTACTAGCAGTGGTGAAATATAAGTTTATTATAAGGATAAATATATTTTTTTTTTGGGTACTTTTCTGGGGCATTTTCAGCGTTTATTTTAAGAGTAGAGATGTTCCAATACCAGTATCGGTATCGCTTCCGATACTGCCTAAAACACTGGTATTGGGAAGTACTGGAGTTTGAGTTGGACCTTCTTCTTCCTGCTTCTGGCGAGAGCAGTCGTGTTTTTCCTCCTCTCCCCTCTTATCTTAGCTTGGCTCCTATTTTAGTCTGTCTACCTCGTCGTGTGGAACTTTTTCTCCTTTCTCTTGTCTCCTGCCTGCTGCTTTCCTGGAACATTCGAAATGGAATTGATTAACTGGTCACTCAGCGCTATTGACAAGATTTTTTTCACCCAAACATGCTTCACCGGAGGAGCCGTACTGTCCGAGTGGGACATTCCCTGCAGGCTACGCTCGCAATTCCTGGGAGAATTGCCAAGTGGTCTGCCTGGATGTTCTAACTGTGGAGGACGTAGAATATATTTGGATAAGTGGAATTCTGTTGGTGGGACTCCTGATCATTGGACTTGGAGTCTCGCTGATCTATTGGAAAATTGGTAAGACAGCCGCCAGCAAATTCACCCACAAGCTGTCTGGGGAACTTAAGGAGTGTTTACATGGAGTGATTGAGAGGATGAAGGGTTTACATCTGAGAGCTGACCAGACCAGTGAACTGTCTCGTAACATCTCAGACCGGTCTGAGGAAGCGCAGAGGGGGATTGATATCCTCAGGGCTCAGTCGGTTGAGTTGCTTTGTGTATCCACCGGACTGGCAGAGAAGGTGGACGGACTGGCTAAATCACTTCATGATCTGGACTCTCGTATGACGCCGAGGTCGGTAGCAATTGGTGACAAACATTGATTTGATCAAATTCCATTGAGTCAACCTAAATTGGACTGAAATTGTCAACTATCCCCACACCTGCCCCCACCCTTCACCCGAGCGGGAAATCAACTTGCAGCTGTGACTATCTTCCTATGCTCTGGCTTATCTCCTTCAAGGCCACGCTGAATGAACTGAGCTTTTGTCAACAGAGACAGTCTGACGCTTCACAGTCACACACACAACTCATTATCTTACACACTCACCATACACTCCCACCCCGATCCTGACCCACATCCGTCTGACTGCCTCGGTTTCTTGTGTTCTCCTCCCATCCTCACAAACCACCTCAAAAAACTCCTTCATGTGACCACAAGAACTGTGTTTTGTCTTGTGCATTATGTTGTGTTGTAATGTTATGTATACTATGTTGCTGTCTGCATTTTTTCTTTTTCGAGAAAGCGTGTGGCGGCGCTGTTCCATTGCTGCCGCCCGGAGGCTTGCTCCAACCTAAGCAAAGTTCCTCGTATGTGTCCTCATACCTGCCGAATAAAGCTTATTCTGATTTATACACTGGTATTGGCACTAGGCCTGCACGATTGGGGGAAAAATACAAATCACAACTTTTTAGCTTAGAATTGATATCATGATTCTCTGCAACAATTCTTTTTTAGCAAAGTGTCATGTTTATTGCACACATGAAATATGACAAAACAAAACAAATTGGCAGAACCAAACATGGATTTTTTTTTTTGCACCTATAGCACATTGTGCATCACCAGAAGCAAGTAAACACAGAGGCTTGGGAGAGCATTGCAGCGCTTGAAACCCTATTTTATACAGTCTATGTTTAAAACTCACAGAAGAAAGTAGTAGTCTTTGTGATCCAGTCAGCTCGTAAAGTTAAATGAGAATCAAAGTCATTAAATTTATTATTTAATTAATAATCATTTTAATAAATTATTTAAAAATTAAATTATGAACAGGGTGAATCAAGATTTTATAACGATTTAATCATGCTAATCCTAATTGGCACCGAGTACTGAATTTTTATTGTGACACACCTATAAGTACGAGTATATACTTAAGTACATTTACCCAAGTAGGCTACTGTTCAATAGTACAAATTTGAGGTACTTAAGTACTTTACTATTCCACTACATTAATCTGACAGCTTTAGTTTCTTGTTACTTTCCAAATTAAGATTTTTGCACACAAAATACTTATAGTTTATAAAATATGTTTTATTAGAAGTTAAACTAACCAACACCATATAGGCCAGTAGAAATGATTAAACACTTTATATATATATACACACAGTATAAAATACTGCTGTATTCTTTTTAAGCTGTGAACTTTGCACGTAATTTCGTACTACAGTGTACTGTGGTATAATAAAGAAATCTTGAACTTCCTCCACCACTGATAACTAGGTTTTTACATGCAAACACAGAGCTACCGAAGCACAGCTTTCCCTGAAGTGCAAGCACAATGTGCAGCTAAACCTTATAGGACTAGTGTTACGTTACCTCCGAAATAGAGCGAGTTTTCACGTGGTTTCTCAGGAATTCATAGTCGATGTCTTCGCGGCCCTGGGTTTTCCCGCTGAGTGTTTTCAGTGCTGTGAGGAGACTCCTCTGTTCAGCTTGCTTCCACTGGCTGCTGACCCGCTTAACTGAAGGTTCGGTACGCTTAGCTGAAGGTTCGGTATACACGTTACGGTCTACTTTAGTTCGTTTTCGAGGAGGCGGCTTCATCTCGACTCCCGTCGCTGATACAAACTGAACTTAGGCTACCAGACTAGACTGAAAGATTCACGAGACAAACTCCAGAATGTTCGTGTCGTGCAGCTCAGAGAGCCGTGTCTGGTACTTACTGGATAGAAACGTTCATTTTAACGTTAAACTTGATTTTAAAAGCGTACTTTCTCGCAGAGATAACGTTACTTTCTCAACCCGCCTGCGTTCAGCTGCTAACGACAACAATTCGTCTTCCGGTGCTATATTTTCAGAGTAAAAGCATTATCTAGGGACAAAATGCAAGTAATGTAAATCATTCAATTTTTGAGGTGAAAAAAATAGTTTAGGGTTGGGTTAGGGTGAGCCACCATAAAATAAATCTAATGTAATATAGGCTAGGCTAATCTACAGTCGGAAAATCCGCCGAATTTCACTCATTTCGGCCGGATATCCAATGCATTTGGGCTTTTTTGTTTTGGCATTTTTAACTCTGGTCAATTTCTGAGGACTATGGTTAACCTTTTTCTCAGATCATTTTAGCAAGGTAAATCCAGACAGCTCGTTAAACTGTTCAATCTGAGTTTTATGTTGCACCACTAAAACAACTTTTTAACGTACTCTTCCCCAGCGCGCTTTGGAAGAGGGTTTGGCAAAGCAAAACGAATTAAAGTTAAACTCTCTTACTTTAACTTGAAGGCTAAGTGTCTTTTTTTTTTTTTTTTTTTGTTATAGTGAAGGGAGTCTCATGGTAGCTGCTTCCGGGTGCCGCAATCGGCGTGGGAAACATTTTGCCCTGAACTGTACCTGCCAGGTCTTGTGTTTTTAGGCTGTGCGCATTTCCTAAGGTTTCCTCTTAACGCTTGTGGATGTGGACAGTTACTGTAACGTTAGGGAAACCAATACCTGACTTTAGACTCCGCCAAAACTAGTAAGAAATGCAGTCTGAAACGAGCACCGCCTGATAGACTAAACGAAGCAGACGTGTAATCTGGATAAGCAGTAGCCCACGTGATCTATGGCATAGAAGGGGCTATAATCAACTTGGAGAGTTACCAAAAGCTGTATTTCATTTTTATTCCTTTTGGCAACGCAAGCTAAATCAATAGGCAAGATAACTTTAATCTTGCCACTATAATAAACTATTGGCAGCGGTGGGATTCGAACCCACGCCCCCGAAGAGACTGGAGCCTTAATCCAGCGCCTTAGACCGCTCGGCCACGCTACCGGTAAAAGTTGCAACGTGTGCTATACAATAATAAATAAATTTCATCGAGATAATTTTTCTATTTTAGGCATTCAGGGAGGCAAAACCAAAGCCTTGTCAAAGTACTAGGTTACACAGATTAAGCCAGTTTGGGTTGCTGTAGTGTAAACCCCCTCAAATCTAACAACGAAAGTTAACCGTTCAATCATTTGCTTACACTTCTATGTTTAGAAATTAAATTTAATAAAAAAACACACCACTCTCCAAAGTCTCTTTGGCCTGTGTGTGTGTGTGTGTGTGTGTGTGTGCATGTCTACTGTTGCCAGTTGCTACTGCATGTTTCTTATGTCCATGTATGATAAGCGTATGGTTTGCATGCTCATGCATAGGCCTAGATATTTCTAACGTGTGTGTGTGTGTGTGTGTGTGTGTGTGTGTGTGTGTGTGTGTGTGTGTGTGTGCACACGCGTGTGCGTGTGTTTTTGTGATTGTGTGTTTGGGTGCTCTGCAGTGGCTGCATGATGATGTTGGTGGATGAGTCACCCAGTCTTCACCACGTGACATCATGAATCACTGCACCTCTCCATGGGCAGAGCTGCAACCATCAACCACTCCACTCCCCCCTTATCTCATCCCTCACTCCCTCACTCCCTCACTCCCTGCCTCTGCCCATCCCTGTGTTACTTTTTCCTCACCCTGTCATCTGGCACGCTCTCTTGTCTTCTCTATTTTTCCACTTTCTCTTTTGTCTTCTCTTAATTCAACAGCCTTTCATTTAATTTGACTTCAGTTCAGCCTTAAAATTATTTAGTGTCAGCCTTTGTCCTGCTTCACTAATACATGTCCTATCTCACTCTGTCTGTCTTTTAATTCTGTGTGCATCTATGTCTCACACAGCACCCAGTTAATTTACACATCATGTTTGTTCTGAGGTTGACATTTTTGGGAAAAAAAACTCATTTGACAGCCTGTGGTAGTCCTTGTCAGTACTTTCAATAGTTTCTATGTTTCTGAAACCCGGACGTGCATTTGTGGTTACTGGTTTGTGTGGGTGTTAGCACATCCCTGCAGCCCACAATCCCCATCTCGTCCAATGACTACTCTAACCTCTAATCACCCTGCTGAACACCCCCACCTCTGAGCAGCACGACGTATCAAAGCAAGCCAAATCCTTTCTTCTACTCCCTCCCACCTTCAATTACTGTCTGCGCTGTAATCGGCCCAAAGGACTACACAGGGGGATTATCATTCTTAACCCCAGATATCATGATTTATTTATAAGGAGAGCGTTGTTTTCTAAGAATGCGCCAGACCATTATTGTGGCAGTTATTGGCTTCAATCTAGTGACAGGGGCAGTTCTAGCATGTTTGTTCATTTAAGGGTTTTTTTCACCCTGCCTTCACCCCAGTACAGGGCAGCTGAATGGATTTTTGTTTGCGCTGCTCACAGCTTCGACAAATGACTTTCCCTCCATCTGTGTTCACTTTGCAAAGAAATCTACAGAATGGGAATGAGAACTTCTACGCTTGATTGACCGCCACAATATACTGGCCAATGATGTTGCAATGTTTTGCAGCAAAAGCTGAGCCAGGTTTAGCTCATTGGTCTGACGACCAGGCATGTTTGCAAGAGCCCTTTTTGTTTCTGCACCTTTACACATTTGCTAATGTCAATGTTAACACACTCTTAGACCACTCAACCGCAACAAATTGTGATTTCTCTGTGACGGTCAGTGTTCCTGTTACTCTGGATAGTACACAACAGTTTTCATGGGGACTATTTCTTCGGTAGAGAGTAGTTCCAAAGCACACTGTTGTTGCTCTGCTGTTTTATTTTTGAAATGGAATTTTCCAAATCTTTACTAATCTACCCACCTCCATTGTATTTGAGAGGAGGCAAGAGAAACCTGGACAAATAAGACCAAAAATATGGAATGATATGACTAAAACAAAGAGAGAAAATAAGATGTTTTTATGAGCCTTCCATCCATCATCCATCCATCCATCCATTGTCCTTCTGTCTGACTATCCATCCATCATCCATCTGTCTGTCCGTCCATTCATCCATCCATCCATCCATCCATCGTTCATCCATCCATTCATCCATCATCCATCCATCCATCCATCGTCCTTCCGTCCGTCTATCCATCATCATCCATCTGTCTGTCCGTCCATCCATCCATCCATCCATCCATCCATCCATCCATTGTTCATTCATCCATCATCCATCCATCCATCCGTCCATCCATCCATCCATCCATTGTTCATTCATCCATCATCCATCCATCCATTCATCCATCCATCTGTTCGTTCTATCTCTGTGAGATGGCTATCCAGGACCTTCCCTCTCACACTCACATAACAATTCTCTCTGTCCACAATGAAGCATTTTTGTAATAAAATAGTTGACTTTATTGTTTCTTCATGGGTAGCAAAAGTAGCCATTGACATGCGCATATTTACATCCAGCAAACGCATGTTTATTACGATGGTTACAACAAGGTACATCTAGAAATACCATAGACAACACTTGCTGCATACATGACTCAAACAATGATTTTTAAGGTACACCGACGTCATTGTTTCTGTCATCTTTAAATATTTTTTTATGCTCTTTTAATTGATGCTTGTACATCTTCAAAGAAGCAATTTTTAGATGCAAGTATACATAAACGTGCAGACACTTTTACCCGCTGGTCTGTTGCTTCATATTTCAGCCCCTTATTTCTCCCGGTTCCTTTATCAATCTGCAACATCCTTCTTAATCGTGTAAAAAAACAACAACGAATCATTAACAAATACAAAAAGCTTTGTTTTTACTCCCATCTCCTCGATTCAATTCACTCTCTTTTGGCCCTGTGGTTTCAGTGTGAGATTGGCAATGCCGTGGTTCTATTTTGGCTTGGCAACAAAGGTGTTGAGATTTGCTCATCCCTTTGCAACAGATTACAACAAAGGTCAACAATACAGATAAACCAAAGAGAAGTATCTGCTTTTGTTCCCATTGACACATTTTCAAAAGAGGTGAATGGGGAGAAAAGGAAGTGTTTATTGTTTACTGATTATCAGTAGCCATCTAAGTAAAGAGAGGAAATCTCAGCAGTAAAAACATTTTTTTACAACAATGCCATCCAATCCAAGCAATTAAAAATCCCTTCATGTTTTTAAAATTGCGAATTCAACTTAATTTTACCTGAATATGAGCAAACTGATCCCATCTCCAGTAGAATCAGTTTCAGAGAATCATTCCCATTATCTCTTACAAAAGTGATTACAGCCTTGATCTCATGGATAATATCAAATGGTATCAAAATAAAAATAATTTTTAAAAAAATGAAGCGCAATGTCACAGTGACATGTAAGGCAGCCAATTTAAGCTCAGAGTATGAAATGTATGATCAATGGTTGTGCAACAATTTAAATAACAAGAAAGACAATATGTTTCAAAATAGACTTTGAGTTCATAATGATCAATGAAAACTAAATGTTGAATACTAAAATGGCACTTAATGGTCTTTATCGAGCCGAAAGGAACTTTAGGATTCAGGGGCACTTTGTGCTATAACAAAACCATGTAAGGTATCTTTGAAGGGTAAGGTTGGTGATTTTCTATATCACAATTAAAACTGACAATAAAACTGAATAAAACGTAACTAAATGCAACAGACAAGGTAGGGAAGTCACAAAGTATTAAATACATTGGTGATGTAGAATAAAATAGAGAATAACACCAGTCTTATCTTTTAAAATGCATGTGTTTAGTAAAAGAGCCGTATGCCTCCACCACTGTATTCTCCTCTGAAGGCATCAAAAGAATGCCATATAGAGTTTGGCCAGGGTTTGGCACCATAGCAACAAGGTAATTGAAGTTATGCAAAAGGATGAGTCATCCAAGCCATTATAGTGGTGTAAGTGTGGCTTCCACAGCCCTTTGTATGAAATATGCTTTTCGGAGCCTTATATTTAATCATAAAGCGCTCTGGTGGCTATGTGTGTGTATACATAACGAGAAGGTGCTGTTCTGCGGAAAAATGCTTTTGCTGCATTTTTATACAAATTATACATCTGCATAAAAATGTATTCAATGGCATGAGGTCATTCCAAGATTATGTGTGATTTTGATTTCATTACTGACATGATAGATGTGTCAGTTGATACACTATATGACCAAAACTATAGAAACGCTCTGTGGTCTGGGAATCTTTTTCCTGGTTTGGGCAATTCCCCTTAGTGCCAAAGAAGGGAAATATTAAAGCTCTAGGATACAATGATACTCTAGATAACAGTGAGCTTCCCGCTTCCCATCAACAGTTTGTTTTGGCCCTTTGGTTGGATGTCATTAATGTTCTTGTGTCTGAATCACATGGCTGAAATGTTTGGCGTCCACATATTGTTTGGCCATTTAGTGGAGGCAATTTCAGAAAGATTGTTCGTGAAAAAGTTTTCAAATTCCCCTGCCTGGGATAATTACACAGATAGTCATCACACATTGCCAAGCATCTAGCACTGCCTACTATTGATCTCTCTGACTCTGAAAAATATATTTTTTAAAGGTCAAGTAACAACATATTCAAGCGTCCTCCTTTGTTGGCATTGTCAAATGTCCCAATGGAGAATGTTGTCATGCCGGAAGTTTGGATGAAAAGTTCTAGTATGAAACAAAACATTGCCGCATCATGCTTTCCAATAGATGCATTCATCCAGTTTCCCCTCCTTCACAGAGGAGTGTAGATCTGTGTCTTTCCTGTCATTTTCCTACTATGGTACATTTTATCCGACTACAGCTGGATAAAAAGTCCTCCTGAATGTCCATCTCCACGTCACAACCAATCAAAACGGGAGGAAGAAACTTGTTACATTAAACAAAACCAAATACCAGCAAAAAAAATTCATGAAGAAATACTTTTCTGCCCATTTCTCCTAATTTCCATTTCCCCTATTTTCGCTCTCCTCGACCCTTTCACTCCAACATTTGTCCCTTCATGAGTATCTGCTGAATGTATTTCTCCAGATCGTCATGCTTGCTGCTGCTGTCGGGCTGCTTTCCAGCCACGTTATAATCTTCATTTCTCGTCACGGCGGGTGCCGCCGGTACTGAGTAATAGAATTTCTGTTGTGGAGGGATCACTGGCATTCGGGGAGGGGAGGAATGAGGTTTGGGGATTGGTAGCGGC
Organism: Percina caprodes; assembly: GCA_013375575.1. Taxonomy (NCBI): domain Eukaryota; kingdom Metazoa; phylum Chordata; class Actinopteri; order Perciformes; family Percidae; genus Percina; species Percina caprodes. Next base: position 6,664,246 of record JABXJD010000011.1, on the reverse strand, counting down.
TGAAAGCGGTAGCTGGAGTAGTACGGCCTCTGCTGGAGACCGGCGGGGGGATGTCTCAGCCGAGGTTGGACCCAGCTGTGGTAACGGCGCCTAGGAGGGAAGGAGTAGGTGTCATCCAAAGAATTGCCCAGGAAGTTGTTGTGGGTGAGAGCGGGTTTGGGGATGTAGTAACGGGGTTTGGGTCTGGGGGGAGGAGGATAATAGATGGGGTAGTAGTCTGGGTACAGCTTCCTCTGGTAGTAGGATGGGTATTTGTAGGGGTACAAAGGGTATCCAGTCCAAACAGACTTGGGGGATTTGAGCCAGAGGTCCTGCTTGATTGACAGAGGCTTTTGAGGTTTGGGCCAACGATTTGGACTGGCTAACAGAGGCTTTGAAGGTTTGTTCCAAAGATCCTGCGATTTGGTTTGCGATTTCTCCTGCAACCATGTTTTGAGGAGATTGACAGCTGGAGAGGGTTGCTTAGAGACGGGGAAGCTATTTTGACCATTCGGCGTCTGCGACGCAGAGAAACCATTGGTTGACAAGAAAGGAGACGACAGTAGTGTCGGAGGCCGTTGCCAATGAGACGCCGTCTCGGGCGGCACATCTTTCTTCTTCTTCTTCTCCACATCGCTGATGATGTCCACCACGTCGTCGGCGGGGAGGTGGAGCTTGTTGGAGATCTCAATCAGCTTGTCAATGGTCTGGGGGTCAATGTCATCCTCCTCCGTCACTTCCTGTTCCTCGTCGGACCGCTTGTCCTCGGCGGCGTTGGACAGAGACGCGCTATACTTCCTGTTCCCGTTGTTCTGTTTGACCATATAGCGCAGCAGCATGTCCGAGGCGATGTCGGCCAACTTCTCCTCCTCCATCTTGGCTTTCTGTGCCTCGGCCGCCTGCCTCCGCATCTCCTCCTGCTCCGCTTTAGCCCGAGCCTCCTCTTCCTCGGGACTCAACACCTCCTCTTCCTCCTCCGCGGGTTCATCATCTTCCATCGCTTCCTGCTCTTTTGGAAGCTGGGCTTGCACTGCGTTACCACCGGCGTAATTGTTGTTATGATCAAAGTCATCCATGAAGTTGCCTCCCCTGAATGTTGGGAAGTTCAGGCCTTTCTGTGTCTCCTCTTGCCATTTCAGTTTCTTCTTAGTCATGGCGAGGTTGGCGCCTTTGCTGATTGGTACGACATCATTGTAGCTGCTGTAGCCTCGGCTCTCTCTCTGGTTTCGCTCTGAATCGCCGTCCCTCTTAGTAGCAGCGTTTAAACGAGGGAACTCCTTCATCATGGTCTCGAGGTTCCTCAGCTCCTCTGGGCTGAGCTGCTCCTCCTCTTCATTGCTTCCTTGTCCGGGGATGTTTGGGGCGGCGGCCTGCCCGTTCTCCCCTCTTCCGTCTAAACTAGTGGGCTGCTCTCTTTGGACCTGGACTGTCTGACTCGTGGTACGACTGGTCACCTTTTCTGTCATCTTCTCCTCTTCCTCCTGAGCTCTCTTCAGCTCCTCTTCCTCCTTTCTTTCCCGCTCCTTCCCCTGCGCGGCCATCAGCAGCTCCAGCTCCTGTCGGCCATCTCTGTCTCTGTTTGCTCCTTCCGTCTCCATCATTCTCACTCCTCTGTAAGCTTCTTCTCTTGTAGCCTCCCCCGTCTCAGTCTTCATTTCTTCTCCATCCTTCATCCCATCGTTGCGCTCCCTTCCCTCCCTCCTTTCCCCTACCCACGAGTGATTCAGTGCCTCAAGTAAAACCGCCGCTAGTGTTTTGGGATCCACATCCTTAAAGAGCTCCTCTTCTTCCTCTGCCTCTTCTTTCTGTATTGATCCTGTCTCCGGATCCTTTGCAGGAGGCGTATCTCTGTGTGGGTAACTGACATCTCCAGGGGTGTTGATGGGATTGGGGGTGGACAGGTGGAGGAGGGACGCCCCCGTCAGGAGGACTAGAAGGCTAAGGGCACTTGAGGCATTGTGGTACCCAATCATGGTCACTCAGAACACGGTCGGCTGTGAGCTGTGAGGACGATCAGAAATGCCTGGAGGAGAGAAAAACACAGAAAAAAAAAAACATCTTCAGTTTCAATAAGTCTTTTAATTCTTGGCCTTTGGCTTGTGGCTTGACAGTAGCGTGCCACCCCCTCCCCCACCCCATCCAACCACAAGGTTGGCTATTCAATCCCAGGCTCCTCCGGTCACATGTCCCTGAACAAGACACTGAACCCAGAGATGATCCCTGGATGCTGTATTAGCTGTGCACTGCTCCTAATAGGCTTACTTGGGATGGTTTAAAATGCAATAATACAATTTCACTACATTGTAGTGTGTGTATGTGACAATTAAGGAATAACGTTACAGAGTGTGGACTGGAGAGATTGAATTTCCCCAAGGGGGATTAATTAAGTACTTCTAATATTAGTATACCCTGTAGTTAATATAATAATGCAGTAGTTTTTTTTTTAAATAAAGGTTCCCAGATAGTTACCTTTATTTCCCTCTCATGACAACACGGGAAAAGGATCACAGGCACAGGTGAAAATATCAATTTCAGGTGTTTCCTTAATAATTCCTGATTTGCTGAATCAAGAATAGTGCCAACTCGACTTCATCTGTCAAGCAGAGTAGGTAGATCATAATGCACTGTGGGATGTGCAGAAGCACTACATAAAAGGCTATTTTGCCGATATAGAAGGCTAATTTTACTTTGATAATTGATATTACGCATGCATGTGTGGCCATTCCTTGTTTTCCAAAAGGCAACACGCACATAGCCTTGTTGTCTACTCTCCGGTTTAAGATGTGTTTGGAGTGCACAAATGGGTCTGAAAGACCCCTGTGTGTCTGCAGGTCGCGCGCAACGCGATAATAATAATCAACTGCTCTTCTTTTTTATGGACCACCGTTGTGCTGCATGGCACCACGCCACTGTTTGCTGCAGTTACTTTTCACTGCAAAAAATAGTCAGTGCAATGCAGTCATTTAATCGTCTTTTTCTCAAGACAAGTAAAAAAACACAAACGCACCGGTCTCCATGAGTATTATTGGAGTGCTCCGCGTATCTACTGCACGCAGAATTTGACTTTGGCATACGCATTGCACGTTTTTTCAAAGTGTAAACCCGTGCTATGTGTACGCCTTTGGGTGAGACTGTGTTGGATTAAAGTATAGCAATAATATCAGCAAGAATTTTGGAAATCATAGTCTACTGTTGCAGATGTGATTGGAGACGCCCTAAACCATGTCGAAAATAAGTTAATTTGTGATGAAAAAAAACAATACTGTTACAAAAAACAACTAACATTTCCAGAGCCAATAACAGAGCAGATGATGTGTTGCAGCAGCAGTGGAGGTGGCTGGCTTGCAGGGGATGTGTGATGCGTGATGTGCCAAACACGCAGCGAATAATTTATCTCATCCTCCACACATAAATCCAAGCGATCAGCTTGGCTGCATCTGTCTTATATTCTCTCCTTTAAGTTCTTCTGGCCTGAGCAGGTCACACTACACTTCATAAGCAACAAAGCGGATTCACAATCTGCTTCTGCAGAGCCAAGAATCAAGACTAATCTGTCTACACAAAGCCACCCCTCCACCTCCAGGAACCTCCCCGCAGCCCACACACTGACAGACTGAGAACCCCCCAACAAACACAGGCGTGTTGTATGGAGACATTTTAGACAAACAAAAAGACAAAGGACTGTCCATCAGAATCAGTAACAGGGAAAAAAGATTAATTTCCAGGTAAGTACTACCTATAGGAATTTGCCTTGGTTGATGATGCATACAGAAAAACACATTTAAGCAATAATATGAAACATACATACAATAAACACAGAAACAAATAAATATAACATTGAGAAAGGAAAAAAAAGAGACTGTATGGAGGATGTGCAAAAGCATTTTCCCTGTCACTGCTTCTGTGGTATCATGACCTTTTTTAATTTTTTTATTTGAATGCACATAAAGGCAACCGTGTGAAGCAGCTTGGCTCTCCTCTATTTTGGTTATTTTTGGCAGAGCGAGTCATTGTGATGACGATTATTGTGGTGATGGTGGTGATGATGATGATGATGATGATGATGATGATGATGGAGGGGGAGGGGGAGGGGGGAGAAAAAGAAGAGGAGGACAATAGGGCCACCTCTGTGTTGACCATACTCGTCCAAGTAACAATACAGTCTGCCCCCGCACATTGGGCCGTAATTCACCGCAACATAATATAAAACCCCGCTCATATGTTTGTAACATAAACTTGACTGTGACATGTGTCATTGAATTGATCAATAAATAGATTATTATTATTATAGTAGTTTCTGCATCCACTATCAAACATTTTCCAAGCCAACAAGCAAACACCTCTTTTAAACATGTTGGACATTTTTGTTGTTGATCGCAGTGGTGTACATTTCTAATAATATAAAATGTCGCAGTATCGATAGCCAGTCAACCCAACTATCAGGGGGCAATATATGTGTATTTTAATTTATTTTTAGAGAATTTATTTATAGGTAGCCTAGTGCGTAAGTGGACATGGGTATGAGTGACGTGTGTGGGTGGGAGTATCAGTATATATATATATATATATATATATATATATATATATATATATATATATATATATATATATATATATATATATATATATAAATTTAAATTTTATTTATAGTATCAATTCATAACAAGTGTTATCTCGAAACACTTTACATTTACTTTGCAAACTGGATTGCTCCAATCAATATTTAGCTATGTGCAATGACAACGATCTGCCAATTAACATATGAGTATTGCCAAATAAGTTGCACTTACTTGCAGTGGCAGAGTGAGCAGGGGATTCCAGTTTCCCCTGCCTCGACACGTCACACTTCAGAGGCTGAAAGTGTCATGCACAGAACCCGCTGCCTGCACCGTGCGCCTCTTCTTCTTCTTCTTCTTCTTCTTGTTTTGGTTGCTGTGTGTAAATTGATGTGTAATGTTAGCCTAGGTGTCGTCACTTGTTGTTTTGTTGCTGATTTCTTTTCGCGCTCCTCTCCCGGGATTCCGCTGCCGCCTGTCCGTTCTGATGTCAGGACCACGGACAGCGGCCGCGCCGCTCTTATAGCTCCGCCAGTCCCGGCGCCACGTGACTCGTGCGTCAAGCCATCCCCATTGACGTCACCAGGCTGGGATTCATTCATAAGATTGCTCTGCCGCCCCTCCTCCTCCCCGCTTCCCTCCTTTCGAACCAATTAGCTGCAGTGCTCGAGCTGCTGAATGAACACAAGCTGCTGAATGAATTCGCAGATTCCTCAGCTTCCAACATGATCTTGTTTCTTCCTATCTTAACTGAGTCTCCTCCCCAGTTAAACACTGTATCGCCAGAACCAAAGATACATACAACGTTCATGCCAATACAGCCCCTTTGCTGGTCATCATGCTCTCTGAATCAGGAATCCCTTGCAGTGAGTCACCTCCCAAAGTTCAGCAAGCTGCTGCACGGTGTCTACCCACTCATTACACACAGCCTGGGGGTCAAGAAAAAAAAAAGAGGATGTGTTGGGTAGGGTGTAGTCTCCCTTTGCAAGACCATCCTCCACAGTACTGTGAAGGAAGGTCTGGTTAGTCCACACAGCATTCGGGGATAGGAGAAAAACATGTTATGGTTTATTGGCATTTCTTTAAATCAATCACAATCGTCATGGGCAGCGCTAAGATCTGGACGCAATGACGGGGCCTCTGCAAAGTAATCTCGGGAAGGAACTTGTTTTGGTGGAACATGTGTACGTTCAAAGGTTGTTTTAGTCGTGCCACAGAAAACTCAGATTGGACAGATAGTCTAGTTTAACACCAACCCAGAAGAAGGAGGAAGAAAACGGACATTGGCGGAAAGGACACGCATCCAGTGGAATTTTCTGTGGCACCGGAGCAATCCTGGAAGTGGAACATCAAGCACATAGACTAGGGAGGGTGTGGAGAGAGAACTGGATGAAATCAAGAGCACAGTGCTGCCCTGCAAAGGCAAAAGACTTTATCTGGCCAGGGTGTGGAACTGAGAAAATGACTTTAAAGTTTTTTTAGTTGTCCAGCTGAATGAATTACAGGAAGGACAATGTAAATCTGGCAATTAGATGTTTTAGTAATGCAATGGCAAAGTAATGTTGTGGCAAGAAAATGTTTGTTGTTGAGATGTACATAATTCCTTTAAATAGCAGGTTAAATTAAGTAATAATAATGAGAATATTTATATGCATAAATATATTTGCATGCAGAAAGGCACAAATGTGTCACCTAAAAAGTCACCAGAATGCAGAAAATGAAGCTTTTGGTGTTTTTTTTCTGGGGGACAACCCAGAAAACAAACACTTTTGCCAGAGGTAGAGATCTTAATTTGAACGTCAACAAGACACAACGTCATCCTACATCAGTTAGAGCACTTTTAAAAAGGCTTATAATTTTGATAAAATGAGTGCCAAAAAATGACTCATTTTGTCTAAAAGCAAAACAGGGACACTAACCACCATGTCAGTAATAGAAATGTGCAGTACTGTAGCATGTCAGTCCCTCTAAAACAGGGTTTCCCAAATGGGGTACGCGTACCCATATAGCTACTTTGGAGCACCACAGGGAAGTGGTGTGGTCTGTGTGATATCCTGTTATACGCAATATACCCACTAAGAAAACTCCAGGATTTCCATATACCCACTTAAAAATGCCCAATGACCCACAACAACATAATTTCCATTATTTTTTTGATATATTTTGAATTATCATCTGTTTTTCTTCTTCACATTGGCTAAATAAAGGTATTTCCACTATAAATTGGTGCATAAAAGCGTATCAGATAACAGGAAATTAAGTTGTTAATGCTCAAAACTTCCCTGGGTGAGGGCACCCTAACCCCCCACTATGATGTCACTATGATATGTTTATACAGGCTTTTCCCCCCCCAAAAAATGCTCTGCCCTGGTCAGTGGGTACTTGGCAAAGAGAATATTTCACAGGGGGTACATTATTGATAAAAGTTTGAGAACCACTGCTCTAAAACAACCGTTAGCGTGTGAGCTATGTTGTGTGGGGCCTATTTGGTCAAGACAGCATTTTTTTTTTTTTTTTCAACATATCTTACATATAATTGTTTTGTAACACTTTACGTAATGCTCACGTAGATCACATTATTATGCATTGCTGTGAACATTGTCTAGAGACGGAGATATTAAGAAATATAGGGCATTAGACAGGGCAGAAATGGAGTTAAAAATCACTACTGTGCACAGGACCTGACTTCAGGGAAATAAGAAGGGGGTTGTTAGGTTACAAATTAGGAAATATGGGGTCGTTTTTTCAGTTGTTTTGTGTTGTTTTTGTTCGCTATGTTATTTGTTTATTGTTTTTCAGTAGCCTAGCCAAGAAGAATATTCAGATTCTACACACTCCAAAACAGGTGGTGAAGAAGTTTCTTTTTTGTAAGAAGTAAGTCTAAATAAGTCTTTTTTTATTTTATTTTTAATATTATTAATAATTGTACAATATTAATAAAAACATTTATCATAACCACAATGTGGTTGTACAGTTGTCAAAAATGTTGTCAGTTTTGAGTTAGTAAGAAGTAGATTTTTTATATATTTTCTTAATGTACAATAGTGATACAAACAAGAAGAAGAAGAAGAAGAAGAAGACGAAGAAGAAGAGGGGTGTTACCCATAGACATGTAATATTATTATTATTATTATTATTATTATTATTATTATTATTATTATTATTATTATTATTATTATTATTATTATTATTATATGTCTATGGCGTTACCATCACGAATGTATTAAGAGAACGGTTACCATATGGATGTTACCACCTGAGAGGCGAAACTCAGGGCGAAAAGATAGTGCGCGCATGCTCACTAGAGGCGGAACTGCTCAGAGTATCAGGGAATGGGTTCAGCTCAACGACTCTGACACAGACATGCACTGACAACGTTAGCCGCTGTATATTAATTTACGTGGACCAGGCAGTGTAGACGAAGTGTTTGTTTGTAACGTCGTAGTAGCTTAAAACAATTCAAAACAAATGGTAAGTTAACGTTCCTGCTTATCTTTCTCCTAAAAAACGCCGAGGGGGCTAGGCGCTAAGCTAATGCTAGCAAGGTGTATGATTTCAGGAAGTGTCCCACCTGCGCTACCTTCACCTGGCTTCTGTCAGCATATAGCCTGCAAGCTAACAGGCCGTATAACAGCATAAGGTGGGAAATAGTCTTGTATATCTAACATACTGTTGGGGCTTTCAATTAGCGTGTGGCCTGTGTACTGCTATCTCTGTAACGTTATCTTAATGATATTCAGTTTATGTTAAAATTGAGCCTCCTCGTCGCAGGTAACGAGTTAAGGCCCTGGTATTAGTCGGTGTCAACAATAGAGGTGACAGTTAGATGGCTGTTACTCAACTGACTGTTTCTAGCTGCTTGCCAACCTACAGCTTGTTTGCACAGCAATCAGTTATTATCAGCTTAGAATGCAAAGCATATATTAATTTGACACTGTTGGCTATTATGACAATTGTTGCTGGCACTCAGATGTAGCTAACTTGGTTGGCGCAACAATATCTTTTGTTGTTTGATCAAGTTAAAATGTGTGTATACCATTTACATTCCAGTCTAGAGATGTTGGGTTTAATGTTTTTTTTTAAAGAAGATATAACACCCTGTGTAATTTTGATTAACAGAAAATGAGTTGTGTGTTCTGTTTTCTTGCTGTTCAAAAAGACAGTTTTAGACAGATATGCTAACAGCAGCAATGTTATGTTATGTTCATTGTTGAAAAAGCGTATCATCTTTAAATGTCTGAATCTGGACCTAGAACTGTGAAGTTGTAAATAAATCGTATACACTATGTCAGTTTTCTTTGCACCTCAGAAATGGGACATGTTTTTAAATAGCTGATCACTCAATATTTAGTTATCCTCCATCCAAGTGTCCTGCTGCTGTAAAACAAACAGGATCTACACCTCCCACACTGTCTCTTTGTCATTCAGACCGTACAGAGGTAAAGACATGTAGCAGGTGGATGTAAGTAAAGATCACTAGTAGATGATACAGTAGATTTATGTTGTGGTTGTGTGAGTTGTAGAGTTGTATTGAAGCTGCAATAGTCCCAGAGTCATTGTTGTTTATGTCAATGTTAAATTACATACATGTGCATGTTCAATTATTTATGTAAAATCTGAATATTATAATGAAATGGACACTTAATACAATATATTGTTAACGGAAACAACGTACACACATATAAACTATTTTAATGTTGCTGTGGGACAAAGTGAGACAAGCCTCCAATCAAATGTCATGTATGTAGATATTATGTTTATATATAATAACAACATGGATGGATGTTTTGGAACTTTTTATATTTATTGCTCCTCAACAGGCCACAACTTAAATTAAATGCTTGTTAATCACTATAACAAAAATAATATATAATCTACAAATATATATACACTCTTTGTAGTGCAAATAACGTGTGTGTGTGTGTGTGTGTGTGTGTGTGTGTGTGTGTGTGTGTGTGTGTGTGTGTGTGTGTGTGTGTGTGTGTGTGTGTGTGTGTGTGTGTGTGTGTGTGTGTGTGTGTGTGTGTGTGTGTGTGTGTGTGTGTGTGTGTGTGTGTGTGTGAGACCGAAGGCGTAGTGAGAAAGTGACAGCGATTAGCTTTGGAGCGAGTAGCCACTCTAGAGACTCTTGATGGCTACAAACTGTCAAGGCGAAGGTTGCAATTGATGAAGGCAGCCAAGGACTTGTAGCAAGATAACCTAACCTTCCTCTTAAATTTAACACTATATCCATTATAACCACATTCAGAATGTCCAATGTCTTACAGTTCTGTTATCAGAGAATTTCTCCCAAGTAAATGGGAAGGGCAATATTAGTGTTCTAAAACTGGAAAGTGGCAGTGGTTTAATCAGGCAGAGGGCGTTGAATGTGCTTGTGTAATTAAAAAAAAAAAAAAAGACTCAGAGAGGAGACTTTTTTTTTTTCTTTCTTCAGGAACAATAATTTCTCAACTATGTAAGGGCTTCCTGCGTCATCAGTTGACCACATTGGGCTAAAATGATAAAAACCTAGCACATTGTCCCCAGCCCTATCACTTTTCTAATTTATTGGCAGATAGATCAACATTTCATATATATTAAATCAAATAATGTCAATAATGCTTTCCCTTGTTTTGAATTGTCTGTGTCCCTGTATGTGTGTAGATGCGTTTCATGCTGCTTTTCAGCCGGCAGGGGAAGTTGCGTCTTCAGAAGTGGTACACTGCCACAGCGGAGCGCGACAAGAAGAAGATGGTCAGGGAGCTGATGCAGATTGTGCTCGCCCGCAAACCAAAAATGTGCAGCTTCCTCGAATGGAGGGACCTCAAGATTGTCTACAAAAGGTAAAGAAAAAGTCAAATCATAAACTCACAAAACGTTGCACTCGTTTCAACTGGCCAGCTAGAAGTGTCTCCCAGAAGTGTCCGTGTCAGTGATTTTTTTAACGAGGTACTTTATTTTTACATCATTCTCACCTTCTATTTCCTATATCATTGGCTGAGTGAGAATATTAAAGACATCACCTTAACCAGACAACTAGCCAAGAGTTTCATTTTGATGTTTAAATAGAATAGAATGCCTTTTATTGTCTTGGCAATAAAATGTTCCTGTCTCCCATTAAAGAAAAACTCTCATTCACTAGTCTCGCTTTGCTAGAGACTAGCCAGACCCTCTAGACTGCTAGAGGGTCTGCATTCACATAGCATTCCGGGATAAGAGAAAAACCTGCTCTGGTTTATTGGCATTATTTTAAACCAGTGCCAATCATCTTGGGCGGTGCTAAGCAGCAGATCAAGCAACAGTGCATCTGCAAAAATAGCCTCTGTAAGGAAATTGTTTTAGTGGAACATGTGTACGTTCAAAAGTAGTTTTTGTCGTGCAACAGAAAACTCAGATTGGACAGATAGTCTAGCTAGCTGTCTGGCTTTACCCTGCAGAGATCTGAGGCGCAGTTAACCTTAGTCCTCAGAAATCCACCAGAGTTTAGAATTACAGCACAAAGAAAGAGAAAGGTGACAGGACATCCTACCGAATAGAAGGACATCCGGCAGAATTTCCAGCAGAAACAGAGCAATCCCGGAAGTGGAACCTTGTGGATATGGACTACACATTCACATACTCGCACATTGTGATGCAAAAATAGCTGTTAAAAAAGGTTAAAAAAAAATCTTGGTAGATGTTGTCTGACGTTGCCGGTTGGGGGACTGATGAACAATGACAATAATAGTCACAATAAAGATAATGGAACTATGACTTGAAAGAGTAGTTGTAGTAGTTCATGGAGTAGCAGGGCGTTACGGGGTGTACCAGGGCGGTACACGGTGTTGCAGGACCACGGTGACAGCTGCATCCATGATTTAGGTGCCACCCTAATCCAATAAAAAATGCTGGGCAAAAAGACATAAGGACTCGGGGGAATAAGCTCTCCAGAGCTAAGTTAGTAACAAGCATTTTTGGGACAGGGATACTCACAGATGGAAAGAGAGAGAAGTTCCCCATCAGTCTAAAACTATAACAGCATAATTAAGAGCTGGTGAAAGGCAAACCTGAGCCAGTTCTAACCCCCCTGCCAGTCAGGCCACAGTCCAAACTAGAACTCCAGATTCTTTTAACTAGTTGGACTGTAATTAACTAGGGCACACACATCACAAGTGAGCTAACAAGAGAAAAGCAGTATCATCAGGGTTTTCGCGGGGTCTTAAAAAGTCTACAATTTTAAAATCAAAAATGTTCACCCTTACATATTTTGTAATTCTTTCGCTCGTTCAAATATAATTCTCTGTATATCTACAAGTAAGTATGACTCTGTGTCGCTTTTATTCAATTTGAATTCATATATTTACTTTGCAAGTACTTTTGTGAATCTACATTTAGGTGTACTTTTGTTGTGATATAGGTCCAAAATGTCATTCATTAAGGTCTTAAAAAGGTCTTAAATTGCTGTAACAGTTTATTGTTGCTTTCAAGTGCAACAATAAACTGTCATTGTTATACAAGGTGTATTCTTGTAAGTTGTAAATACAACATACCATGTCTTGTAAGAGTCTGTATGTAGTTATGGATGACAAAATAGTCAGATTAAAAATAAGACTTTGCACTACTCTGTTGGCAGGAAGAGAGGATGATATTGGATATTGATAATTCATAGGCTAATAAATTGCACATAGAGCTGCAGCTTAGCATTTTTAGATTAATCATTTAGTGTATGAAATAGTGAAAAATGCCCATTATGAATTTTCCCAGAGCCCAAATTGACATACTTCAATTGTTTGCAGTTCAAAACGCATAAATGGTTGAATTGTTTGATTTGCTAGCATACATGTACATGGCAATATATCAATATTGTGTTATAGCAGCTAGATCCAGGGTCTTCAACTTTTTTTAAGCCGAGGACCCCTCAACTGAATGAGAGATGGAGCAGGGAGGGACCCCCTAATACATCTTTTGTAGAAATTTAAGTTTCATATTAAACTGGGCCTTCAATTACATGTTGGGATACCTTTTTTTACATAGCATACTAAGCTATTAAAATGGCCTCATAATTGTTGGCATGATTTTATAAATCATGTATTCATGTTAAAACATATATGTGGCACAGTGAATCCTAAGGATTAACTGGATCTGTTGATGCCTTAGTGACTGCCTGACCTATAGGCCAGTAAGCCTTTCATCAATTGGGATTATATTTGCTAACCATATGTTGGATTCATGTTAGGAAACAAAATTCTTAAATCCGACTTGCAGCAGATTCTTTAGTTTGAGTGTGTCTACTCTTTACCTCCCACGGACCAATGAGAAGCTCTCCTCTGTTTGTCCGTGGGCTGAGCCGCATTTGATTTTAGGTGGGTGGAAAGGGTGAGACCCAGCAGTCCACCCTCATTGATCTAAACACACACACACACACACACACACACACACACACACACACACACACACACACACAGTGTGTGTGTGTCAGGGCTCATTACTGCAGAAGAGCAGAACGCAGAGGTGGGCTGAGTAAACAAAGCAGCGTGTGCGTGGGCAGGTGGGTGGGTGATGCGACGACCACAGAGGGATATCCTGCAGTGGAGATGGGCTGAGGGAACACCTCACTAGCAGTAGAAGCTCTGCCGTTTGCCAGAAACTTCCAGTTAACCCTTTTACTGCCTGCCATTTTGACTAATTAAATGTCAAATGTGCATCCACTGTTAAGTAAGTGTAAACGTGTGTAAAATCAGTTCTAAAATGCAAGATGAAGTAGAACTGCAATGATTAGTCCAACAATTTATTATTTTAAAGTAAAAGCTTCATCTTGCAATACAGATTGAATTAAAGTGTGCACAGGGCTGATATGTAAACCAACTTTTAATTAATTTCTTCACACACGAAAAGAGACAAAGGTGTTACTGTTCAAATATATATGTTAAATGCCCGTTCGGCTTTTTTCAGTTTTTTTTCCTGGCATATGAACTTGTTTTATGTAAATGGAATATCAATAAATACATTAATTCATTTTTATTTTAAAATTTCAAGATTATTTTTTGATTTAAATTAAAGAAAATTTCATTAAATGCCAAAATAAGGAAATGGAACAAAATTACCCTATCACTTTTCAAACTCAGTAACTTTTATTTGAATACATTTTATTTTAATTTAATTTATACTCTTTATTGATCCCCCATGGGGAAGTTACAATTTTCAATTTCAATAAAACACTGTAAAATGCTGCCGTATATAGGCTCAATAATGTCTGGGTTTATTAAGGCAAAGGTTAATGAACAAAAGGTGTTCTGAGGCAGGCAGGAAGGCAAAAGAAAACATAAACCACTTGCAAAACTGAAGACACGGAAGGCAAAACCACAAGGATGAAGAGATGCAGGGAATAACACCGGGAGAAATGATGATGAATCTACAAGAGACAAAGAAAGCACAGAGACTAAATACACAAGGTAATGAGAGACAGGAGGAACACATCAGGGCGGGGCAGACAATCAGGCGGGAAAACACAAAGCAGGATGTAAAGCAAGAAACACACACCGATGGAACAGGGTAAAATACGACAGAGAATACAGGAACACATGACCGTGAACCACAAGGAAACGGAATGAATTACTAAAATAAACTGGAAAAATCACAGCAGAAACCACATCATGACAAACAGATTGAATGGGAAGCTATTTCTAACGAAAAATGCTAAACATATAGTTTTAGGTTCTGAAATGTGGGTATATATATAATATATATTTTAGTCTTAGATTGTAGTATATTGGATAATGTTGGGTTTTAGACTGTTGGTTGGACAAACTGCCTTTTTAATGAAGTCATCTTTAAGGCTCTTGGATATTTTGATGTTTTATTGACTGATTAATTAAAAATAATTATGCAAAACTAGTAAACTACTACTAAACTTGCACTTTTTTTGTGCGGGGAAAGCATAACAGAAATCCCCTGATTCAACAACAGAAGGTGTGATTTTTGCAGTAACTTACATGGTTGCGGTGTTGTTACTGTGTCTTCTGGACAACCGTCTTGTTTACTTTGTGTGAAGGTGAAGTGCAGTAGACAAAATGTCAGCTGCTAGTTTAGTTATTTAAATAAACATATCTGCATGTGAATGCAGAATCTGAGAAAGAGACGAAAAGCCAGAAAAACATATTCAAGAGATGTACAAAGAGCTTTGGCATGAAAAGGCTTTGCAGGAAATTAGTAACGGAATGAAGGCATCAAGAAAGGCCATGAGCCAGAACCCCAGGAGCTGTACAAACAGTATGACGCACAACAGATTTGGGGGGAAACGTGAGCAGACAAAATGCTGAAATCCAAGAACAAATTCACACGGTGACCAGAAGGATCCAAAACATAAGAAAAAGTTGTTTTGACCGAAAACACAGAGCTTCTTGACAAATGTGAAGGTCTGTTAAAGCTCATATATAAAAACATCAAACTGTAAACAGTGGCTGGCACATGAAGAGGGAAGTTATTTGGATTTTTTGCAGTATGCAAGTCATGTTTTTCTGGCAATTCTGACCCACAATCCTTTGCTCAGCATATACAGTACAAGCAAGAGGGTCAATGTTCAATAGTACGTCCCGATTGTATGCAAACTGCATGCAACACTGCAGCAGTTTTAGTGTTAATAATTTGGGTAATGTATGTTTGTTAATTTGGGAGGTAAAAGCTCCTGGGCCCAAACAGTCCAGATGTTATGTTATTATATCAATATATGAGGCTAGATAACGTCAAGAATTTCATGATATCTGATTTTCTCCATATTGCCCAGTTCTAAACAGAAGTACTTAAATGTTGCCCAGCAGCGTCCATACAGTAAGTCCATTAGCTTGTTTCCTCTGAGGCAGCATCTAGTGGCGATTAAAAGGAACTGCAGCTCAACACTTTTAGCTTTGGGAAGACACAGTAGACACAATGATTGCTACTTCAGATGTCTGTATGTTTTCACTTGGTTAAAAAAGGGCGTGTTTTAGTCTTTTTTTCCAGCTCTGCCATGGAGAAGAATTCATTTTGTCCAAGACTGGGTACAGATTTTTAATACTTTTTAGGCACAGACTGAATTGCCTCTAAATTATCGAAAAATGCCTTGTTCAATACCCAATGAGTAAATCCCATCACCGTCAGTGAGCCAATAAGCTTGCAGCATGTTTCTATCAAGATCTATAATGTTTGTGATTGGCTGTCAAATGAAAGGTTTATGTCTTAATGTGTAATGTTACAATTTATTTTTGTTTTATAAAATTGGTTTTGAACTGGTATCAATGTCACAGTATTGGTAGTGGTGTCAAACGATACCCAACCCTAATTTTGTCAGATTTTATTGTATTGATTATATGTGTTGTATGTGTTTGTGTGTAATTGTATACAGGTACGCCAGCCTGTATTTCTGTTGTGCAATCGAAGAGCAGGACAACGAGCTGATCACACTGGAAGTCATCCACCGCTTCGTAGAGCTTCTGGATAAATACTTTGGCAGTGTAAGTCATAGATCCGTGAATCCCTGCGTTGTTCCTGCTCTGTTTGCTCTTTGTAGTTGGTTGTAGAATATTACAATACTATTACGTGCAATATATAGATAATAAAGTGTACTCAGTTGTGCTACTTTCAGTATTCTGCTAAAATACAACAAATTGCTTGTAGAATTTAAAGCAAACAAAAGGAAATCATTTCTAACCTTCTTTTGAACACATACACATGAAATAAAAGGCACCACTAAAAAGAAATTTTCTTTCAACTAACAAAAAACATCTCTATCGCGATAAATCGCAGCCTTTTGCTATGTGTGTATTGCGTCAGTTGATATTGCGATGATGATAAAATAACGATATATTGTGCAGCCCTAGATTTACCACTGCTAAAGTAATACAGTGGTGTGAAAAAGTGTTTGCCCCCTTCCTCATTTCCTGTTCCTTTGCATGTTTGTCACACTTAAGTGTTTCGGAACATCAAACCAATTTAAACAATAGTCAGGGACAACACAAGTAAACACAAAATGCAATTTGTAAATGAAGGTGTTTATTATTAAAGGTGAAACAAAATCAAAACCATCATGGCCCTGTGTGAAAAAGTGATTGCCCCCTAAACCTAATAACTGGTTGGGCCACCCTTAGCAGCAACAACTGCAACCAAGCGTTTGCGATAATGTGCAATGAGGCTTTTACAGCGTCCTGGAGGAATTTTGGCCCACTCATCTTTGCAGAATTGTCATAATTCAGTTACATTAGAGGGTTTTCGAGCATGAACGGCCTTTTTAAGGTCATACCACAACATCTCAATAGGATTCAGGTCAGGACTTTGGCTAGGCCACTCCAAAGTCTTCATTTTGTTTTTCTTCAGCCATTCGGTGGTGGACTTGCTGGTGTGTTTAGGATCATTGTCCTGCTGCAGAACCCAAGTTCGTTTCAGCTTGAGTACACGAACAGATGGTCGGACATTCTCCTTCAGGATCTCTTGGTAGACAGCAGAATTCATAGTTCATTTTATCACGGCAAGTCTTCCAGGTCCTGAAGCAGCAAAACAGCCCCAGACCATCACACTACCACCACCATATTTTACTGTTGGTATAATGTTCTTTTTATGAAATGCAGTGTTCCTTCTACGCCAGATATACTTGGACACACACCTTCCAAAGAGTTTCACTTTTGTCTCATCGGTCCACAGAATGTTGTCCCAAAAGTCTTGGGGATCATCAAGATGTGTTGTGGAGAAATTGAGACGAGCTTTGATGTTCTTTTTGCTCAGCAGTGGTTTTCTCCTTGGAACTCTGCCATGCAGGCCATTTTTGCCCAGTCTTTTCCTGATGGTGGAGGCATGAACGCTGACCTTAACTGAGGCAAGTGAGGCCTGCAGTTCTTTGGACGTTGTTGTGGGGTCTTTTGTGACCTCTTGGATGAGTCGTCGCTGCGCTCTTGGGGTAATTTTGGGCGGCCGGCCACTCCTGGGAAGGTTCACCACTGTTCCATGTCTTCGCCATTTGTGGATAATGGCTCTCACTGTGGTTCGCTGGATTCCCAAAGCTTTGGAAATGGCTTTACAACCCTTTCCAGACTGATAGATCTCAATTATTTCTTTCTCAATTGTTCCTGAATTTCTTTGGGTCTCGGCATGATGTGTAGCTTTTAAGGATCTTCTGGTGGACCTTACTGTGTCAAGCAGCTCCTATTTAAGTGATGCCTTGATTGTGAACAGGTGTAGCAATAATCAGGCCTGGGTGTGGCTAGAGAAATTGAACTCAGGTGTGGACAACCACAGTTATAGTATGTTTTAACAAGGGGTGCAATCACTTTTTCACACAGGGCCATGATGGTTTGGATTTTTTTTTACCTTTAATAATAAACACCTTCATTTACAAATTGCATTTTGTGTTTACTTGTGTTGTCCCTGACTATTGTTTAAATTGGTTTGATGTTCCGAAACACTTAAGTGTGACAAACATGCAAAGGAACAGGAAATGAGGAAGGGGGCAAACACTTTTTCACACCACTGTATTACAGAGTTAAGTGAGAGGGTTCCCCCCCAATAAAAATGTGAAGACTTAAAACCTTGCTGTAGCAAACATTGATGCTCTGTGTTTGTGTAGGTATGTGAGCTGGACATCATCTTTAACTTTGAGAAGGCCTACTTCATCCTCGATGAGTTCCTGATGGGAGGAGAGATCCAGGATACGTCTAAGAAGAGCGTCCTCAAAGCCATCGAACAGGCTGACCTACTGCAGGAGGTGCCCTGGCCTTTAGGCTTCACTTCTCTTTCTATACCAGTTAGCAGATTATCACAAACACAATGGAACATACACTACCGTTCAAAAGTTTGGGGTCACCCAAACAATTTTGTGTTTTCCTGAAAAGTCACACTTATTCACCACCATACGTTGTGAAATGAATAGAAAATAGAGTCAAGACATTGACAAGGTTAGAAATAATGATTTGTATTTGAAATAAGATTTTTTTTACATCAAACTTTGCTTTCGTCAAAGAATCCTCCATTTGCAGCAATTACAGCATTGCAGACCTTTGGCATTCTAGCTGTTAATTTGTTGAGGTAATCTGGAGAAATTGCACCCCACGCTTCCAGAAGCAGCTCCCACAAGTTGGATTGGTTGGATGGGCACTTCTTGCGTACCATACGGTCAAGCTGCTCCCACAACAGCTCAATGGGGTTCAGATCTGGTGACTGCGCTGGCCACTCCATTACCGATAGAATACCAGCTGCCTGCTTCTGCTCTAAATAGTTCTTGCACAATTTGGAGTTGTGTTTAGGGTCATTGTCCTGTTGTAGGATGAAATTGGCTCCAATCAAGCGCTGTCCACTGGGTATGGCATGGCGTTGCAAAATGGAGTGATAGCCTTCCTTATTCAGAATCCCTTTTACCCTGTACAAATCTCCCACCTTACCAGCACCAAAGCAACCCCAGACCATCATATTACCTCCACCATGCTTAACAGATGGCGTCAGGCATTCTTCCAGCATCTTTTCATTTGTTCTGCGTCTCACAAACGTTCTTCTTTGTGATCCAAACACCTCAAACTTGGATTCATCTGTCCACAACACTTTTTTCCAGTCTTCCTCTGTCCAATGTCTGTGTTCTTTTGCCCATCTTAATCTTTTTCTTTTATTGGCCAGTCTCAGATATGGCTTTTTCTTTGCCACTCTGCCCTGAAGCCCAGAATCCCGCAGCCGCCTCTTCACTGTACATGTTGACACTGGTGTTTTGTGGGTACTATTTAATGAAGATGCCAGTTGGGGACCTGTGAGGTGTCTGTTTCTCAAACTAGAGACTCTAATGTACTTATCTTCTTGCTCAGTTGTGCAACGCGGCCTCCCACTTCTTTTTCTACTCTGGTTAGAGCCTGTTTGTGCTGTCCTCTGAAGGGAGTAGTACACACCGTTGTAGGAAATCTTCAATTTCTTAGCAATGTCTTGCATGGAATAGCCTTCATTTCTAAGGACAAGAATAGACTGTCGAGTTTCAGATGAAAGTTCTCTTTTTCTGGCCATTTTGAGCGTTTAATTGACCCCACAAATGTGATGCTCCAGAAACTCAATCTGCTCAAAGGAAGGTCAGTTTTGTAGCTTCTGTAACGACCTAAACTGTTTTCAGATGTGTGAACATGATTGCACAAGGGTTTTCTAATCATCAATTAGCCTTCTGAGCCAATGAGCAAACACATTGTACCATTAGAACACTGGAGTGATAGTTGCTGGAAATGGGCCTCTATACACCTATGTACATATTGCACCAAAAACCAGACATTTGCAGCTAGAATAGTCATTTACCACGTTAGCAATGTATAGAGTGTATTTCTTCAAAGTTAAGACTAGTTTAAAGTTATCTTCATTGAAAAGTACAGTGTTTTTCCTTCAAAAATAAGGACATTTCAATGTGACCCCAAACCTTTGAACGGTAGTGTATTTGACTGTTTTTTTCCACTTAGAGTGACTCAAACCAATTAATCAATTATCAAAATTGTGACTAATTTACTAGTTGACAACTAATTGATTAATCTTTGCAGACCTAGTAAATTATGCCATTGACCTGTGTTTTTTAAATACCAGGAACATTTCACTGAAATTCTATTGATGTTAGCGGGGTGTGTCTTTATTTCAGGCTTGGCGTCTTCTGTAATACTCTTTAGAAAGCCCTGACAGCAAAATCATTTATTTTATTGCAGATTCTTCTATTGTTTAACGGGGACATATTATGGTTTTCTGTATTTTCTGTCATATATACAATGTCATAATGTCATATTCTCCTGTTAAATGTGGCCAAAACTTAAAAAAAAAATGAGGTAAACATATTGTAGAGATCCTCATGATCGATTATTGGTCTGGTTGGTTGAAGGACTATCCAATTGCGAACAGAGTCATTTGAAATGTGCCCGTTGGTCATGCCTCTTGTACAGAGAGAATACAGCTCAGACTCCCCAGACCAATGCTCAATCTCAAATCTATTGAGCTTGGCTTGGTCTGGTGATAGCCAGACTAGTTCAGAATTCATCTAAATTGTCTATTTATTTATTTTTAGTTCTACAGATGCAGTTTCTTCCTCAATTTATTTCCCATAGTTCATTAGCTCCTCGAACTATATGGTCAAAATGGAGGGTTTTAATTGGACACTGCCTGATTACACAATAGGTGGAGAAGATTATGGATCTAAACAGACCTTCAGCTTTCAGTGAATGGCAGTTTTTTTGAGTGCTCAGAGCCACAGACACATTTTGGTTGCTACTAAAAAAGTAGTGAGGTTTAATATCCTACCTTAGATGGTCTCTGGCTGCCATAGACTGCATTATGTTTGTTTTGCTATCGACATTTCTGAATGTTTAACGGATGCATAATGCCATAATGTCACATGATTTGAAAAAAGTGACTGTAGTGGTTTGATGTTGTTTTTTAAATGAGTCCTTCATCCTAATGACTCTGTGTTTCTTTTTGACAGGAGGATGAGTCCCCCAGGAGTGTGTTGGAGGAGATGGGCCTGGCGTAGTACACAGCAGCCGTGTGAGAGACTATAGATATCTTAAGGCGGAGGGCTGGTTGAGAGGGGTGGGGGGGGGGACACAATCTGGGATTGAACATGCTTGGACTGACGGCGTTGGTTCTGTGTATCTTTGGCTCTGGCGACTGCTATACAGTGTTTAACTAGGGAGGAGACTCAGTTAAGAATGGAAGATCCTTGCTGTGTGTGTGTGTGTGTGTGTGTGTGTGTGTGTGTGTGTGTGTGTTTTCATGGTAAAGAATTAACATGTCACCCAGTGCAACAGTGTGACTTAATTTTAATTTAATTTTAAGCTTTGAGGGCCAGAGGAAGATCTTATCAGGCTTTTAGTGCGTTGTATTTATACTCGGAAGTCGGAAACACGCCCCCTGAAGTTGGATTTAGAAATTATTTGCACTTCTGTCTTGTGTTTCATTAAACCAACCGTACACAGTCCTGTGGACATGTTGCCACGCAGTTTGTATGCACACAACAAACAGCGTAATGCGTTATCAACTGGTCAGAAAAATGTAGATTACAACTTTTTAAAGTAAAATTCTGTGCTTATTCAATCCGATTTTTATAACAGCTTTTGCCATCATTCCGCTTGGTTATGTGTGTGATAACATGAAACAAGGAAAATAGCAAACTGAATGTGGGTTCCTCCACTGAAGTGTGTTCTTACCAATATAACAGGTGTGTCACACAGGAACCGGGTTAACATATTTTCAGTCATGACAGCAGAAGTTGTGTTCAAATAGTTATTCTCTTTAATTTGCAGCACAGTGGCCAATGGTTAGCACTGTGGCCTCACAGCAAGAAGGTACCTGGTTCGAACCCTGGTTGTCCCGGGCCTTTCTGTGTGGAGTTTGCATGTTCTCCCTGTGTCTGCGTGGATTTTCTCTGGGTGCTCCAGTTTTCCCCACCACTAAAAATATGTTTCCCTCCCTCTCTACCAAGCTGATGTGTTGAGCGTCTGGTGAGCCCCCCACCCTCCCTATTATTATTATTATTATTATTATTATTATTATTATTATTATTATCATAATCCTCTAATTCTAATAATCCTGAGGTGTTGTCAAAACATCCCTCTCAATATGTTATTACAGTTATGTGAACTACACTTGTTGTTTTAATTTTCTCATAAAGGCAGAGTTGTACTGTTGGAAGTTATTCCTATATTGGTGATTGGCCCGTCTTTCAGTGGGCCCAGTGGGGATGGAACTGCATTGTGGATTGTGAATAATGAACCAAAGACATTTTGAGATTTGCATCACAGCCTTGTTTACATATTAGCCATGCATATGTACCACAAGTGGACTGATGTACCAGACGAGATGGAAATGTCAAGTCTGTCTTATGCAAGTTAACACAGTGCAACGGAGAGTTTTCCTCCCAGACAGCAGGAAGCAGCCACTGAGGCAGGTGGGTGGGGGGGTTCAGCTGGTACTACTGACTGGTACTACTGTTGGGACTGAAATTCCAAGGCAAATAGAATAAACTGAATTTTAGACAATGGTACATGCTTTTATAATGTTTAATCATTTTGAATGTGGTGTTGTTACTGATGTTTGTAATCTAAATTTGGTATCTGTTTGAAATGGCATCTTTGGCAAGATGAGCAGCCACTGCTAGAGTAACGGAGGTCAGTAAAGGTAAAGAGCAGGATCACATATGAATGTTCTTCCTGCAAGTGGTGCTTTGTTCAAATTGGTTAAGGCCAGGTCAGACCAAAGATTTGCGACGAGACAAAACAGTTTTAGAACATTGCCACGGTCTGAACCGGCCCATCTCAAACTTGACTCAAACCAGCTAATGGCTGGTCAGGTCTCCAGAGGCTGGTTTTAGAACGTAAGGGACGTCGCCTTTTTCAACAGCCAATAGAGAAGTCAGCTGGTTAAGTCAGCTACAAACTCTAGAAATGTAATAATCCATAATCTATTTTATTTCTATGTTACAAACTGTCAACTGGTTGAAACCGAGTTTTAGACCGTTTTGTCTCATTACATTGTTGGAACTGGCAGGTCTTTGGTTTGGACTGGGCTTTAAAATGTCATTTAATTCAAGCAAAGCGCATTTCTTAAACAGTAAAATGCCTGCAACCAATTTTGAGCATATTCTTGAGCATTCTTGGCCATGGTCACGGTGGCTCCATACCTCAGGTTTCAGGTCAGGGTTTAGTCTATCAACGCGCTGTATAAATATTGTTCCCTTGATGAAGTGGGAAAGATGTTTTGTTTTGTTTTCTATCTCAACTTGCCTTCGTTTGAATTAGTCCAGATCGGCTTGTAATCAGACAAATCATTTAGTGTCGGTGTCCAAACGCACAAACCTCTTATGACGATGCTCACACGTAGGGTTGGGGTTTGACAGCATTTTATTGAATCTGCATCCAGAATTGACTCCACTCTTTGAATCAAAATCTTTTTCGTATACATTAGCCTTCAAGATTTGTAACCAAATTTACAAAAATAATCAAAACCCAACTTGTGTAATCTACTTACTTTGTAAAACTTGTTTTCTACTTTCTTGATCCAACTACTGGCAGTCAGACTGTTAAACTGACAAACTGAAACTATTGACATGATGTAAATGAATGTTACGTTACATTTTTTGAGTCAGTTAACATAAATTGGCCTCAGTTGAAATAATCTGTTGCCGATAAATATGATAAATGTTTATAATTTTAACTTGCAAGACCAAATATTCTGGAACTAGATCCAAAACAGGCACAGCTATCAGAGCCCAACTCTACTCACACCAATAATGCAGAGTGCAGGGTTTCCTCCAAAAAAGTTAAGCCTGGTGGCAAGTGTCTTTGTTTTTTTCCCATCAAGGGCCCGACTGGGGACCAGATACAAACTGATGGCAGCCTTAATGTAGAGCCCAATAGTTTCTGTGATAACAGAATCATAGACAGATTTAGGAAATTAAGAATGTAAAAAAGCTATAGGACAGATTCCATTGGACCCTACATTAAGTCAGCGCTAAAAGCTAACTGGAGATGTCAAACTATGACTATGTTTCCAACCAAGCTGCCCCACTGTAACTGCAGTTTAAAAAAGTCTTTAAAAAAAACATTACAAAATCATTCCCAGTGGCTTAAGGGGCAACCAAGGCCCGGTGGGCCACCAGGCCTGCAATACACTGTGGGAAACCCTGGCGTCAATATTTGAACTGTATGTTGAATTTACTTTGTGTGTTTGTGTACTGCCGTGATCTTATGCATGACATGTTTATTTTATAAAAGGCTGTGGACCGGGACGAGTATGTTACTATAAAGTTCTTTGCAATCAGATGTTGGGTTTGTGCAAACACTCAGAATATTGCCATCATATAAAGTGGGGCAGTTCTCTTCCTAGAAAACTATTCAGGAAAAAAAAATTATTGCAAGTTGCAATTTGTTTTTCAAATTTCAGCAAACTTTCTTGAAATTGATATATCTGACATATTCATAAAA
The DNA here is from genome assembly GCA_013375575.1 of Percina caprodes. Taxonomy (NCBI): domain Eukaryota; kingdom Metazoa; phylum Chordata; class Actinopteri; order Perciformes; family Percidae; genus Percina; species Percina caprodes. Next base: position 6,639,807 of record JABXJD010000011.1, on the reverse strand, counting down.
TCCTATTTCTTACCAAGCTCCTAAGTTTTCTATTACCTCCCCACAGACTGTTGGTTAGAGCTAGGCTGTCTCTACAAAAGCCTGTTTGTCTTGAGGTTACTATTGATGCTGTGACAATGGATCACTGTCAGTGCTTTCATAAAACTTTCATCTAAAATAGGGCTCGGTGATGTGCTACCTTAGGATGAATATATGAATGATCATTTGATTCCGCTGAAACAGATTTTTTTGGAAACCATTTTCTTTGAAGTTACATCTCAATATTAATTCCAGATATTGTTTCAGTGGCTGTCACTGACTAGGGTTTTCTAACATTTTCCAATAATCCTAGAGAGAAAATTCTTCCTTGTATTGCTTCAAAATGTATGCATGTTTTTTTTTTTCATTCATAATATAATGTCCTCTCAGGAGTTCTGGATAGACATCTCCTGATTTCTAGGAAATACATTTTCTGTTTTCTGCTCTGATGTGACCTGCTGATCATGTTGCTTGCTTATTAAGAAAGTTTCTGAGTAAATATTGGACTGCAACACTATGTTCTCTAAGAAGAACTACATCCTCAAATGTGACTAATGTGCAGGCGTACCTCCTGTGTATATAAAAAAAAAAAAAAGGCTGCAGGACGTTGAGCCTGAACCTGTCTCAAAGAGTCAGTTCGACCACAGCGCCGTTGTCTGTACACAGCAGTGACTAATCCCTTATTTTCCTCTGCTCAACTCTGAATGTCTGTGTTAAGGGCTCACTGTGTGATCTGATTGTTTTCTGTGTCAACATGTGGTGGAACAACTGGGGGAAAAACACAAAGGGTACCATATGTTTAACTACTGCAAAACAAAGACACCAGATTGTAGCTGATATGTGCTGAGCAGCTTTAGAGGCAACATGTTTGACTTCTGAGATTCAGTATTTCTATGAACATGTTAGAAATCCTAATTTTAAGTGTTGCCTTTTCTTCACACTTTTAATTTGAATCTCACAATTTAAATATTAGGGGGGTGCAAAAAAATCGATTTGTATTCTAATCGCTATTCAACCTCTACCAATTTAAAATCGATTCATAGAATGCCAAAACATTTTTTTTATTGTATGTCTACAATAATCGATGGATGGATGGATGGATAGATAGATACTTTATTGATCCCCAACGTTAAATTCAAGGTCCCTGTAGCTTACACACATACACACACATTCATCATAAGGATGTTAAAAACAAAACAAATCCACATGAATAATATGGATATGTATGAATGAATGCATGCAAACATACATACATACATACATACATGGGAAAAGTAGTGTGAATCTTTTTTTAATTGAGAATAGTTTTTGAATCGAAAATTGGAATTGAATTGTGACATTTTCAGAATCGTACACCCCTATTAAATACATATCGCTCTTGTGGGTGGCCCTAAATGTCCTTGTTTGCTTAAAAAAAAAAAAGATAAGTTGACTGACCACGTCTAAAAGCAAACAAGTTCTAGCATCCATCTGGCTGCGTACCGCTCCCACTGCCTTCCCGATCTCTCTCCAACGGTTTATTTTCTATAGTCATGATGCAATAATGGCTCACACTTTCAGACAGTGTCTCTTTTGAAGGCATTTCTGTTGGTGTACAACACACATGAAATGACAGAGGTAACATTCACACCTCCACACAACTGGCCCTAGTCTGTTTTATAAAGTTAGCAGAGATAATGTTCTGATTTTGCCTTTTAGAAAGTGGCTTCCAGATGTTTGACGTTCTGATGAGCACTTTGTTTGAAGAGCCCCTATTATGCTTTTTGGAATTTTTCCTGTCATTTAGTGTGTTATATAGTTATTTGTGTATGTGACAGATGTATCAAGTACAAAAAAACATTTCACTCCAAATGGAGCTTTCTCTCCCACAGACAGTAATTTTTCTTAGCTGTCTGAAACGCCTCGTGAGTGGGCCAGCTGACCAATCAGAGCAAACTGGGCTTTTCAGGAAGATGGACCAAGAGCTCAGACAGTGTTTCAATATGACACTGAAAGGAGTATATTAGGGGCTCTTAAAAGCGTTGTTATCCTCCTCACATATTTCTGTACATTTGAGCACACACCCTCCTAATGTTTTATCATTAACCCCGGCCTCTGCTGCCCCTTTCTTCCTCCAAAGAGACTTTGAATAGTGTGTTGAATGTGTTTTTTTTCCTGTCTCCATTGGGTGAGTTTGTATTTAATGCCCAGTTTGAACTTTGTGTTTGGTTAATCGGCTCATCATATGCAATGACTTAATCAATTTGGTGGTTGTCTTCATAAATCTGTTGTTCATAAATTGGTTCTTGTGAAAGAGAATGACGCTTTGATTTGAAATCTCTTGTTAAAAGTTGTTTGGAGGAAGAGAGGACGAGACAGTGAATGGTTTACAGAGCTGTCAAGGGGCCCTGGTGTAGGAAAGTAGAAGCTCAGTAATGCAGGCTAAAGGGACTATGTGTGTGAATGTAATTTTATAAAGAAATAAACCATTTTAAGCTTAATGAAATGGTGTCCTGATGTTTTGGAAAAAGATGTTTTGGAAAAAACAGATATTCCAAAGTCATTATTAAAGGTACAGTTGGTAACTTTTTTTTTATTTTAAATAGCAATTGGCAATTACAAGTTCAAAACCTTTCTCAGCCAACAAGGAAGCAACCGAATCGTCGAATTCAAAGCAGCATTGGGTGGGTTTCAGGCAAAGTCCCAGCTGAAAAGGTTGCGTCAGTAAACACGGCGGTTATTTGTGTGATGGAGCTGTGCATTCGCAGCGTCATGGAAACAAACCGCGGTGAAGTGCGTGGAAAGGCAGAGTTACTAACTAATGCCGGGGCCGTTTTTTGATCTCAGTCCGTCACTGCTCAGGAGACTAGTGAAATGTTGTGTATATGTTCCATTTCCACTGTTTAGAAACGAAAGCCCGCTCCATTTTTCTTTTTCAGTTTTCGCGTTGTCTCGTGCTGCTTCTTCTCCTCCGGGAAAACACGACCGTGATGCATTGTGGAATACAGGAGTTAAATGTAAGGTACTTGTATGTACGCTCAAATTAGCAGTGCATCGTGGAAATTTTACAGTGGACTATATAGTGAATGATATTAACTGTAGAGAATTCGGGGGGTCACGTGACCGAGATCCGAGATGGCAGCACAGTGAAGAACTCCGACGACAGTGTTTGAAATTTTCTTTTAAAACCCTTGTAAAAGTTATAAGTAAGGCTCGAAACATACGACACTGATATGTCTAAAGCTTCGTCTATGAAACAGTGCGAAATTTGTTCAAAAAGACGCAAGGCAGCCACCAAAACAACATCGAGTCCAACGTGCGGTGAAGAAGCTAATATGGCTAGCATAACTGAGGTGTTGGAAGAGCTAAAGTTACTCCGGTCGGATTTTGGAGTCAAGCTGGATAGTATAGATGAAAGACTGACTGGAATGGCGAGCGCTATGACTGCACTGGAGGCTAAAGTGTCTGAGGTAAAACAAGACCTATTAAACCAGGCGGCTCATATGGAGGAGGCCGAAGCTCGCATTGCCGAAGTAGAAAGTTCGCTTGAAAAGCCGATACAACGTTGACTTCAGCTATGAAACGAATCATGCTCCTTGAGGCCAAAACAGATGATTTGGAAAACCGAGGAAGGCGAAAGAACCTGCGTGTCTTTGGCATTCGAGAAGGAGCGGAGGGAAGACAACCACTTTTTGACTTTATTAGCAACATGCTACCGAAGTGGCTGGAGCTTGCTCCGGACAAGTCATTCACATTGGAGCGGGTCCACCGCACACTGGCTTCCGGGAAACCTAACCAGGGAAGAGCGGTTCTGATTCGCTTCTTAAAATTCCCGGAGAAGGAATTTGTGTACCGAGAGGCAAGGAAAAGAGATATTATGCAAGATGGGGTCAAAATAACGTTTGCACAGGATCTATCTGCGGAGACGGTACGGATAAGACGCGGGTTCCACCCCGTGGTGAAGCTGTTTGTCGACATCGGTGCGTTCCGCGGATTCCAACACAACCCCTGCAAACTTCGGATCCTCCACGATGGAAAGATTCATCTCTTCTCAACACCTCAAGAAGCTGAACAATTTTACAAGTCTCTTCCAAAATAAGCACAGCGGATGCTTTCGATCAGTGAGTCATGAAGGACAAGCTGGTTAAGAAACAGGTAAACCGATAAGACATTCTGTGTGGCTATTCCTGCTCCAATAGAACTGATCAACCACAGGAACATAAGCAGGATAAGTTCTATGTTAGTGGGCAGTTCATATAAACATAGCTGATTGCTGTTATGTGCTCACGTATTCTAAGTCTAATTTGAACTGTTTTGGAATTAATGTTAAAAGTTAAGCCTTAAATAAGTTACTACTGTTCTATCAAGGGTTAATGGTATTATTTTATATTTATAGCTGGATACTGTTAGCTGTGTGGAGTTTTGGTGAGGTCACGTTGACTGGTTGCTCCTCAGTAGTGTGGATCAACGTCCTCCATATGCTTGGTTCAAGGAGGGGAGGCATTTCAGACAAGGAAATGCAAAAGTTCAGTCGGGGTTGTTCATGACGAGTTCTGTGTCTTGTATGGTTGAATGTGTGAATGTATGTACAAACCTGCACTTTCAGTACTATCTTTATTTTAATTTAACAGTATATTGAATAATCTGATATGGAGAAGACAACCAAAGGAAATGTTTTGAATATCAAAATCACAAGTTGGAACGTCAGAGGAATAAGAAAACTAACTAAATTGAAACAAGTATTAGACCGACTAAAATATTTGAAATCTAAAATAATTTTTCTACAAGAATCTCATTTAATTGATCCAGAGATACATTGGATAACCAAAAGATGGCCGGGTCAGGTGTATCACTCTTCCTTTACTAGTCACGCCAGAGGAGTTATTATTCTTATACATAAGTCAATACCATTTCAAATTATAAGGTCAATAAAAGACCCTTATGGGAGATATATTATTGTGCAGGGACACATCTCAACTTTAAAACTAAATTTGATAAATATTTATGGACCTAATAATGATAACCCATTCTTTTATGAAAATTTATTCTTAACCTTGTCAACCCTGGAGGGACTTTATATCATTGGAGGGGACTTTAATTGCACCCTAAACCCAAGTCTGGATAAATCTACTCAAATTGATACCAGTCATACACAAACCAGGAAAATACTCCTGAATTATATGAAAGATTTAAGAATAAATGAAGTATGGAGAACAAGGAACCCAAGTAGCAGGGAATTTTCATGTTATTCAAGCTCACACCAATCCACTCGCGTATTGATTATTTTCTCATCTCTGTGGAGCTGTTGTCCCACGTGGAGAACTGCTGGTATAACAGTATTGTAATTAGTGATCATGCTGCAGTGTCCCTGGAAATTAAAGTAAATAAGATTGATCAAGGGGTGAAACGATGGAGGATGCAGACACTTCTGCTAAAAGATTCAAAATGTATTACATTTATAGAAACTTGCATCGACAAATATTTTGAAATGAATAAAGATGAAACAACAGCTAGTATTAGATGGGAAGCTTTTAAAGCTTATATTAGAGGAGAAATCATCAGCTATAGCAGTAATAAAAATAAACAAAATAACCAAGAATTAAAATCATTAGAGAGACAAATTAAATCTAGCGAAGCAGAACTTTATCAGAGCAATGATCATTCAAAATTACATAAACTGACTGTTTTAAGAACCAAATATGATAAATTAACGACAGAGAAGGTGGCGAAAAACTTAATGTGGACTAAACAAGCATTTTATGATCAAGGAGAAAAGGCCGTAAATTATTGGCTTGGAGGATAAAACGGATGCAAGCAGAAAGAACAATTAACAGCATAAAATTAAAATCGGACATTTTAACTACAGACCCTTCAGAAATAAATGAAAATTTTAGAGAATTCTATAAAACCTTGTATAAATCTGAATATTCTGGAGACGAAGAAACACAAACCGCATTTCTTAATCAATTAAAATTCAAAACACTTTTAGAGGAGGAGAAAACAACTCTTGATAGTCCTTTAACAGTGAAAGATCTAACTGAAGCAATAGACAGCATGAATAGCGGTAAAACACCAGGTCCTGATGGGCTTCCAATAGAATTTTATAAAGCATTTAAAAATAAATTAATCCCACCACTTCTCAACATGTATGAGGAATCATATAAAGCTGGAATACTCCCAGAATCACTGAGGTTAGCTACAATAACTCTTTGCTAAAACCAAATAAACCCCGACTGAATGCTCCTCTTATAGAGGAATCAGTCTTATGGGATGTGATACAAAGATTTTGTGTAAAGCACTCTCTAGGAGACTAGATAAATATCTTCCCAATTTAATAATAGATGATCAACAAGGATTTATTAAAACAAGACAAGGCTACCATAATATAAGACGGGTTCTTAATGTATTGCATGAAAAACATAATTGTCAGGACACAGCGATGTTATCATTGGACGCACGTCAAGCTTTTGATAGAATAGAGTGGAATTATCTGTTTAAAGTGCTCCCCAAATATGGATTTGGTGAAACCTTTTGAAATGGATAAGACTACTATATACTGATCCCACAGCACAAGTTTTAACTAATAATAACATGTCAAAACCTTTTCATCTACAACGGTCAACCAGACAGGGTTGCCCCCTGTCACCACTGCTTTTTGTATTGGCAATAGAACCTCTGGCGATGGCTGTTAGAGTGAATAGAGGAATATCAGGAATTAGAATTGGAGGAAGAGAACATCTCATTTCCTTGTTTGCAGATGACATCATATTTTTCATAAGTAATTTGAAGATCAGTATTCCCAATTTATTAAATCTAATACAAGAGTTCGGTGAATTTTCAGGATATAAAATTAATAATTCTAAATCAGAGTTAATGTTTCTTAATGAAGATGAAAGGAGAAGTCCTATTGTGGCTACTTCATTCAAAACAACTACAAAAGGTTTTACATACTTGGGCATTAAGGTCACCCCATCCCTCAATGAAATAAATGCAGCGAATTATGACCCCCTTGTGGAAAAAGTCACAGAAATGTTAAATCGATGGTCAAATTTGCCTATATCCATGATAGGTCGAATAAATTTATTAAAAATGGCAATTTTGCCCAAATTCTTGTACTATTTTCAAACACTTCCATTGCCACTGTCAGATTCATTTTATGACGGTTTGGACAAACTATTTAATCAATTTATTTGGAGTAATAGAAAAGCCAGACTCCGTCTAAAGCTACTCTATTTGCCCTATGAGAGAGGTGGACTTCAAGTCCCTAATCTCAGATGGTATTATATGGCCGCCCAATTAACATCAGCTACTCATTACTTTTGTCCAATGGCGCCTCCAGCTTGGGTAGACATTGAACAGAAATCTGTTCCAGACTTCCCCTTAAACACCTTCCTATATTCTTCAGATATAAAGACACTAAAAAGAACTACAAAGAACCCTTTCTTAAAAAATACAATTATAACTTGGCATGCAGCACATAAACATGTAGGTGACCGACCTGAGCTATCACAATTCACCCGATTTGGGGTAACGAAAGGTTCACCCCAGGAAAGAATGATGGAGGATTTAAACTATGGAAAACCAAAGGCATTCAGAAAATTAAAGACTTATATGCCAATGACATGTTGCTTACATTTGATCAGTTATGCAAGAAGTATTTAATACCCCCAAAACATTTTTTAAATATTTACAACTGAAAAATTATATGTCATCAAAACTGAAACGAATAGTTGACATTCCCCCCTTAACAAAAATAGAAGAGGTGTGTGTTGGGGACTCAAAAGGGAAGGGTTTTCTTTCGGTGTTCTATAATTTGTTGATGCTTTCCTCCAAGGATTCAGCAATTGATAAGTTAGAGGCTTGGAGAAGCGATACTCTTGAAGATATCGATGAGGAAGACTGGAATCAGGCCTGTTTAAAAGCGCAAAAACAAACGATAAACACACGATTTAAACTTCTGCAATATAAATGGCTTATGAGAACCTATATAACCCCAGTTAGGCTTCATCACATGTCCAGTGATATTCCAGACACTTGCACTAAATGCTTATTTGAAAAAGGAACTCTTCTCCATTGTTTGTGGGAATGTTTTAAAATCCAGAAGTTTTGGAGGGAGGTTATTGGCTGTTTATCTGAATTGTTTAAGGTTAAAGTCCCATTAGAGGTTAGAGTCTGTGTTCTAGGAATATACCCAGTGGAATTTAAACAATCACAGACTAAAACTAAATTGATCGATTACGGGCTTCTTCAAGCCAGAAGATCTATTGCATTATGCTGGAGGAGCATGGATGCCCCATGCCTGGGATTGTGGAAGAAAGAAATTGCAAATTCACTCGGACTGGAAAGACTAACATACATCGCGAAGGGCAAACACCGGGACTTTGAGAACCTCTGGGAGCCATATATGAGGATCATAGGGACTGAAGGCGGAGCTCATTAATGGGTGTCTTAAATGGATATCTTGACTACAGTTTTTATTTTCATAGTGTTTTATATATATTATAACAAACGTAGGTTTGAAGGGTGAATGTGTGAGTGAATGCGAGTTTGTATAAGTGCGTGTTTACAATGTTAAGTTTGTTTGTAAATGTCCTAAAAGAGAAAATTCAATAAAATATGTTGAAAAAAAAAAACTGTAGAGAATTCAAACACCACTACAGAATGCCAAAAACATTATATAGTGCACTATTTTTGTGATAGGCGATGGTTAGCACAGCTGTTTATTGGCCCAAAATTATCTTCCCAACATGTTGCATCACCACTAATCATGCCTCTACGCACACATGCTAAACTGCGATTTAAGATGAGTACAGAGGAATAGCCCCCATTCATCAGATGAATTTTAAAACCGCCTTTATTGAATTCTACACAAACATGCTTCAAAGTGAAGGTTTTTTTTAATGGACAGGGATTTAAACTTTGATGGTGTCCATTTGCTTTGTAATCTACAGGAGATGACATTTTTTAACAAGTAATTAGCTTTAAATTGTGCTGAAAGCTAACGTTATGTTTAGGCCTATAAATCAGGCCTTGATTACAGTTTCTCAATCGCTTTGGCACATTTACTGAAACAAATCAGTGCAATCACACTACTTGCATTACTGCAAAAGTCCTGCAAAATAATGAACTCCTGTTTCAAATGTGAAATCATAAATCATAGCAGTCAAAGCAAAAGGATCCTTTATCATAGACCAAGACAGTCAGACTGCAGAGACATCTTGTCTAATGACAGTGTACTGTGAAAGGAGCATAATACCTATTATGTATCTAATGCATATGTTATGTGTTTGCATGTAGGGATTAACACAAATGTGTATAGTTGCATTTCAGAGTAATATGATTCAATAGCAAATGAATGCAAACTATTTTGATCTGCAAGGCTTACAAGGCTTTGTGCCAAATCAATGACAAATGACTACATGTAAACAGCTGCCCCAATGATAATATAAATATTCATAGTCATATAGTTTGACAAAGTTTAACAGTCATTCAATATTGTGCCAAAGCATGGCCATGTTATTTTACAAGTCATGACGCTGACTTCTGGCTGTTTGAACACAAGAGGGCAGTGTTGACCTACCACAGATCTCAACACGTCAGAAATCACGGACTGCATGTTTGTAAAAACAATATTTTAATAAATATAAATACAGCAAAATACAAATGTAGCAACAAGACAATAAAACATGAAAAAATAGATTAAAAATACATTGTTTTGGGTATTTATGCAGTGCATTGGTGCCTGTTGTGTCAGACAACAGTAAATTATTTAATGTATACATTTCCTTCATATTTCTTTCTGTCTTGTCAACCATAAACATTCAAGGTAATAAATTAACAGCAAACATAAACTCTCAGTCAATCATGTTCCCAATGTCCATCATGTTAAGTCTGTGTTTCCCTTTGCCCCAGTCTTGTTGTATATTAAGTAGCGTACATTATAGTATAGTGAATAAGTCTGTCGAGTCAAATGAAGCCTGGACAGTCGGTCTGGTGTGGTCTTCATGTGGAGTATGAGCAGCAGTAGTCGGACACAGTGGAATGAAGGCAGGTCTTATTGTTGTTGAGGCTGGTTGAACTGGCCCATGAACAGAACAGCACCTGAACACAGGAAGTGAAACATTAGACACACCACACCTGGGACGTGTTGAGCACCGATCAAAGTATCAGTACGTTTGTTTTTTTAAAAACTGAAAAGTTGGTTTGTCAAACACCCTGTTGTGTACGCAAGCACTCTGCCTTTTTATTACCACGAGTTTACAGACACGTCTCTTCTGATTGGCTATCGATCGGTAACCTTGGTTCTCTAAGTGAAGAGACTATCTCTCTGCGGGCAAGGCCGCCCGGAGACCGTTCCAATCACATTAAATCATTGAACCCACGCACACCTGGGCCTTTTATGCCAGAGCATGGGCCACGTGCCCAAGTGGGTCAGTCCCCCATACATATGGAATATGTACAGTAACTCTGTGGAGAGATAGTCTCGATTTGGTAGAGAACACCAGTGACCCAGCCAACAAACGAGTTAGTCTATATCCACGACCTTCCACCTTCCGGGATTTCTCCGTTCACTGGAGATCCCGCAGTATGTCCTTCTTTGTGGCCGGTGATTGTCACCTTCCCCTTCCTTTGATGCATCTGAAGTGAAGAGTGCGCATGCGCTAATGTGCAAGCTGCCTGTTGCAGTGCTCCGTCTCTGTCTTCTTACTACTGGTGCTACTGTGACACAGAGTTTCCCTTCGGGGATCAATAAAGTATTTCTGATTCTAAACAACACTGGATTTCTGAGGACTATGGTTAACTGCTCCTCAGATCTCTGCAGGGTAAATCCAGACAGCTAGCTAGACTATCTGTCCAATCTGAGTTTTCTGTTGCACGACTAAAACAACTTTTGAACATACACATGTTCCACCAAAACAAGTTCCTTCCCCAGGCTATTTTGCAAAGGCACAGTGGCTCTGTCCGGTGCTTAGCACCGGCCAATACGATAGTGATGGGTTAAAAGAACCAATAAACGATATAATAAAAGAGCACGTTTTTCTCCCATCCCAGAATGCTGTGTGGACTAGCCAGACCCTCCTCCACAGCGCTGTGGATGAAGGTCTGACAATGAGAGACACCCACCACACGAAAGAAAACAAAGCTGTTTCACACTGTGCGGAGGAAACGTTATTCAACACGGAAACCGTGGCAAAACCGTGCACACCGTTTTGAGATCGAACGTGCCCATGCTAAAAATGGGATTTCAAAATAAAACATAGTAAGAGTGTTACCTGTGTGTTTGTGCTGGATGAGGAAGAGGAAGGGTCGGTCTAGAGTAATCTCCTCCACCGCCATGCGAGAAAACATCACCGCAGCTAATGGAGGAAAGGAATGAAAAACAGGTCAGAGTCTGTAATGTGTGTAGCTAGGATCCCTCTACTGTTTTTTGCCTAGAGCCCAAGATATTTGTCAATACTTTTGTGTGTTATAATTTTATCAAAATTAGGAATTAGTACCATATATGCATAACATTGTAATCTTAAGTCAAAAAGGAGGGGGATGGGTGAGATTTAGTGTTGGGCCAACCTGTTGCTGCTGCTCCCTTGGTTCCTTGCTCATTCACCTCGATCTTCACTCTCTGCAGAACCTTCGATACACACAGCCTCTCATCAGCTGGAGGGCAGAAACACACACCGATTAGACACATAGCTCATCTGAAAGTGCTCAGCCTTGCAACCAATTTTGTCCAGTGGAGACTATAGCAACTATAGCGATATTGCAACAAATAATCCCCCCCATGGCCCAGAAAGGATTTTTCCCATAGACCTCCATTGTAAAAGGAGCCAATATTGTAAAGAGAGACGTCTGTGAAACTGCTGCCCAGGTAACTCGAACTACAACCAAAGTTACGACTCTTTGTATGCTGATTTTCAATCCATGGACTTTTCATATTTAAAAAACTTTCCTCGTACCGAGAAAAACAATTTAAAAACCTGCCCTAAAATGACATGGATGCATGGATGTACGTTATACAGTATGGATACAACGTTCGTCGCAGGTAAAAAGTAATAATTACTTCCATTTAGTTTTGGGTGCTTTCAGAAACACTTATTTAAATGTTTTTATCTCCTGACTAAACATTGACATAAACCAGTCTGTGATCCACTCAACATCCTCTGATCTTAACTATTCGTCAGAATAATTAATAATTTCTGCTTTTTTAACTCAAAAATTTGGTTTAACGTCATGAATTTGTTTTACTGACCATGAATAAGACAAACCTTCTTAAAAAAGTGTCTAAAGCATCAACACAAAAAAGTTAATTTTCAATTTTGGCCTAAAGGACCAGAAGTTCATGGTTGACAGGAAGACAACACAAGGGTTGAAAAGCTTTTCTGGCATGTTTGCCCGGCAAGCAACTCCATTGAACTGAATGGGCGCCATTTTGGAATCTGGTATCCAACTAATGAAATACATCCATCCATACACCATACTCTATATTTTACACTAGATGTAGTTATAGCTATGAACTGTAGTTTAACATGCTCTGATCTGGTAAAGTTCCAACCTAACTAACTGTTCTTTCTACTGTATAGGAGGTTAACTCACTGTTGATGCGTGTGAAGTCAGCAGTAGCCAGGTTGAACATGTCTCCCAGACCCATGTTAAGCAGAGCAGTCTTCAAATCCACCTCAGAGTTCAGCGTAAACCTGCCAAAACACACACAAATCCTCAGTTTTCATCTTGGTTGCTTAAGCCTTTAAAAATCAATATGTCACAAACGACTGTGACACTACACTAAGTTAATGTGAAAGTATTTTCTAAATAATTTCATGTTAGCTACCCACAAACAGTCTGAGCCTGTCTCCCTCACCTGGGCATGGCCAGCTGTCGCTTAACATTTCTCAGCTCCATTCTCCATTGCTTAATCCGCTGACTGCTCAGATCCGCACTGAGCGTGCTCAGTGGAACTTCAGGCTCGAAGGGTGATACCAGGAGCATGCTCAGTGAGTCTCCCTCGTATGGAACCTCAATGACATCATAGTCCACCCCCTCGGGAGTCACAAACTCGCCTGTTGATTAAGGAGAAGGAGACAGCTGTACTTCGTATTTTTTTTCAAGTAGCATAAGCCATCTTTGGAACCCAATGCAAAATCTAAATAAAGTGCACTGAGTCATTTGTTGAACCTACCATAGTTGAAGCGGTTGGTGAGTCTCATCATGTGCACGGGTACATTGCTGCCGTTGGCACAGTGGAACATCCTCTCCTGGGTCAGTTTGGGGTCAAAGGGAACCTTCCAGAGACCCTTGAAGTCGAGGGCATTAAGGAGGACCAGACGGGTCTCATCAGACAGAGATCCAGATGCCAGGAACTCAGGGATGGCACCTGCAGAAGAAAATCAATCAATTAAGATTGATTTATAGAATACTTTTCAAACATATCAAAATGCAATTCAAAGTGCTAAAAACAGCAGGCAAAAACAAAAAGAGATAGAAAAAAAATAGATTTATAGAATAATATATACACTAGTGAAACACTATCATATACACTACTGAAACAGTAGGATTTCCTTTTCATTAGTGTATATGATGCAAGCAGAAAGCGAAGGAAACCTGGTCACTTCAAACAAAATTGCAAAGGGGGGCTTTGGAGAATCGTGTAGACGACATGCTGTCAGCCAGATGTTGTGAGTACCTGCAGTGTGGTCGGAGACCCAGGAGTTGATGATGCGGACTGCCTCCTCTGGTTTGCTGAAGTCCACCTGATTAGGGTGGGTCTGGAAGGCCTTGGCCAGGGCCCTGCGGAATCCCTTCTCCAGGCTCATCTTCCTCTCCACCATGACTGCGCTGGCTGTCTCCACCCCCTCCTCGCTGGACACGTCCCGCTGCAGGAGACGCTGCTGCCGGGACATCCCTCGCTCTGCACGAGAAGCAATGTTTTATGGTTAGTAAGTATGTAAGTTATTTATGAAGCACCTTTCAAAACCAGGATTACTAGTGGTGGAAGTACAAATTTCCAGAATGAAAATCTGCGAAATTTCAGCTTGGAAAGGTATTTTGCTTGGGGTGGAGATGTGTTGACATTCTTAGTTTAATTTTTTTTTTGTTTAAAATCTGCATAAAACCTGCAGAAGAATCTGCGGAATTCTGTGCCTACAGTTTCCTTATGGCCCTGGTGATTCAAATCATATTAAAATGAACTCTGCAATTTAACCAATGCATAGTGGTTAGATGGTTACACCAATAATGAATTATTATATAATAATATGTATTTTTTTTGTCTACTGTTACTGTGTAGCGTTGAGTTAATCGTATTCCCTAATTCCCCGTATTCCTAATTATTTGAATCTAGCCTGTGTATCACTCACCTTGCAGAGAAAAGCCCATCGCAGCAGTTAAGGCCTTGCGGGTTTTTCCAGCTGCACCGAGCTGAGCCATGGCCAGGACGGAGGCCACGCCGTACGGGGACAAGGCCATGTTCTCGTCCACAGAGTCCTGGGCCAGCTGCGAGAAGACCTTCAGGCCAAAGTCAGTCTGTTTATCCTGCAGAGAGCCCAGCCCCACTCTGCTCAGAGTCAGCAACAGGAAAATAGACACGCAAAGCATCCTGGGTAAGAAAGAAGAGAATAGGTGTTAGTTTAATTGTGGTTGGTTTGTATTCAAAAACTTAGTTAATCACTGAAATATGTTAAATGGATATCACCAGGCCAAAAATGTTGCCCCATGTGTTCTTTAAAAATGAAGAAACTGTAGGAAACAATGCACCACACATTGGTTTCTGTTTCTAAGGAACAGTAAGTCTGTTGAATTGCTCAACACTGCAGAGAGAATCTAAACAGCTTGCAGATGTGTTCAAAAAAAAATTAAGGAGTAAGAAAAGAAGCCAAGGATATTCTTTCTGTGTGTGTGTGTGTGTGTGTGTGTGTGTGTGTGTGTGTGTGTGTGTGACTCATGAATGCGTATACATTCACATCAGGGTGTCTGGAAAATGTGTGCGTCAGTAACATTGGTGTTCCACTGCAGACATCAGCGGTGTAGACTGAGGGTCGGGCAGCTCCTAATGCTGTGGCAGCAGCATCGTAGACTTGCTGCTGATCACGGGTCAGTGTTGGGACCTCAGCCTCTGTTTGCATTAGCAGTCACTTAGGAGCTATGAATACACATGACCTCACTGATCACCACAGAGGACTACACACAGCCTCAAAACTGTCACTTTACACCACTGCTATACTTAAAGGCACAAAAATAATCCCATACTAGTAATAATGTAGTATAAGATGAATTAAAATTATTTTACAGTGCGGGGCGCCCTGGTTGCTCACTTGGTTGAGCACATGCCCCCGTGTACAAACGCTTAGTCCTTATTGCAGGGGCCGTGGGTTCAATTCCAACCCAGGCCATTTGCTGCATGTCATTCCCCCTCTCTCTTCCCTTTCCTGTCTTCAACCGTCCTGTCAATTAAAGGCCTAAAATGTCCCCAAAAATGTTTGATTGCAATTAATCGCATGATTGTCAAGTTAATTTGCGATTAATCGCACATTTAAATATACTTTAAAAGGGATATTTTTCAAGTGTTTAATGCTCGAGTGGTATTTGAGAGTGGACGTACTCCACTGGTAACTCGCCATCCACAACGTTACTGCCACATCGCTGCCTGATTTCCCAAACTATAGAGTGGCCTGAGGCCCTAAACACAGAATGTGCATGTGTTAAAAAATAATTAGTGGCGTTAAAAAGGAATTTGTGTTAACTCATTCATTCACTTTGACAGCCCTTGTATAAAATGACTACACCTACGCCACCTTAGTAGAAATAATAATAAATCCTCAGCACCCTTTCTAGAAATATAGAAACGTTTTTTTTAAACCATGCAAGAGGACCACAATATTTTTAAAACCCTGGCTATGGCTTTAAATAACTCTTTCAATGCTGTATATTCAAAATCTCCAAATATCTAGACAGGTTTGCACGTTGCAAATTTACAAATGTCCACCAACCCTGTTATTCCTTATGTTTTTGTTATACCATATCATAACAGTAAGGAACACATTGGGAAAATAATAATAATGTTGACTTTGTTGCTCTTAATGGAAGACTGACATTGATTCTATCCCCTGTTTTTTTTTATTGCACCACTAATATTTAAAAATCTGCCAGTAAGTTCACATTAAATGTACAAATCTAATTCCAAAAACTAAAATGTTACATCAAAGTTCTTACCTTTTGGTTGAAATGTGTCCGATGTAGTAGAGGAAGTCTCTGTTTCAGCTTCAATCTGCTGCTGCTGCTTGTGTCTGAATGCCTGAATGAGTTCCTTTATTTATAGTGTATTGTGCTGCATGGTCTGAAGCCGTGCCCCCCCACCACCTACGCGAACACACACACACACACACACACACACAAGCTATTAGAGAGGATGATGTCATCTGACACTGTCTGGACAGGCTTCCTTTTCATGAACACACACAACCACTCTCCCTCCCTCTCACTCGCTGTCTGTCTCTTCCCAAAGCATGTCAAAGCACGTGGAAAGTCATTTAACTGTTTTCACTGTCTCATTCAAACACACACACACACACACACACACACCACTCTGACATGTGCAGGAAGGACAGCGTCCTCAGAGAAGAATGTGCAGACAGTTGTTTCCCCTGAAGAAATTGTCTATCGGCCTGTAGAGGAGACGGGTACTGTTGTCTTAGGTTTAGTTTAGTACCTTTGAATTACTCTGCTTCATCAGTGTATTTAGGATGCATGTCCTGATAATTTCTGATAAAAATTAATTTAGGAAAGTGTATTTGTACTTTTTAAACAATTCAATAATTCAGTGTATGTTTCTGTGAAATGAAATAATGGGGTTGCAGAATGTTTTAAGTCTTTTTATGAAAGTAATGCATGTAATGTAAGATACGTCTGCATCCCATGTCCTAAATGGACAAGTCTCCCGCGGGACCACCCAGGCATCCTGTCAATGCTGGAATTCATCATGACTGATCGAAATTGAGATTAATTATCTACTAGTTCTTAAAAGATATCGGTATTGGTTTGATTTGTTTTTTCCGGATCATACGGACAGCGCTGCAATTGAAAAAAATGCTGCGCGTCAGAAAAGCTGGCCGATGCCCATCTTTATGCAAATGAATCCATTGAACGCATCGCGACTATCAAATAGAAGTAGACAAAAATCTTTCAATCTGACCTTTTTCGATCTGAAATGAAGACAGATCCTGCAACTACAAGGCCTATTTTTGACTTAAAATGTTGTGACACGTTCGTCCAATCAGCTGCAAGTAAGGGGCAAGAAGCATCAACTATGGATATATGACGTCATGACACCACACTTCAGTCTTGTCGCAAAAATGGAGCTGTACCATGACAGACGGATGCTGTGTTTGCACGGTCCAACAAGTCCTCCACCGCTGGAAAACTTTGCGGATTTTGCGAGGCTAACGGGAATATTCTCTTTCATTAGCCATGTAAACTGCTTAGTCGGAATATCATCTTTTTCGGACTAAGGGCAAAAAAACGGAATATAATGTGCATGTAATCATACTCAGTGGTTTACTTAATTCCACAATCCCCAATCCAAATATCCACTTCTTGAACAGCACTTTTCCCAATTCCAATAAAAGTTGCGTTGGATCTCACAAACGACAATGGGTGAATCCTTAATGTTTTTGCAATTGCCTTATCTTTCATTCAGTTACTCTCTTGGCTCTCACTTTTGGGGGGGTTGAATGACAAATCAAAGCACCAAATTTGGTACGTGACTTCCAGCATTCCTTATCCCACTACTCACCAGGCATCTGGTAGACTGGGAACTACACACGTTTTCCAAATGTGGAATGAGGCCTTTGACAGACCCACAGAAATCCTAATTTATGCCACTTTTTCTCTTGGGAGTTGAAAAGCAAAGCCAATAAGAACTTCTTGGATCTGATGTTTCAGCTGTGGTATGCTTGATGTCTAATCTTTGACAGTGAAAAAAAGAACAAAGTAATGCACTCCTTAAGCCATAAGGGTGGGTCTGGGTCACCCACATTACAAAAGGACATGTTTTCTCACTTCCCTCTAGTGGTACAGCATCTATCCATGAAAACAGTTTTTTTGGTTTTATTTGTTGTGGTTATTGTTAAAAAGAAAAGAAATACAACAACAGCCATTGTGTTAGATTGTGAAGAGACTACCCTGAACCTCCACATACTGCATTTCTGCCTTGCTTCATAAAGAACACAATTCTTCTTACATAAACTTTGGCAACAAATGTAATGCTTAAGGTTTGAAATACGCCAATATGAATATTATTTCTGGAGATTCTGAGTTGAATGGATATATAGGTGATTTGGGACTCCACTGAGCAAACCCAACCAATGTTGGTATGAAGGAAGAAACATGCCAGACTTAGCAATAACTAAATGAAATGCACTAAACTAGGTTATAATAATAAGTGTTAGATACAATGAGGTGTGAAAGTCAGTATCAAATGCGGTGGCTAAAAGAGGCACGCGTTGTCATTGTAAAACAAAAAAAATGATCCAAGCTTGATGAGTGGTGAAGGGATTGGCCAACTTAAATAACTAAAGAACACTGGCCAGGTGTTCCCAGTTATGTTAACCACGAGTAAATTTATTATTTTTTTAGGACAATGCACATTAATCAACATTTCTGTAAATGCGCCAGTGTTAGCAAGTTGGCTAAGTTTCAACTCTAGTCCTAGTTACCTAGCATGCATGTCTTTATGGTGGGAAGAAACCAGAGCACCCGGAAGAAAACTCCACACAGAAAGGCCCGGAACGACCTGGATTCTAACCCAGAACCTTCTTGCTGTGAGGCAGAAGTGCCAACCACTGAGCCTAATTAATAAAATAGCCTAATGCATTGTTTACACAAAACGCAAAGCAGATTTTCTGTGCGGTGTGATTACATATGAAGTCAATGCAAAGATGCAAATCAAATTTCTTGTATGTACGTAATTCGCAAAAGCCCATCAGCATTGAGATTCTTTTGATGTTCTGATGTTGTTGATCATCCAGTTAATTTACACACGGCTTTTGCTAAATGATGGCTTTGTGCTCCACTGAGAAAATCTCATAGGAACGCTGAATCCCGCTCTTATAATACATCAATGGTTATTTCAGCCATGGATAATGAAACAGAAATAAACGATTATGTCTAAAGCGAGTAACGTGAATAAAAACATATGACCCCATGCGAATAACACAAGGCAAAAAGATGTGAATACAGCATAATAGAGCTCTTATGTTTGGAGATTTTTCTGAAACTGTACCGTGAAACTTTTCACCGTAACTGTACAGTAAGACACTGGCAGTAGCTTCACCAGTAAACTACTGTTTATTTACAGTAAGCATGCATATTGTTTTTAAATTTTAAGGTATTTTACTGTAAATAAACTAAAAAAATATTGTAATTTACAGTAATATACCGGCAAAGGTGTTATTCCCCACTATTTCCTTTGTTTTCCCAAGATGCATTGGAATTAACAGTAAATACCTGTAATCTGTGACATTGTCACAGTGCTATAATGTTATTATTTTCTCCCAGAATGCATTGCCCTTTACAGTATGATCCTGTATAACATTAAAACAGTCAGATACTGAGATTTTAGCATCAAAGGTTTACAATGTGTGTATAGTTTAGCAGATGAGACCCCACCCAGCGCCAAAGAATAGGACACACCCAGGCAATAAACTAAGATGACAAGGTTTAGGAACTAGACTGCCCTGATGTCATTGTCTTTTGCCTTTTATCTTTTCTTTATGCCAAGACAAGTGTGTCTCTGAGGGACATTTATTGGCCCATTTACACTGTCTTGTATTGAAGGCAGTGTAAATAGACAGTTTTAGTTCTGTGTTTTGGTGGCTGGATTTGAGTGTAGTGCACTATAATTGCCTTGTTAAATCACACACAGTCCGGCTCATTTAGTATCAAGATTAAAGTGAAGTAGTTACCGCTAAATAACTTAAAACATGTGAGCGTGTGAACAAACACAAGCACACAAATAATAACGGCTGTGAGCGATGGATCCATGGTCTCATGAGTCATTTATTAACCTTTGTTTCCCCACTTGTTGTTAATGCGCATGTCATCATGCTATCTGTTTACACAGTGTTGCCAAAAATATACAGAGGCATCAACACATGACATAACCTTCCACAACCCCTGAAGATTTGGTTCATTCCATAAACGGCAGTGAATGGAAATTTGGAGTGTACCACCCACCCAGTTCTCTGCGGGGGCTTCAGGAAACATGGGAATCGACTGTTGCCAAGACAACACACAACATCACACACTGACACGCACACACTTGGTAGTCTTTAAATCACAAAGGGGTAAACAAGTAGTTGTTAGTGACTTCTTTTCATATGTTCATACATTGTAATTAATTACTTTATTAAGGGGAATACACAAGACTTTTACCCAGGTAACGGTTGTTTGTGTCAGGGATGATTTAAGGATGTTTTAAGTGACTGACTTAAAACAAACAATGGGGGTTGCACTGGTTCGTGTCCCGGACGTACTATTTAAGGGGGCCGGTATTAGGAAATATAACTTGTCCAATTAAACCTTTTACTGTTATTTCCAACTAAGATCTTTTCTGAGAGCTAATTTGTTTATTTTATTTAATTTATTATATATTTTTTTTCTCTTTCGATTGGGGGGTTTATAAGTTTGGGAGTTTGTCCCTTTGTTACGTCTCTATACTATACTGACATGTTTGTATGCATTACATATATAAAACAAAAGGGGGCCGGTATTTTAATCCAAAGCCTAATCTTTTTTCTAATCTTAACTAGTCGTTTGGGTGTCTAAACTTAACTGTTGTATCCGCATGACGGTCACCTTTTGTCGGCTTAACTTAACTGTAACGGCCACTGAAAAGATCCGGACCTCGAGATGCCCGGTACCCGGCTTACAGTGACCTTTTGTCAGCTAAATTTAACCGTGGACCACAAAACATGTCTGTCATGTGCAGGGTACAACATTAGCACCATCCACCGGCCAAATGTTGGTAAGTGGCAGGTAGATTTGGTTCACTCACCAGTCAAATCTATTGGCTGGTAACATTTAAACCAGGAGTGTCAAATTCAACTTCACTAAGGGCCACACTGGAAAATGAGGATTGCATTAAGGGCCAACATGTATAGTTTATTGACATGCTTTTATTATCATCATACTATATTATTGCATGTCTCACATAGTCTTCTCACGTACAGTTTCTTAGCCCTCATGGATTTTAGCAAATCATGAAAAACAATCATTAAATCTTTTATAGCATCCTGTTTCACAGTGTGAATATAAAAACTCTCTGTTTTGTGGGAATGCCTGAGTGTCAAAGTCAACCAATCTGCCAAATTCTGCTCTGATAGTTGTGTATTACAGTTTGAAAACAATCCCTGTCGTTTTGGTTTGGCACACATCTAGGCGGGCCAAAGTTTAATGTGAAATGTGAAACTGACATACAAGCCGGGGCCTTGAGTTTGACACATTCACTTGTCAATTGGCTGGTGGACAAAAAAATTAATTTTGGGCACTGGTCATGTGCCAGGTTACCATGTGACCATGTGATGTGTTGCAGAACAGAAAAGGGAAGGAAATGGCAATAGTGAATAGTAAGAGGAGAGGGAATTCCCTATTTCACTAACTGACCTGTTGACCCGGAGGTCCCTGCTGGCTGTCACTACATGATAGAGTCCTATTTTATGAACATGAACAGAGTCCTATTTCAGATTTCAGTGTTTGCTTTTGAGTTCTCAGTCAAAGAAAGATTTTCAATTTTTGAATGCCTTTATTGTCATTGCATTTAAGTTCAATTAAATTGTAGAGCCATGCTAGTAAGGTGCGTTATCATTGTAACACATACTGTTTAAATAAAACTAATCTCACAACACATTCATTGCAACCACACACACACACACACACACACACACACACACACACACACACACACACACACACACACGTACCAAAAACATCTTACCCATCATTCATAGCAGCTGAAAATATGCACTGAAACAGAAAAAGGACTTGTGACGAGTGGGTCATCAGACCGGTCTGAACTGGTAAACTTGGGATTTGTATCAGCAATAATATGTTGCATTGCTGCAGTCTCTTCTTGCTAACCATTCCATGTTTTACCAGTAACATTGAACAGTGGTTTCAGACAAAAAGGCAAAGGCAGGGCTCTGCTGTTTGTTAATCATGTATTTCTTGGTAATATGGATGGATATTCATTAGTAGCCTAGTAGTTCCAGTGACATTAGTAAAAACATAACAAAAAATGTCAGCAGCAACAGATTGCTGCAATGCAAGATTTAGGAGCTGATCCTGCTCAAAACTCACAAGTTCAGACCGGTGTGAGGAGACACTCCCATTGTTAAGTCTGTTTCAGTGTTTCTTTTCAGTGTGCTATTTTCAGGTGTATCTTCTGCTCTTATTTCGCTCCATGTGCTCACAGCCATTTTCACTACTTAGGTGTAATTTATGGGGGCTTTTTCCAAAGTATTTGGACGTTTTTGTTGTTTTTTTGTTTTTTTCAAAGTTTTCTATGTTTATGTTGCTTTTTTCTATGTTTTGTCGCAGTTTTGAAGTGTGTCGCCTTTTGACGTTTTTAGCTAATTGGCTAATTGGGAGAACCTGCTGTGTGTGTGTGTGTGTGTGTGTGTGTGTGTGTGTGTGTGTGTGTGTGTGTGTGTTTTGGTCGCTTGGGCCGGCGTTTAGTCATGGTACTGGGTGAAAATAGTTGGAATGCAATTTCTTTATTCCTGCAGCTTGTTGTCTATCGTGCTCAGTGTTGCCAAGTCCGCTTATTATAAGTGACTTTGGGCTTGTTTTTCTGTAAAGTTGCTTACAAATATTGGTAGTCGCGGGTCGCGGTTTTCTTGGGCTTGTTACTAAAGTGTAGTTGCTTATTTGGGCTTGTTCCCAGCTCCATAATAAGTTGTCAAGCAGGTGTTTTATGTTATTTAAACGTAGGAGTTTGTCTTGCTTGTTCCCTCGCTCCCGACCCTTTCCCCATACACACTAGAGACAACAGAGTTATTTCCCGCCCACTTCCTGCTTCTAATTGGCTCTGACCCAGATGGCAACGAGTACCAGCCAATCAGAGGCAGAGCAGGGCAGTCTGTTGTTTTTCTGGTTAGGAAAATGCGCGAGTAGCGACCGATGGTGACTGGACTGTAGGAGAGGTTTTGGAGGAATAAATGCCTGGGATAAAGTGGGTGAAATACGGGACGAAATATAACAAAGACTGGGAGAAAGAGAAAGGAGGAAAATAATGGATTCAAGGATGGATTCGTGGGGAACAACTCAAAATTACTGTGAAAAGTGTAAATTTGATATCCCATCAGTTTTCTAATGTTAAATAATGTTAAAAGGTTTTTTAACTCCCTCCTGTGCTCATTGTCCTGAAGCTCAGGGGGAGAAAATAAATAAACTGTAGGCTACAGTTTACCAATTTGTCCACATGGATGGAAATTGACAATCTGTCCCCACAGATTGTAAAACCACACAGTTTATTTATTTTTATTTTCCAGGATCTTAAGGGGGCTCCGTAGAAAAAGTCGCTTGTTTTGGGCTTGTTTTCACAGGCCTGGTTGCTTATTTGTCTCGCAAGATCTGGCAACACTGATCGTGCTGCCCGCTACAGAGTGCAGTCTGGGTAATATGAAGTGCTGTGTTTCGACTCCTCCGACGGCGGCACCTAAAGCTGAAAAAAAAAAAAACATCACCTCGTACACTTCAAGCAGTGTTGCTTGTTAGGATGCGACCGCGAAGTGCGAGCGAAAAGAAACGGTAAAAATGGATAACGGAAAGAGAAATGGCGGCGCTGAAAAGGCGAGAAGCCCTAGAAAGTCACTGAAGACTCAGCAACGTTATCATTAAAACCAGCGAAAATAAAACGCCAAACGAAGCCCATGACATGGGTAAGCTAGGCTATATTAGTTGCAGTGCACAGGGTGGCCGCGGGTCCTTAAAAACTCTTAAAGTCTTAAATCAGTTTTCCTAAAAATAAGGCCTTAAAATATATTAAATTGTCTTAAATTCAGATTGGATAGGTTTAATATGTTTGTGTCATGTCACAACAAAAATGCAGGCAATTTTTTTTTAGGCTTTGCGCTGCGTTGTCGCAGTAACATAACCCCATTTGTACATGTCCTATCCCCTGACCAATCGGCTATCCTAACCTTAACTACTCGCGATCAAATGCCTAACTCCAACCAATCAAGCTGCTTCGTGGGTGGGTCTTGGCATGGCCGTAATCAGTGAGATTCATAATTTCGCGGGATTCGTAATTTCGCCTCATACAGGTAATACAGCAATGGTTGATAGCCACCTAGAAACATGGGGAAATGCAAGTTCAGTGACAAATTGCTTGAAAACGAGTATTCTTGGTTAAGGTCGGTGCCTGGAAATGCTTATGAAGAGAACTGCGCTATGTGTCTGAAGATTTACAAACTTGGGACAATGGGGATCAGAGCGGTGGAATCGCACGTACAAAGTAAAAAAACACAGACTACGTAAAGGCATGCCAGCAACCCGCCATTGCTAGTTTCTGCTTCAGCATTTCCGCCGCTAGCAACAATGTCAACGCTACAATGCTAGATGTTACGATGGGAAATCCAGAGCCAACAATGCCAGCTGACCTACGAGCAATTTGTGGCTCTATGCCAACACTTGGAGCAGAGGTGATGTGGGTGCTGAGGACCGTGACAAGCCACAATTCATACAGGTCAAACGTTGTTTCCAGATTCGGGGCTTGTACAGTCATTTACCTGTGGAAAAGACGAGACCACATACGTGGCTAAATTTGGATTGGGGCCATAAATCAAAAAAGATCTCATCACAGAAGTCCAAAAATGCGGTGCGTTTTGTAATTATGTTCGAGACACTGAACCAGTCAACCAAAAGCAAACAACTGGACTTGCATGTGCGTGCGTTGTCATAAATTGGTAAGGCTTGCTCAAGTGCCAAGTCACTGTTTTGTTTATTATATAAAAAGGATTGTTTTCCAAGTACAGTGGTGCTCAAAAGTTTACATACACATGCTTAAGTTGACTAAAAAGAGGAATAAAAAAATCATGTTTTGGAAATTTATTTTAATACCTAAATTAAAAAATGAGGTAAAATCCAACCTTTAAGGACACCAATTTTCTTTGTGAATGAATAACGTATTGTAAATAAATAAATGTTCTTATTTAAAATACAGGGGTCATAAGTATACATACCCCTATGTTAAATTCCCATAGAGGCAGAGATTTTATTATTAAAGGCCAGTTATTTCCTGGATTCAGGATATTATGCATCCTGATAAAGTTCCCTTGGCCTTTAGAATTAAAATAGCCCCACATCATCACATACTCTTCACCATGCTTAGAGATAGGCATGGGATACTTTCTATAAAATCATCTCTCAATGCAAATCAAACCAGGTATTAGTCTAACTGAAATAAAACCATGCCTATCTCTAAGCATGATGAAGAGTATGTGATGATGTGGGGCTATTTTAATTCTAAAGGCCAAGGGAACTTTATCAGGATGCATAATATCCTGAATCCAGGAAATAACTGGCCTTTAATAATAAAAATCTGCCTGCCTCTATGGGAATTTAACATAGGGGTATGTATACTTATGACCCCTGTATTTTAAATAAGAACATTTATTTATTTACAATACGTTATTCATTCACAAAGAAAATTGGTGTCCTTAAAGGTTGGATTTTACCTCATTTTTTAATTTAGGTATTAAAATAAATTTCCAAAACATGATTTTTTTATTCCTCTTTTTAGTCAACTTAAGCATGTGTATGTAAACTTTTGAGCACCACTGTATATTCACAAAAGCTCAGGTGTAGACATCAGAACTTGAACAAAAACTGGTCACATGGAGACATGAGACCACACACATAGATAGATACACACACACACACACACACACACACACACACACACACACACACACACACACACACACACCTTCCCACACCGCAAAACACTCGTACACACTGCTGTCTACTCTGCCCATGGTGAGTCCTCCACAAACTCCAACCCATCCATCTGAGTCTCTCTCTCTCTCTGTTACACACACACACACACACACACACACACACACACACACACACACACACACACACACACACATTATGTAAAAGTCTTTGCATTTAAAAGCAGTTGGAATTGGCATTTATTTTATTTCATTTTTTGTTCAAAAGGAACAGTTTTTTTAATATTCACTTGATGTTATAACCATTTGTTCATGGGACCCAAATATTTTGAAAATATTGTAACAAATATAATTTAGGACAGCAATTACATTTTTGTGTTATCTTTTCGCATTACACACATTAAGTCAATGTTCTTAAACTCAACCGATTTTACCATACTGTTAATTTTGTGTTTACTTGGAAGGATTACTGTATATTTTCACTTTGTATTTCCATCGTAAGTTTGGTCTTAAATTTAATTTAGAACTGGTATTAAAAAGTCTTAAAAAGTCGTAAATTTAACTTGTTTATACCTGTAGCCACCTACCTACCTGTAGGATGCTAACGCGCATGCAAAACATTATATAACGTTGCCTACAAACTACCATTCAGGTTTGTGAATCAAACTTTTTCTTTTAGCTCCTTAACAGCAGCCACTAGTCCACTTTGCTTCTATCAGTGAAGAGCCAAGCAAGCAGCAGCCATGAGCCAGAACTCCAGAGTGGGCAGGTAAGGTTGCTCATTGAGTGAATAGCCTATTACAATTAATTAATATTAATGAAGTATTGTGTAGACCTCGTCATACAAAAAATGCCCAGAGATAATCAGTTATGCCAGATGATTCACACTAATGAAATGGACTTGACTTGATCAGAAAGCTTTGTAAAAAGGGGAGATTTGTGCTGGACAATTTATTAAAATGTGATTTAGTGCAGCAAAATGCAAAGCCAGTAGTGGGCATAGCTAAGCTGGTGTAGGCCTACCAGTGTGTGAACAAGCAAACATGATCAGATTAGTTACAATGTAGGCTATATCCAGAATGTTCCTCTTTCGGGATTGTGCCGTTGTATCCGGGAATTCTGCCAGATTTCACTCTTTTCGGCTAGATGTCCATTTCCTTCCACTTAATTAGGGCCCGAGCGCCGACAGCGACAAAGGCCCTGTTGAAACTGAAGGAATTCTTCCTTTCCTTTCTTCTGGCAAATGAATCACACTCACCAAAATTGTCAGTTGCATTAATTCTGGTGAAAATCGGTGTATTTTAAGGGTTTTGGGAATAGGCCTACAAAATTGAAACAAATTGAGCCCCTGCAGTACCTTTAATGTAGACTCACGAAACTTCGTACACATGTAGCTTGTCAAGACGTACAAAACAAGGTCATTGGAGCCATACCCTAAACCCAACAGGAAGTCCGCCATTTTGAATTGAAAGTTTGAAATTAATGACATTTTGGCCATTTCTACGTCGTACTTTAACTCCTCCTAGAGATATCATCCAATCAACTTCCAATTTGGTCTGTGCCATCTTAAGACGTTGATGAAAGATGAAAAAGTTATTAAAAGAAACTTTTTGTCATAGTGCATGGCTGTGGCTGGGCGGACATTTTGTGCGTTTTGCCATCAAAACAAGAAGGTTTTGAGTGAGTTCCGTGCTAATGGCGGCAGAGAAAGATGCGAAGCGAAGCAATTTGGTCCGTTCAACTCTGTGGTAATTGTAGAACCCCCATGTATGTACTGTACAAGGAGAAACTGGAACAGCCCGGGTTTGTCAGGTTTTGTCATGTCACATCGGACAACAGGACATGCCTCATGGCATTAAAAACAGGAAGTGAATCAAGGGACAAAGATAGTCACACTTCCTGACATCCCAGCAGAGAATGGGAATAAAGGTTATCATAATTGTTTTGGACATTCTTGAGACTGTGGTATGTTGGAAAACACAAGTCATTGTAGTGAGGTGGTAGGTGAGGCATTACACTATGGAGATAAACCATTCAAATCTTCTTACATACCCTGCATCAATCCATTCATTTGTCCATCAATTAAGCTCAAATGGGCCTCTTAATTGGAAAATTCAGTTTAAATTAAGATGTAGCTAACTGAAATGTTTTTTTGTTTTTACATTTTAAAGGCTTTTAGACTTTAAATATTAAGATTTCTTTATACTTTGGTGGATTTTTATGCATTAAAATAAACCCATGTTAACGAAAGCATACAGACGACCCATGAAAAAATCCCTAAAACCTATAGTGTGCGACTTTTATATTAATGAACGTCCGTTACATTCAAGCCATTGCCAAATGAGTGGATACAAAGCTAATTAAGACTTTTCAGCTCCACACAACTCTCTCTGTGTTTCTCAGTATGGCTACGTAAATGGTGTAGTTAGGCCACTTTCACGCGCGGAAGCTTGCGAGCATCCGGCTTTAGATTTTGATAATTCAAATTCAAAGCTCATTTTGATCAATTTTCAATTCAGAATTGAAATGCTTTAGTTACTTATTTTTGCACACTTATTTTTTACACATATGTAGTTTGTAAAATATGATGTTTTATTACAAATTATCTAGCCATTAATAATATAACTGCCTACAAGTTCAGCTGAAATGATTAGACCATTAAACACACAACTATTTGGATCTTTTACACTTTCTACAATGTGAGAATTTTTCTGCATTGAGCACTTTCACTTTCAGGTACATTTTCCTGATGGTACTTACATACTTTTACTTAATTACTTTTCTATTGGTACTTAAGTAAAGGATCTGAATACCTCTATCACCGCTGTCCACTAGGCACGGTAGAAAAAACGGTAAAATGCAGCATAAGCAGCAACTTCTGGTAACTCCAAAGGAACACAGATATAATAAAGAATGCCCAAATACAAAGGAAAAAGGGAAGTTAAATGGTGGGCTCTGGTGTTGATAACACAAACATGACAGGAAAAGCTGCTGCTGTGACGGGTAAATGCATCACCTCAGAAAAACTTTCCTTCTTGATAAGCACATTTGTCATTCTTGGTCTTCTCCATGAGCAGCGGTGACCTGAGCACACGGGAGCATTATTCATGCTGCTGGGTAAACCTCAGCAGCCCACTGTGTGGCAAGAGTTTCCAAATAATTGGTTTGTCATTCTCTATTGAAAGTGAAAGACTAAAAAAGAAATCAGTTGGTTAATTGAGATGTCATCAAAACCTAATTTTTTTTTTCTGCTATATTACTGATATTAAAAGGTGTGTTTGACTCCTCCATGTTCTACATATTGTGACTTTGCTCTGTGTTCTTGATTTAAAAAAAAAAAAACTTTGTTACATAATCTTTCCATTGCTCTGAACAGAATCAAGCATTGTGTAACTAAGTAGGAATGGAGACCTTTTTACTGTTTGCCCTGAGTTAACTTGCATGTGGTTAGAGTGAGTAAGGAGGGTGAGGTTACCGTAAACCAGACCAAATGTGCAGACAGAAAATAGGCATGCTGCATTCATGAACACACTCGCATTAATCTAGACACCTAGACATGTACAGTTGCATAACCTTACCAGTTCCTGCTGCTGACCCCCCATTCAACCAGACACAACACAAAGAGTCTGGAACACGTCGCATACCTGCCCACCAACACTGTAACCTTCATAAATCTAGATAAGGCCAGGAGTGATTTCAAAGATAACACACTGGACTCTTCTTGGCACCAATGTGGGTTTTGCCTGGAATCACCCAGTGTTTCCTTGCATGATCTGGTGCATAGGCATAGATTTAGGGTAGGGATGGATGCAGGGGATATGTTTAAATTAATTTGTTTGCACATCAAGTTTCCACATGAAGTCCTGATTTACCACCACCCACTCCCCTTCCTTTCTACCTGCAAAAGAGAGTGACTCACTGTCTCTTATGAGTCAGTGTTCCCTCAGCTCCCTAACTTTGATAATAGACAAAACAAATAGTCTGAAGTCTGCTGCTGTTTGGCACCGTGGGCTTGGGTGTGAGTTGGTGTGCACCACCAAAACACACAAATACATTCATATTATTAAATTAAGAAAACTTTCCACTGACAACACTCATTCGTTGACCCCCAATCCGATCCCTCACCTATCATCTAACCCTAACCACAAGGATAAAAGTTTTTAATAGACAGCCTCAGTCTCTACTTCTTGGCACCGTTTTAATGAATCAAATTATTTAAAAAAAAAAAGTGCAATTAATAATGTAATGTGAAATGCACAAGGGCTTGGTGATGGAGTGGATGTGGTTGAAGGTACGCTGCATCACCTTAGGAGAGATACAAATGGCAAATTAAAAGGTATACAGTGTGTTAATAAAAATTTGGTCATAGTGAGTCAAACAGTATTTTAATGGTGAATGTGTTAATTTTAATTAAGTGTTGGCTTCTTTGTAATCATTGCTCAAACAAATGTAACTATATTATATAAATAACTTATTACCCACCTATGAAAATTAATGAAAGGAACAAGGAAATGTCATTTATGTGCTGGTGTTGAAGAAAACAAGCGGGTAACTTCTATCATATGTTTTGGTCTTGTGATTTGTTGTCAACGTTTTGGAATTCTGTAATTTACGGGTGTCAAACGTATGGCCCGTGGGCCAGAACCGGCCCGTCAAAGGGTCCAATCAGGCCCACTGTATGACTTTGCAAAGTGTGAAATTTGCAGAGAAGTCATTAATTCCAATTCCAAATATAACACTTTAATCTTAGAGATATCCATGTTATTTTTCTGTACTGAATTAAAACTAGACTACTATTTTAGACTAAACAAAATCTCTGAATATTCCCCCTCTCTCCCAGGTCTGTAACATTATTTGTTTTCCTACAATGACCTTAGAATGCTGTTTTTATGTTAGCAGAACATAAATATGCAAAATGGACCCTTGGAATAAAGTTCATAAAACATATATTGATCTTGCTTTGATGGCTGCAAGGAAGTGCATTACAATCCGTACATAATATACACCCATATTGAATGAAATAAACATTTTTCAAAGAGTCTAACTATTTGTATATGTGCACACGTATGCATATTGGCTGTCCGGCAAAAGTTAAAAGCCCTTGGATTAGCAGCGTTCTCCCAAAAGATATTACCCGATTTGGTGTTTTTATTTGTCATCTCTCACTCCTATTCTCTCCTGATCTCCATCTTAAAGCTTCACCACAGCACAGCTGCTGTTGTGGCTCCCACTGGCTCAGAACAGTTTTACACAAATGGACAGGATTAGACCATAGACTCAGCAGAAGCCATGCACTCTGATAACAGTCCAGGCTCCAGCTCTCAGACCGGGCTGCAGCTGCCATCAAGGACACAGATGTGTCTCCGTGTCTCCAGTAGGCCTATACTTTGAGAATTAAACCTCTTTCTTTATCTAATCCAGATGTTATGTCGTCTGTATTTTTTGGGGAATTTGGCAAACTGAATTGCAGTTTACACTTTGTTATTTCTATATAAAGATACTATGATTTTTACACAAATACATCAAAGAATGCTGACATTTTTTTCCACCAGAATGTTTCTCAGAATAAAAAACAAACTTTTGGACTATTGTGAGAAACAATCAGTGTGTTTACATGCAGTTTCATACAACAGAGGATTCCTATGCTAAACTTGGTCCCTCCCAAATTGATCATTTTGTAAAATGGCACTGCCATACCTCCATGGTATAACTCCCAAAACTGCAAAATTAAACAAACGTCACGAAAACCTGAAGGAAAATGGCGTTCCACCAATCAGGAAGAATCTTGTTTAGTCTGGCTGGACAGTGTGAGAGTGTATAGGAAGGCCCTCAGAGCAGCCGACTGCTCATCATTAATAGAGGAAAATAACAACAACCCCAGGTTTCTTTTCAGCGCTGTAGCCAGGCTGACAGAGACTCACAGCTCTATGGAAACAGGTTTTAACTCTCAGTAGTGACCAGTGGTGGAATATAACTAAGTACAATACTTTTACTATAGGAACTGTACTTAATTCCAAACGTTGAGGTACTTGTACTTCACTTGAGTCTTTTCTTTTCATGCCACTCCGCCACATTTCATAGAGAAATATTGTACTTTTTACTCCACTACATTCATCTGACAGCTTAAGTTACTTTACAAATTAAGATGTGTGTACACAAACACATGTAGTTTAAACCACATGTTGGTTGTACCATTAAACACACAGTTGTTTGGATCGTTTACACTTTCTACAATGTGAGGATGTTTCTGAATTTAGTACTTTTACTGTTAAAACTTTAAGTACATTTTCCTGATGGAACTTAAATACTTTTACTTAGGTAACATTTTTAATGCAAGCCTTTTAATTGTAACGGAGTATTTTTACAATGTGGTGTCAGTACTTTTACATAAGTAAAGGATCTGAATACGTTTTCCACCACTGTTGACAAGGGAGGGGTGATAAAGCGTGTTAGTCACAGATGGGGAACTCCTCAAGAAAAGTGCTGCATGGGAAAAATGAGTATGATTTTTCTAAACAAATGCATCTCTGTGGCCTTCACTGGACACTGTTTTTCCACGTGATGCCTGGGGGAACAGGCACGTACAGTTAAGTAACTGGTTAACACGTACCCTACAACCAACCGGATGGTTCAATGTGTGCTCCATTCATTAGAAGCAACTCTCTGTTACTCTCTCCGTTGTTGTCGTAAATCTGCAACTTTACTGGAAGTGTGCAGTGTTTGTTGAGCGGAGAAAATGGAAGAATGTGCTCAGGGCCCAGCCTTGACATGTACTGACAACCAGTAGTGGAATGTAACCAAGTACAGTTACTCAAGTACTGTACTTACCTACAAACGTTGAGGTACTTGTACTTTGAGTCTTTTCTTTTCACGCCACTTTCTATTTCTACTCCGTTACATTTCAGAGAGAAATGTTGTACTTTTTACTCCCCTCCATTCATCTGACTGCTTTAGTTACTAGTTACTTTAGACATTAATCTTTTTGAACACAACACATAGTTTATAAAATCTGATGTTTTAATTATAAATTAAACAAGCCAACAATATAACAGCCTACTAAGTCCAGCTGAAATGACTAGACCATTAAACACACAACTGTTTGGATCCTTTACACTTTCTACAATTTGAGGATGTTTCTGCATTGAGCATTTTTTACTTTTAATACTTTTGCCTGATGATTCTGACATACTTTTACTTAAGTTATATTTTCAATGCAGGACTTTTACTTGTAACAGAGTAGTTTTACAGTGTGTTAAAAGTACTTTTATTTAAGTAAAGGATCTGAATACTTCCTCCCCCACTGCTGACAGCTCTGAGGGGTTGAACCTTCACCGTGCAGCGCAGAGGGAGATGAGCTGGGAAACACAAGTGAAAGGTCACTGAGGTTGAGGGCCATGTTTGTCACAGCGCTGCCAGGACTGAATCACTGAGGGGAGATGCGTGCCAGTCGACTGAGGTTCAAATGACAATCAAAGTTGCGCCAAGGGTCCTGTTGGAACATACCAAAATATTGTCTCATGGGTGACTGTGATTCATGTGATAGGGCTGTAGCCAGTGTTGTAATGTAACAAAGTACAAATACTTAGTTACTCTACTTAAGTAGAACTTTCACATATCTGTACTTTATTTATATTTCTAAAAACTTTTACTTTTTCTTCAATACATTTCCTGAATATAATGTATACTTTTACGTCAATTACATTTCCCCCAAACCTCCTCGTTACTTGCAAGAAATGTTTCCGTACGTTGGAGTGATAGATTCCTCCTAGTAGAAAAGAAAATTGGCTCAAGTAACTCTACCTTTGTTTCAGTAAGTGGTGCTCTGCAAATGCACAACTGGTCAGAATCAGGCTTTTTCTTCTGGTTGACCTTTGTTAAAATTACGTTTTCCAACCGCAGACGTGTAACCTGAGCTAGGTTACTAAAGGAAGCTTCTCTATCTTCTTCTTTCTTTGTGTTGGAATTCTAAACTCTGGTGGATTTCTGAGGACTATGGTTAACTGCTCCTCAGATCTCTGCAGGGTAAATCCAGACAGCTAGCTAGACTATCTGTCCAATCTGAGTTTTCTGTTGCATGACTAAAACAACTTTTGAATGTACACATGTACCCATAAAACAAGTTCCTTCCCGAGGCTATTTAGCAGGCACCGTGGTTCTGTCTGCCACTTAGCACCACACACAGCGATTTTTTTATTTTTAATTTTTTTAATGAAATGCCATTGAACTGTAGCATGTTATTTTCCCATCTCAGAATCCTGTGTGGCCTACCCAGACTTTCCTTCGCAGCGCTGTGGGGGAAGGTCTGACAATGCGAGACTACTAAAGGAGTTATTGATCTAGGTCTCTTAACGCGGGTATGCTCACTTTATTTTTATTCGAGGTAAAGTGTTTTCATGGCATTTGAGAAACCGGGGCATTGCCTTTAGCAGAACTATAATCCATCTTTTAAGCCATGGCATTGAATGAGATGATGAGGGAATCACTTCCTTAGATTCAGCCACAGCACTATACATCTAGTGTAGAAACTTGTACCTATGGTGACGTAATACTGGGTGAATCAGGATTGATTCAGTGTCAGTTTGGATTGGAAATTGGGAGTTTATGCAGCAGTATTTGGTTTCAACTTCAGGCGTCCGTGTAGTGAAAACTGCAGAGCAGGAGAAGACGAATACCCAGAAGAATGATGAATGAGTAAGACAATGCTCACATCATGATGTAAAGATGAGTCTAAAGCATGCTGCTTTGTCACATTTAATGTTTTCTCCAGCTCCTGACAAATTGTTTCACAGGGTGTCTGAATCATCAGCTGTGTGTGTGTGTGTGTGTGTGTGTGTGTGTGTGTGTGTGTGTGTGTGTGTGTGTGTGTGTGTGTGTGTGTGTGTAAAATGTATTTCATAGTTAGGCTTTTTACATGATACACATGTGCAGGATATAACCGGATCTCCACTGTGGGACTGTAGGGACCATGTGTGGGACAGCAGCAGTAAGGTGGGACGAGAAGTGACACACACTCATGCATTTACACACCAAACACATACATATGCACTGGGCTTTGAATCACATGCCTCACCATTTTTTTTCTCCATCTTTTTCTTATTGGGACTTTATCTGGCTAAACTCCACCACCATGGCCCCTGAAAGGACCGTCCTCTGGTGGTGCCTGTAGCCGGCTCACAGTCACCTATTTCCAGGGAGGTCCCCCCACCAGGGATAAAAAGGCAAGAATATGTAGACCAGAAAGAGGAAAGTCTCACGCATGCCCCCGGATAATCGCTCCCTGACTATAACTATAAAACAGTGTTGTAGTACTCGAGACTGGTTTTGGTCTTAGATAAAGAGGACTCAGAATTTTATTTCAAGACCACAACTGCCGGGATTTCGCAAAATATAATTTTTAATTTGTTACCGTAAACCACGCTCTCCCTAACCCCTAACCCCTCTACACACACTCCTAAGAATGTGAATATGGGAGACACGAGAACCTCTGGCTGTCTTAACACAAATCTGGTCTGGGTTATAACTTGGTCTTGCCTTGCCTTGGTCTCAAGCCCTTTTGGTGATGACTTGGTCTCGGTTCAGGCGGTCTCGACTACAACACTGCAATAAAAAGGATGTTTTGCTGTTTTGTCGGCAAGCTATCGGCAACTTTTAAGGTGGAATGTATTCTTGTACTGAAGGAATGAGTTAACGTAGTGAACAATCAACACACCTTAAATGTCAATATTCTTTGACCATTCCTTTTGTTTTTTATTGTCTCTCTCGCATGATGCTTCAAAAAAATATGCATTTCAAATATTCTATTTCTTCACTTGGAGTAAACCCTTGCCCTTTGTTTAGACTTTGGCAGAAAACAGTGTGTTGAGCGTGGTTTGGCTTTGTGTCATGCTTGTGCAGACTTTGCCAACATTACCAGGGTGAACATAGTGTCCATTCCAAAGAGGCAAAGATCCAATAATAGTGAGTGAATGTGGTTTTTACAGGAGGAAGCAGAGTGGCCCGGTGGTTAGGGGGCGATTAGTAACAGGAAGTTACTCATGGAAAATGAAAGTTACACACAGGAGAAAATATGTGTGGTTCTGTTGTAGCTATTTATAGGAACAAAAAAGAAATGTTCTGAATATAAAACATTTTAACCACTCATAACTTAACGTAGTCACAGACAGAAGGTCTGAAGGGCAGCCTATGATAATCTGTATGCATAAGAGACAGAGAGAAAGCTACTGACAGTCTCAAATCAGATCCAGACATGAGTTTCATCTCAGTTATCAGCACAGAGTTGATTCTTTTTTTTCATATATATTTCTATATTTATTCATAGAGCTCTACACACACACACACACACACACACACACACATACACACACACACACACACACACACACACACGTATTACCCTGTTTTTTTATCTGTGTTTTTAAAAGGAGCCATGCTCGTAATTTTAGTCATTTCTGTGTTTTGCTGAATGACAATAAAAGGAATCTTTAATCTTGACTGGATCGGCAAATTAATGGAGCAAAGTATTTGTTACTGGGGATATATACACATTCATTCTGTCAACTCTACTAAAAAACACTCCAAACTTGCCTACTTAGTGGCAATTGGGGGGCCAAGGGTGGCCAGGGCCCAATGATATAAGTGGTCACAACTGGAGCCACATGTGCAAAACTAACCATAGTCTGCACAGCAGCAGTTCATGTCAACCACACTCTAGTTTGTTTGTCAAAACTCTACACAATTATACCATGGCATTAACCACAACCTGCACAACACTGGGCATTTACAGCACTTTGTTGAAATGCTGCTAACACACTGCGGTCCAAACTGTTAACAACACATTCAAAACAGAATGGATTTCAGCCCGGTGCATTTCTGCTGATTGTAATTTCAGCTAAAGGCCTTGTTTTAGATTTGTTAGTGATCACATACTGTATATATAGCAAAAGCTCAGAAATACTTATTTTTTTAATAAATAGAGAATGAAACAGTTATACACTGTACACTGAGAGAAACAGTGAACAGATCAAAGAGCAGTGAGAGTGTGTGTTGTCTTTAGCTCAGATGACTGTTAGTAATGCATTATGAAATTAACCCCATTTTGTGTGCAAAGAGGGGATATCATTCCTTTGTGGATTGTGTAAAGATGAGATTTTTGCAGTCACACAACTTTGTGATTAATAACACATTTCAAGACAACGTGCCAGGGACAGGAAGTGCTTTCTGAAACAGGAATCTTTGTTTGACAAAAAAAAAACTAGATAAATAAAATAATTAAAAACTAACTCAGGGTCACCTATTAGCTTTTTGAATCACTTAACAAGGTCTGTATCTCCTCAGGGACTGGAGTTTTTGTGTTTTAGATGAAATGGCATGGACATCTTGTGTGTAGAAATCAATCACCAAAGTATATGGGACTTAATAATATCAGCTCAAAGGTCCGTCTTTTTACAATAGGCTACATATACAATATATTTGTATTATTTTGTCCACCTTTTGTAACCAGAATCACAGGATAATGAAAAGCTGCACAGTACAGACGTATTCATGTCATTCCAATGGTAAAATATGGCTTCCACTAGCGCCACTTTGTGGTACCATACTGTTACTACAGAACATCCACTGTAAGCCATTCAAACCAAATCCGATGTAATTCAAGCCAGTTTGCTGCAATTTGCAAACCGGTGACGTGAAATGGCTTAATACAAATGAGTACACAATTATTAACGGGGCAACATCATAGTTCATGTGTAATTGTCACATGTATATGAAACGTTTTGTCGGGGAACTTGGTCAGGTGGCGCCGTGGCTTAGTTGGTTAAAGCGCCTGTCTAGTAAACAGGAGATCCTGGGTTCGAATCCCAGCGGTGCCTTTTGTGTCGACTGCATGTTTTCTAATGTTTTATCTTTCCACGAGGAAATATCAATTTCCTTCAGATCCCTTAATAATATTATAATCCGTTTGTGATAAACTTGTTGTCTTCATCGCAGATTAAAAAACACGCTGCGAGCAGGGTTCGAACCTGCGCGGGAAGATCCCATTGGATTTCAAGTCCAACGCCTTAACCACTCGGCCATCGCAGCCAGTGAATAAACATCAGCATGCATTTCGTTCTTGACTCGCTCAGAGTGGCAATAGGACGCCTTTAGTGTTGTATATATACACTATTTATGAGATGAATTAAGACCTGGCAGTTAATGTTGAAGTAACGTTAGACAACTTACTGACTGATCTTGAAACTTTCCCACTTCGAGGATAACTAAAATGTGTACTATTCTGTGAATGGAGAGCTCATTCATTTTACTGTTTGGGTCATTATTACTGTACATTTTCCATAAAAAACTCTTTATATTCAGTGGTGGAATGTGACTAAGTACAGCCCCCCCACTTTTGTTTTTAACCATGTTGTACATGAGACTTACAGTGACTTGCAAAGATACATAAGTTTATGCACTATACAGGATTTACCCAATTGATAGGTCAAATTGAAAAGTTTGCTCAGACTACCGACTAAACCAAAGTCCTCCGTTCAATTAGGCTTCAGCAATCCCCAAGTGTTCCCATGTTCAGCCAGAGAGGACCTTATGTCTTCAGCTTCTTGCGTTGTCACCCTGTCAGGAGGTGTGCTAACAGGACTTGCATTAGTTGAATCTGCCGTGCTATTAACGTCATTGCGGCACAATTTCTTAGTAAAACCAAAATTAATTAAACTGACTTGTTTTCTTTTTGCCATGGCTATATGATGCTAACTGCAGAATGCATTTCAAGGACTTTATATTTTTTTCAACGAATCTTTGAGTTAACATGTACTAAACATGAGCTGAATTTGCATCGCAGCGGCGCCACGACTTGATGCTCATAACAAGAATAGCATGTATAGTTAAATCTGTGACATGCATAAATGAATGATATTTTTGCAATAGTACATATAATAATCCACGATGATCACATTACACAAAACTGAAATTGCACATCAAAACGACACATTGTCAATATTATTAGAGACCCTCCAAAATTTCACAGATCACGTTATCAGGGGAGCCCAATTCACACCAAGTTACATTAAACATCATGCATCTATCTCTGCCACAAAAAAGTTTTGAACATTATGAGTGTAGAAAACAAAACGCAAGCATTCAACTGCCCAGGAGTTTGTTTCCTGCCAAAAGCACATAGTTGCTCTGTCTCTTTTCTTTCTTTCTTTCTTTCTTTCTTTCTTTCTTTCTTTCTTTCTTTCTTTCTTTCTTTCTTTCTTTCTTTCTTTCTCCAGATAAAGCCACCTTTAAGGCTTTTGTGTATAACTGATATTAACGAACGTCCGTTACATTAAGGCCATTGCCATACGAGTTGCTACAAAGCTAATTTGCTAATTTGCAATTACAGAAGGCTTGTATCATGTGGACGTACCAACAGCTTGGTCGTCACTACTTAGAATTCTTCTTGAGGGCCACAGAACAAACTACAGCTTTAAGTTCTGTTGGAAAAAGGTGATTGTTGCGACGGTATCTGACGCTGAGTGACACTGAATAGCGTCACTATTTTACGAGTTGGGAGTGAGAACGGATTGGTATCTTTACATGCACTTGTACTTTGCTTTAACACTCATGGACACTTCTGAGCCACACCCAGTGTGTTGTTAAGGTGAGGCCCCCTCCCTAAGGTGTCGGTACAAAGATCCGTGAGTCATCACCTGATTAGCACTCCCCCGGGGTTTCCATAGATATCATGTAATAAGCTAATCATGCTCTCTTTATATATAGAATGTTGACATATGACCCTGCTAGACTCTGCCCTGTAATAAAAAATAAAAAAATATGTGTGTAGCTCACAGTTAAAACACAAAGGCCTATATAAAATTCTCTCACAGAAAGCTGCTCAGTTAGTAAACTTTTGAAAACGTTAACAGAAACTTCAAAAATGTCGAACATAAGTGTCACAAAGGTCAAAGAAGGGACAAAAACTTCTGAAAAAAGCCCAAAAATTTCAAAATAAAGTGACAAAAACTTAATAAAAAAAAAGTGACTTCTTTAAACTCCCAAAACCAACCTCCGTGGCCGACAAAAGTGACCAATCAAGATAATAATCACATAATCAGACAACGCATTGTCATGAACGGGTTTGTATGATTTTGTACGAAAACACGTGCACAAGAATTTGTAAAATAACCTACAGAATGACGGCGACCGTTACGTGACGACCAGTCAAAAGACAGGTAGAGCGATTTTTACAGCTGACGAAAGTTTACCGTCAGCCTACTGTGAGGATGCTGTTTTTTCAGAGGCCGTAGCAGTTAAGTTTAGCCACCAACAACCAGTAAAGATTAGAAAAAGATGTTCCCTTATTTGGTACTCCTGAGACACGAACACTCTTTTTTGTGGTGAAAGTCTTGCGTTTCCCGCTTCCCTTTTTTCCGGGACACAAACTCCGTTCCCCTGCTAAGGAGCCCTGTGTTTTATGACCCATTGCTCCAGCCTGACCTCCTCTCTAAGTGATATTCACGCTCTTATCAATGTGGTGCATACAGCAATACATACGTGGAAGACATACAAATTAAAGTGCATTACTTTTCATAGTGTTTTGTACAAATGGTTAATTAATTATGCAAAACACAGTGGAGTGTAACATTATTTTTCACACGTAGTCACTCGATTGAGCCACACGTAAGGCACACACACCAACCCGTTGGCCGACCGTCAGGCAGAAAAGGCAGTCGGACTGATCATTCGGATTTGGCTTCTCCAGAATTCCAAAGCCGACCATAATGGCGACTCGTTTGGAATGCGATCTTGTATTTTACAAAAATAGTTCACCAAAACGTTTCTGAAAACATTTTAAGCGAGAAATAGGCCATGCAGTTGCTGAATCTGTCTGTTTTTTTGATTGACAAAGGTCAGTTTGAAAGATTTTTGTCAGATTTTTTTTTTTTTAGAGGCATCTTTCACGCTCATCCCACTCATTATTTCAGCTAAGTGTTTTAACATAAGTGCACTGATTCGCTAGTCAAGGGCTGGCACTCCACCAATCAGATTGGTCATTGAGTCTGACTGCCCACCGGCTGATTCAACAAGTCAAATCGGCCCAAATAAATGCCCACGGCTCCTCGGGCTGAGAATAGCACGGAACACACCGAACAGACTCGAGTCACCGACCTCACCAGACTGTCGGACGGCCGAAAATTGGGTTGGTGTGTCAGCGCCTTATAGAACCCATGGTCTTGATAGACCTCACATACTGGATAGTTAATCGTTGAAAGTAGATGTGTGTTTTTTTAACACTTTTGTTGTCCTCCCGTCCACCATGAACTTGTCGTCCTTCTCGGGCATCTTTCTTTGTTGTCTTTTTTCCCCCCCAACGTTTTTGTCGCTTTTTTTCCCCGATGCTTTTATAAATCCATGGTCAATAAACCTATTGTATATGATATTATACCTAATTTTTGAGTTTTAAAAAAGCAGAAATTATTAATTACTTTGACTAATAGTTACGATCAGAGGACGTTGAATGGGTCACAGACTGGTTCAAAGTTTAGTCAGGATGCTGTTTTTGAAACCATTTAACCATTTTTTTTTCAATGCTATGAAGTTAAAAAAAAACACCCAAAAGTCAATGACCTGCTCAATCACTGCTAAGATTGTTGTATGAGTTTCATTCAACATACATCCATGCATCTATGTTATTTTGGGGCAATTTGCTTAAAAGAAACCCATATTTCTGATTTTTTTTTAAAATGTAGAAAGGACATTCACTCCTACAACAAACTGGCAGCGTGGTAGAATGCTATCCCCACGGGGAACACAATGGAGACACAAATAAACCTCAGCCCTGAAATAAATACTAAATTGCAACTGTGTACAAAACACGCCCCTCATAATTACATCAAATGCACCCTGTCATGATAAGAAACCATTCCAGTGTCCTCATGTTACAGGAGTATCTTTGAGACTGGGACATACACACACACACACACACACACACACACACACACACACACACACACACACACACACACACACACACACAGATAACTGACTCATGTCCAGTCCCCACCTACTGAGGTTAATTGATGTTTTTTATGTCTCATTTTTACATGCTCTGACAAGTCAAAACAGAACTGCTTATTCATCGTTCAAATGATTTTACTCATTTTAAAATGATGCACAGTATTATGTGATTATCATTTTCAGTTGGCCAGTAAGTATGCTACATAAATATAAATATAATCCCAACAGTGTCACTTTAAGCAACATCAGAAAGGACACAGTGCGACTGCATGCCATTTATTACACCTGTGGGACTCAAAGCAAGTCAAACTTAGAAAATCTCTAAATATCAAACCATACCCTTTATTCAAATACTGGCTGCACCCTAGAGTCCCCAGCCTGGATCAACAGCTGCCCCAGGGCAACCCGGACCCCATTTCACCATTAATTTGTGTCTAATAAACTGATGTGACAAAAATCTTTTAAATTAGTCCAGTATTGAGCGAGATTGCTGCACCAAAATCTGCATGTCAGTAAACTTTTAGTAGACAAGTATCAAGGGTGCACAATTGCCCCATTAAATCACAAGAACACTTTAATCACCCTCATAAACATTACAATCATTCACAAATAAGGATATCTCACCTTATATATATATACAGTATATACAGCAACAGAGCAACATGTCTCAAATAGTTACCCTAGAAAGCCTCTTTAAGAACTAAAGTAACCAATCAAAACACATCACCTTAGAGACATGTTCAGTGTAGTTCATGTTTGCATAAAAACAAGGCAAGAGGCTCTGGGGCCGTGACAGTCAGTGAGGGTCATCACAAGTGTAGAAGTCTCTTCTCCTCATAGCAGGGCTTTAAATTGATGACCGCCAACCCGCCAAATGCCAGTAAAAATTAACTATGGCGGGTAACATTGTATAGTTTGGCCGATGATAAAAAGAAGCAAACACTGCGTCTGTATTAATCAGCTAGCTGCAGAAATGTTGCCAGAATGGACTGTTGTATGCCAGGAAATATAGGCGGTTTTGTGTGTGTTCCGCTTGGAAATGTAATCTTTATCTGGCAAAACTGCTTGTAGTAATAATCCTACATTTCCCATGAATACCATGTAGGGATGTGTCAAACAACCGCTGTCTACGTGTCTTGCATGCGGTTTAGTAATTACGTTGTAAAAATGTGTTGAAATTAGTAAAAATTTGGCTAGTGGAAAATCTGATTGGCTGGTCATTAATTTAAAGCCCTGGTTGTCAGATTCTAGAACTAGTAACTACCAACTCTGTAGGGCCGGCTCCGGTTTGCCCTGGACCAGTCCTTAATTATGCTGCTGAAGTTTTAGAGCACCGGGGGACTTCCTTTGACACGCATAATTATAATAAATCATTTTTCTCTATATCTGGATATCTGTGTCTGTAAAAAGGGATTTTGTTCGACATTGTCGCACCAAATGCCTGCTCGTGGGAAATTGTTGGGTCTTGTAGATTATAATGTGGACTCAACTTACTCTATCTGTAAAGTGTCCTGAGGTAACTCCTGTTGGGATACATTTGATTAAATTGAATTGTAAGAATAACAAAGTGAACATTTTGTAACGTAATTTCCCTCCTGGGGATCAAACAAGTATCAATTATGAATTATTATATCAAGTCTCTAACAGCTGATTTTCTAAGTGTACAGAAATAACTGGTGGCCTCTTGGACACAGAAACTAGAGTTTAAATAAATGAAATGCAATACTTGCATTGCTGCAAAACGAACAGTATGGTCCCAGTGATTAGAGCTCCTTTCACAGATAAAGCTGAGCAGTGTGAGTGTCACTGGTGATGGAGTGTACCCGAGGTCAAAGTGCACATGGAAAGTTAAGTTAGTCTGGTTGCTATGGAAAACATAGTTTAATTTGCTGTTTCTTAGATACGTAGTGTAACAAACCAAGCCTTATTCTCACACACATGCCAATATACAGTACATTCTATAAAGATGTTTACGTGTGATCAAACTATTCAGTTTATTGCACAAAGAGCTGTATAATATCTTACAGTACAAGTTATTTGTAATATAGTGTTTGATGGGCATCCCCACCCACCTTGTGAACTGCAGAGACACACACACACACAGATTCAAGAAAGAGAACACACCCTGGCCCTATCGCTCACAGTTACTGATTTACACATTTTGCAACAAGAAATGCAGCAATTCAGCATCCACACCACCCAACCTTACACCCTGATCATCCTAGTCCACTACTGTATATAAAGTCCTCTGCTCTGTCCTTCTATCTTCCTCTTCTGCTAACTAGCAGTTAGCCATGGATACACTAAAATTTCTGATTCTGCTCTTATGGATGTGTGGAGGACAGGCACAGCACAGGTAAGTCAGCCCCCACCCCCTCCCCCAAAATCTATCAATATTGTCATCTTTTTCTTATTATAGATTCATGATGAGCAGTTTCAGTAACAGGCTGCTCCACCCCCGCTGTGTGAAGGAGAGATACCGCAGATCTTTCCCTCCAGCGGCCGTCAGACTGTACAATGAACACTGTTGACTCCCATTTGCCATTATTATTACATCTGTGCATAATTTTTCATTTGGGCAATTATCATAGTGCAATTTACTAATTCATGTGCAATTACTGTATAATACAGTTTGCTATATCTTGTACACTTATCTATCTCTTTTACACTACAGTTCCCCCACTGAAGGGGACAAATAACGTTTTTCTTATCTTATCTTATTTTGTCATACCGTCACATCAAAAAATAGTTACAACCATATGAAAAACGAAGCACATTTCTAAAAGTATGACTAGACTCAACTGTTAAGACGGTCAATGCTTAATTTTCTGTCAATCCACTAATTCATTACAATGCAAATTATTCAAATAATTTTTGCTTTTATTGCACTATTTATTTAGAAGTGTTCCTGGTGT
Organism: Percina caprodes; assembly: GCA_013375575.1. Classification (NCBI taxonomy): domain Eukaryota; kingdom Metazoa; phylum Chordata; class Actinopteri; order Perciformes; family Percidae; genus Percina; species Percina caprodes. The sequence continues at coordinate 6,594,959 of JABXJD010000011.1, read as the reverse complement.
TTTGACTCAATATTTCTAAAGTCCTGGCTACGGCCCTGCATTTCTCTATGAGCGGTAACTGTCAGCCAGAGAGTGTTGTTTCCACCTCAGAGTGATTCACTTGAAGTATTTCCAAAGCTTTGTGGAGGCTGCTGTGTTGTTTCAGACCCTGTTGTTGGAAAGTGTTGCTGTTCTGTGGTATTAGTGTGAATTAAATCCGAATAAAGATAGTGCCTTAAGGAATAGTGAGTTCATGGGGGATGTTGTTGTACTAAATTATGTTTTGATATCATGCCATATTACACTTTTTATCCACTGCTTACACGCAGATTGCTAATGGTGGCAGTGTCCCATTTTACCAGTCTTAGAGACTATCTCATATTGCTAATTGCAGCCAGCATGTTGCAAAGTTGATGAGCAATTACGTAGGATTATTGCACGGCTTTGTTGAATACTCAATTCTGATTGGTGAATTACGGCAAACAGAATAACAGACTAGACGATGCTATGGACACATTTCGATCAATAAAATCATTAGTATTTTGGGTTAAATTGTTGATTTCCTGTGTAAAAAGCAGGTTAATGTAGAGCGAGTGGGTCATTATTCCATATTAAACTCTTTCAGGGTGATTCAAGACCCGTCTGCATTACCCTGTTGGGGTTTACCTTACTCATACGTGTTGATGTTTTCTTACATTTTTAGGCATCCTTACATTGAGCAAAACAAGCTACTTTTAGTTTAACATTAATCTGAATCTGTTCCTGTATCTTTCTCTCTTTTACAGCCTGCAGAAAACATACAGAGATGGTAGGTTGGTTTTAATTACGCTATAAACTCATAAACTTTAATTTATATGTGAATATGTATAAGTTAGATGGCATGCTTGCACAGAGGTGAGACAGTATCTCAGCATGTGACTCCACCACACTGTCCTTGGCGTGGATGTGGACTTTACTTCTTTACAGCTCCTTTTCTTCACTGTCCTTAACTAACATACACTTTTATATTGCGAATGTGTTAACACAACCCAAATATACAAACTGCATGTTTAATTCCGTTGAATTTTATTTATAGTGAAATATTTAATATTTATAGAATAATCAAATCATAAAAGAAGTTATCTCAAGACATTTTACAGGTAGGTTTAGACCATACTATAATTTACCCCACATTTCTCAAGAACAAGCATTTGGTGCAACAGCAGCAAGGAAACCTCAGACAGACCCTGACTCTTGGTGGGCGGCCATCTGCCGCTGCCAGTTAGAGAGGGATACAAAAGTATGACTCATAATAATTATAGCAGTAGATATAATGGAATGACATTATGAATAATGGCAATTATAGTAACAGTAAAGATGATAGAACTATGACTAATAATAATAGTAGCAGTGCAGGGCGTAGAGCAGGACCATGGCAGCAGCTGAAACCACGATCCAGGTGCCACCGCAATCCACGGAAATCTGCGAGGCGAGAAAGCATAAGGACTCAGGAGAATAAGCTAACTTAGCAACTGTAGCAACAATGGGACATAAATGCACATAGATGGAGAGAGAGAGGAGGAGAGCAGAGCTCAGTGTGTCATACAGTAGGAAGTCTAAAACTATAGCAGCATAGCTAAGAGCTGGTCCAAGGCAAACCTGAGTCAGCTCTAACTATAAGCCTTATCAACAAGGAGAGTTTTAAACTTACTCTTAAATGTGGAGACCAGAACCAAAACTGGGTGCTGGTTCCAGAGAATAGGAGCTTAGCAGCTGAAGGCTCTGGCTGTCATTCAACATTTATTTTTAAACGTCTAAACCATCAACTCCTGTATTTTTTTATCTCTACTAATCTATCTGTCTGCCTGTGTTGTTTCTCCAGCAGCAGTGCTGACCTCCTGCGACTTTAACAATGACAGTGAACCATTCTGCAAGTTCCTTCAGGATGGCACAGACAACGGTGACTGGACCCGACAGAGAGGTGTCACCCCGACACCTGGCACTGGCCCCAGTGGAGACTACCCTGATGGAAGTCAGTCCTGAATGTGTATTTTATATATATCATTTCTGTGCAATTAAGTCATTGGTAACCAGTCAGGATTGAGGTTGATGTTGGAGTCCTAGGATGGTACCACTGAATTCTGATGATTATAAATACATGTTTTCCTTCTGTGTCAATCTGTCTTCAGAGGGCTTCTATATCTACCATGAGTGTGACAACGTGCCTGATCTAAATAAAGTTCGTCTACTGAGCCCTGCTCTGTCATCATCGACCTCTCAGATCTGTGTCCAGTTTCGATACTACATGTATGGCTCGGACAGCGCAAATGTGTTTAGGGTTCTGGCTAGGAGGCCCAGCAGTGAGGAGGAGGTCTGGAAAAGGACAGGTATCCAGAGTCCATCCTGGCTAAAGGGCTCTGTCACCGTGTCCAAACCCAGCAGTGAGAGCGTTACTGTGAGTGTTCGCAGGTCACTGTAGATGTTGTTTCAACCATCAGTAACAAGGGACTTATACTGTAGATGAGAAGCAATATGGCAACTGGGATCCAATATTTGGTCATAAAGGGAAAACATATTCTTACTGTATTCAGAGTTGAAGACTTAAATATAAAAAAAAAAAGTGTACTTTTTTTAAAATAAAAATGACTCACGCCTATTAATCGATTATCAAAATAGTTGGCAATTATTTTAATAGTTAATTGATTAATCAATTCAGCTTTACTGCTAATGCATTGCATTGAAATTTTTGACTGAAAAGGTTCTTAAAGAATTTTGCACAGTGTCAAAGATTCCTTTTTCTATTCACTTCTCTACTGCTGCCATCAGGAATATCTTCCTCACAATTAAGTCTGCATCACTTGACTGACTTTCACGGATCTTTCTAATGCACTTACAAAAGAAGTGATGGGGGACAAATCCCACAGTCCTTACAAAAATATATTCCTCAATCTTTCTAAAGCTGATCCTGCTTCAGCAGTGTTAGACCAACTGGATTTTTTATAAAGCCCTTTCAGCATTACATTTCCTCTATGACTATCCCTCCAGAACACCATTTGCTTAAACGCTATAAAAATAAAGCTATGCCTCATTCCAGTAGCCAAGTTTTCATCTAATTGTAGGGCACATTTGAAATACATTTTCAAAACATTTGCAAAAGAAAAGGTGTGTTTCCTTCTCATGCTGTTATATGAATATTAGGAGCTATTGTAGGTGCATTAAGATAAACACTTGTTGGTGCTAATCCTTTAGTCGGGGGCCATTAAAACCTTAGCCAAGCGCAAAAACTTTCTAAGATATTTGACTCGTTTTTTTTCCTTCAGTTCCACTTTGGTTTTTAAATGAACAAATTACAGATAAAAACAGGTGGATGGAAACACACATATTGGCCATTTGCAATTCATCTAAACAAACTCTTTAACTCAAATGCAAAGTTTTGTATGCAGTGCAATTGCTGTATTCATATCTTCATGCAGGGTGATAATGTATGCTCTGTGTATATAGATTGTGTTTGAGGCTCAGAGAGGCTACACTAGTTCCTGTGACACCGCTCTGGACAACATCATCATCACTGAAGGAGCATGTCCCTGTAAGCTATACACACACACACACACACACACACACACACACACACACACACACACACACACACACACACTGTATTAATGATTGTCCAAATGTTTTTTTTTTACAGCTTGTGTTTCTGGCTGCGATTTTGACACGGGTGACCTGTGTGGGTGGACGAGTCATACTGAGGATCCTGCCTTTTTTGGCTTTGAGCTGTGGACCGGGAATACAGAAACTGAAGGCACTGGCCCTGATGATGACTTCTCCAAACCTGGATGTAAGTGGCTGTGTTGAATGACTTTGTGTCACAGAGTCTGGTGTCACAAAAGCTTCAAGAAAAACATGTTTGTTTTTCAAACATGTGAACATACCTGAACACATCTTTTTGTATTCCCTAGCATCTTTCCATTGATTTTGTTTGAGTCTTTTTTTATCTATCTTATATGGTAATTGTTAATTTTAACTCTTCTATATGTAGTGGGCTCCTACATGTTGATGGATTCTGTGGAGGCTGTCCCTGGAGTAAAGTCTCAGGTCAGAAGTCCTGTAATAACCCCCACGTCTGGATGTCTGGACCTGTCCTTCCACTACTACCTGTACGGCACTAGCACCACTATGGAGCTCAGCGTTCACACTATCACTCCAGGTAAAGGACTGCATTTATCATAATGATGAATAAGGACTGAAAACAATGAAACAAACAGACAGGAACCCAGACAGCATTTTCAAATTACTATTTTTCACTTGAATTAGTTTTTCTGTCAACCAGGTGGAAGCCTTGGACCTGCTCTCTTCACTGTGAGGGGGAACCAGGGTCTGGGCTGGAAGCCTGCAGAGGCCCAGTACTTGGGAACTGCTGCTGTTAAGGTAAATACTAGAACTTTGTGTGTCTCTGTACATATGTATGTGTGTGTTTGTGCATAGGTTCACATTATCTTATTGTTGCATTCATATGTATTTCAGTTTGTGATTGTGGGCACCTTTGGAGAAACTCCTGAGACAGATATTGCTGTTGATGCTGTGTGTGTCACGGCTTGCGAAGGTGAGAAACTGACCCGAGGGAATTCAAGTCGCTCTCTTCACCATAGGAAATATGTCTATGATGTGTCAATAGTTTCATGAGAAACTATCTGCTTTTCATTTATAGCTCAGCCAACAACTCCTCTTCCACCAATAACAACTCCAACAACACCAAAACCCACAACTCCAGGACCATCAACTCCTGGCCCAACCACACCAAAACCATCAACTCCTGGGCCATCCACACCTAAACCATCAACTCCTGGGCCATCCACACCTAAACCATCAACTCCTGGGCCATCCACGCCTAAACCATCAACTCCTGGGCCATCCACGCCTAAACCATCAACTCCCGGACCGACTACACCTAAACCATCAACTCCTGGACCGACTACACCTAAACCATCAACTCCTGGGCCACCACACCTAAACCATCAACTCCTGGGCCATCCACGCCTAAACCATCAACTCCTGGACCAACCACGCCTAAACCATCAACTCCTGGTCCAACCACGCCTAAACCATCAACTCCCGGCCCAACCACGCCTAAACCATCAACTCCTGGGCCATCCACACCTAAACCATCAACTCCTGGGCCATCCACACCTAAACCATCAACTCCTGGCCCAACCACGCCTAAACCATCAACTCCTGGTCCAACCACGCCTAAACCATCAACTCCTGGCCCAACCACGCCTAAACCATCAACTCCTGGGCCATCCACGCCTAAACCATCAACTCCTGGACCGACTACACCTAAACCATCAACTCCTGGGCCATCCACGCCTAAACCATCAACTCCTGGACCGACTACACCTAAACCATCAACTCCTGGGCCATCCACGCCTAAACCATCAACTCCTGGACCGACTACACCTAAACCATCAACTCCTGGGCCATCCACACCTAAACCATCAACTCCTGGGCCAACTACACCTAAACCATCAACTCCTGGACCGACTACACCTAAACCGTCAACTCCTGGACCGACTACACCTAAACCAACAACTCCTGGACCGACTACACCTAAACCAACAACTCCTGGAACTACGAAGCCACCAAGTATGACATGTCCTTAGCCAATTTAGGGTTTTGAGTTTTACCCTAATACTTCTTTCTTTCTTTCTTTCTTTCTTTCTTTCTTTCTTTCTTTCTTTCTTTCTTTCTTTCTTTCTTTCTTTCTTTCTTTCTTTCTTTCTTTCTTTCTTTCTTTCTTTCTTTCTCACATCTGTTTCTCCCATGTTTTATTTGTTTTTTTTGTGCTATACAGAACCATGCCCTCCTGATGCAGATTATATAGAATGTGGCCCAGCTTGTATCCCCACCTGTATGGAACCCTCCACCAACTGTTCTGGCTCCTGTATCAGTGGCTGTTTCTGCAAACCAGGGTTTGTCTTCAAAGGAAAGCGCTGTGTGCCACTGGAGAAATGTGGCTGTCTGGACGACCAGAATAACTATTATGAGGTCAGATACATGCATACATTCCTGTTAAGACAAATATGTATAAAGATTGTTCTATGTAGTTCTTGTGACACACAATACACCCTACAATCATTGATCGTTTGTTCAATTTTGTTTTAGCCTGGCGAAATCATATTTGGAGATGGCTGCTCAAAGCTGTGTCGTTGTGCAGGGAACTATACTTTGGAATGTGTTGATAACTCCTGTGACCCTACTGAAGAGTGCCGCAATGTCAATGGTGTTTCAGCCTGCTATCCTAAAGGTAATCTCCGGTAAATTGTCAACGAATTGGTACAGGAACTGGTGCTAGCAGCTTGGAATGATCTGGTTCAAACAGTGTGTTGGCCAACGACATCTGAAGTGCTCTTAACGGCCACACACAAAAACAAAAAGTATAATGTCTGGTAAATGTCTAACTTCAGATTGACCATCTGAAATAATTTGGTCCCAACTTACCTGTTGTTACTATCTGCTATATCCTAAAGACTTGTGTTTTGTTACAATTTTAATATTTAAATCACTGAAACATATTTGTAACATAATAACTGCTAAAGTACAGTTTCTCATACTTCAGGTACATCCACTTGCGTAGCGACTGGTGATCCTCACTATACCACCTTTGACAAACTCAACTACAACTTCATGGGCAACTGCAGCTATTTGATGTCTAAACCCTGCAATACAACGACTCTGCCATTCTTCGAGATCCATGCCGACAATGAACATCGCTTTAACACGCCCACCATCTCCTATCTGAAGGCCGTACATGTGTATGTGCGCATGTTGAAGATCTCCATCCTCAAAGGTGGCACTGTGCAGGTAAGAAATGAGGGGAGGAACAAACAGATTCTCAACAGATAGGATGGCAGAGTGACATATTTACAAGAGAAGCTGTCCTGACTCCTACCCTGAAAAAATCCCACATAGGTCATTTGCAGCAACAATTACGACCTATATTTATGTTTATAGAGATGCCGGCCTCTAGTGGCCTAGTAGTTATTATGGGATGCACGGGAGCAAAGCAGGAAGTAAGGTGATGGAGTATAACAGCATTAACGGCAACTTTTTTTATTACTAACAGAACAAATGGTGAAATCACATTCTGTGTTACATGCATAATAGGAAATGAAGTTATGTCTGATTTGAAAGTCATACCCCGATCTTGTTCTTAACTTAACTCATAGGTGTTTAAACCAAGTCCATAACCACGTAGTTTTTGTACCTAAACCTAACCAAACTGTGACCGTTTCACAACATTAACAAGGTGTTTAAAACACAACGTTCTTTGGTTTAGATACAAGGTAAAGGCATAAATGAATATTTCCTGCTGTTAGGGGTGCTATTTTATTAAACACTCTTGTGGGTCACATTAGAGGGTAGGAATTAAGGACTGATGTCATTCAATGGTATGGAGGACTTGTTACAAGAGCTGTGGTTGTATTCTTGGCAGAACATGTACCTTTTCAGTTACTAATATCATTGTTATTTTAACATGTAAGATTGTATACATAGTTGACAGTTGACAGTTTATAATGTTTCTATTTCTTTGATAATCACCCATTATGTTATTTGCACCTGCTTTCCCACAACAGTTGAATGGGACCAATGTAAACCTGCCAGTGTCTCCGGCCCCCGGTGTCTCTGTGTTCAAGTCAGGAAAGTTCTACACTGTATCCATGGACTTTGGTGTGACTGTTCGTTACGATGGAAACCACTTCATGGACATCAAAGTGATCAAAGAGTGAGTTAGGACTGAAGAGTTGCTGTCTTTACATTCTTACCCCAACCCCCACATAGAATCCCATTTCCAATAGAAGTTGGAGAATAAATAACATTAGTGCTTGATTGGAATGAAAACAAATCACAAATCTTGGACATGGTGGAGGAGTAGAGAGATTTTGCTCAAACTGAATTGTTTCTCTCACTTCCACAAATCACTAACGTGTAGATCATTCCTTGTAATCTGCAGCTATGAGAACCAGCTGTGTGGCCTGTGTGGAGATTACGATGGATATGCCAAAGATGACTTCCGTAAACCGGATGGATCGTTGACCAACAATGCCAATGACTTTGGACACAGCTGGAACACCGATTCAGAGTAAGAAGCATACATCAATATTTCTACAAACAGGTCACATATGCAGACTTTATCTGACTAGTGTCTGTTTATTTATCATATAATATATTTGTAAGAGCCAATTAGTACCCTTGGTATAAATAGCAACCAATCTTTGGTTCCTCAGGTTCATAAAGTTTTGACTTTAAATGCCAAAACCCAAGCTATAAGCCCCTGAGGTACTGGTTATTAATTAGTAAAAGAAATTTAGACACTTTTTACCTTTTTGATCAATGAAAGTCCAAGTCATATTTGCAGTTAAAACCTTTGGTTCTATTTATTTTCATGACATCTTAGTTGGGTTTCCAGACAAATCACTGCTTGTATATATGCCTGTATAGTGTTGTGGTGTTGGTGTGCGTGTGGTCAAAACTGTATGTGCTTCCAGATTGCACCAGTGGAACCAAAGATTGATTCCTATTTATACCAAGGACACTAATTGGCTATTACTTATTAATTTAATATTGAATATGTTGGGTCTCCATACTAAACAAATAGGTACGGACCAATGACACCTTCATTTTAATTACTAGGGGAAAAAAATAACTACTGTTAACCAACACACAGAGAGCTCCTCTAACAGAGTGTCTGTGCTGGCAGGTGTAATAAGAAACCCAACACCACCATTCCTGAGTGTGATGGAGAGCAAGAACTGTATGAGAGCTCTGGATACTGTGGCATCCTGCTGGACAAAAAGGGTCCCTTTGCTGTGTGCCACCCCAAAGTCAACCCAAATGTAAGTTACCACACACACACACACACACACACACACACACACACACACACACACACACACACACACACACACATAAACACACACACACACACACACACACACACACACACACACACACTGTTGATGTTGTGAGAATTTTAGTAGGGATGGGTATCGCCAATAATTTCCAGATTCCGATTCACAAGATCACGATTTGATTACATTTCTGATTTGATTCAATATTAATTTTGTTAGGGAAATTTCAGTAACTACAGTATATCACTTTTTCTTCTCAGAGAACTTTTTTGTAAATTGAATCAAAAGCAACCCTCAATTCATCACATCCTTGGTCATATGGATACTAAGATTGATGTTGGGATTTTATTGTTCAATTTCAGATCACTCAAACAAAGTTTGATTTTAATTGGAGAATCAAATATACAGCCCTACTTTTAGCATACCTATGTGCAATAAAAGCGACACAATGAAGCATTGTAATATAACAAACCTTATGTGTGTCTTCAGAATTTCTTCAAGGACTGTGTCTTTGACCTGTGTGAGCTTGATGGAGCCAAGCCCGTTCTGTGTGAAGCCATAGAAGCCTACGTCAACGACTGCCAGGACCGCGGGGTGAACATTGGACCCTGGAGGAATAACACCTTCTGCCGTGAGTGAGAAAAGACATGTTGCTAGATATAGTAGATATTAGTAGAATTATGTGGTTTTGTGGTGCTAATAAGAGCATTTCACAGCTGAGGCAAATGATTACTATTTATTTTTCATATAGCCTACATTTATAATGTTTTTGTACATTTTTATTCCTTTTTGCATCATATTTTTGTTTTGTAATTTGCCGATAACGTACACATTAAACCTGCTGCCTTTATTTCAAATCTTAATACTACACTTGATATAAAAACAGGCCCTGGTTTCAGCATATGCTTCTTGGCCCAGCACTATCACTGACTTCAGCCTTCCATCCTCCCCCTAGCTCTGGACTGTGGTCCAAACAGCCACTATGAGCCCTGTGCAGACCCCTGTCAGGAGACGTGTACTGGGAAACCTTCCTCCTGTGGTGGGCCCTGCTCTGAAAGTTGTGTGTGTGATCCTGGCTACGTCCTGAGTGCCGGCAAGTGCGTCAGGAAGAGTTCTTGTGGCTGCAACTACAACGGCCAGTATTATGAGGTACGGTGATGGGAAAAGAAGACATTTCTGCATTTAGAGGATATTGATGCCTTTGATATGAACTTCATCCTGCTAACACAATTCCATGTGTGTGTGTGTGTGTGTGTGTGTGTGTGTGTGTGTGTGTGTGTGTGTGTGTGTGTGTGTGTGTGTGTGTGTGTGTGTGTGTCAGCCTGGAGACGAGTTTTATCAGGAGGACTGTATGTTGAAGTGTAAGTGTGATGCTCCCTTCGTTACCTGTGTGGCCTCTGAATGCCCCCCAATGCACGAGTGTAAACATCAGGATGGAGAGCTGGGCTGCTATCCCACCAGTAAGTTTACACCCACCACACTACTACACAACATAACTGATCTGGATGTGAATTATACGGTACTTGGCATCCCACCATAGCCGGAGTTTGACATTTGAGCCAGGATGGGGGGGGCTTGTAAAATCCAATTGCGGCATGGGTGCTGCTTCCTAGTGAGTTTAAGGTCCCAATTGTTAGTTTCAAGTCTTCTTCAATACAGCATGATTTTCATTTTGTAAATGATGGTCCTATATAGAGTAAAATAGACTATAAAGCAGGGCAGGGATGATTACGGGGCGTGGCTAACGTTACCTTGTGATTGAGTGGCGAGTCACACTACCACGGTGATGTGGCCTGTGGTTGTTGTCCTTGTTTTTGTCTTAGAACTTCACTTCTTCGCCTCCAATGTCTCGTTGAGCGTTCGGTTGTACTAAAAGACATTATTTATAATTATTTATTTATTTTACTACTAAAAGACACTAAGGAGTCGGCATTTCATTCTTAATTACACATGCACCTTGCTAATTAAGCTAGCTAGCGCGAGCGTTAGCTTGTCCTAGCTCTGTGAAGCTGAAACATGATACTCAGTTGTAACAATACGTTACTGGAAGGTGACATTTGGGTACATCATTACACCCAAATATTGTTTTGTTACCAGAACAGAACTACAGCTCCCAAATGCAAGTTGTTCAAGCTGTTTTGTACTCTGACATGTGTGTGTGTGACCCTCTCCCTCAGGCTCTCAGGACTGTGTGGTGTCTGGAGATCCTCACTACAACACATTTGACAAAAAGTTCTTCAGCTTCATGGGAACATGTACATACACTCTGGCCAGGAGCTGCAAGAACAGCACAGGTAGGTGACTTTTATTTCCATTGCACCTGAACACAATGTTTTTATGTCACTGTCTAAAAATTGTTGCAAAATTCTCAACCTGCCAAAGCTCTTACACAAACAGTGCAGTTAGATGACACATACACAGATTCAGTATTCGGATCATCCTTTACTTGAGTACACTAATATCACACTGTACAAAATACTCTGTTACAAATAAAAGTCCTGCATTGAAAATGTTACTTAAGTAGGTATCATCGTAAAAATGAACTTAAATTATTAACAGTAAAAGTACTCAATGCTGAAAAATCCTCACATTTTAGAAACTGGAAGCAATCCAAACTGTTGTGATTTCAGCTGGACTTGTAGGCTGTTATAGTGCTTGGTAGTTTTGTTTTATTTTATTAAACCATAAGTGTCTTATGTGCAAAAATCTAAATTTGTAAAGTAACTAAAGCTTGTAGAATGTAGGGGATTACAAAGTACAATATTTCTCTCTGAACTGTTATGGAGTAGGTTGAAAAGTAAAAGACTCAAGTTCTCACATTTTTACTCAAAGACAGTAGCCTACTTCACAGATCTAATTGAAGTTCTCCTGTAAAATCTGATGTCCTTACACCAGAAGGTGGCACTACAACCACATGATGAATTAAAACAATCATAGTTGCCATTAGTCCAAGTCATATGAAGCCATGTATCCATGAGAAATGTTCTTGTGTTCGCAAAAAATAGCTTTAAACCGTGTGTTGTGAATAATGTTACATTCCATTCTGTGAGGAGAGGAAAGTTGCTCTCATCCGTTTTAGCTGTATCCTAAATTGCAACACTGTTTTCCTATCTGTGTGAACAAACCTCGGGACAATCCTTTCTCCTCTCCTGACTCTTTTGCACCTTACTTACTCTCCCGAGTAAAAGTAAGATCTCTCGAGATCTCGTCACTGCTTTCAGAATCTACTCACAGGGGTCAAGCCTGTAGATGATAGGATTCGAACCACAAAACTATCCTGATCAGATTGTTTCACCACATGTAACATGGGATACATTTACATTTACATGTTGTTTAATAGGGCTGAACGAATAATCGTTATCAAATCCAAATCGAGATTTGAAAGAATGTGATTAGCTAATCGTGAAGACCGTGATTAGTCGAATATTAATATTTAGTTAAATGTTTCGTGTAACATTTTATATTATTATGTCTATTGTTTTTTTAATAAGATAAATGCTGGAATAACGTTACATATCACAGATTGTTATCAGAAATGTCCTATTTTCAGTAGATTTTATATTTATTTTTCATGACTTCATTTAACAAATGTGTGCAGGGTGTAATGTGTAGATGCTGCTATTGAACTGAGGCAGATCAGACATTTCAGTTTACACTAAAGTACTGATATTTAGGGCCCAAGCTCCGACTAATGGCAGCTGGCAAAAGCGCTATTGAAGTAAGTAATTATTATTATTATTATTATTATTATTATTACACTTTACACCCAATTAATTGCCTTTTTGGGACCTTTCCATTATCAAAAACTCACCAAACATTGCACACCCATCAGGCCTGGTGATAAATTTGATTCGTAGGTAGGCGTGCACAAATGGCTCGCTAGTTATTATTGGAATTATAACTTTGCTCTTTGTTTGACTGTTCCATACTTATTAAAAGAAAAACACTTGTTGCTGGTAATTCATATCCATGTTCTCATCCTTGCACAAGAATACAGAGCAGTTTTGATGGTGTCTCATATTCTAATTCTCCATGAGATGTTTTATCTCTATCTGAATATTGAACTTTGAATTGCAAATCAAACCTTTACTGCGATATCTGGCATAAAAATCGCATTTAGACTTTTCCCCACCAAATAGTTCAGTCCCACTGTTAAAGAAACCTAGTTATTGCATGTAGCAGACAGTGACCTGTGTGTATGCTTCCTGTGCAGGTCCCTGGTTCTCGGTGGAGGGGAAGAATGAGGAGAGAGGAATGCCAGGGTTGTCCTACCTGAGAAAACTCTACGTGACTGTGAATGGGATCACTGTGACCCTGATGAAGGCCAGGAAGACGCTGGTCAGTATCTCTGTCTCTGTATATAAATGCTCGTTTACAAGCTGTCAGTATCACTGAGGATGACTGGGCACATCATGTGTACTAGCGCTGGGATGACGTGCATTTGACTCGATTCGATTTTTTTACGATACATGAATGCCGATTGGATTCGTATTGATATTTTCATTCATTGTAATTCTGAAAGTATTGCAGTTTGATAGTATTAAGTATTGAGATTTTCTTTTCCTCCTTTAATCCTTGTGTTGACTTCCCATCGACCATGCACTTTGTCCTCCCAGCAAAATGAACCCGGTCTTTTTATGAAGCATAAAGTAAAAATGATCACCCAATTCTATTTTGCATCTTCTAGCCAACTTCATTCCAACTCAAAACCTCTTGTTTCACACTTATTTTTGGAATTTATGGTCAATATAATGTACGTCATTTACTGTACATTTACTTCAGTCACTAAATAAGCAGAAATTAAGAATTATTTTCACTATAGTGAGGATCAGATGAATATATGTTGATGGATTATCACAGACTGGTATATGTCAATGTTTAGTCAGGGGACAATAGATCACGAGCCAAAACTTTCTCAAAACTAGTTGTTTAAGTTGTCTAAGAAGAATGCACATCACATCTCAGTCAGTCAGTCTGACATTTATTTGATTTATAAGGAAGAATTTAACACGGATGTTCTAGTTTTGCAATGTTATAATGTAGTTGCCATCAGCTGTACCTAGAGCTGTAAAATCCCAAATTTTGCACAACAACTGATATCACTGTCATGTGATTCAAATAATTACAGTAATAACACAGGTACAAAGCCTATCAAGTAAACCACGCCCCCTCACCCCTAATGGATACATACACGTGCCACCCACACCCGCTGTCACTCGCCCTCTCTATAGCTTAATCTTCAGGCTGAGTGACATCACAAGCCAAAGCCTGTCCCTTGTTCTCGTCACCTTTTCTCATCTGATTGTGTCATGTTCCTTGACCTTCATCTCTTTTATAACGCCATAATCCCAGGAATCTATCCACGCTCTTCATCCTCATCGTCTCCTGTACTCATCCTCTGTGTCATCTTATCTTACCTTATCTTATCTTATCTTATCTTATCTTATCTTATCTTGTGTTCTGGGTATTATTTATGGGTATTCATGTACCTTTGTTTTGCGTTTTTACATCTGTTAACATCTGAGTAACTGATTAGTTGTCAACTATTAAATGAATCACCATCTATTTTGACTATTTATTAAATCTCTGATTCCATCTTGTCAGTTGGAGCCATATATATGTATATTCGTTACTTCATATACTACATATACAGTCCATCTACTACTTTCCTTTTTAAATTCAGGTTATTCAGTTTGCATTTACTGTACACCACAAATAGAAATGATTGTCTTTATATTCTATGTTATATATCTGTTAATTTCTGCACTATTTTATGCCTTAGATTCCCATATTTTTTTACTTGCTTGATTTTCTTTTCATAAATATTTAATGAGAATTGTTGGCGAGAGCCAGAGATCCAACATTTTCATTGCTTCTCTGTGCCAATAAATAGCTTTGAATTGTAAAATCTGACTGGAAACTGTAAATATGTAACACACATATGTATGTAAAAACTGGTACCTGTCGCTTCTGTTAACCCTGTTTTTTTCTTCCTTCCCTCCGGCAGGTGAACGGACTGCGAGTGGCTCTCCCTCACTCCCCCTCCCCTCTCATCTCCCTCAGTCTGGCCGGCCAGTACATCACCCTGCAGACGCCCTTTGGCCTCCGGGTGCGCTGGGACGGGAACCATTACGCCCAGATCTCAGTTTCCAGGTTGGTAATTACCTTTCTTTAGCCTTGCTTTTCTAGACCTCCCTCCACAGCGCTGCGGAGAAGGGTCTGGCTAGTCCACACAGCATTCTGGGATGGGAGAAAAACGTGCTCTGGTTTATTGCCATTTCTTTAAACCAATCACAATTTTCATGGGTGGCACTAAGTGCCAGTATATACTAGTAATGTAACATTCTGGTGGTCCCAACCTGTCTTCTTGGTTGCATTCATGTCACGATATTCTTTTTTATTTTAAAACAAACAAACATTTTACACACTTACTAGCAGGTAAATGTTTTTGTCATGGTTCAGTATTTCATTGATAATTATCCTTAATTAAAAGCGCCATAGAAATAACAGAACTTTGTAATAATATCATTAACACTTAGGAAATGATGATCAAACTAAATGTGGAAACACATTTTTACAATTTGATGTAGCTCTGGAGCCTTTCTCAGTCCACATTTATTTTGCTGAAATGGTTAACTACTAAAAGAATTTAGACAGGAAACAGGAAATGAAGCAGATGAAAAGACAGAATGACACTGGCTGGGTGCAGATAATAAGAGCTATAAACTGCAGTTTATTCTGTGTATTTTGTAAATCTGCCTAAGTAATCACCTCGGCATCTGTCCAATCTGTATTTCAAACGTCATACAGATCTGCTATTTTAACAAATCCTACCAACATTCTTAATACTTTGCTTATATCTCCATTGATGGTGCCCTGATTAATAATATTAGATGGAAGAGATTCCTGCATTCTGTCTGTATTGTTTATAGAATTCCATTAAAGAGCCAGACACTATTTCACCTTTTAATTCTTCTTAAGACATTCCTCTCCATCTCCTAATCCCGTTTTCTCTTTCTTCCCATCCCGGCAGCTCCTATTACAACCAGACGTGCGGCCTCTGCGGCAACTACGATGGGAACCCGAATAACGACTTCACCAAACCAGATGGCACTCTGGTAGGCAACGTCAACGACTTTGGCAACAGCTGGCAGACAAAAGAAGACGAGGATGACTCGTGAGTTTTACATGCATTCATTTTAGTGCTGGAATCTGAGAATTCCCTTTAGACTTCCCTGGAGATACCCATAAAGCATGTGATGGAGGTACATGTGACTGGGCTCTATAACCTGAACATACATTCACTTATAGTAAGTGACAATAAAACAAATTATATAAGCCATGCAATGTAATGTATATATATATATATATATATATATATATATATATATATATATATATATATATATATATATATATATATATATATATATATATATATATATATATATATATATATATGATATATGATAAAACACCAACAAATACTTTTTGCAAGTATAATTATATTTTGTTAGGGCTGGGTAATATAGCGATGTTGTATCGATATTTTGATACTAGATATAGTCTTAGATTTTGAATATGGTAACATGACTCAAGTGTTGTCTTGTCCTGGTTTGAAAGGCTGGATTACAGTTAAGTTGGACTGTTTTAACTTAGTCATTATATCCACATTATTGATGATTATATACCACAAATCTCATTGTGTAAATATTTTGTGAAAACACCAATTCTCAGCCTTACAATATTGTCGCGATATCATTTGGTCAAAAATATTGTGATATCTTCATATCGCCCAGCCCTACAAAGAATTTACTGCCATAACTCCTGAGAATAAGTGAAATAGAATGTGACCCTGGTGTTGTGTTTGCTTTGTTCAGATGTAGCCAAGGCACCAGGCCCGACCCAGACTGTGACCCCAAACTGGAGGCCGAGGTGGTGAAGCCAGACAAATGTGGCAAACTCAAAGACCCTGCTGGACCCTTCAGGTAAGAAAGCAGCTTTTTTTTTCTCATTATTGACCTGTTATAACTGTTACGGTGGATTTATGCTTCTGTGGTAAATCCACGCCGTGGGTACGTACGTAGGTACATGGAGACACTGGCCACACGCCGTAGTCTTACTTGCACATCTCAAAAAATTTAACTACACGTTGCGGTGACGCAGACCTCAACAACTGTGATTGGTCCGCTCGGCCAAGGCTTGGTATTTTCCCCCCGACCCATTTCCTGGTTCTCCTACTCCATAAACAACATGAAATCATGAAGAGGGTTAACTTTTCCTGCTACAGATTTCCTAACATGGTCAGAAATTACAGGGGAGACACTTTTCTCACTCTGACTCTGACATAGCTAATCGTTGTCACTCTCTCACTCACTCTGCCACACACTCCCCACACACACGCAGTGATACGCAGCAAAAGGCCGCAGGTCGGAATCAAACTCCGGCCTGTATGCACCCTCTACTGGTTGAACTACATGTCGCCACCTAAATATTTATCAATTTATGTTCGTAAATGTATGGACTTTAAGTTATTAGTCTGTGTAAAATAACAAAGCTGCCAGATCCTACTTCCTATTTCACATGGTTTCCCAAATGCCCAAACCTCCATTTTGTAAAACAGGCTTTCTGTTATACTATAATTATTCAAGTAAAGTCTGTCTACATATATTTTAAACACCCTTCAGTAAAAATCTACAATGATTTAATATTACATCTATTTTACCTTATACCATTTGGCAAGTGACCATGGCATATTGGGTTAATGCCCTTTGAGGTGTTCATTATCAGGTATTTTATCTCCCCTTCGTCGATTAATTCCTGCTACCTCGTTGGGTATGAACCCTTACATATTAACCTTAAGCTGTTCACCTGAAATCAATATAAGACCTCTCTGTTCTGAGCACTGTCCGCACTTATTTATCTGTTGGGATGGTCGTGGATCAGATAACACACTGTGTACAAAGGCTAGTTAGAGGGTGTGATTGTAGATACTGTAGAAACGTCAGGAGGAGTGGTTTATCAAATGATGGTTTATTGTCAATTTTGTACCAACTTTACAACTGCACACACGTGGATGTTTTATTTTACTTTGAAAAGGGTAACCGGTGGTTACTGGAGGAGAGACAGATTGTGTGTATCTTTACAAAGGTTATGTACCCATTTCAGATTACAGTTATAGCTCATTCTTGGAAAATTACATGAATGGCGCACACACACACACACACAGATACACATTTTTACTGTCAGAATCTACAATAAAAGCATTAAAATCTCCCCACAACATATCTATATAAATATAGTTTGGGTGGGGAAGTATCGATACAACATAATATCACTATATTTTTAATGGCAATACTGTATCCATACACGTACGTAGAGTATTGATCTTTTGTTTAACTTTTAGGTACTAGAATAATTCAAATAAATTAAAGTAAATTAAATAATGTGTTTTCAGTCATCTAGGTGGTGCAGTTGAGTTTGCAGCAATGAAACTGAAGTGAGAGGAAAAAACAGAGACATGTTTCTCTTTAGCTAAAAAGAGATGATGACAAAGTTTCCTTTCAGGGGACATATTTTGATGTTGGGGAAAAAAGTAATAAAAATTGAACAATCTCGCAGAATATCGCATGTTTAAATCACAAAATATTTTGACATTGGCATTATGATAATATATATATATATATATATATATATATATACAAATCTAATTATTATTATTTTTTATTTAATTATTTTTATTTAAGATGAAATGCAATTTCAGTTGCACTTTTGATAAGATTTGTATTTGTCCACAGTATAAAAAATAAAGGATTAGCTTTCAGTCATTGGTCTGCAGCTCTTTCTAATAAAAAATATTGAGAGAATCATGTCCTGAAGTTTAAAGCGTGAATTTAATTGTGAGTTAAAAGTTTGGGTACATCCCGAGCGTTGGACCCTCTTCCTGACCGTCTGAGTGTTTGCCTCTGTTCCAGGGAGTGTATCGGTGTGGTGGATCCCACTCCGTTCTTCCAGAGCTGTGTGTATGACATGTGCCAGTTCCAAGGCCAGCAGCATGTGCTGTGTGACCAGCTCCAGGCCTACACCGATGCCTGCCAGAGCGCTGGAGCCAAAGTCCACCCATGGAGGACTCCAAGCTTCTGTCGTAAGTCTTGAGCATTTTAATATCACAAACTTCCTTTTTCTTCCAAAGACGATTACTGTCTTTTCCATCACGTGAAGGACTCATTGCACGGTTAGAATCTGGTCTTAAATGCAACTCTACTTCAAAAACAATCCAAGTCATTTAAAATGACGACTGAACTGACATAGTTGTTCTTCAGGGTCATTGTAAGCAGTAGTCTGCTCACATATATAGTCTTACACTAATGAATGGGTGCGTGGTTCTCTATCAGTGTGCAAGTGTACACTGTAGCAAAAGCAAGGAAGTGATACATCATCAATAGAAGGGGTTTGTAGCCAGAAAGAATACAGCTACGGCCGGAACTTACTTAAAATTACGCAAAATCTAATCTTAATATGTTCACTTTCCATCATCATTAGAATCTGGTCTCAAATGCAACTCTCCTTCAAAAAGCAATCCAAGGCACACAGTATAAAAAATTCAAATGCCTTTCTTTTACATGGCAATATGCATTTAAAATGACCACTGAATTGATCATTGTTAGGAGTATAGTCCAGGCAAAGTAACTAATTTTTGAGCCAAAAATATAACTAATTGTAAAAGAATTTTTTTCAGCTTAGATCATTTCTTTAAGGTGTCCAGAACAACATACTAAAAGTCCTAAGAAATCTTAGTGGAAATATGTTTACTTCTCATCAATCAGATGCCAGTAAGGCCAGCCAACAATACACCCCAATGGGCTATTTATTTCCTTTACCCCTATCAAAAGGAAACTTCATACAATGAAAGTATCCATGAAAAGTAAAAATTTCTGTATTACAAGTTTCTTTGAAAATTAATTTAAATATGCAAATGAACAATATACTAATTGAATATTACCAAAATACACCCTAATGGGCTTATTTTTTCCTTTACTCTTATCACAATCAAACCTCACACAGTTAAAGTAAATATGAAAAGTAACATTTTTGTTTTACAAGTTAGTAACTTGGCCAGGCAGTTTTCAGGTTAGAGGCCAGTCTAAAAGCAGCATTGCCGTCAATCATTTGCAGTAAGATGATTGGATGACGATTGGGCCGATGTATTTGTCATACATATGAATGGTGTTTCTGCCTATGCAAATTAGGACATATTCATTAAGTGTGGAGCTCATGTGCATATTCAAATTCATTTCAAAAGAAACTTGTATAACAAAAAAGTTACTTTTCATGTATACTTTTACTATGTAAAGTTTAATTGTGGTAGAAGTAAAGGAAAAAATTAAGCCTATTTGGGTGTATTTTGGCCATATTCGAATAGTGTATAACTCATTTGCATATTAAAATAAATTTTCAAAGAAACTGGTAATACAAAAAAATTACTTTTCATGGGTACTTTCATTGTGTAAAGTTTCATTTTGATAGGAGTAAAGGAAATAAATAGCCCCATTGGGGTGTATTGTTGTCTGGCCTTGCTGGCACACATCTCGGATTGATGAGAATTAAACACATTTAACATATTTCCTAGGATTTCTTAGGACTTTTAGTATGTTGTCCTGGACACATCATAGAAATGATCTAAGCTGCAAAAAATTCTTTTACAATTAGTCTGTCGTATCCGTAATCCTACTCTCCCTCCTTTTACATATCACAGTCTCTATTCAACTTTTGTTTCATCCTGCTACCTCTCCTTAATCCATTCATCCTACCCTGCCTCTGTCCGTCATCTCTCCCTCCCTCCATCTCTCTGTCCCTCCTTTCCCCCATGCAGCCCTGGCCTGTCCTCCCAACAGCTCCTACTCCTTGTGTGTGAGTTCGTGTCCGGAGACGTGTCTGGGTGTGTCTGGACCCCCTGGCTGCGAGGACGTGTGTGTGGAGGGTTGTGAGTGTAAGCCGGGCTTCATCCTCAGCAACGACAAGTGTGTGTCCCTGAAAGACTGCGGCTGCGTGGACCCCAGTGGATCCTATCACCCTGTGAGTGCTCCAAGTCACTGAACTCACATTCAGTTCAATTGTATTTATAGTGTCAAATCATAGCAGACAGTATCATAGGACTCTTTACACACGGAGTAGTTCTAGACCACGCTCTGTAATTTACAGCATTTCCTCAGAGCAGAGATTGCACTTATTGCAGCGGTGGCGGGCATTCCATAAGTATTGATACATTGCTGGTATTTATGATGTAATTAGATTGTATTGTATATGATTATTCATTGTGTGTGTGTGTGTGTGTGTGTGTGTGTGTGTCAGGTTGATGATAACTGGTACCTGGAGGGTTGTGAGCAGAAGTGTGTGTGTCACAGCGGAGGTTTGATCCAGTGTCACAACAGCAGCTGTAAGCCAACCACTGAGAGCTGCCAGCTACACGACGGAGAATATGAATGTCGTCCTCTGGGTATGTAACACACACACACATTGAACATTTTATTCTAGCATTCTGAAAAAAACTTAAATAAACAGTGTCAACTTGGTGGAACATTAACAACATTTCATAATGACCCCATGTAAACATACACCAATATGGCACAACCCAGACTTTCTACTTTCTAAAAAAAAATACTCCACTCTACCTCACTACATGGAAACAAAGAAGCATCACACATCTCCAGCACATCTTCCACAATATCACTCTCCAGGACCCACACCAGAAAGATCCAATATGGGGAAGATTTGAACAGTACTTTTAATTCTAATTCTAAAATCAAAAAAAGCATTACATTTTCCATTCTAAAACCACCCTTAATATTAAAGTAATAAATAAAGTAAGTAAGTAATAAAGTTATATATAGTAAAATAATGCAACTGGGAATTCAGATTGGGAGAAAATGGGGGATTTACAACAAATTCCATGGACCAGTACTATTGGTTTAGATTGGGTGTGAAATCATTTGGTGTGATTAGTCAGCGAAACCAGTTAAAGTTAAGTTAAATTCTTGCCTCTCTTGTTCAGGATTTGGTATCTGCTCGGTATCCGGCGATCCCCACTACACCACCTTTGATAAACACACCCACCATTATATGGGAGCGTGCTCCTACACCCTGTCCAAACCCTGCAACGCCTCCTCCGGCATGCCCTACTTCACCGTGGACACCCAGAACGAGCACAGAGGGAGCAATAAGAAGATTTCCTATGTCAGGGCCGTGGTGATCAATGTGAGCGGTGTGACAGTCATTCTCGGCAAGGGTCGCACAGTCCAGGTATGTTACCTGATACACTAAAGCTGTAGATCTGCTCGCTAGATTGATAATCTCTCCTGTTTTGTTTTTTTTGCACTTCTTCAAAAACTGTCTTTCTAACGCTTTGGCTACTCTGAATGTGTACAACTGCAGACCGTTTGCAGAGTGCATGTGTTTCTGTTACTAAATTAGGAGTTTGCGGGTGGAGGACATGGCCAGGGGGAAAGTGTGGAGTGAAACTGAAGATGGACAGCAGACATGACATTTTTTACGTTTAAAACTATTTACATTATTAAGGGCTGCATCACATTACAATCTCTCGGAACTGAGGTATTATTAATATCATAAGTTCCCCTCTTTTTTTGCGTTAAAAAGAAGGTCTATGAATGTGATCCATTTGGAACAATAGACAAGAAAGCACTGCCTTCAATCAATGCCTCCACATTAGGGCTGCACGGTATGAGGAAAAGATTTGTAAAAACGGTGTTAAATATTATGAGAATGATTTCATTTAAAATAAATAAACGTATTAGAGTGTGCTCAGTTCGGCGTTTCTTCTGTTTCAGTATAAAATACGTGAAGTTTCTTGTTGAAATTAAAAACAAAATGAAAGGAAATCATTCCCAAAGTTCTTTTATTAAACAAATTAAACATTAAATTGTACACAAAAGGCACCACTAAAATATCCCGATGAAGATAAAAAAAACAATATATAGTGCAGACTTACTCCACATCTGCCCAGCATCAGAACCAACATCTCTGCTGTCTGTCCTCCAGGTCAATGGGACGGTGGTTGTTCCCCCCGTCACCTCCATCAGTGGAGTAAAGATCTACCTGAGCGGCAAGTTTGTTGTCCTGGAGACCTCCTTTGGCCTGAGGGTGCGTTTTGATGGCAACCACCACGCTGACGTCACCGTGCCAACCTCCTACAATGGCCTGCTCTGTGGCATGTGTGGTAAGGAACAGTTGTGACCCATTTCAAGTAGAAATGGTCCTATTCCAATACCTGAACTTGCATATCGGCCAATACCAAGTACTGATCCAATACCCTTGTGTCATATATTTTATTATGTTTTTAACAGCTGTATACTACTAACCCTGTATGGATGTGATATGATTTCTATCTTTGTTGTACGGCCTGGCTCAGGTTAAACTTTTTGGGAAACATGAACAAACAAACAATGAACGCCACAGAACTTAATTTTATTATCCAGTTTTACAGTTAGTCATAACAGTAAGAGAACCTAAATAAACTACTTTGAATTACATTTTCTTCGGGTCTAGATTTCGTGGTATCAGATTGGTGCATATGTAGTGGGTGTTACTCTCTCTCTATCTCTCTTGCGTTGTGTGGTGTTACAGACAAAGCCGTCACTCTTTGTTGGCTATCACAGCCGTTTATTCTGATAAATAGCAGGATAGTGTTTCACAATCAATTTGTTGCTATAAAGAGCTCCAGTTAGCATGAAAAAGGCTACTGCAGACTGGTGATGGTGTTACAAATTACATTAACAAAATACCAGTCTGAAACCACAAAAGTAGACAACTCTACCTGATAAATAGCAGAATAGTGTTTCACAATTACATTCGTCACCATAAAGAGCTCCAAAAGTTAGGTTATCAAGCTAGGCCCCAAGCAGACTAGCAAGCTAGCACAACATGGTGACCCAAAAGTGGTCTCTAATATAAAATTAGAGACCTCCCATGTGGATATACTGTATGCATACTAACATATTATCACAATGAACACATTTACCTAGCTTTAACAGTGGAGCTCAGTATATGCAACTTACCATGAAGTAGGCTACTGCAGACTGGTGATGGTGTGTAAGAATGTACCCTAAAGTCAGCAGAATAGCACCAATAGATGGTGCTTGTGTTACAAACTACTGGAAACTACTAGCCAAATGAAAATTTACCTTTTTAATGACAAGTAGAATTATCAACTCCGCTACACATATGAGTACTTAGCAATGGTTACCAGTATTTTAGGCAGTATTAGAGGCTTTTCCAATAGTGGTATCGGTATCTTCATACTATAGTAAACATCATTCTCTAATGGGAGTCAATTTCACAACTAATTGCAGCTAGCCATAAGTTTAGTCTATTCTTCTTGACTGCTACGCTGTCCACTTTATTTGCTTCAGTGTACCAGTGGTTCTGCCTGAGTCTTAATGTTTGTTTCCCCCGGCAGGAAATTTCAATGGAAACTCCAAAGATGACAACTTGAAACCAGACAATAAACCGGCCGCTAACACCAACGAACTGGGAGACAGCTGGCAGGTTCCTGACCCCCGGCCCGAGTGAGTCACATCACAGAACACACAAATACATTAGACTTTGAGCCACGTTTTACACAACAAAAATCATCACTTTGTGTCATTTTCATATTTCCTCCTCGTCTTCATCAGCTGCACCAACGGGGGAGGGGTGGACGACTGTGACAAAACGGTGGAAGAGGAAGCCAAGAAGCCCACCAGCTGCGGCATGATCACCGATCCCAATGGTACACCTAGCCTAATACCACTAAGAAAGTCATTATCGAGTAAATACAATACAGTAAAATGATTGCCATTCACCTCTGCTGCCTCTCTGTATTTTGATCCTCAGGTATCTTTAAGCCGTGTCACTCCGTCGTGCCTCCCGAGCCGTACTTTGGAAACTGTGTGTACGACATGTGTGCCACCGGCGGTCAGACCGTGGCTCTGTGCCAGGCTGTACAGAGCTACGCCGACATGTGTGCTGCTGCTGGAGTCCCCATCGCATGGAGAAACAACACCTTCTGTCGTACGCTCATTTATATCTTGTTTTGTTTTTTACCTGGCAATATAATTTCAGTTTAGTTTGACTTTTTCTTGAATGTTTTAGTTTTTATTTAGTTTCATTTCATTTTATTTTACATAATAACCCTATTTGCAACTGTCCTTCTTTCCCTCTAGCTCTTAAGTGCCCTCCAAACAGTCACTACAACTCGTGCGGCCCAGCCTGCTCCCAGCCCAGCTGTCAGGACCCCGGAAGCCCCGGAGGCTCCTGCAACCAGCCCTGTGTGGAGGGATGCGTGTGCAACCCTGGTTTCGTCCTCAGCGGAGACAAATGCGTCCCACTCAGCGAGTGCGGATGTACCGACCGAGATGGACACTACAGGCCGGTAAGAGTGCTCAGCTCAGGTGGAGGGTTTTGCACGAAAATGTGTTTGAACATGCATTGAACTTATGTGCACTATTTGTGTGTGTAGGCGGGAGATAGTTGGTTCACAGAGAAGGACTGCTCCGAGCGCTGCAAGTGTAACAGCAACAATAACATCACCTGCAAGCCGTGGCAGTGCAGCCCGGCCCAGGAGTGTAAAGTTGTAGAAGGTGTGCTGGACTGCCACTCTACAGGTAAACTTAACAGACTGGAGGACTAAAGAGTTACTTGCCTACCATAAACTGGAAGACTCTGAACTTAACCGCTAGCATTAATAATAATAATAATAATAATAATAATAATAATAATAATAATAATAACTTTGACTTATATAGCGCCTTTCACAAACCCAAGGACGCTTAACAAACAGGGTGGGGGGTTTAAAAGGTGAAGGTGTGAGGCCAGGAAAGATTAAATTCCATAAGCCTCAGTGAAGAGGTATGTTTTAAGCTGGGTTTTAAAGGTTATAATAGAGGAGGCAGAGCGAATAGCAAGAGGAAGCTTGTTCCAGAGCGATGGTGCACTGACATAGAAGGCTCTGTCACCAAATGTCCGGAGCCTGGAATTAGGGACAGCAAGCAGGTCCTTGTCAGAGGACCGCAGGGACCGTGACTGAGTGTATGGGTGGAGCAGATCTGTTAGGTACTGAGGTGCAAGTCCATGGAGAGATTTGTATGTCAGTAGGAGAATTTTATATTTTATATTATATTACATTAGATAACTTCAAAAGGTGTAATATGTAATACTGACAGCTACTGCAGTACAAATTAAAAATACTGGAGAGAGTCATCTCCCCTGCCACGGAGTTTGCCAGGCTGAGACCAGCTCATCAAACAATGTTGCTAGACGCTTGTCTCACATAGCCAAACATTACTTCACAGCACAGCAAAGTAGCTAATGGTAAATGCTGGGTATATTGACAGTCATAAAAGCCGTGCTCATGTGGAGCTTTGTAGCCAGCTGACAGACACACTTTTTCGGCTTAGAATTACGGTAGGAACCGCTAAAAACACAACAACCTTGCCGTCCTCTCCATGTGACGGAAAGACACACTTCCTAGGCTTAGAATTACAGTAGGAACCGTTAAAAATAACACCACCTTGCTGTTCTTTCCACTTAACTGAACACACTTTATTGACTTAGAATGATAGCAGCAATCGCTAAACACACTGCTAACTCACAGTCCTCTCTTCACGATTTACAAGGATCAGTCAGGATCACTTTACTGGCTATGTTTCAATTGTTTAGCAAGTAACATACTCTGGTACTCTAGCTATATAATTCACTGTGAATACTTAAATGTTGAAATTACATAAAATGCCCGTGCCTAGTAGCTGTGATGATTATCCTGAAACTACTGCTTACCTGTTCAGGAGGAAATTAACCTGCGTCCTTTTGGGCTCTAAGCCGTCTCCATCTTTCAAATATATCTCCAATATTTGCCCGGGTTTGTTACGTTGCTGGTCATGCGACCGTTAGAAACATGATGTAAAATCAGAATACAGCATAGAAAATCTGCTTAGAAATAGGATAGAACAACACAATGTAATTGTACTGAATAAAACATCACATTCATTATTAAGTTTACTTATTTTCAGTTTCAACAAATTCTACATGTAAATACAACACACAGTGCTTGTTCCATTGTATCAGAATTTTGGATAGTCATCATGGAAATATTAATTGGTCATGTGAAAAGGGCTGGGAAGATTGGCAGCGTAGTCAGCAATGTGAAAGTAATCTGATCCAATGGAAATCACAATTGTCAGATTGACAGAACTCTAACCCAATGGATTGGTGGGGGGCACCAGGCGTGGGTAATCATATTTTAAAATTTAAAAAACTAATTTTAGAACCTGGCCTACCACTTGGGGGACACTGAACGAGCACATATGGACAAAACAAACATGCTAAATAAACATATATGTTTATTTTTAAAGCAGATTTTAAATTACATTGTAACAATTTAACAATTTGCCCTAATGAAATCTAATCGTGGCACAACTGATAACAAGGCTAAAAGTTTGGAAAAAGATAAGCAACCTCAAGTGGCAACCTGTGCTTTAAAGTGCTTTAAACCTGCATTCTATGTAACTTCCAGCAGGAGGCACTGCTGGCAAAAAGTAGTCAAATTTCAAAAGAAGTCAATGAGAAAACGTCCCTACTTCTCACTTGAATTATTAACTTAGTATAATCATTCCTAGTGAGTTTAAGGTCCCAATTGCTAGTTTCAAGTCTTCTTACAGCATACAGCATGATGTTCATTTTGTAAATGATGGTCCCATATAGAGTAAAATAGATTGTAAAGCAGAGCAGGGATGATTACGGGGGCGTGGCTAACGTTACCTTGTGATTGAGTGGCGAGTCACACTACCACGGTGATGTGGCCTGTGGTTGTTGTCCTTGTCTTTGTCTTAGAACTTAACTTCTTCGCCTCCAATGTCTTGTTCAGCGTTTGGTTGTACTAAAAGACACTATTTTATTTATTATTTTTTTTAAAAAGACCCTAAGGAATCGGCATGTCATTCTTAATTACAAGTGCACCTTGCAAATTAAGCTAGCTAGCGCGAGCGTTAGCTTGTCCTAGCTCTGTAAAGCTGAAACATGATACTCAGTTGTAACAATACGTTACTGGAAGGTGACATTTGGGTACATCATTATACCCAAATATTGTTTTGTTACCAGAACAGAACTACAGCTCCCAAATGCAAGTTGTTCAATGTTAAAGAAAAAAAGTTGCTGAATTGTGACTCGAGTAACTGCAGCTGTGTTGTACTCTAACGTTTTGTGTGTGTGTGTGTGTGTGTGTGACCCTCTCCCTCAGGCTCTCAGGACTGTGTGGTGTCTGGAGATCCTCACTACAACACATTTGACAAAAAGTTCTTCAGCTTCATGGGAACATGTACATACACTCTGGCCAGGAGCTGCAAGAACAGCACTGGTAGGTGACTTTTATTTCCATTGCACCTGAACACAATGTTTTTATGTCACTGTCTAAAAATTGTTGCAAAATTAATTGGAACCACATTTCGATGACACATACACAGA
Organism: Percina caprodes; assembly: GCA_013375575.1. Lineage (NCBI taxonomy): Eukaryota > Metazoa > Chordata > Actinopteri > Perciformes > Percidae > Percina > Percina caprodes. The sequence goes on along the minus strand of JABXJD010000011.1, from coordinate 6,566,577 downwards.
TCCAGTATTCGGATCATTCTTTAGTTGAGTAAAGTATGCTGTCAGATGAATGTAGTGGAGTAAAACTAGAAAATGGCTTGAAAAGTAAAAGACTCAAGTACTGACATTTTTACTCAAAGACAGTAGCCTACTTCACAGATCTAATTGAAGTTCTCCTGTAAAGTCTGATGTCCTTACACCAGAAGGTGGCACTACAACCACATGATGAATTAAAACAATCATAGTTGCCATTAGTCCAAGTCATATTAAGCCATGTATCCATGAGAAATGTTCTTGTGTTTGCAAAAAATAGCTTTAAACCGTGTGTTGTGAATAATGTTACATTCCATTCTGTGAGAAGAGGAAAGTTGCTCTCATGTGTTTTAGCTGTATCCTAAATTGCAACACTGTTTTCCTATCTGTGTGAACAAACCTCGGGACAATCCTTCCTCCTCTCCTGACTCTTTTGCACCTTACTTACTCTCCCGAGTAAAAGTAAGTTCTCCCGAGATCTCGTCACTGCTTTCAGAATCTACTCACAGGGGTCAAGCCTGTAGATGATAGGATTCGAACCACAAAACTATCCTGATCGGATTGTTTCAACACATGTAACATGGGATACATTTACATGTTGTTTAATAGGGCTGAATGAATAATCGTTATCAAATATTAATTATAAATATATTATTATTATTATTGTGAATTGCCTTTTTGGGGACCTTTCCATTACTCAAAAACCTCACCAAACATTGCACACCCATCAGGCCTGGTGATAAATTTGATATTTTAAGGGATTCGTAGGTAGGTGTGGAAAAATGGCTCGCTAGTTATTATTGGAATTATAACTTTAGCTTTTGTGGTAAATGCTCTTTGTTTGACTGTTCCATGCTTATTAAAAGAAAAACACTTGCTGGCAATTCATATCTACGTTTTCATCTTTCCATAAGAATACAGAGCAGTTTTGACGGTGTCTCATATTCTAATTCTCGATGAGATGTTTCATCTCTGTGTGAATAGTGAACTTCAGCTAAAAATCGCAAATTGAATCTTTGTCGCAATATCTGGCAGAAAATTTGCATTTAGACTTTTCCCCCCCAAATAGTTCAGTCCCACTGTTAAAGAAACCTAGTTATTGCATGTAGCGGACAGTGACCTGTGTGTATGCTTCCTGTGCAGGTCCCTGGTTCTCGGTGGAGGGGAAGAATGAGGAGAGAGGAATGCCAGGGTTGTCCTACCTGAGAAAACTCTACGTGACTGTGAATGGGATCACTGTGACCCTGATGAAGGCCAGGAAGACGCTGGTCAGTAACTCTGTCTCTGTATGTAAATGCTCGTTTACAAGCTGTCAGTATCACTGAGGATGACTGGGCACATCATGTGTACTAGCGCTGGGATGACGTGCATTTGACCCAATTTGATTCTTTCATGATACATGGGTGCCGATTGGATTTGTGTTGATATTTTCATTCATTGCGATTCAAGAAATATTGCGATTCGATAGTATTAGGTATTGAAATTTTCTTTTCCTGCTTTAATCCTTGTGTTGACTTCCCATCGACCATGCACTTTGTCCTCCCAGCAAAATGAACCCGGTCTTTTTATGAAGCATGAAGTAAAAATGATCACCCAATTCTATTTTGCACCTTCTAGCTAACTTCATTCCAACTCATAACCTCTTGTTTCACACTTATTTTTTTGAATTTATGGTCAATAAACTTCATTTACTGTACATTAGATTTTACCTCAATTCGGGGAGTAAAATAAGCAGAAATTAAGAATTATTTTCACTCAAGTGAGGATCAGATGAATAGATGTTGATGGATTATCACATACTGGTATATGTCAATGTTTAGCCAGGGAACAATAGATCACGAACCATTTCTCAAAACTAGTTGTTCTCTAAGAAGAATGCACATCACACGTCAGTCAGTCAGTCCGATTTATTTATTTATTACCTAGAGCTGTAACAATTCCAAATTTTGCAGAGCAATGGATTGATATCACTGTCATGTGATCCAGATAATTACAGTAATAACACAGGTACACAGCCTATGAAGTAAACCACGCCTCTTTATTATCATAAAACATTTTTCTGTTTTACCCCCCTCATCAATTTTGTTGCTATAAATGTGTACAGTATAGGGTCAAAAGAAATAATAATAGAAATATATGGTCCAAACAATAAGCACTTATATAATTAGAAATTGGCCTTCAGACCGTAGCTAATGTTAAGTAATAATAATAATTGTTACAGGTCTAGCGGTACCATATAAAGGTGAATCATTGGTAAATAAATTAAAGAGAATCGATTTTAGAAATATTTTTTTTTTTATCACTATACATAAAAAATTTTTATTCCACACCCCCATCCCCCCCTTGGGAATATACACGTGCCGCCCACACCCGCTGTCACTCGCCCTCTCTATAGCTTAATCTTCAGGCTGAGTGACATCACAAGCCAAAGCCTGTCTCGTCACCTTTTCTCATCTGATTGTGTCATGTTCCTTGACCTTCATCTCTTTTATAACGCCATAATCCCAGGAATCTATCCACGCTCTTCATCCTCATCGTCTCCTGTACTCATCCTCTGTGTCAATACTCCGTCATCTTATATTATCTTATCTTATCTAATCTTATCTTGTGTTCTGGGTATTCTTTATGGGTATTCATGTACCTTTGCTTTGCGTTTTTACATCTGTTAACATCTGAGTAACTGATTAGTTGTCAACTATTAAATGAATCACCATCTATTTTGACTATTTATTAAAACTCTGATTCCATCTTGTTAAGTGTGAATATTTTCTAGTTTCTTCTCTCATCTGTGACAGTTAACTGAATATCTTTGAGTTGTGGACAAAACAAGACTTTAGAGGACGTCTTTTGATTGACATTTTCCCCCATTGTCTGGCATTTTATAAACCAAACACCTAATCGGTAATCGAGAAAATAGTCACCGGATTAATGGACAATGAAAATGATTGTTAGTTGGAGCCATATATATGTATATTCGTTACTTCATATACTACATATACAGTCCATCTACTTTCCTTTTTAAATTCAGGTTATTCCGTTTGCATTTACTGTACACCACAAATAGAAATGATTGTTTTTATATTTTATGTTATATATTTAATTCTTATATTTTTACTTCTGCACTATTTTATGCCTTAGATAGCCAATAAATAGCTTTGAATTGTAAAAGCTGACTGGAAACTGTAAATATGTAACACACATATGTATGTAAAAACTGGTACCTGTCGCTTCTGTTAACCCTGTTTTTTTCTTCCTTCCCTCCGGCAGGTGAACGGACTGCGAGTGGCTCTCCCTCACTCCCCCTCCCCTCTCATCTCTCTCAGTCTGGCCGGCCAGTACATCACCCTGCAGACGCCCTTCGGCCTCCGGGTGCGCTGGGACGGGAACCATTACGCCCAGATCTCAGTTTCCAGGTTGGTAATGTGATAGCCTTGCTTTTCTAGATCTCCCTCCACAGCGCTGCGGAGAAGGGTCTGGCTAGTCCACACAGCATTCTGGGATGGGAGAAAAATGTGCTCTGGTTTATTGCCATTTCTTTAAACCAATCACAATTTTCATTGTTGGCACTAAGTGCCAGTATAGACTAGTAATGTAACATTCTGGTGGTCCCAACCTGTCTCCTTGGTTGCATTCATGTGGGAATTTTTACTATTTTATAAAAAAATTTTAATTTAATTGATTTCTTTTTTTTTTGAGTTCTTTTTTTTGTGATTTACACACTTACAGCAGGTAAATGTTTTCATTATGTTTCAGTTTTTCATTGATAATTATCCTTAATTGAAAGCACCATAGAAATAACAGAACGTTGTAATAATATCATTAACACTTAAGAAATGAGGAAAATTAATATACTGCAAATCTATCTGACATGGTGTTATGTCAACTCCATCAGTGCTTCCCAGCAGCTGTCTGATTGTGGGATTTGGGAAATAAAGCCTCTAAAACAGACTTGTCTGGGACACTTAAAACACCCTTAACTGAGTTGATAATATTTGTATTTTTGGAATCAAACAAAATGTGGAAACACATTTTTACAATTTGATGTAGCTCTGGATCCTTTCTCAGTCCACATTTATTTTGCTGAAATGGTTAACTACTAAAAGATTTTAGACAGGAAACAGGAAATGAAGCAGATGAAAAGACAGAAAAACACTGGCTGGGTGCAGATAATAAGAGCTATAAACTGCAGTTTATTCTGTGTATTTTGTAAATCTGCCTAAGTAATCACCTCGGCATCTGTCCAATCTGTAGTTCAAACGTCATACAGATCTGCTATTTTAACAAATCCTACCAACATTCTTAATACTTTGCTTATATCTCCATTGATGGTGCCCTGATTAATAATATTAGATGGAAGAGATTCCTGCATTCTGTCTGTATTGTTTATAGAATTCCATTAAAGAGCCAGACACTATTTCACCTTTTAATTCTTCTTAAGACATTCCTCTCCATCTCTTAATCCCGTTTTCTCTTTCTTCCCATCCCGGCAGCTCCTATTACAACCAGACGTGCGGCCTCTGCGGCAACTACGATGGGAACCCGAATAACGACTTCACCAAACCAGATGGCACTCTGGTAGGCAACGTCAACGACTTTGGCAACAGCTGGCAGACAAAAGAAGACGAGGATGACTCGTGAGTTTTACATGCATTCATTTTAGTGCTGGAATCTGAGAATTCCCTTTAGACTTCCCTGGAGATACCCATAAAGCATGTGATGGAGGTACATGTGACTGGGCTCTATAACCTGAACATACATTCACTTACTTATAGTAAGTGACAATAAAACAAATTATATAAGCCATGCAATTTAATATATGTGTGTGTGTGTGTGTGTGTGTGTGTGTGTGTGTGTATATATATATATATATATATATATATATATATATATATATATATATATAAAATAAATAAAATGTGTGCGTATGTATATGAATTTATACTACACAACAGAACATTTTTAACACCAACAAATATATATAGTATATAGTCATTATATCCACATTATTGATGACTATATACCACAAATCTCATTGTGTAAATATTTTGTGAAAACACCAATTCTCAACCCTACAATTTTGTCGGGATATCACAGTATTTGGTAAAAGATATATTGTGATATCTGATTTTTTTTTTCATATCGCCCAGCCCTACAAAGAATTGACTGCCATAACTCCTGAGAATAAGTGAAATAGAATGTGACCCTGGTGTTGTGTTTGCATTGTTCAGATGTAGCCAAGGCACCAGGCCCGACCCAGACTGTGACCCCAAACTGGAGGCCGAGGTGGTGAAGCCAGACAAATGTGGCAAACTCAAAGACCCTGCTGGACCCTTCAGGTAAGAATGCAGCTTTTTTTGCTAATTATTGACCTGTTATAGCTGCTACGGCCGATTTATGCTTCTGTGGTAATTCCACGCCGTGGGTACGTACGCAGGTACATGGAGACACTGGCCATACGCCGTAATCTGATGTATGTACACCTCTCGAAAAATTAAACTTCACGTTGCGGGTACGCAGACCTCAACAACTGATTGGTCCGCTCGGGCCAAGGCTGGTAGCGTTGGATGTCTTGGCTTGGTATTTTCCCCCCAACCCCTGGTTCTCTTACTCCATAAACAACATGAAATCAAGAATAGGGTTAAGTTTTCCTGCTACAGAGTTCCCACCGTGGTCAGAAATTACAAGGGAGACACTTTTCTCACTATGACTCTGACAAAGCTAATCGCCGTCACTCTCTCACTTGCTCTGCCACACGCTCCCCACACACATGCACACACACACAAACACACACACACACACACACACACACACACACACACACACACACACTCTCATGCCTGCCCTGCTATTCTCTTGAAGAGATAGACACACACACACCAACGCACAAGTATAAACTTCAGGCCACTTACCTAGGCTACAGCTCTAGCTCTGAGCCTCTGCACAACCATAAATCAGCCTTTAGACTGTAGGGAGTTCTGCTGTTCAGATGGACATAAAATGAAAGCATCACCCTACTGAGATTCACTTTTAAATTGAAAGATCTGCACAGCTGGGCAGTAGCTACCAGAGGGTAGAGAAGAAGACAGATTGTGGTATCTTTACAAACATTATCCAACTCATTTACCCATTTCAGATTACAGTTCTAGATCATTCTTGGAAAACACATAATATGTGTGTGTGCCATCACATAAATAGCACACACACACAGCGGTGGGGGAAGTATCAATACAGCATAATATCACAATATTTTTCATGGCAATACTGTATCCATACATCTATGCCGAGTATCGATCTTTTGTTATTTAAATTGCACATGGGAATTTAACTTCTTGGTACTAGAATAATTAAAATAAATTAAATTAAATAATTTGTGTTTTCAGTAGGTGGTGCAGTTGAGTTTGCAGCAATGAAATTGAAGTGAGATGAACCAACAGAGACATGTTTCTCTTTAGATAAAAAAAAAAAGATGGATACAAAAAGTTTTCTTTTGGGGGACATGACGTTGGAGAAAAAAAGTTATAAAGATCTAACATTCCCGTATATTGTATGTTTAAAATCAAATAATATTTTGACATTGGAATTGTTTTATTTATATATATATATATATATATATATAATCTAATTGTCATTATTTTTTTTATTTTATTTTTTTAGAAGAAATACAATTTCTGTTGCACTTTTGACAAGAGGACTCTGTTTTTTTTCCACAGTATAAAAAAAAAGGATTAGCTTAAAAAAAAAATTGAGAATCATGTCCTGAAGTTCAAAGCGTGAATTTAATTGTGAGTTAAAAGTTTGGGTACATCCCGAGCGTTGGACCCTCTTCCTGACCGTCTGAGTGTTTGCCTCTGTTCCAGGGAGTGTATCGGTGTGGTGGATCCCACTCCGTTCTTCCAGAGCTGTGTGTATGACATGTGCCAGTTCCAAGGCCAGCAGCATGTGCTGTGTGACCAGCTCCAGGCCTACACCGATGCCTGCCAGAGCGCTGGAGCCAAAGTCCACCCATGGAGGACTCCAAGCTTCTGTCGTAAGTCTTGAGCATTTTAATATCACAAACTTCCTTTTTCTTCCAAAGACGATTACTGTCTTTTCCATCACGTGAAGGACTCATTGCACAGTTAGAATCTGGTCTTAAATGCAACTCTACTTCAAAAACAATCCAAGGCACGCAGTACAAAAAATTAAAATGGCTTTATTTTACATGGCAATATGCATTTAAAATGACGACTGAACTGACATAGTTGTTCTTCAGGGTCATTGTAAGCAGTAGTCTGCTCACATATATAGTGTTACACTAATGAATGGGTGCGTGGTTCTCTATCAGTGTGCAAGTGTACACTGTAGCAAAAGCAAGGAAGTGATACATCATCAATAGAAGGGGTTTGTGGCTAGAAAGAATACAGCTACGGCCGGAACTTACTTAAAATTACGCAAAATCTAATCTTAATACTTTCACCCAGGAAATGCGTGTTCGTTCCTTGCCATAGTAGGGAAAAAGAAGGAGGAGGTAAGAGGTTGGGAGGAAGTGGATCAGGGGTTGCCCACCAATAGTTCCATATATTAAAATACAGTTCTTTCACACTGTTGCTGTAGTTAAATTTCAGAGATCACTGTCAATTTATTTTTACTTCATTAAACAGACAAAAAAAGTACTGTATTTGATTTTTAGCAATGTAAGAGGTGTGATTATGAGGAACCCCATAATCATCTATTCATTGTCATCTTAATCCTACTCTCCCTCCTTTTACATATCACTGTCTTTATTCTACCCTCCTTTGTTTCATCCTGCTACCTCTCCTTAATCCATTCATCCTACCCTGCCTCTGTCCGTCATCTCTCCCTCCCTCCATCTCTCTGTCCCTCCTTTCCCCCATGCAGCCCTGGCCTGTCCTCCTAACAGCTCCTACTCCCTGTGTGTGAGTTCGTGTCCGGAGACGTGTCTGGGTGTGTCTGGACCCCCTGGCTGCGAGGACGTGTGTGTGGAGGGTTGTGAGTGTAAGCCGGGCTTCATCCTCAGCAACGACAAGTGTGTGTCCCTGAAAGACTGCGGCTGCGTGGACCCCAGTGGATCCTATCACCCTGTGAGTGCTCCAAGTCACTGAACTCACATTCAGTTCAATTGTATTTATAGTGTCAAATCATAGCAGACAGTATCATAGGACTCTTTACACACGGAGTAGTTCTAGACCACGCTCTGTAATTTACAGCATTTCCTCAGAGCAGAGATTGCACTTATTGCAGCGGTGGCGGGCATTCCATAAGTATTGATACATTGCTGGTATTTATTATTATGTATGAATGTGTCAAGCACATACTCAACAATATTGTGCACAATGACATTTTTGTGGAGGCGTGATATAATTAGATTGTATTGTATATGACTATTCATTGTGTGTGTGTGTGTGTGTGTGTGTGTGTGTGTGTGTGTGTGTGTGTGTGTGTGTGTGTGTGTGTGTGTGTGTGTGTGTGTGTGTGTGTGTGTGTGTGTGTGTGTGTGTGTGTGTGTGTGTGTCAGGTTGATGATAACTGGTACCTGGAGGGTTGTGAGCAGAAGTGTGTGTGTCACAGCGGAGGTTTGATCCAGTGTCACAACAGCAGCTGTAAGCCAACCACTGAGAGTTGCCAGCTACATGACGGAGAATATGAATGTCGTCCTCTGGGTATGTAACACACACACATTGAACATTTTATTCTAGCATTCTGAAAAAAAAATTAAATAAACAGTGTCAACTTGGTGGAACATTAACAACATTTCATAATGACACCATGTAAACATTTGGTGTGTGTTTACATGGTGTCATTATAATATTTTGTTTATTGTATGGCACAACCCAGACTTTCTACTTAAAAAATACTCCACTCTACCTCACCACATGGAAACAAAGAGATCCGATATGGGGAAGATTTGATCAGTACTTTAAATTGTAATTCTAAAATCAAAAATCTGCATTACATTTATCCCCGTTTTGTCTGAATCTTTCGTGTTGGATGGATCAACATTGAAATCAATCAATATCAGAAAATAAGGTAAAATAAGGTTATATAACTGTGTTGCAAAGTGGGATGTAAATGACAAAACAATGCCATGTGGCAGAAAAGAAATTGTATTACATTTACTGATTATAACTCTCCTTGGGTGTGAAATCATTTGGTGTGATTCGTCAGCAAAACCTCCATTGTTAAAGTTAAGCTAAATTCTTGCCTCTCTTGTTCAGGAAATGGTATCTGCTCGGTATCCGGCGATCCCCACTACACCACCTTTGATAAACACACCCACCATTATATGGGAGCGTGCTCCTATACCCTGTCCAAACCCTGCAACGCCTCCTCCGGCATGCCCTACTTCACCGTGGACACCCAGAACGAGCACAGAGGGAGCAATAAGAAGATTTCCTATGTCAGGGCCGTGGTGATCAATGTGAGCGGTGTGACAGTCATTCTCGGCAAGGGTCGCACAGTCCAGGTATGTTACCTGATACACTAAAGCTGTAGATCTGCTCGCTAGATTGATAATCTCTCCTGTTTTTTTTTGTTGTTGCACTTTGTTTGTTGTTGTCTTTTTAACTGTCTATGAATGTGATCCATTTGGAACAATAGACAAGAAAGCACTTCAATTAATGCCTCCAGATTAGGGTTGAGGAAAAGATGCAATATGCGATAACGGTGTTAAATATAGTGATGACGATATAATTTGCAATAAATAAACGTATTAGAGTGTACTCAGTTTGGCGTTTCTTCTGCTTTCAGTATAAAATGTGTGAAATTTAGAAATTTCTTGTTGAAATTCAAAACAAATGAAAGGAAATAATTCCCAAAGTTATTTTATTGAATAAATAAAACAATATATAGTGCAGACTTACTCCACATCTGCCCAGCATCAGAACCAACATCTCTGCTGTCTGTCGTCCAGGTCAATGGGACGGTGGTTGTTCCCCCCGTCACCTCCATCAGTGGAGTAAAGATCTACCTAAGCGGCAAGTTTGTTGTCCTGGAGACATCCTTTGGCCTGAGGGTGCGTTTCGATGGCAACCACCACGCTGACGTCACCGTGCCGACCTCCTACAATGGCCTGCTCTGTGGCATGTGTGGTAAGGACCACCAAAAATATATAAAATTAGAGATCTCCCATGTGGATATACTGTATGCATACAAACATATTATCACAATGAACACATTTACCTAGCTTTAACAGTGGAACTCAGTATATGTGACTTACCATGAAGTAGGCTACTGCAGACTGGTGAAGAATGTACCCTAAAGTCAGCAGAATAGCACCAATAGATGGTGCTTGTGTTACAGAAAACGCCTGTCTTATATGGAAACTACTAGCCAAAGGAAAAGTTAACTTTTTAATGGCAAGTTGAATTATTAACTCCACTACACATATGAGTACTTACCAATGCTTATCAGTATTTTAGGCAGTATTAGAAGCTTTTCCAATAGTGGTATCGGTATCTTCATACTATAATAAACATAATTCTCTACTGGGAGTCAATTTCACAACTAATTGCAGCTAGCCAGTAAGTTTAGTCTATTCTTCTTGACTGCTACGCTGTCCACTTTATTTTCTTCAGTGTACCAGTGGTTCTGCCTGAGTCTTAATGTTTGTTTCCCCCGGCAGGAAATTTCAATGGAAACTCCAAAGATGACAACTTGAAACCAGACAATAAACCGGCCGCTAACACCAATGAACTGGGAGACAGCTGGCAGGTTCCTGACCCCCGGCCCGAGTGAGTCACATCACAGAACGCACAAATACATTAGACTTTGAGCCACGTTTTACACAACAAAAATCATTGTGTCATTTTCATATTTCCTCCTCGTCTTCATCAGCTGCACCAACGGGGGAGGGGTGGACGACTGTGACAAAACGGTGGAAGAGGAAGCCAAGAAGCCCACCAGCTGTGGCATGATCACCGATCCCAATGGTACACCTAGCCTTATACCACTAAGAAAGTCATTATCGAGTAAATACAATACAGTAAAATGATTGCCATTCACCTCTGCTGCCTCTCTGTATTTTGATCCTCAGGTATCTTTAAGCCGTGCCACTCCGTCGTGCCTCCCGAGCCGTACTTTGGAAACTGTGTGTACGACATGTGTGCCACCGGCGGCCAGACCGTGGCTCTGTGCCAGGCTGTACAGAGCTACGCCGACATGTGTGCTGCTGCTGGAGTCCCCATCGCATGGAGAAACAACACCTTCTGTCGTACGCTCATTTATATCTTGTTTTGTTTTTTACCTGGCAATATAGATAGTTTAGTTTTTATTTAGTTTCAGTTCATTTTATTTTACATAATAACCCTATTTGCAACTTTCCTTCTTTCCCTCTAGCTCTTAAGTGCCCTCCAAACAGTCACTACAACTCGTGCGGCCCAGCCTGCTCCCAGCCCAGCTGTCAGGACCCCGGAAGCCCCGGCGGCTCCTGCAACCAGCCCTGTGTGGAGGGATGCGTGTGCAACCCTGGTTTCGTCCTCAGTGGAGACAAATGCGTCCCGCTCAGCGAGTGCGGATGTACCGACCGAGATGGACACTACAGGCCGGTAAGAGGGCTCAGCTCAGGTGGAGGGTTTTGCTAAAAATGTGTTTGAACGTGCATTGAACTTATGTACGTGCACTATTTGTGTGTGTAGGCGGGAGATAGTTGGTTCACAGAGAAGGACTGCTCCGAGCGCTGCAAGTGTAACAGCAACAATAACATCACCTGCGAGCCGTGGCAGTGCAGCCCGGCCCAGGAGTGTAAAGTTGTAGAAGGTGTGCTGGACTGCCACTCTACAGGTAAACTTAACAGACTGGAGGACTAAAGATTCACCTAGCTACCATGCACTGGAAGACTCTGAACATAACCGCTAGCTTTAGCTGGAAACTTTAAGGGAAAGTTTGCTGATTTTCTGTTCTGCAGTACATGCAGACAAATGGAGGCAGTATCCGGATGTCTGCATTTATCTGCAGCGCTTCAGAAGGGTTGAAAATCTGCAACTTTCACTGTTTAGCTTTTAGCTTAGCCTGTGTCATAGCAACAATAAACAACACCAGCTTTAGAGGTTGCTGCTTCCAGTTTGTTTCTGGAGGGAGAGCACCCTATGTTCACATGATTTAACTTCAAAAACGTATGATAATATCAAACATGTTTGGTTTTTTTCTGAACTTGTGTAAATGTGTAAATATATTTTTCACATTTCACCGAGCCTCATTTTCCTTCCTCAGGTAAAGCAGTGTGCCACGTGGCTGGAGATCCTCACTACTACACCTTTGATGGTGTGATGCACACATACATGGGCACGTGCACTTACACTCTTGTGGAGGTACGGGCTGAATTTGATCTTAAATTTGCTGTTAAAGTCAGTATGAACAGGTGAAGATCCCATGCAAACAGGCTCTGTAGTAACCAACACGGTAACCTGCTGCAGATCTGGTGTTCTTAGCCGAGCTGGACTGAGAATATTTGGTTAAATCAGATTGGTGATGCTTTTTTTTCCCCTTATTGTTCTCTGTGAAGTTAGCTAGAAGTGAGTGTAGCCTCAATGTGTTTTATGTAAAGTGACTGTGTCAGACTTTGTTTGTGTGTGTGTGCTGTGATTTATTCCAGCATGCAGTTATGATTTTGTTTTACTCACTTAACTCCTGGAAATTGCTCCTGGTATTCTTCACCACTGTTTTAATAGTAAGGAAATAACACTGTGTAGGGCTGTGTCGAAGTCAGAGACTTTATTTTTGTAAGAAACTATAATGTGTTAAATTTGAGAATGGAATTTGGTGTGGTGTTAGCAAACCGCCCCCCTCACCTGTATCTTAGGGTTTCCAGATCCCACTTTAACCCCTGGAAACATAACAGCATTATTGTTTCAAATGGTTTTTTTTTTGGACTCCTCTAGGTTTGTAACACCACCAAGGTAACTCCCTTCAAGATCGTGGCTAAAAACGAGGAGCGTGGTCAGCCGGAGGCCTCCTATGTCCGCTCTGTCAAAGTCTACCTGCCTCATGACACTGTGGTTGAGTTACAGAAGAGCCGCAAAGTTCTGGTAAGGAACTTCTTTCTATTTTTAATATTATACTGGCTGCAGTAATGGGCTACAGCATAGTGAAATGCCCAGTGGCTGACTGATGTCTACGTGCTCTTTGTCTTGTCTTAGCTGAATGAACGACGGGTGCGAACCCCAGTTTCCATTGACGTGGCCGGAGCCAAGCTAATAACCAGCGGATCCTACAGTCTGCTGGACACAAACTTTGGTCTACGGGTCAAGTTTGACGGAGTCCATCACCTGGAGATTACTGTTCCTGGAGAATACTATAACAAGGTATGAAGAAGGGCTGGGCAAAATATTGGTGTTATATCCATATCGTTATAAGAGACTAGATATCATCTTAAATTTTGGCTATTGTAAAATGGTAGATGTTGTCTTTTTCTGGTTTTAAAGGCTGCATTACTGTAAAGTGATGTTATTTTTCTGAACCTACTAGACTGTTCATAGGTTATTAGCTTTCAGCCATCTTGTTGTCAACGTTTCTTAAGCTGAGGACCCCTTGGCTAAAAGAGAGACGGAGCAGGGACCTCCTATATATTGTATGAAATTAAATTGCATATTAAACTGGGCCTACAGTAACGTCTTGGCAGCCTAAAGCCTTTATACATACCTTTGTAGTGCATGGAATACTAATTGTGTAAATATTTTATTGTTGCACCAGTTGTCAACCCTGCAATATTGTCACAATATCAACATTAAGGTATTTGGTTAAGAATATCCAGGTTTCTCCACATCGCCCAGCCCTAGAATGAACACTTTAGGCCAGTCTTATTGTCCCCTCACCAAAGACAAAGTGTTTCACCATTGGTATCAATGTAATTGGAGTCTGAATTGGAATTTTCCTGCGAGATGCAACCTTGTTGAGGCCCCTCTGTGTGTGAAGCACTGTAATAACCCCGCTCCATCTCCCTCCTCTCCAGCTGTGCGGAATGTGTGGGAACTACAACCACAACTCCTCCGATGACAACCTGATGCCCAACAAGAAGCCAGCCAAAGATGTTATTGAACTGGGCAACAGCTGGAAATCAGATGGTGACAGTGATCCTGGGTCAGTGGGTTACAGTTATAACAGTTACCATTCACTTTGAAGAAGTGAAAAAACACAGGGCCAAAGTTCTAAGATGAAAACACAAAAAAAATTTCACAGCTATTTAAATGTACACAGGGCCATGGTTAGCATTGCTTAGCCTCTGTCCTGATTGACAGGTAGCGACTTGTCAATCACAAGCTGCCCCGCCCTAAAGCATCCCCTGCTTCATTGTCCATTTTAACAAAAATGGGACTAATTTGCTAAATGAACATCACGCTGTGTTGAAGAAGACTTGAAAGTAGCGAGTGAGGCCATAAACTCATTTTGAAAATTATTACTGAGGTAATACAAGTGAAAAGCAGGGTAATTTTCTCATAGACATCTACAACAAACAGACTTCTTTTTGCAACCAGTGGAGTCGGCCCCTGCTGGCCGTAAGAAAGAATGCACGTTTAAGGCACCTACGCATTAGTCTCGCATTGCCAGATAGATGCATTCTGGGACAGGTGAAAAAAAACTCTGGGTTGTTTGTATTTGTTTAAACCAATCACAATCGTCTTGGGTGCTAAGCTCCGGGAGCAGTGACGGTGGCTCTGCTAAATAGTCTCGGGAAGGAACTTGTTGGTGGAAGATTTGCACCCTGCAAAAGAAAACGCAACATACAGTATTAAATGTTAAAGTTAAAAGTTAACTGTTCACACAATACGGCATCGTGAGCAGTGTTGGGCAAGTTACTAATGAAATGGACACATAATACAATACATTAACAGAAACAATGTACACACATCTAAACTATTTCAATTTTGCTGTGGGACAAAGTGAGACTAGCCTCCAATCAAATGCCATGTATGTAGATATTATGTTAATATAGTGGATCACTATATTTTGCACTATAGCAAAAATAAAAAAACAACTAGAACTGCAAGCAGTTATGACGGGGTCCAAGCCTCACCACGCCAGTTGTCCCGACGCCAGTTGGCATCGGCGAACCGGGGAGCTTGCAAAAGCGGAACCCAAAGCGCAACGCAGGAAGACAAACATCAGGAAATATCGAGAGGCGTGAACCGCAAGGTCGGCAGTACATTGCCGTTGCAAATATCCCAGAACCCCAAAGGGTTGAAACATTGGGGAGGCATGTTAAACACTTCCCTCAAGTTCTGTGTTGATACCATTTAATTTGGCCGAGATGATATGAGATACGATATGTGTTTGGCAGCTTGCTACAGAAAATTAGTTTGGTTGTCAAATGCGCATACGTTAACGTAGCAAAATTCTGTGAATAACCTTTTGATGTGGCCATCTGGAGATGATAAACACCAGGTTTTGTGCAGCTTGATTCAGTGAACACGTGAATGTAAAGAGTTTTAATGTGTGATGTATAATGGGGGAGTTATGGGCAAAAACACGTTTGACGTCATTGTAGCGCCACCTCGTGGTCCACATTTGTAATATTTTGTAAGTCAGGTCAAGTACCAATTGTACATCTACCCTGTTAATTTCCCGTATTTCACTTAAATGTAAGTGGTTAGTCCAAACTTGGTCCTATAGGCCATGCCCACTTCAACCAATGAATACCCCGCTGTAAGGGCCGCCTCAGGAGTGGACCCAGATGGTATACATGAAATTTTGTAAAAATCGGATGAGCGGTTCATGAGATATAAACTTTTTGTATTTGTAGCACCCCTTAGTGACCAATGTTTGAGAAATTTGTTTGGAGCCTCACAGGGTCATACCCAGGAATAATCTAAAGTTTGACTTCGACAGCATTTATTTTGGCCGCAACATGGTAAATTTGTTTGTGCATAATATGCGCAATTTTTATTCTACAGTATAAAATTTTTTTTAAGAACATTTTGTCAGGTTGGTCTGGAGATGATTTGTGCCAAGTTTTGTGCAGATCAATCGCACGGTCTAGGAGGAGTTAAAAAAAAGTTGGTATTTGATAAATCGCGAATTTTCACGAAAAAAGTCTAGGCGGAAATGGGCGTGGCCTACGTCACCAGATTCAGTTGGATCAAGGGAACGCGTGGATATATGGTTTTTAAATGTTGCATGTTCGGTTTGGGAGATATAAAGTCAAACGCGTTTTTTCTGCCACAGCGTCACCTATAGGTGGAAGTGGGTAAATTATTGCGCCTTAGGTCTTTGCGGAGTTGTGGACCAGTCCTGAAAATGGCACACCTCCACCATGTACGGTTTAGGCTGCAGCATGAGTTTTACGCGGAGAAGAATAATGGAGAAGAATCCTTAGAAAAACTATAGGAACGCTGGTACGGCTGCACAATTAATTGAATTTTAATTACGATTTTGGCTTCCAACTATGAAATTTGCGTGATCGAGCGATATTTTAAATACGTCATTTCATAGAATGCTCCGGCTTTTTTTGCAAAGCCAATCTCCCCTCTCCATGAACCACTGTTTGATCATGTGCCAGTCAGAGTTGTTCCCTCCATTGCGCAGCTTAGTTTCTAGATGTAGACAGTCACAGATAGAGAACGTGAGGAAAATTACACAACAGATACAACAGATAGACTAGTAAACGCAACATTTTGTCCCATCTGTGTTGTTTGTCAGAGAACAGCAGTGACCAGTCTTGTTAGTGTCTGTTAGCTCACAGGGCTCTAGGGCGTGAGTAATATTTTTCCTAGGTTGCACCGGTGCACCTAATGTCCTCCCATCCACTGCCTCTCCACAAACGAAGCAATGTTGTTTATATTGATATGGTTTAATTTTGCGTTACATGACCCATTTCTTCTGTAAAGCCGTGCCTGTGTTTGGATCTCTTCTCTTACTCTCCGTGCAGCCCCGCCCCCATTCACTCAAACACGGCTCCCAGCAACACGGAGAGACACAGCGGCGATGGCACCGGTCCACACTTCTACATTTGTCAACAGTTTTAATTGTTATTAACACAGCTATATATTGTTAAGCATGAAAAGCAAACGTGTATTTGTACCAGTGTTTCCGCTATCATGGCCGCCACAGCAAAAAACAGAAGAAGTTATTGAATGTAACTAACTTCAGTTTGTTGAGTAATAGTGTGTGAGACGGAGCCTGCTGTACCTGCAAGAGATGTGACCCATGGCCAGAATATCATAGTTCATAAAAGTGCAGCGTAGTGACAATACAGACAATACAGACAGGAGAAAACTCAGCTGACCCACCACTCGACCCGTGCTGGACCCATTCATAATGAGTCAGCCGTCACTCTGTCAGTAGCATACGTCCATCGCACTCCCCTTCTCTCCCTAGCTGTTGTAATCAGTTATTGTTGAAAACAAGTGAAGGAGCGTTCTCAGAGATACATTTTTTTTTTTTTAAATATATCCTACGCTATTTATTTCAGATTTATTTTCATTTACGTGTGTTGCAGCTGTATGTATATACAACATACAACTTCAACATAAGAGGAATGTAGCGAAAGCAGTTATAAATAAATGTGACAATAAAATTTGTTTTGGTTAAAATCAACAAATAATCGTGATAATTAATCGTGATCTTAGTATTGATCAAAATAATCGTGATTATCATTTTGGCCATAATCGTGCAGCCCTACTTACCAGTGTATTGCATGTGTACTTTGTCCACAGCAATCCCACCAATCAGTCCCAAAACGTCCCAGTTAGAGAGGAAATAACCTAAACATATTCTTTGTTAATCTTTACAGTCATTCCGTGAAAGAACCAAGCTGGCCTGTCTTGTTGCACCTGTCAAATTTTCATCAAAACTTGCCTTTTTAAGCGTGTAGCTCACTAGCTCAAAGTTTGTTGATATTTAGCGTAGTGAACAAATTTTGAGAATGGCAATACACAGAGAGCAGAAGGGGAGGGACAATGAATTTTATGCTTAATCCTGAAAAATCTACTTTAGTTGATCAAGACTACTCCGTATTGGCTTCACTTTTCAGCCCCGCAGGTTGCCACTCTGGCCTGACTAAACCACTGATCCAAACACTCTCCCCTCTAGCTGTCAGCCAGACACCCGTCCAGATATCCACCCCGACTGCACCGCAGAGGAGGAGAAGCAGTTCGAGGCTCAGTGTGCCGAGGTCATCCTCTCTGACCGCTTCAAGCCCTGCCACTCCTTCGTGCTGCCCGAGGCCTTCCTGGGTAACTGTGTCTATGACATGTGCGAGTACAACGGCATGCAGTCCACTCTCTGTGACAACGTGGAGGCCTATGCTCAGGCCTGTCAGAGCGCCGGAGTCACAATTAGCTGGAGGAACAACAGCTTCTGTCGTAAGTATGAGCTGCCCCCTGGTGGGAGGTTTACAGTTTGAGATTAAAAAAAACGAATCCTGTATCTAATAAGCTTTTTAAGTAGCAGCAGATGAAATCCAGAACAGGTCTGGGTTGATAATTTGACATAAGTTATTGTTGCGCTTGATGTTGATGCCGATAATGTATTTGTTCTTTTTTACAGTTGTTATCACTGCACGGATAATAATTATTTTTTTTAAATGGTTAACTACAATATATGCACTGCGTGACACCATTAGGTTCATATTATTGTTAGTATTATTGTATTTGTATCCTGTTGTATTTTTATTAATGTAGCCTTTGGAGCGCAAGAAAAATCTTGGGCTTGATCTTGAAGTTCCCCTTCCACTGATTAACAGTCTAAATGCGGATTCTAATTTTACTCTTTTCATACCTTCCTGCAGCCATGCCCTGCCCTCCCAAAAGCCACTACTCTGACTGCACCGCCCCCTGCCCCCCCACCTGCTCCGACCTCTTCCCCATCTTCTGCCACCTCCCCCCTACCACCTGTGTGGAGGGCTGCCAGTGTGATGCCGGCTTTGTCCTCAGTGACAACATGTGCGTTCCTCTGGACAAATGTGGCTGTGTGGACTTAGATGGAGAGTACCATGATGTAAGTGAAGCGGCCGATGGGCCTAAAACACAATGTGATATCATTCAACAGCAGAAACACAAGCAGGTTTTAAGCATTAAAGGCAGTGATGGCCAGATGAAACATTTGAGCTTTCCAGCAAAGTTGTACGCTCAAGGGTTCATTTCTTCAGGCTTCATTTTCAATACCACCTGTTGGTCACGGAGTGTAAAACAATACAGTACAATAAAGTATCTCACAAAAGTGAGTACACCCCTCACATTTTTGTAAATATTTAATTATATCTTTACATGGAACAACACTAAAGAAATTACACTTTTCTTCTATGTAAAGTAGTGAGTGTACAGCTTGTATAACCGTGTCAATGTGCTGTCCCTTAAAATAACTCACAGCCATTAATGTCTGAATCGCTGGCAACAAAATTGAGTATGCTATCATTGCTAATAATTGAGAAAATCCAAATTTCCTGGAAAGAAAAGCTTCATTTAAACCCAAGTAAATAGTCCTTCCTTATTATTGCATTGATTAATTTGAATTTGAATTTTACATGTTCAGCTGACCTGCTAAGTTAACCAAATTACAAATTATATAATTATTTTCATAATGCTTACTAGGCAATTATTATAGTCAAATAAAATAAAGATCTTTCTGACTTTTTTTTCTTGTATTGCAATTATATTGATTTTGAATTATTATACTATAGTATACAGTGCCGATAGTTGCATAGGTACTATGACTTGACTATGGACATGTCCTCAAGCAGGAAAGGAAAGATTGTTACACATAGCAAAACATAATTTAATCTGTCTGTGTGTGTGTGTGTGTGTGTGTGTGTGTGTGTGTGTGTGTGTGTGTGTGTGTGTGTGTGTGTGTGTGTGTGTGTGTGTTTAGGTGGGAGACTCGTGGCTGACAACTAGATGTGCCGACAAGTGTACCTGTAACCTTGGCGGCAAAATCATGTGTGAGAAACACACCTGTAACTCCAACTCAGTGTGTGGCTTGGACAAGTATGGAGACCTGACCTGCAAACCCACCAGTGAGTGCCCCACTCTCATCGGCTTCCTCCAACATTCCAACATGTTGGATAACAGTGTACAGTTTAGAGACTTTAAACCAGAAGGGTCAAACTCAATTTAACTCCAGGCCACACGGGAAAATGACAATCACATCAATGAAAATCATATCAAGACATTTACTCTATTTGGTCCACATAAAGCCCCCCAAAAAATAGGCAAAACAGTTCCTTATCCATCAAAGAATTTAGCAATCAAGAAAACAATGCATTCTGATTACATTTTTCAAAGTAGGGTACCCGACTAACAACAACCTGTTTCACAGGCTGTGTGGGAATTTCTGTGTCTCAAACACTGCGTTGAGTGAAGAAAGCATCCTGTCTTTTTGGTTTGGCGCACAAATAAGTGTGCCAAAGTTGATTGTAAACTTAAATTCATATGTGGGACGGATCAAAATTGGGCCAGTTTTGGCTGGCAGGCCTTGAGGTTGACACCTCTAAAGTTTAGAGACTTTAAACCTTGGTATTGTTTAAGTTAGCAATGGGTATCCTCAATGATTGTCTGATTGATTCTGATTCACAAGGTCCTGAATCAATTTCATTCCCGATTCAATTTCAATTAGGCTAGGAACAATTCAGTTACAATACCAATTTATCTTGGATATGAAAGAGATTCTACAATTAATACAGAGGTTAATAAGAAAGGTTCCTCTAACCTGCCGCATTCTTTTTTTTTTTATGATTATTTTTTGGGCAGCTGAAGAAGTGAAAGTGGAGAGAGAGGGGGGAATGACCTGCAACAAAGGGCCACAGGTTGGTGTAGAACCTGGCCCGTTGCGTTGTGAAGTAAACCTCTATATACGGTCACCCGCTCTACCAACTGAGCTATCCGGGTGGCCAGACCGGCAACATTCTTAAAAGCATTAAGTATTAAAAGTATTAATATTTAACTGACCCCAAAGCAGTTAAATTAATGTACTTTTTATTTAAAATCAACACACAATAAAGTGCACCTCTCCAAACTCTACGGTCAGGGAGAATCAGGGAGTGACATTTCATTTAGATATCTGGAAGTGACAGAGGGACTCCTTTGAAAATGGCCATGCCAGTTTTTCCCCTCACCAAAACGGAGCCTATCTTTGGAGCGTTATCTATCCTCATTCCCTTCCCTAGCATGACATTGTTGGTACCAATGGATTAATAATTTCTTCTAGTTTCATATGATTCAAAAATCGATTCTTGGATTTTTATGAATCTATTTTTGGATCATTCAAAAAATAATCCTTTTAAATCTGAAAATCTTATTTTATTTTTTTTTAAACCCAGCCGAGCACTAGTTTAGGTCATAACCCATTTTGACTGTTTCATTTGTATACTTTCATCCAGAGTTTGACAAGTGCATCATCCAAGGGGATCCTCACCACCGAACATTTGATGGTTTCACCCATCACTTCCAGGGCGCCTACACCTACGTCCTGACCCAGGGCCACAACCTGCAGAACTCCCTGTCGCCCCTGGTGGTGAGGGGGAAGAACATCAGGCGCGGGGGAAACCGTAAGATCTCCTATCTGGATCAGATGTACATCGACGTTTACGGTTTCAACGTTCGCTTCCTGCAGAAGAAGCAAGTCCTGGTCAGTGCTTTGTCTTCCTCGGAGGAAAAAAAGTATAGTAAAACTGTTCCAATGAACCATTCATACATATAGCTCTGAAAATACAGCACTGATTCACATGTATTCCCCGTATGTATTGCTGTATGCACCACATTAACTGCTGCTGTGTAAGAGCGCCAAGATCCACGTGAAGAGGAGTACTATTTTGTACTTTTTTAACTCAAACCACAATATATTTTTCCAATCTTAACTTGTCGTTTTGGTGTCTAAACTTCACTGCTGTCGCCCTGTGACGGTCACCTTGTGTTGGCTAAACTTAACTCCAACTGCGGCTGAAATACGATATTATCACGATACCTACAGTATGTCACAATATGATTATATTGCGATTTTAATCATACTGCAAAATTCTGCGGTATATTGCAATTTCTTACATTTTTCCACTTTTTTACTTTAAAGTATCAAAAGATCCATTTCTCTGTTTGTACATCTCAATTACATTTTATTTCTGCAAAATGGGATTGTCAATCAGACAAAATGAAACCAGTCAATAACATTGTATGCACCTGACAAACTGAACTAAATTCTCACGTGCAATTTATATAATACTAGATTGATACTTGGCGATTGACACAGTATTGCCCGTTTAAAAGTTGATTGTCCAATCTGACTTTTCTGTTGTACAACAGATAGTCTAGCTAGCTGTCTGGATTTACCCTGCAGAGATCTGAGAAGCAGTTAACCATAGTCCTCAGAAATCCACCAGAGTTTAGATAACCAACACAAAGGAAGAGGAAGGTGATAGACATCTGGCTTTGATTTTGATTTGAACATCTTTGATTTAGACTATCTTATCAGTAACTGTTATTTATAGATATCTTGCGAATTGTTGTGCATAAGTTTTTATATGATACCATACGAACCCATTCATGGGAATGCATCGACTGAAATCATATTGTATTACCTCTAGGTGAATGGGGAGCGTGTGTCCCCCCCTCTCAGTCCAGTTGCCGGTTTGACCATCACAATGAACTCCAAGCAGGTCCAGCTCACCACTGACTTTGGACTCACGGTTCGCTTTGACGGCAACTACCGCGGAGGTGAGAGAAAAAGCAACCTCAGCCCTCGCTAACGGACTTTAACTTGTTTGTAAATCCATTCATTCATCCCCTCCGTTGTGTTTGTGTACCAGAGATCATACTGCCCAGCACCTATAAGAACTCTGTCAGAGGGCTGTGCGGAAACTATGATGGCGTCACCAGAAACGAGTACATGAAGCCGGACGGAACGGTGGTCCGGGACCTGAACACGTTCGGAGAAAGCTGGAGGGTCAGTGATCGGCAGGCGGGCGGACTGAGAACCTCCGACCTTCCTCACACAGTCCACAGGTATGACCGTGGGCGCTGCTTAAGCTGTACTAATGCACTTTCTATAGCTGTGGTTCATAAACTTTTTCATGTCTCCAACCTCACAAAAGAAAGTGTAGGAAACACTTCACTAAAATAGTCGTACCTTCTGTCATTGTGTTGGTTCTGGATCGAATTATAGTGAACATTTAAATGAAAAGTTATCCCCTTTTTGCTGGAGACCTCTTGAAACACCCTCAAGGGGGATCTCCAATTTTAATTATTTCTGTTTCCTCCTTCCGTTCTTCCTGTCGTGTGTCTCCAGGCGCGAGGCGGAGACTGATCCGGATTCAGGATTTGAGACATCGGACTGCTCCCAGTCTCAGCTCAATAACTACCTCAGTGTGACTCAGTGTGGAGCGCTGTCTTACTCCGAGGGGCCGTTTGCTGCCTGCCACGCAGCCCTGCAACCTGAAACCCACCAGGAGTAAGTGTGTGTGTGTGTGTGTGTGTGTGTGTGTGTGTGTGTGTGTGTGTGTGCTCTGTCCTCTGGAGAGAGTTACAGTGCAGTTTTAATGTGTGCATAACGCTTTACTTTTACACCCTTCTTCTAAATAATTTAAATGACATCATGCTGTGTGTGTGTGTGTGTGTGTGTGTGTGTGTGTGTGTGTGTGTGTGTGTGTGTGTCTCAGTGACTGTGTGTTTGACCTGTGTGCTGAGGATGGCAGTGAAGTGCTGCGTTGCGCCAGTTATGAAGCGTACGCTGTAGCATGTCAGGAGGCCGGAGTCAAACTGGGCCCCTGGAGGCAGCAGCTGGGCTGTGGTAAGATGCTGAACACACACACAGTCACACTGCATTCACATCACGTTGCTATAACAACAGCAGAGTGGTTCTCAGTGCTAGATGAGTACCTGGTTTAAGCCCATTGAGCCGGACTAAAGTAAAATTACAAATGTTTTAGCATCAAAAGTACCCAAAGTTAAAGCACTCACTATGCAAAATGGCCCATTTCAGATATATTATATTAGGGGATTCTAATTCTTGATGCATTAATGTGTTGATTACTTTAATGTGGCAGCTGATAAAGGTGGAGCTAATTTTTAAATACTGCTGGGTAGCTTAATTTACATCCTAAATTATTAGTTAGATTATATTTTGTAATAATAATCTAAATCTGCAAAGTAACTAAAGTAATCAACTACAAATTTGCCTCCGAAATCTAGTGGAGTTGAAGTATAAAATAGCATAAAATAGGAATACTCAAGTACAAGTAGCTCAAAATTGTACTTAAGTATAGTACTTGACTAAATGTACTTATTAGTTATTAGTTACATTTCACCACTGCTTTTCATGTATTTGTCCTACTGTTCTGGACATCCATTATTTCTGTTGATCTTCTGTATGACAGTCAATCAGAAGACTGCTGCGTGGTAATGCAGATGAAGCGTAGATACATTTGTAAAGTCATAACAATTACGTCACTTTGGCAAAAATGAATGCAGCCACAACTTTTGTTGTAGGGCTGCAACTAACGGTTATTTCCATTTTCAGTTCATTAATTTGTTGTTTGGTCTCTAAAATGTCAGAAAATTGTGAAAGATATCAACCAAATATCAACTCGTGTTTCCAAAAGCCCAAGATGACGTCCTCAAATGTCTTATTTTGCCCATATCTGAAAGATATTCAGTTTACTGTCTCAGAGAAGTGAAGAAACTAGAAAATATTCACATTTAAGAAGCTGGAAACATAGAATATTTATTTATTTATTTTATTTTTCATAAAAAATGTCAATAATTGGTTATCAAATAGTTGCGGATTAAGTTAATTGCTGACAACTAATTGACTGATCTTTGCAGCTCTAGTTTGTTGTAATGTGTGTGTGAAATATACACAAAACTACAATTAGCTTGTTAAAGGGAACTGTAAAAGTGTGAGTCAGTGATCCATACGGGACCGGGTTGTGACTTGTGTCTCTCTCGCTCTCTCCCAGTCCTGTCCTGTGATGCCAACAGCACCTACTCCTCCTGCATGTCCCCCTGCCCCGCCTCCTGCGCTGACCTAGCAGCACCCTCCGAGTGTGACATCACTTCCTGCATGGAGGGCTGCCAATGTGCCGCCGGCTTTGTCATGAGCGAGGGAAGCTGTGTGCCATACACGCAGTGTGGCTGCACCTTCCTCAACAGATACTACACTGTAAGTACAACAGATTTATAACAGATACGATATTGTAAGTACAAAAGATGTACAACAGATACTACGCTGTAAGAGGCCGCCTGTAGTTACAGCAGTGACTGTGTGTGTCTCAGTGTGATGATGTCATCCCGTCCTTTGTTTCCCCTCTTTACCTCCGTCCTGCAGCTGAATGAGAAGTTTGTGACCGATGACTGTTCCCAGGCCTGTGAATGCACCAGCCTGGGCTCTGTGTGCCAGCCCAAGACCTGCCAGAGCGGAGACGTCTGCACCGTCTACAACTTTAAACGGGACTGCTACAGAGGTGTGTGTGTGTGTGTGTGTGTGTGTGTGTGTGTGTGTGTGTGTGTGTGTGTGTGTGTGTGTGTGTGTGTGTGTGTGTGTGTGTGTGTGTGTGTGTGTGTGTGTGTGTGTGTGTGTGTGTGTGTGTGTGTGTGTGTGTGTGTGTGTGTGTGTGTCACTCATTGGCTTCTCAATATTATTTCAGTGTAAACCTTGCTGACTCTGCCTTTGACTCTTAATGTAGTCAGTACGCAGCCCCTAATTTTTGTGTCTCTGAGTAATTGTTTTGTCGTTTTGTGCTTATTTTGTGTCTCTTTGCGGTTGTTTTGTAATCAGAGTTCAAATTCAGTAACTTTCAGGCAAAGGGGAAAACGTGGTAAAGCTTGTTAATCACCCTGCTGCATTTATTTATTATTTCATCTCTATTTGGTACGTTAATACTGAAGATGCACATGAACGTGATGATTGTGAGAGAAACAAAACCATAATATATTGTTTTGTGTTGCAGCGAGTCCCTGCCTCAGCTCCCCCTGTCAGAACGGAGGAACATGTCTGGAGACCAGCAACAGCACATACACCTGTCGCTGTGCAAATGGCTTCGAGGGCTCAAACTGCGAGGTGGCGATAACGCCTAGCAAAGGACTGGGTATGGCCCGCTCAAACATCTGCTGCACTCCTCTCCTGATGCCATTTACAAACTAATTCAATTTATTTAAAGTGTCAAATCACAAAAGGAGTAATCTCAGGACACTTTACAGATAGAGTAGGTCTAGTTTAGATAGGACACTGAAGTCATACACCCACTGATTGAACTACCATTTCTATCTGTCACAAACCAAACACAGCCATTCTCACATCAAGGGCGGTCCATTTAAATATGACCCCCTCCTATACAAATGCTGCCCCAGCTGCTGCTGCTAATGGCAACGCTTCGCCTCCACCACCCCAGCCTCCACCTTCCTGGTTCAGAGTCCTAAAATAACTCAAAGTTTTAAATGGTTTTCAATGTCTGATTTGGGCCCACTCTTGTATATAAGATAAGATTTAAAAACAAATGCTGGTTCTGCATGGTTCTCCCTGTCTCAGTTTAGCATGCCACCTGGCTGGTCCAGGGAGCATTATCAAGAGCCATCAGCGCCAAGGATTACTGTTTTTCCCTTTATTTTCCTATTCCTAACATTGTGGGCTTCCTTTAAGAGTCAAAGTTCTTTTTTTTTTAAATTGAAATGTTGATTGCTACAGAAACCAAGTGGATCATTGTGATCGCTGTCCTGGCTGCTGTCGCCGTCATCGCCATCGTGATCGCCATCGTGTGCGTTTGCAGACAGAAATCCAAGTGAGTGTCAGTTGATTCTGTGCTGTGCAAATACCAAAGCATTCGGCTGTGCATAGATTGTGTCACGACTGCTGACTGATGCAGGCAGAATGTCCTGACCCAGCCACTGTCCTCGAGTCTACTCGACACAGACAAAAAAAACCTCACACGAATTCATACAATTTTCATTGCAGGTCACAAGTTTATGTAATTGAGAAGCAGCAGTCATCTCACAGTGGGTGAGAGAAAATTACACTGTCATCACCTTTTTGGGGGAATTTTCTGGGAGCAAACTGAATTTCTGTATCAGCACTGGGAAGGGAAGGGTGTGATTCACTGCCTGCATTCCTCGCTTACTCCACGTACCTCCTCTGCGCTCATTCATCTCTTACCTGCAGGCACCCAGGTGTGTTATTGATAACTTTTTCTTACCTCGGTTCTTTCTGTCTGCAGGAAAAACAATCGCAAGGAGAAGAAGATCAGCCTGACATCAACAAGTAAGAATTGTCCTTATTTGGGGGGGGGGCGAATAAGTTGACTAATGCCGACTTTACACCAAACGACATTTCAAGCGATTCTACTGTCGCAGACTAATTTCCAATATCTGGATGAAATCAGAAGAGTCTTGTTTCTCCCTGGTTTAGTGTAAGGTCATAAAAGTCCCAGTCGATGTTTTTCACGTCTGGACGTTCTGGCAAAATCAAACCCGGTTGATATCAAGTTTTAAGTCCTGGTAGTAAAGTTAAATAATGTGAACATTGTCAACAACCAATGGGTGCGCTCCCTCCAGCACCAAACAGGAAGCAGTAAACCGCTAGAGGCGGTGTTGTTTATGGTTATGCTAAGCTAAATGCTAAAGAGGGAAAGTTGCTGATTTTCAACCCTTCTGAAGCGAGTCATCCAACGGGTGTTTTAGCAACGGATAAACGCAGACCTCCGGGTACTGGAGACATTCATCTGCACGTACGGCAGAACAGAAGATCTGCAGACTTTCCCCTAAGTCACCAGCTAACGCTAGCGGTAGCATGCTAGCTTGGTTACATTTTTTAAAACAACTCTAGCTGTAGTCGTGCAATTTGTGACGCTGCATGATCTCCAGTCTTTACATATGAGGATGTCTTAAAGTCTTTAATGTTAGACATGAAATGGTGGTCTTTAGAAGTCTTCTAGTGTATGGTTGGCATGAACATGACTAAAACTCAGATTGTTGATCACAGGACTACATTTTAGTAAAATGTTATGTAATTTAACATGACTGATATTTTGCACAATTAAAAACATGTACCCCATAATAACAGTTTGAGTTATTAGTTATGTTATTAGAGTCCAATCACCAAGGGTAGATATGTATGTTATATATAATATGTCCAATATTGACCTCTTACAGGAATATTTTGGCTGAGAAAAGGAAGAGAAAATGCACCACCGAAGGCTCCATTTGACCCCTATTGATCTTAATTTAAATTTTAAATGTATTTGTTGTATTTTATTCATACTTTCCTTTTTATATTGATTTAATTTCCAGTGTCATGCTTCATAGTCTGTCCATATTTAAGTGTAACACCAGGCCAGAGTTGACTCTTTAACAGACAATTTAGGAACAATATTATGTTTGTGTAAAAAAAAAAAAAAAAAAGGGAAACTATCTGCAAATATTATTATTCAATAATACTTTGAGGAACTCTAATCTACGACGGGGTATTAGGGCCATTGTAGGTAAAAAATAATAATACATTATACAGGGGGGTAATGTTCTGAGAAAAATCTGATTTACCAAGATTACAATCTTAGATTTACAAGAAAAAACGTACAGTATATTGAAACCATATTGTTTTAAGGGCTTTTCACATAGGGACCAACACTTTGCCAGTGAGGCCCCGCGGCTTGGCGGGGCCTCACTGGGCTCCCCATGTGAACAGACTCCGCGATTAAACGCCATGCGATCAATGTGTGGTAACCATGGAGATTCTGTCCACTACTGTATCCCTGCCAGACAAATGAATGACACTAGTTGACAGTAATAACGTTATCATATATCTGTAATGACAGTTTGATTTATAACAAATAGTGGTAATCCTAGTCTTTCCTAACCGCAGACTGTTATTGTTATTGTAAAGCTAGCTAAATTAGCATAGTAGTAGTAGTAGTAGCATTAATAGTTTTTTTTTCAACGCTTTCTGAGGTTTACTACCTGAGCAACATTATTATAGGAAAAAAGTATAAATATTTTCAGAGTAAAAGTCAGAATATTTTCAGAATAAAAGTCAGAATATTATGAGATAAATCAGAATAATTTCAGAATATTTTTTCCATTTATTAATGTCCACGTTTCATCAAAGGACTTCTCTATTGGATTTGTAATGTATGAGAGCATTTTACTATAAAAGCCAAACAGAAAATGTGTATACGGTCCAAAGTCCCGGCAATGAGCTGCCAGAACTTCTTCTGTTATTTTACGGACTAATTTCTAAGAGTGTATTTCCAGAAGAATTCCCTTGAAAGTCAACTATATTCTCCATTTGTGTTGAAGGCCTGTAGACAGATTATTCCTGGTGATGATTATTAGCGCAGCTCTAATATCTTTCTTTTTTCTTTTTCTCTTTTAGGCGTCCCGTATAAAAACATAGATGACCAAAGGAATGATAAAGTGACTCCTATGTGATGACAAAGTATGTAACCTGAATGTAACAAACACCTGCTGTAGAAGGCCAACATTAACAATATATTTAGCCGGCCTCCAAAGAATAAAACTCAGAAACGAAGGAAGTCTTGTGAATATTATAGATATTGTTCATATGCCAATGTTTTGCTTCCTTAACTTATGCTTTTGAAGATGTAATTTTAGTCAGATGTGTGTGTTTAATTAACAGAAGTGGAAATCGCTCTGTGTGCCTTTTTAAGTGTATATGTATTTTTGGAATGAAATGTGTGCAAAAAAAGTGTCTTTGTTAAAACGTTAAAGTGTTTTGAATTATTACAGATTACAGAGATTTTTACCATTCCCATGCACCTATATATCAATCTATTTATTTAGTTTAGATTAATCACATACATATTTTCATCTCTAATTTGCATCCATCAAATATTTTGTATCACAGAAAATGTTGCTGAACATTTCCATCTCGCCTTTCATCCAAAGTGCAGTAAAAATAAAATCTCATTCAACAATTTCTTTTGTGTAGTTTATTCTCATAAAAAACATGAAACTACAGCCTGGACTTTTAGAAGTTTATTATGTATTGTGAGACATTAAAGTGGCTACATGTAACTTTCAGATTGGGTTGATTCTAGCGGCCCCTTCGGTAATGTTTTTACCACGCCTGCTGTCCTAAAGATGTAGGAGCTATGTTGTTATAGAGAATTTATATAATGTTTTGCTCAGACAGAAAATCATTCATTTAGAATAAGGGAATAAGTTACAGATGCAACGTTGCATTTCAAGTGTTGCATACGGGAACTTCGCCTACTTTGGCTGTCTCATGCAATAATCTGGGTATCGCTGTCACTGTGTCACAAGCACTAGGAGATTGTTGTAGCAATAGGTAGGCCACCACAAACACGGACTAAATGGAATAAAACATCAGCGTTAAATGGAAGGGGTCGCAATTTAATGTTGGCTACTGGCGTACAACCACATTGCGCAATCTAAAGTTATTTTATAAACGAAATAGACATGTTACATACATGAGGGCCAATTCGGAGACGTTTTTGATACTTTTATCTGTTATCTGTTAAATGCCCGACCGAGTGACTCGTGTTATCGCTCATCTTTCCCTTTCCTTTTTACTTTTTAGTTCTTCGTTTAATTTCCTTCTGTTCTGTGATGGTTCAGCCATAACTAAAGCAGATAACTTCTAAAATAACATTAAAATATAATTAGGCCTATGGAAAGAAATCTCCTGCTTCCCTTTACCTGGCTGGATACTTACTAACGCAGGCTATTCCAGTGTTATGCTGAAATCTGTGACCCATCAGAATGTGTTACTGCAGCATCGTCTACCTTCCGTAATTCATTCTGTGACTTTTCAATAAAAAACGGACCCGGGCAGATGCATTCATAAAAACATTAAAAACGATATAAAACTATATCTTATAGTTTTATAAGATATAGTTTTTAATATATATATATATATATATATATATATATATATATATATAAAACTAGCGTTCTTTTCACTGTTAGACTCGTTTGCTGTTAAGGTCATTAATGATCATCAGATGGAACATTGCACAGTTTCACAAGCATTTAAAAGTTACATAGTTACTTTAAGGCAGATCAGTGTATCTCTTATATTTGTAAGATTGATTGTGTATATTTGAAGGTATTTTTCCTATTCTTTATATCTGTAAACTTTTAGCAAGCTCCTTTTTTACATTTATTTTACTGGTTAAATATTCCTGACATGAATGCGTATTTATCTATCGGGTATTATGTATTTTTTTGAAAGCAGTGATGGAAAAAGTACTCTGATCATTAAGTAAAAGTAGTAATACTACAGTGAAGAAATACAAGTAAAAGTCCTGCTACAAAATAAAAGCATTAGCATCCAAATATACTTGTAGACCAAAGTGTAAAAGTACTCACTATTCAGTTTATTTCAGAATAAAATATATAATTGTATTGGATTAGAGTCATTAATAGCTAAATGTGTGTATCACTTTAATGTTGTAGCTAAAAGTGGAGCTAATTGTAATCACTTGATAAACTGCTTCATGTATTTGTTTATAATATTTTGCATTAACAATATGAAACTGTAAAGTAACAAAATGTATCACCTAAATGTAGTGGCGTAAAAAAGTACAATATTTTCCTCTAGTGAAGTACAAGTATAACATAGCAGAAAGTGGAAACACTCAAGTACAGTACAGTACTATAATACAGGTTGCAGTAAATGGGTTAAAGGTACATTACACCGCTGTTTGAAAGTTTGTGACAATACTGCTGCTGCTGTCACTATTTGGTTGTTGGAATGAATGAACAATGAATGATGAACGAATGTTCTGTAATACACCTAAACTCATCAACAGTATAGCAATACACTAAACAGCCAACCAGAGGTGGGCCGTCAGGGCTTCTCTGCTGGCCAAGACATTGTCAGAATCAGAAAATGATAAATCCAGCGGTGGAAGAACATTTGAAAAATGTAACTAGTAACTTAAAATGTCAAATGAATATAGTGGAGTAAAAAAGTATGATATTTCAATCTGAAATGTAGTGGAGTAGAAAGTGGCATGAAAAGACTCAAGTACAAGTACCTCAACATTTAGTAATTGTACTTCGTTACATTCCATCACTATATATATATATATTTTTAGTTTTTTAGTTTTTATTAATTTTACATATATTTTACAAAGTCTGTTCCCACAAGTCAAGTCTATTATCGTAATTGCATTGCTACTTTCCCTCGGTTGTGCGTATTCCAGTGCGTCTCATAAATTTGAGCTCTTATCCAATCAGATTTCCCCTCTGTGCTGTCTCCGGGTGAAAAATCTACTCTGAGGCCTTCAGAATTTCGAGTGAATCCCTCTACTGTATAAAAAAAGCCGATGTTGTCGATTGTCATATTCTTTAGCCAATCAAATTTCGAGTTTGCCCTATTGGGCGTATTCTTTGACAGGCCGGAGCCAGAGCCCATGACCTATGTCGGCATTTTTCCGGACCAGTTAGCCAACTGAAACAAAACTAGCTAGCATCACATAACCGTAGCAGTTAGTTCAAGTTCGTTTAGTTTTTTTTTGTCAGTGAAAGAAAGGAGGATGTACGTTTTCTTCAAATGATGAGCAGCTTTTGGTAAGTTTAATGGACTTTTCTACATTGTAGTCAAATGAGTTTACTAGCTACCACTGCTTGCTTTAGATAGTTGCCGCTGTATTAAAGGTTTGAGCAGTGTCATGGCCGCTGTGCCGCTGTGTACGCGTGCAGACATGTGTTGAGCCCCAGCAACTTGGCTGGGATTTGTGGGTAAGATTCTTGATTCATAATTGTGTTATTTGTGTTTTTCATTGTTGTGGTCGTCGGATGAGTAAATGTGACCGGTTGTTGTTTGTTTGAGATGCAGCAGCACCCTGCCGTCATACTTCATGAAATCACCCGTGAGTGTTTACGAGGGATGAGACGTCATTACCTCTGAAGCGTCACATAAATACGTCACACGTTGGGCGGAGTTAGCAGCTCCTTCAGCAGCACGGCGTGCGGGAAAGCTGCTCTCGGATCCTCTGCTATAGCTCGATGATCCTTCCTCGATGCTCGCTCCTCGTGGACGAAATATGTGGAGTCTTGTTAAATTACTTTATTCCGAACGAAAATGCCCTAGTGTCAGTGGTGAAGTGTAACATTTAATCAAGTAGGCTACTGTACCTAAGTACAAATTTGAGGTACTTTTACTTTATTTGAGTGTTTTCTTTTCATTCTAATTTCTACTTATACTGATTAGTGTATATATATATATATATATATATATATATATATATATATATATATATATATATACACACACACACACACACACACTGGTTAGTTAATGAGACCGATAACCGATATTTGGAACCGATATGCATACAGTGAAAATGAACATCCTTAAATCAAAATTAAGATTTTGGAATGTGACAAACTTGTCATGCTCAATGCTTTAAAGGTCCCATTGCATGAAATTTTCACTTTATAAGTTTTTTTTTTTTTTAACATTGATATGCATATCCTGCTCATGGTCCCCCAGTAGCTAGAAATGGTGATAGGTGTAAACCGAGCCCTGGGTATCCTGCTCTGCCTTCGAGAAAATGAAAGCTCAGGTGGGCCAATCTGGAATCTTGCTGCTTATGAAGTCATAAGGTGCAAGGTTACCCCCCCCCTTTCTCTGCTTTGTCTTCCCAGAGAATTTGGCCCACCCATGAGAGAGAGAGACATGGATTCATGGGCGTTAGTTTGGTTTGAAATTTCGACAGACGCGTTAATTTTGTTTTTCCTCTTTCAGGTCATGTTTTGAAAGACGCTGTCCTGTAGCTTACTAATGTAAATAAATAAAAACATGGTTTAATGTACCTAAACAATGTTCTCTCTCATATTGAAAGATTGCATAGGTCTGTGCCTGCCCTGTGGGGATAGATTTTTGTGGATTTGTTGGCATCTGTCACTCAATAATTATGTGTTATGAACTTTATATTTTTTGTAACTAAATTGAGCTGGAGGTTTTCAAAAAAAGTGGTGGGTACAAAATGACTCAATCTAATAGGTATGCGTACCCACCATCCCCAACGCAATCCACGCCTATGCATGGTTTCAAATAAGCAAGTGGCCGTCAGTGGTGAGTGAAACTGAAGCAGAGCTGGAGCTCTGTGTCTGTCCCTCGGAAATTAGGAATTAAAACTCAGATACAGATAATCTGCAAACTGCCAAAGATAGTTGGCCTTTCTCTAGTTACTAGTTTGTACTAGTAAAGTACAAATGAGACATTTTGCTCACAAAACACATGTAGGATTAGGATTGTCTCCATTGGGTACTTTTACTTTTTACACTTGAAATACATTTTCCTGATGATACTTACATACTTTGACTTAAGGAACATTTTCTATGTATGACAGTTCATGACTGAGTTCAAATTCATGTAGCTAAAACTCCAGATCATCAACAGAATAAAAAATATCAAACACAGACCAACACCCAGCAATACTTTATTCAGAAAACCAAAAATCCCAAACATATCTCGCACAACAATAAGCTTACCGTGTGTGGCTTTCTAATGGCTCCAAAAATGGTTAAATACCAAAGAATGGGATAACAAATCACATTCAGACAGAGAACAGCAGCCAGACTCAGTAGAAAACATCCTGCTATTAGAACTCCAGTGTACAAAAACAAGTCTCTCTTCAAAAATTCCACACATTTTCTCACATGTTCCTGCCTCACATTCAACATATTGATCTTCAGTATGAACAGTGTCCTGATAGTCATTATACACATGAGGATGACACAAGTCAGGGGTGTATAATATGTCTGGAATGTGTAGTTGCTTATACAATGGAATAATGAAATGGTGCAAACTTACTGTGTGTGTGTGTGTGTGTGTGTGTGTGTGTGTGTGTGTGTCGCTTCTGTAAGCAACCTGCAGAATAAAGTTTAAAACAAATCTCACAACAGGCTTAACAAAGGTGGAATTTACACACATTCACTTGGCAATCAAGTGTAAATTACCAATATGTTCATGTGTACACACTTTTTTCTGTTCTTACGAACCACACATTGATTTTAGCCTATAAGCATTATAGTAACATTTTATTTTACCGGTCCCATAGTTTCCTAGTCATTTCCTGGAAAGGAACTGATGTGTAACTGTAAATTCAATGCACTGTTCCTAGAAAGAACTATGTCTTTTGCAACTATTTACTGGGCCAATGAGACCATGTTGACATATTCAACACATGTATGAAGAATAAAGTTTCCAATAAGTTTTTTTTTTTACCAGTCATTAAGATTTAAACAAATAACATTATTCTGAAATGAATGAATGAAATCAAGTCAAAGAATTGTCTCTGTGTTCTATATAATTAATATCCGAAATAACTGATGGGCCCAGGAGACATAAGTGATGTGTTTAAGAATAGTGTCAAACTCAAGGCCCGCAGGACTAAATCCGGCCCCTGGCAGATTTTGATCCGGCCCGCACATCAATTTTACATGTTGGCCCACCTAGTTCTGCGCTAAACCAAAAAGACGGGGAAACGTTTTTCATGCTGCAATTACACCAAACTCAAAGCAGAATTTGGCCAATTACCGACTTGGAGACTGTGACTCTGCACATTCAGTCCTGTGAAACAAGTTGTTTCATTGTTTTTCATTTGTTTTGCTAGATTTGCTAAATTCTGTGATGCCTTAGTAACTTTTTGCTGACTTTTTTTAGGGCTTTATGTCGAACAAATTGTATGTGAGAAGACTATATGTAACACGCAATAATACAGTCAAAAATATTTGACTTTTTCAGTTAAATAAGAGCATGTCAGTGAACTATGCATGTGTGGCCCTTGATGTGACTCATTTTCCAACGTGGCCCTTAGTGAAGTTGAGTTTGACACCCTTAGTTTAAAAGCACTCTGTTTAAGAGCACCCTCGGAAAATAGAAATGACTAGAATGACAATAAATTAGTAATGTTCTGTAATTATCAGACTACATTAGAAGCGTTAATTTTTTAACAACAGCCTCTCATTTTAGCTGGACCCTGTTTTCACATTATACATGATAGTTGTTAGCAGCGATTATGTAACATTTGTTGTTTTGAATTACTGGACAATGAATGAAGTAAGGAGATCACACTGTAAAAGGTGCTGGTACACTGTAACGCCACAGAGTCTATGTAACTGGTCAAAAATAGACAACAACAAACAAATGCATTTAAATAAATCAGCCAGTGTAAAGACTACAGTATGGAGCTGGATCACCCTCAATACTCAATCTCTATCCCATTTTAAAAATAGACCAATAGGTGTCAGTCTGAGTGCAAACCACTTCCTGCTAGGGAAGGTGCAAGACAACGCACAGCTGTCATCCAGATTTGTAGTTCAGTTAAAAAACAAACACAATTTGTAACCTTAAACCCATCAATATTAATTGTAATTACTGATTAATTTCCCCTAAATGTTTCAGATACTGAAGACAATACCAGGAACGAAGGCCCGGGGTATCTAACCAGGGTTTGATGGCAAACGAATGTATTTAACAAAATGCTGGACTGTTCCTTCAACAAAATAAATACCAGCTACTGGATCCATCCATCTTATTCTGTGCTCCCAGGCCTGACACACGCAGGCAGTCTGGGGGGGTCCTGATTATATCCTACAGGAAAACAAGAGCTGCCATAAGAAAGGAAAATACAGTCAACGCCGATAACCTGTTTAGTAAAATGGAATGAAGGCTTGATGGAAAAGTAACAACCAAAACAAAATTGAGGTGATAAACCAATGAAATGACCAATTGTGGCTCCGTGGAGTTTTTTTTTCTTTTTCTTTTATCATGTCAGGCCTGCAGTATTATCCCTCCATCACCTTTGTCTCTCTGTCCTCTCATCACTACTCCTCTTTTCTGACCAATCAGCGTTCCTCTTCTCCTCCTTCCATCACTACGTCCACGCGTGTTGCCTTCAGGGCACAGGCTGGATGCTCTGGTGGCTGGACAGAGGGACCAAACACTGATGTATGTGTTTCTGGTAAACAAATCTTCCTTTCCAGGTCATCTGAGGAGAAACGGAGTGAAGATTCAATAAGAAACAGGTTGTCCTTTACATGTTTCTGTGCGAGAGTCACAATCAGGATGTATTTCTCAGTGTTTCTTCAGGTTTCACCAAGTCAAATTTAAAGGCCCCGTATCATGCACATTTTAAGGTTCATACTACTACATGTTTGTACATGTTTACATGCTTTAATGTTCAAAAAACACATTATTTTTGTCATACGGTCTGTCTCAATATATCTGTATATCTCTGTCTGAAATAATACATAATAATACAAAAGACACAACTGAAATATGTAGTTAATGTTGACTTGTTTAAATGAAAATCGTTTTTCTCCTTAACATTTGCTGACCACATTCAGGAGTAAAGTGACCCGGAATTGGGGAGAATTTAATGACACTGGCAGCCAAGATGACATTTTATTTCCGTTAGCAAGTAGCTATATGCGACAATGTTAACACCGCACGCAGTAACTTATAAAACAACAACCACTCCAGTCCTGCCTACTTAGAGCAGATGACCAATCATAGCAGGCTGGCTTAGAGTAAGATTAGCTGATAGTAGAAAGAAACGGTAGAAACTGGAGGGTTCAGGACAGTGGGAAATCGTTTTAGTTCACAAGGAGTTCTCTGAAATATGTACACCTGATTATTTGAACTTTTGGCCACATTTAACATGAGAATCTGACATTATGACATTGAAGATATGACAGGGAAAAGTGTAATGTCCCCTTTAAGACCTACTACACAATACTTCAGCCAATTTAAGACTTTTAAGGCCTAAAACTTTGTTTTTGAAATGTTTGACTTGTTTTAGACTTTATTAAAACCCAGAGGAAACCCTGGTTTCTGAACATAACTCCAAACATCAGTGTATCAGTGCACATTGTACTCTTTGAAAGGAAACAGCTGCTTGTCTCAAGACAAAATCCTTTTCACATACAGCATTTCCAGCATAACTGAGCATTCTACATGCCACCTGATGGAACCCTGCATTAACCCCCTCACATTAACACTATGCCGATTCTCTACAACTGTTTGTTCATTGTCCCACAAAATTGACTCATGTGATCTATGTCAAATGGGGCTGCATATCTTTGGAAATGTTTCAATACGACACCGGAGTAGTTTTTTAATACCTTTTGTTTGAGAAATACTAACATATTTTTTCTTTACAAAACCCTATTTTTACTAAACGAAAGAAGCCAAAAAAACAAGAACTCTGCTGTAATTTTACCCTTGAT
This sequence comes from Percina caprodes, assembly GCA_013375575.1. Taxonomy (NCBI): domain Eukaryota; kingdom Metazoa; phylum Chordata; class Actinopteri; order Perciformes; family Percidae; genus Percina; species Percina caprodes. Next base: position 6,528,436 of record JABXJD010000011.1, on the reverse strand, counting down.
AATGAAACTACCCCATGTCATCTTTGAGAGCATATAATACACTGTAAAAGCATTACCGGCTGTGTGCCTTTTGGACCGGCTCCAGCACCAACACCTTACACTCTCTCTTGGCTATTTTGTCCAGTGAGATGAGGCTTTGGCTGGGCGGCAGGTGCTGGCCTCTGCCCGCTGGAGATGCTGCAGGAGGAGTGATGCTCCGATGCTCCATGGCGCTGCCGGACCTGGAGCCAGCAGAGACACTGGGTCATGCACATGATGATAGACAGGAATGTGTAGATCTGTCTGCAAATGTCTCCCCTGTCCAGGGTTATTATAGTTTAACTAAAACTAAAAAAAGCAGTTAATCTATTTTTGTTAACTGAAACTAAACTTAAACCTTAAAGAAAAACGAATACTAAAGTTGGACACTAAAGTAGCACAAAGACTAAACATCATAGCTTTTCCTATACCGTTCTTCAACCCTTTATATGTAGCTGCATACTTCCTACAGACTTTATACCTGTTACTACTGTAAAACTAAATGTATATAAAAACTAAACCTTTCAGGAAAACTGAAACTAAAATAAGCTGACACAATCTGAAACTAAATAAAACTGAACTAAATTGACATCCAAAAGTCTAACTATTATTATCTTGCTTCTGTCCTGCATGTTTGTCTCTTAACATAATCTGTAAAGTGGTGCATTTACACACGTTTATAAAGCGGGCTCTGAGTCTAAACAGAAAGATATTGACAGGCTGACCCTGCGTACCTGACGTGGTGAGCCCTGGGCTGTGGCTGGTGGGAGAAGCTCTGAGAGCGGCCCAGGCCCTGTCTGTCCAGCAGCTCTCTGGCTGACGATGGACTGTTCCTCAGCGGGGATCCAACCTCCAAGGTGGGGGTGGACACCGAGGCTGTGAACTGCAGCTTCAGCTTCATGTGCTGGCTCAACTATGGAGTTATCATGGAATAGGAAAGAGATAGGCGTAGATGAGAGAGTACATACTTTGAGCAATCCTGTGTATTACTGTTTTAATGTGTCTGCAGAAGCATGCAGTACCTCAAAAAGTCCAGTCCTGAGGATCTGGAAGGCCACGGTGAAGGAGAGGGTGGAGCCTTTCATACACTGGCCCAAGTTGTTGAGAGGGGACTGGCACACCACTGCGGGGTGGGCCCTGGGATCCTGCTGGCCTCCTCTATCAGCTGATGGTGGAAGGGGCCAGGTGGTAGGGAGGTATAAATAGAAAACAGGATGATTAGAGACATTGTATAGAAATATTCATGTTGTGCTGACCACTCTTTGTAACACTAATACTGTGCAATTCCAGTCACTTCCTGGGGTGTCCCCATTCTCCAAATTCCGATTTAAACATTTGTTTTTCAACAGGGACGTCAATGTCACAATAACAGGAGGGTATTTTGCAACAATTGAATGCACCATTAGTTTAACAAGGTGCACCTGAAGGCACCATGGAGTCCCATCAGAGCCCACATGCTTTACCTTTGTTGTTAGTTTCCATAACACAGTCATGGAGAGAGCAAAATGTTGCCACACAGTGACTTCAGATTTTCCAGTTCTGTTGTTTCGGCAGTGGTCATAGTGTCTGGAAAAGTGCAGCTGCAGGCTACCGCTAAGCTAGGGATGTAACAATTACCGGTGTAACGGTAAACCACGGTAAAGATGTTAACGTAACAATTACCGTTTTCATTTAAAATATCCTTGTTGCGGTGAATTACCACGTGTGTTTAATCCTTTCCAGCTTCCTCCAAGGCTCCTGAAGTTGCCGCACAGGCGCACCGCGCTCAGACAGGAGAAGGAGACAGATTGTAGCAGCATGTTAACAGACTTCTTCCTTTTTCATTCCTAGCTGTTTTTGGACTTGGTGACGTGATGTGGGTAGCCCAGAACGTAAGTTAAAACTATTCTGTAGCTGTCATGGGTTTTATTGCCTCGTTATCTTCAACAAGTGTTCTGCTACAATGTGGAAGTTTAACCCGTGAGTGAGTGAGAGAAAGAGAGATTATCGCCTTGATAATATTGCTGTTGCTGTGTGTCTTATTGCATAGCTGACAGATGTGCAGATTGTTTAGTATGACTACGTGCTATCACCAGTAAACAGACAAGCCTGTTGTGCCACATGCGTAGCTATTAAAAGATGTATTACACTGTTTGCTCCGTTATGAATATATATCTTTTGTGCTATAATACATGCAGCTTATTCTCAGTTTGGGTTCCTGAGTAATATGTTACATTTATGTTAATTATTACAGAGAAATGAATGTAATTCTTAGTATTGTTTCTTGCTATATGCTGGTGGCTATAACATTTACTTTTGTTAAATGTTCATAGTAAATAAGTCAGATGCTTATTAATGTGCATTATTATTTGCTTATATTTCAGAACCACATCCAACTTCACATGTAACGGCAAATACAACTTCATAGTTAACTTTGTTAATGTTGGAGTTGTAAATAAATCTTTCTGGATCTCAAAGTCAGACATCCCTGGTTCAAGTTCTTACCGGACACCCTAATTTTGGTCACTATAACCGTGAGGTTAAATTTCCACACTGTTTCATCCCCACGCTAAGCTAACGTTGTTTTTTTCTTCGAATGTGCCCGAGTAGGCGAGGGTGGAGAGAGCTTTTGATTTCGATAGTCAAAATCAAAAACTCTTTTTGATCAACTTAAAATTTAAATGGTGACACCCCTAATCACTTCCACTTTCTGCTTTTTTTCTACTCTTATTCTAAACAAAAGTCTTCTAGGAAAGGAGAGGGGCATGTTAAAAAGGTATGTTGGGGAAAAAACCCAAAAGAAAGGCCGCAGTATGACGTGGGGTTGCATTTCTCCAAAGGTCTGCTGTTTTTTTGTTGTTGTTTTTTTTTGCGTGTGTCCCCCCTGGGACAAACACTTAATCAGAAGAATGGAAAGACATGCGTTTTTGCCGAAGCGTCCAACAGCCGATGCAAGCTGTCTAATCACGGTCTTAATCAATGGCTGTGTTGCTGACGAAATGTCATTTACACAGAAATCACATGAGTTAGTGGCCCGCACTGTGAACAGATAAGATGTTGACTCTAGAAATGATTCACACAACACTAACCCTAATCTGATCTGCCTATCAGAGTGCTGAATAGTTTTTTGTCGCAATGTTTTCTATGAATCAACACTGACTTTACATTGCATTTAGCTCTTATTTTCATGCCTCGAGTTGCTGCCAATAATAATCTTTGCATTGTTATTCTACAATAACAATGCAAAGACTAAAGCAAGCAGCACTAGAACAGCTTAAGCTGACCTTTAAAAAGGCTCAGTCTGTCTGTCTGGCAGCGCACGCAGCGTAAAGGTGGGAGGACAGGTGCAAACAGATGTGAGCTTCATTAAAGCAGAGGCAGCACAAAGCCACATATTACAGGACTTAGATATTGCTCTAAGATCAGAGCCACGTGAAGAGACGGCCTGCTCTTTAGTTAGTTGTGGTGAAACAGTATTACCGTACTGAGAAACGTTCTGATGTCTTCTGAAGCCTGTACTTAAATAGACCGATTACATACTGTTTTCAGGTTTATACTTGTATTTTGGGTTTCTACTAGAACATGTTTACATGTTTCTGGGCGCCTCCCATTGAAATGGCTCCCTGGAGCCAGGACACAAGTAAAGAAATGAATTACTTGATTACTTTGTCTTTGTCGTACTTCCAAAGGTCGTCTAAGAACTTAATCCCGTGCAAATCTGCCATGTGTGTACATTTTCCATTTAAAAAAAACATTCTACCACAAATTACCTGGCATATTTGGCCAAACACAGAGGTTGTGTGATAATATTAGTCCCGTGTGAATCAGCATCTCTGTGATTCAGCTTGTATTGGCTGCCTTGGCAATTATTATTATTATTATCAACTAATGAAAGCATTGACAGCATAAGTGGGGGACAATGTCAGTAACACACAGACTTTGCTAATCCCAAAACCCAGACATGGGGGTTGTCTCTAAATCCCGAGGTCCCCTGATATTACTAGTCCCTATGCATGGGCCGGTATAAGATTCTGACGGTGTGATAACCTTCAGCAAAAATATCAGTTTCACGGTATTGCAATTACAGCTTTAAAATTGATTATTATGAAATGTCTGGGTAAAAAAAAATAAAAAAAAATACATTATTAAAATATTTTATTTTCAAACACACTGCACACTGGTAAGGAGAAGGATTTCTAAACTGCACTTTCTGTCCTTGGTGACTAATAAAACACAGCTTCTACCACTAGAAACGGTATGACGATGACTTTTTCAAACTGCGGTACACCTTAAAACCGGTCCATGCCTACTAGTCCCCTACAAATAGGGCATATGAGGTTAGAAAGAGATAAAGTGTGATGGAACAGCCTGCTACTCACTGTCAGAGTTCCAGATCAGACGGACGGCCAGGAAGTCCTGCAAGTTGTTGAGCAGGGTGTATTTTACCCAGAAGTGCTCCAGAGGCCTGACAGCGCGAGGACAGGAAGCTGTCATCACCAGCCGAGGACGATCCAAACGGATACTGGGCAGCGCATAACAACTAGAGATGTATCTGGAGGGAAGGGAAACTAGCAGTTTAATTTCTTTTTAATAGACCTTTTTTTTTAACCGCAGACATTTTGACTCATTTTTTTTAAGGGGAAATAATTAATACAGCCAAAATTGCACTGGTATAGGACCTGTATAGACAGAGGAAACCCTTACTTGCACCTGTGTTATTTTCCTGCTTTGACATGTTCATTAAAGGAATATGTCACCCTTTTAATCCTTACTTTATTGTTTTCAGAGCACTCTTACTGCATAACATTCTAGTAAAAACCTGCCCAAGTGGCTACATCCCAAGTAGTAGTAGTTGCTTACCTTGTTAGAGGCAGAGTTGGAGTGTACCATTGTAACACAGCCACCAACGGGACTTCCAAACCCTATAGAAATGTATACAATACATGTATTAGTTCATGTGAAACTATTAAAAACACATGAGTGAGCCACGCTGTTACACTGGGTGACATGTTCCTCTATCACTATGAACACACAGTCCTGCTGACACAACTACTCACTAGAGCAGCAAATTTGGATTAATCCGCTGCTGAAAATAGTCCCCAACATGCCACATTTGCTTGTAACATTCATTAAAAAACAACAACTGAGCATTTAAAAATGAAAATGTTTGTGAGATGTTTTTTTTTGTGAAGATATTGTGTAACAAAAAGGTAACAGAGAAAATACAAATACATAATTACAGACAGTGACAGACAATATATAAAGTAGTTATATGTTAAATGTTGGCATGATTGAAGATTGAATGTACAAATTGTAAAAAAATAAATAAAATAAAAAAAAAAAGTAGGACCTTTTTTGACTACATTATACTCATTTCCGGTTCATACTTTTATTTTGGGTTTCTACTAGAAAAGAAAAAAGATGAGATGTTGACCTCATTGAGACTGAGCGATTTAATAAAATAAAAGAAATGAAGCAGCCTCCGTCATGTCTCCTCACCTCACTGGAGTCCTCCTCTGCTGTGTCCTGTAGCTGCAGCTGGAACAGGAAGTTCTGCTCTTCCAGGGCGCTGAGCATGCTGGGTAAACGCGATGACTCGCTGTCCATCCGATAGAATGAAGCCACAGTGACCTCAGCTGATTGGTGGCTTTAGTGTGAAGTGGAAATAAAAAGGTGTTTGTGAGGAGACTTTAAAGTGTAACTACGTTTTTTTTCAACCTGGACCCTATTTTGCTATGTTTTTGTGTCTAAGTGAATGATGGGAACAACAATTTTTGACATTGGTCCAGTTTTCAGCGAGATTGCTGCAGTCGGCAAGCTACAGTGTAGGTTAATAGAGCAATTGTCCAGCTTGTTTTTACCTTCACAAAACTGCTTGTTTTGCCACTGACGGGCTCAGATTAATATTCTAAGTGTCCGACAACATTATAGAAACGTTCTTACGTCATATACACACGTTGCCCACATGGCTACCTGTCTTTAAAAGGGGAAGGTTCAACCGGTAACAATCATGTAAAAGGAGAATAGTGAAAGTTAACTTTTTTTAATCAAGCAGCAAAAAAGTTCTGGCGTCAACATCACAACATCCTGCGATGTGACTATTGCGCACATCGCGATGTAGACAAACAAAATATCGTGCAGCCATAATTTATACCTAAAACTGCCATTGGGTAGTTTTACCCCCACATAAAAAGCGCTGCATATTTCTGCACTCAGCATTCACAACACGGCCAGTTGCCTAGCAACACATTGTTTAAACACCTTTTGACTAGATTTGCACATGAGTGAAGAAGTCATGAAGCAGTTTCTAACATTAGCTTACTGCACTATCTAAACTAATTACAAATAGTTATCGTTATACTCTTTAGTGTTGGCTCAACCATTACGGGACGGAACTGTCTGTGTGCGTTGGATCTGTAAAGGCCATAAACTGACTCTTATACATTATAGTTACTTTGTCAAGTCGTGCTTATTGTAAAAAAATAGATATAAATTAATAACAGAAATGCTTCAAGAAATGGCATATTGGCGAGGGCTGACGCTTTTTTGGCAGTGGGGTTTTAGGACTAAATGGAATGCTGGCCATTCTAGTGTTGAGGAACACACGCTGTTCCTGATGGAGTACTCTTTTAAAATGAAACAGCGTGGGCTGTAGTGACAGCAGAATGTGAGAATGTTCAGTATGTATAAACATTGTGCATCAGCCCAGCTGGTTATTTGTGTGTGTATACAGGATACATAGACTAAAAGCTCCCCTGCTTATGGACAGAGAGTATACAGTACATTACAGTGGTCTTACCAGACATTGTCAACTATGAGAACTGAACCATCGGGCATCATGGGGAGGTAGGACAGGTTATAGTTAGGAAGGATCTTCACATCTCTGACACATACCTCATCCTGAGAGCTGCAGTTCAACACTGAGGACAGAGAAGGGAGGGAAAATGTTGATAATAAAGTGGTGTGGTTTACTTCATAGGCTGTGTATTGTGTTACTACATTATCTAGGTCTCATAACAGCAATATACTGTATATAACCAAAAGACGTATCCTGGGAGTCATGCAAAATTGTTGAAAAACTGCATAAAATATCTGAAAAATACATACTTTTTTTGACTGATCGCAATTACATCTGAGACAATTATTGTAACATTTGGAATTGTTCCAGCTCTAGTGTGTGTGTGTGTGTGTGTGTGTGTGTGTGTGTGTGTGTGTGTCTACCTTTAAGGACAGTCAGGTGTTTTCCAGAGACAGCCATGTGCTGAAACTGGACACTGGGAGGTGGGAGAACATGCATGATGGTGCTGACTGGGAATGGAAACAAGACACACAAAACAGTTAAAACCACAAAGTGCACAGGAGTACAGAAGCGAGGGAGAGGGGACAGGAGGAGGAGGAGGGAGGGGCGAGCTAGCATCGTTGTGTTTGAAAATGCTTTGAACAACAACAAGAAGTAACTTCACCCAACATCATAGAGCACCTTTAAGACCTTTATCACATCAACTTCTTAAATTAAGTTTTTTTTTTAAGCCAAGCATCGCAAAGTTTGCACTTCCACATAAATGAAGAGTAAAATCTGTTTTATGTCTGTGGTACAATCCGAAAGAGACTCACGCCAATAAAGCAAAATTATATTTGGACTAGCGACAGAAAGAACTACAACACCACGGAATTAAAAAAGAAAGACCATTATATGTAGCGTTGCATGGATGTGGGAAAATTTAAATTATTTTAGACCTTGAATATAATACTTCAGCAAATGTTAGACTTTATAAGGTCTAAAATTTAGATTTTAGACTTTTTAGGACCCCGCGGAAACCCTGATGTTACTGTGTAGGGTCCGTGTCTCCACGTACCTATGTACGTAGCCACGGCATAGATTTAATGCAGAAGCATAAATTAGGCTTCATACAGCCTTTTCACAGGCCAGCAGAACTTGTGTCTAGTTTTAAGAGAAACCAAGTGAGTGTACCCTGTGCCTTGAAGGTGTTGAGGTCCTGCCTGAAGGTATGTATTGGACTCCGGAGCTGCAGAAGAGTCAGGTAGCCATGTTCCCTCACCTCCGCCTTCTCATCCTCCGGACTCCACATGGTCACTATGATCTGACAGCACAGTGAGGCAGACACAAAAAAATTATTATTTTGCTAAATTTGTCTTACTAATAAATTGGCCTCATGTGGAGGTATTCAACCGGTCTACCATCGCCCCAAACAGTCTCACACGAACATCAAAGTAGAGCTACAAAGATTCATCGATTTAGTTGTCAAATATTCAGTTAATCACTATTTTTGATAATCGGTTAATCCGTAAAAAGTCTGATTCCACTTTCTTAAATGTGAATATTTTCAACATGACATCATGACTTTGCATACACACACCAACTTTAAGTCAAGTGGCGTGTTATCTGTATGCATTTTGAGCTATCCGTGTGTGTGTCTATGATGTATACAGCGGACGTAAACAAACGAGAAGAACTCAACGGTTGAGTTTAGGAAACGTAACGCGCGGTTGGGTTTAGGAAAAAGAACTGGTTACTTTTAGGAAAAGAAGAACAGGGTGGCTTTAGTAAAAACAGAAACTGACGGTTGAGTTTAGGAAACGTGACATGCTGTTAGGTTTAGGAAACGAAGAATGGGGTTGGCTTTAGTAAAACAAACCGGTTGACTTTTGTGGGACACGATGCTCGGTCTCCTGGGTGACAGCCCTGTGTTTTAACCATCCATCACCCCGACCAACTCTGTACACGGATTTATGGCGTAAATAAACACGCAATCACAAGGTAATGTAAGTCAATGGAGGCCAAACAGTGCTGATAAACACGCTAAAAAGCGAGTATGAGTCTTGATAACACGCCAGTAACGGCATACAAATTGGCATGTCATATATACGCCATTGCATGAGATCAGTCTGATATTTTCTAGTTCCTTCTCTCCTCTGAGATAGTAAACTGAATATATTTGAGTTATGGACAAAACAAGACATTTGAGGACGTCATCTTGGGCTTTGGGAAACACTGGTCCACATTTTTCATCATTTTCTGACATTTTTGAGACCAAACAACTAATCAGTTAATAGAGAAAATTATCATCTGTCATGTCGTCCAGCTCTATTTATCTGCATGCAGATGTATCTGACCTTGGCTTTAAGTGTGGTGACTGGCAGCTTGTCCAACGAGACGGTGAGACAGAAGACAGCCTGGTCATTCAACACCAGAGCAGCCTGCAGGAGGACACGCAGACACAAGACAAGATGTTAGCAGTTAAAGACAGAGACTTTGTTTGGATGACAATATGTGAAATAAAGTTGCATACAGATTATTAACAAGCAGGAATAGGGCAACACCTTACAATTACTGTCATCTTTGGTTAATGAACTCCTAGTCTCCCATTGCCAGACCTTCCTCTACAGCGCTGTGGAGGAAGGTCTGGCTAGTCTACACAACATTCCGGGATGGAAGAGAAACATTCTCTGGTTTATTGGCATTTCTTTAAACCAATCACTTGTGTGTATGTTCAAAGGTTGTTTTAGTGCGACAGAAAACTCAGATTGGACAGATAGTCTAGCTAGCTGTCTGGATTTACCCTGCAGAGATTTGAGGAGCAGTTAACCATAGTCCTCAGAAATCCACTGGAGTTTAACACAAAGAAAGCGTAAGGTAATCCCGGAAGTGGAAGGTTGTGGGTATAGACTAGTCCAGGGATGTCAAACTTAATTTCACTAAAGGCCTCACTGAAGAATGAGAGTCACATCTAGGGCCGGACATTAATAGTTTACTGACATGCTGTTATTTCATCGAAAAAGTCAAATATCTTTGACTGTTTTATTGCGTGTCTCGTATAGTCCTCTCACTTACAGTTTGGTCGACATAAAGCCCTAAAAAAGTCAGCAAAAAAGTTCCTCAGCTATCATAGAATTTGGCAAATCAAGCGAAACAATAAATAAATTTATAAAGGTAATTACCACACAGCCGACTCACAACAACCTGTTTCACAGGCTTAAATATGCAATCTTTCTGATTCTGTGGGAATTTTTGAGTCACAAAGTCAGCTAATCTGCCAAATTCCGCTTTGACTGTCGCATAATTGCAGTTTGAAAACAGTTTCCGGTTTATTGTCAACCAAAATGTACATGCTGGCCGGATCAAAATTTGTGAGGAGCCGTGTTTGGTAACAATTTGGTTGGCAGCCAAAACTCAGATTCTGTATCTGTACCCAGCAATTTACAGAGCTGTGCAGTCCCTGCTGCCAGCAGCAGAGTGTAAATCTGCTGCAGCCTGCCAGTGTCACCCATGACATCTTCAGTAGCTGGAGATCAGAAGCTGGTTTAAAGCCCCTGAAGATAGGACTGCACTGTCAAGTCTGGACACATCTGGAGCACAAAGACTACTGCAACAGGCAGCACATCGGCCACTTTGTCTCAGACAGAATCACATCAAACTGAAAAATAAAGGTCACCGTAGAAAGGAAGTCTATAAATGACTGTGGTTTGGTTTCTCCTCCTATCAAGAAATGGGTAAAGGTTACTTCTTATTACACTGAAGATAGGTCAGTTTAATGGTTTGGTATAAAGGTTCAAGTTAAATTGTCCTTCAACACAGGGCTAGGGGGGGAAAAACATCTAAAATTCTATGTATTGTGATTTTTTTTAGCAACCGTTTTACAGTAAACCTGATTCTTTCCCCTAGAATCAATATTTTTTTTATAATTTTTTTTGGAACCAATGATTGACCTAAATATTTTTTTATAGGATACCGCCAATGGCAACTACATCATATCCGTTTCCAGGAAAACAGAGCGAAAGCAGAAAGTCCATATTATGTACTTCACTACAAATATAATACATGTGTGATATGCATAGTTTTTAGAAAACAATTCGTTTTTAGAAATGTCTCATGATCCAGTCCCTCCAGGATTTCTAAGTGCAAAGTGCAAAAGGTCAAGGCTACACCCCCACCATCCACCAGGCCATCCCAGATGGCACAACACATTTATTCTACAACGCCTGAAACCGTGCTTGTGCCTATTTTGAAGCTGGCCGAGAGTGCTTGCAGGCCGATGCAGGTTGCGAGGTACCTCAGTCACTACAAGCCTTTGAGAAGCTCCAATCCGGTTGCGGTGATTTTGGTGAGTATCCAGGAGAAAGCGGCCGACTCGCGAAAGCAATTTATCAAATTTTGGCGCCGACATCCGAAAGTAAAGGAAATGTCTCTCCTCCAGTGTTGCCAGATCTTGCGAGACAAATAAGCAACCAGGCCTGTGAAAACAAGCCCAAAACAAGCGACTTTTTCTACGGAGCCCCCTTAAGATCCTGGAAAATAAAATTGGTAAACTGTAGCCTACAGTTTATTTATTTTCTCCCCCTGAGCTTCAGGACAATGAGCACAGGAGGGAGTTAAAAAACCTTTTAACATTATTTAACATTAGAAAACTGATGGGATATCAAATTTACACTTTTCACAGTAATTTTGAGTTGTTCCCCACGAATCCATCCTTGAATCCATTATTTTCCTCCTTTCTCTTTCTCCCAGTCTTTGTTATATTTCGTCCCGTATTTCACCCACTTTATCCCGGGCATTTATTCCTCCAAAACCTCTCCTACAGTCCAGTCACCATCGGTCGCTACTCGCGCATTTTCCTAACCAGAAAAACAACAGACTGCCCTGCTCTGCCTCTGATTGGCTGGTACTCGTTGCCATCTGGGTCAGAGCCAATTAGAAGCAGGAAGTGGGCGGGAAATAACTCTGTTGTCTCTAGTGTGTATGGGGAAAGGGTCGGGAGTGAGGGAACAGGCAAGACAAACTCCTACGTTTAAATAACATAAAACACCTGCTTGACAACTTATTATGGAGCTGGGAACAAGCCCAAATAAGCAACTACACTTTAGTAACAAGCCCAAGAAAACCGCGACCCGCGACTACCAATATTTGTAAGCAACTTTACAGAAAAACAAGCCCAAAGTCGCTTATAATAAGCGGACTTGGCAACACTGCTCTCCTCGTACAGGCTTAGCATGGGAAGCGTGAGGGTTGTATTGTATTTCACGCATCGCCTGTGACATTTATGTCCGCTGTGTGTAGACAAAGACTTATAAGTTGAGCTACTTTCAACTTTTTGATTGACGCTCTGGTCGCTCAAAACGCGACGCCGACAGATTTGCCGCTCATTGCAGCTGAGAGAAGCCAACTTCCACTGAAAATGAATGACTTAACTTTAGAAGCTCGAGTCGGCGGCAATTTGTAGGCCTACGTACGGTAACGTCGTCGTAGCGACACGCAGGACAAAACTAGTAGTCACCTAGTAGGCGCTGATGAATAAATAAGAAGATTTGTTAATTAATTTTTGTATAATAAAATTGGTATCGAAACCGGTATCAAAGTCAAGTTTTGCAAAATGTTTGAACGATGCTCAGCCCTATTTCCAAGTCATTGCTTTTTCCCCAGTAGTAAAGAGCACAGTGCTTTCCTTACCCCCTTTCCTTACCTAGCAGTTAACTTAATTACTCGAACTTTATCCTTATATTACCTTCACTGGTTCACTCCCAGACCGCCGCCCATCCCTGGCCGAGCTGTTGTGAATGAGGTGCGGGCTGCACTGTATGAAAGTCCGGTTACTGTCCGGCGGCTTTTCCCCTCCAGACTCCCTCTTTTCGGGCTCCTCTTCCCCGTCGTCCTCGCTGCAGGTGCTGTGGTTATCGGCTTGGTACTCGCTGGGTCTCTGCTGCCGGCTTTCGGCGACGCACACACTGGCCATAGCAGTCAGAGAACCCGCCAGGTCCTTCCAAGGTAAATCGCTGGAGCTGTCATCCCTCCTCACCGCTGTGTTCCGAGACCGCAGGACCAGCAGGAACTGGACTATCTCCCCCAAATAGACGTGCTTTCGCCGCGGAAGAGTTGTGTACTCCGCCGGGTCTGACAAGCTCGATATTGGAGCGGCGGGAAAATACATGAAATACTCGCATTGTGACTCCATCATTACAAGTATAAAATAACTATGCTGTTGTGTTAACCATCTGCTGCAGTGTAAACAAAGCGAGCCTAAAGTGCCACGGTCTTTTCAGGTATAGTTACAAAATAATAATAATAATAATAATAAAGACAAGTGTGTCAAAAACGGTCTAACTAAAACAGTCAAATACTTTGACTACCGTAAACAAGAGAATTAAACTAACGTCCAAACCATTGATATCCATTTTCGCCGCTTCCGTTTAGCAATACAAACAACAGTACGGCTAATCCAAACAGAGCTGTGTCCAGACCAAACTAATCAATCACCAGAAGGCAGAACACAGAGCAGCCGAAACGCAACTTTTTTTTCACCAACAAAAGAATTGAGCAAAGTGCAGATAGAGAAGGACAATGTCCTACTACACGACTAAACCAATAATTAACACAAATACATTGATAAATTACAAAGACACATATGCATATTGAATAACTGAAACACGCAATCCTTTCCAAGTAAAAGTAGGGATATTGCAATGTAAAAAATAAAATTAAAATAAAAACCCTCAATTAACTCATTCAACTTCTGCATTCAAAATTCTACCAAAGAAAAAGTATAGAAGTATAATCAGCTAAATGTGCTCAAATGTAAAAGTGGCCATTTTGAGCAATGCATGTGTTATAGTTGTATTGTGCATATTATATCATGCATTTATTATGACTGATGCATAACGTCTAAGCAGAATTTAATGTTGCGGTAGATCGGAGTGGTGCTAATTTCACTTATGTATATATATATATATATATATACACTATAGTTAATGAACTTTTGGGCAGTTTAATATGTAATAAGGCAACATGTTGTAAGAGCTGATGCATGTTAAATGTATAAAATCTGGAAACATAACTACAGCTGTTAAATGTAATAGGGTAATAAGAGTACATTTCTCAAAGCCGTGTCAGCTTTATGAAACGGTTTTCACATACTGTACAGCAGAGCAGCAAACTGAAAAGTGAACGTTAGATTATCGACATGTGAACATAAAGGAGACTAGTAAGTGAAGTTAAAGAAATGTTGCTTTTTATTCAGTACAAGAAAGAAAAACAACTCAACGGATGCACACAAAGAGCTTGATCTAGTATATTTCACCAACAACAAAAAAGTATTTTCAAGTAAGACCCAAGTCAAAGTATACGGTTTCTTTCTGTAGGAACTCTTACACTTCCAGTTCAGTGAACTCTGTAACAGCTTAAAGGAATATCCAATCAATAAAGTGTTTCCGGTTACTGTCAGTAATAACCCAGTGTTGTGGGAATATTAAAAACAGAGATGGAGGCTGTTCAGAATGATGCAAGAAAAGATGAACCGCACTGTGGAGCTTCTGCTCATTCCCTACTCTGAAAACTGAGATTAAAAGCGGCTTGACACAAGACGTACCTTTTATTCTTATACACATTCTGACACACTAAATAACGTTCACATATGAAAAACTGTAATAGCTAGTAAATAAGTCACAGTACTGTATCAGTGAAAACAATTGTATCAGATTTCTCCTTGAGAAAAACAAACAAAAAACAGAATGTAATGTGTGATAATAATGTCAAGGCAGGCATGAAAGTCAAGCTCATTTTTGGATTTTCATTTGACTCTGCTACCTATCACCAGAGAGGGTGTTTGTGTAACTGGGAGTGTGAGTCGGGGTGTGTGTGCAAAGTGTGTGTATGGAAACACATTGTACTAGGACTGTGCAATTAATCATTTTTTAAATCACGATTACGGCTCCTAACAATCACAAAAAGTGAGTAATCGACAAAAATGTTTTTTTGCACGTTATATTTTGCGAGTAAACTCCTATTTTGTTTCATGAAAAAAGTTAAAACGGGAAAAGCATGAAGGGAAATTTCACAACTCATGTTTTCACTATTTGTTTAACTGTTTCACTGTTGTTTTTTTAATTCAATAATTGCAACATCTTTCCAAAAGTTGATGAGTAATCGTGTTAAATAATCGTGATCATGATATTTCCCATAATTGAGCCAACCTACATTGGACTTACCGATGAAATTAATTCCTCGCGACTTCTGTGTCTTGAATTGTGACATAACAATCTTACACTACAAGAGAAATCTAACAAAGAGAACATGTATCAGAATTATCTCTCAGATTAGATGAAAGATATATTCATGAGATAATATCTTATAATCCCCGTCTTGTAATTCCAAGATCATTGCACGGCTGTGTTTACTGATCATTTTGACGCGTTATCTGGAAATCAACGTGTGGTCCCACAAAATCACATCTGAAGTAACGATGTAACCGCATAATCATGCTAATCCTCGAGTGAATACATGGTAACACTGAATTATTATGACGCAGACATAATTACTGAGTGGCATTGGTCATCAGTGCTTTGACGCTTGACTGAACATAATGGATGAGTGTGTGCAAATTCCATGTTTTCTCTCATCAACATCAATAATGAATCCCGTCGTACCGTGACAGAAGCACCCTATCCCGCGGGATCGCTAACAAACCCTGATAAATACAGTATGTACAAATGGCAATTTGAACAATAAATACAGGTGGACAATTTTCCAAAGCCATGGTTCATCATGTGGCTGCATTCTAATCCTTAAGCATGAAACCAATCCCAGCGTGTTCCTGCATCTGTGCATTAGTGTTCATTAAAGGGTAACAATCTGGACCCTATTTTCCTATGTTTTTGTGTGAAAGTGAGGTGACTAATAGGAACGAACAATCTTTGACATTGGGATAGGCCTTCTTAAAAACTTCTCATTCTTTAACAAAAAGGTTGACCTCCTTAGAAATCCTTTTTCATAATGTTGTCAGACACTTGCCCCTGTTAGCTTACACTGTAGCTTATTTCACCGCTGCTGACTGCAGCGATCTCGCTTAATACTAAACCAATGTCAAAGATTGTTGTCAGTCACTTAGACACAAAAACAGGAGAATAAAATCTAGGTTGAAAACAAATGGTAGTTACCCTTTAAACAGTGGTGGCCCAGAAATGCAAACGTGTGCTGGATTTGGTCCAGTTCTTCATTGTAATACAAGCATGTGGGGCCCTGTTTTGATATTTTTCTCAGACCTAGCAGTTCTTAATGCCATAGTGGAGCTGAACATTTAGTTTGACCTGATGGTGGCACTAGAGAAAAACCAAAGATGTAAGCCTATGTTACATAGTAGGCACAATGATCTAATAATTAAAACAACAATGCTATAAGTATTGAGTAGGACTACAATTGCCATTATTTGATCTGATATTGCAATTGCGATATGATTAATTTTATTTAATTATATTAATATTTTGTCTATCAAGATTCTCATTTTCATTGGCAAATATTAACATAAAAAAAAAATGATTATAGTGTGAATTTTGCACAGATCTGTACCAAAATATGTTTTCTTTTGTCTGTAGGATACCATTTGTAGGTCAGTGCATCTCTCTCACAATTCTTCATTCAGAATGGTTTGTCACATATTCCGCTTTGACAAATATTTTGTGTCCTGTGACAGGCTGTTCTCATAAACCATTCAAACATATAGCTACTAAAAGTAAAGTACTGTAATTCATATGTACCGTAATTTCTCAAATAAAGACCGGTAGTCAATTAAAAGCCGGGCCTCTCATAGTGGTCAAAACGGACAAATAAAGGCCGGCCTCAAATTAAGGCTGGGGAAAAAATAGTGTGGATAATCTCCTAAGTGCCTTTCATATAATGTGCATTTAAGTTTACCGTAATGTACATTTATACCAATTTAACAGATTAAATAATATATTCATGTTTTTTTTTTTCTGGGTTATGGTACTGATGTAAGTATTATTTTCCTACCGGTATTTTAGTCAATGCGGCTGTATGTGTTACTCAGCGTGTAGCATGTAGTAACATACAGGTGCCTACAGATGGACGTAGCTACATTGGATACAACACGGGTCTCACTTAGTGACAGCAGAGAATGATGGGCTCTGGTGCTAGTGACCAAGGGGGTAGGCCTCTCCTCTCTAAGCGTAGGTCACATGGCGTCATTTTAATGCTACAAAGCCATCACCTGCCGTTATCAACCCATTGACTGACATTCATTTTGGCGCCACGACTCTATTTGTGCATTATTTCTATAGAAACATGCCAATGTATAAAAGGCTACATTATCTTGCACCTCACATTATGGCTCCGTAGTAGATATTTTGTAAAAATAGGTTAACGATTGAGTCATAACCACGTAACTTCCCGTCGCATAGTCGACAAATCACAGTATTGTCAGGAGAAGCTCGCAGACAGTTTTGACTTCCATCAGCTGTTTAGGTTTAATCACTAACGTTAACTAGCATGTTAGTTAGCGGTAATTAGCCTGTGCCTATGTTATCTCCTTAAATATACCTACGCTCTCTGTCTCTGCTGATTGGGAATGATTGAGATTTCTCTTGGCACAACTATCAGAAGACTTACAACTTTCAGACAGGTTGCCCACGTCACAACTACGTCGTTGAGCTCAGCTGGAGGCTGCGCAGTAACGCTCAGCCATCACCGGAAAAGTGCTTCTATTTTCCTTCACTGGTCTCCGTCCAGAACAACGGGATCTGTTGGTCCACTTCTTTAACTGTCTATACTAGTGACTGACTTTTCAACAAAATGAAAAAAGTTTTAAAGTATGCGGAGGAAAACTCGCTCAAAACTGACACAACGGTGGTGTTTGATTATTTCTGACCCAAATTGCTCTGTCGCCTATCTGACTGTTGTATAAGGGGATATTTTTGCAAATGTCTCTTAAAAAATGAATGATCTCTGTCCACTGGAACTCCACGACTTTTCATTTAAAACAATTATACTTATCAAACGGATGGAATTAGAAATAAAGGCCTGCCGCTAATAGAAGCCTGCTTTAAATAAAAGCCAGGTAACTTCTGTGGTTCAGGTAAATAAAGGCCCCAGCTTTTATTTGAGGAATTACGGTATTCCACCTATTTATTTGCTGTATGCACTGCTGTATAAGACTGCTCTGGTCTGCTGACGGGGTTAGGGTGAATGGATGGGTCCTAAAACACAGAGCTTTCAAGCGGGGAGAGTAGAGTTTGCCTGTCGGGGAAAACAGAAGACTTTCACCCAGGAAACGTGTTTGTGTCCCGGGAATACTACTTAAGGCACACATGTCAAACTCAAGGCCCACAGGTCAAATCCGGCCCGTCACAGATTTTGATCCGGCCTGTATATCAATTAAGGTTCCCAATAAATTTGGCCCGCCTAGTTGTGTGCCAAACCAAAATACGGGAAACTGTTTTCAAACTGCAACTACGTGAGACTCAAAGCAGAATTTGGCAGATTTGCCAACTTTGAGAAATTCCCACAGAACCAGAACGTTTGCAAATTCAGGCCTGTGAAAGGCCTTGTTTTGCTTGATTTGCTAAACTTGCTGACTTTTTAGGGCTTTATGAGGACCACATTGTATGTGACAAGGCTACAATATATGAGACATGCAATAATACAGTCAAAAATATTTGACTTTGATTAATAAAAGCATTTTAGTGAACTATACATGTGTGGCCCTTGATGTGACTCATTTTTTAATGTGTCCCTTAGTGAAGTTTAGTTTGACACCCCTGACTTAAGGGGTGTCACAATTATTTTTTCAATCTTAACTAGTTGTTTTGGTGCCCAAATTTACGTTACCGCATGACTGTTAGTTAACTCAGCGATCGCCTAATTCTGTAGGCTATCACACAAATTGTTATGCATAAGTGTTCCTACGATATCATACAAAGACGTTCATGAGAATGCGTTGCCTGTGGTGGTCTTGGATCAGGGTTAGCTATTGTTTAGGCTCCATATTCCATATAAAGGTCACTGTAATGACGGATTATGTAACTAAAGCACGAGGAATAAATATAAACCCATGTTTGCCTGGAAGGAGGGTACATGAATAAACCCAGGTATGTCCCTTTAATTTTAAATCTTGGTGAATTCTTCATCAAGCCTTTGACTCACTGCTAAACCAAGTGACTGTTAAGCTGATTAACAATCACCTATTCACTGATGGAAACAGAGGAAGCAGCCATAACACACAATGCACTACAGCCAATCCCCCCTGAGGGCCGACTGCTGTAAGGTGACACTATTCACACTGCACAGCATGGAAAGTACACACGGCTTCTCTGTGAAAGAACTCTTTGTTTGGGAATATTAGCATCAGTCACTCAAATGTTTAAAGTTAGAGACACACAATCAGAACTCCAACAAACTTTGACCTGTTTCCAGACCTTCATTCCATACGTGCAGCTGAGTCATATGCTTCAGAATTTAATAGTGTGTTCCATTTGTACTCAGAAGTCAAATTTCCAAACTCGAAACTCGGACAACCTTGCAGTACCCCAAGTTCAAAACCCAATATGGCTGCCCTGTGCATCAACAGTTGTGAAAGCTGTAGTAACATTCAGTTTATTAGCACTTCTGTCTTATTTGTGTCTTACTAAACCAGTCGTACACACAGTCCAACTGGCATTTGGAGATTTGACTTGGTAACAAGATGCTTGCTGCACGTGTAAGGTTGGGCATAACCTTAACTTAGGGCCTTATCATTCTCCCCGCTGATTCCTCACGTCTGCATCCACTTTTGTCTTCATAAAAGCTCAGTTTTTTGGTTCGACAGCTTATAAACATGGGTTCTTTACTATGTTGGTAGTGCATCGCACCACACTGGAGCTTTTAGGCATTTTTCTGTTTGCTAGCAGACGGAATTGAGGTGGCACCTTCATGCAATAGAAAGTTAATGGAGAGCGGATAGTTGTTTTCCCCTTCGGCAGGGGGTGGGACTTAAATGCGCTCCGTCTCTATGGTCATAAAGAAATCTCAATTGTGCTTGGTCATAAGGTGCGTATTACTTTCAGATATCAGCTCTCTAATTCTCATTTCAGCTGCAGCTTCTAAACTCTAACGCCTGATCCATAACCAGCTAGGTGTCCATGCAATTATTCACTAAAACAGAGAGCAGTGCCTAAATATGAATAAACAATACTGAATATTGTGATCTGACATGCAGCCATACTGTAAGCAAAAACGAAATGGCTAGCAATGGCTCTTTTCTGGACTCAATCCTTCCTGGATCACCCGTACCTGCTAAATATCCATCTCTAAATATCATTCTCAAATGGCTTGACTGCATAGCATTTCACATGAGACCACGGTGACTAAATGGTTCACATTTCTGTTTTCCTGCACAGGAAAGACTGTGTGGTGTTGCATTGACTGATAGCAGTAAGTAAAAACCACAGCAGACACGTGTGCTACTTTGAAGTGCTCTGACTGCTTATACACAATCCCACAGCCGGTGCTACCATGGTTTTTCTGTATGCTCTGCTTTCCTTTACACACCACATGACAACTAGGTTAGGTAACTCAAGATGTGGCTGCCCACTGCTATTACAGACACAATGAACTTCCTAAATCAGTAAAGTCAACTTTAAAATGTTTCCATTTATGTTTTGCATGCTTTAAAAAAAGGGCAGACTCGCAGAGAGTGAGGGTTTACTTGATTTGAAATGCTTAGTCTTAGGGGTTGGGAGTGGGGAATCGATACAGCATCGTATTATGATATCTTCCGTGGCAATACTGTATCTGTAATACATAGCACAGCAGTGCATACTTGTTAAAATTTACATTAGGTGGACTAGGCTGTAATACAAACAGTTCAGTTTGTCAGGTGCATACATTACTGATTTTGCAGCAATAAAATTGAAGTGAAATGAACAAATGGAGAAATTTTTAACTTTTTAAATTTAACAGATGTTGACAAAGATTTTCTTTGGTCACATTGTGGTCCTCCACAGAACTTGAGAATAAACTTGTAACCAGTGTTACTGTGTGAACAATTACAGCGCGAGATGGCTACAGCGGGGTACAACAGACAAAACGACAAAATCCAAAAACGTCTAAAAGGAGGACAGGGACCAAAAAAGAGGTTGCAATCTGATGGTCAAGTGTTCATAGACTCATAAC
Organism: Percina caprodes; assembly: GCA_013375575.1. Lineage (NCBI taxonomy): Eukaryota > Metazoa > Chordata > Actinopteri > Perciformes > Percidae > Percina > Percina caprodes. Next base: position 6,507,489 of record JABXJD010000011.1, on the reverse strand, counting down.
ACTGAGTGCACTGACTGGGGCACTGCTGTCTGCCACAGTGTCACTAATGTCAGTTGAAAACACAACAAGTAAAGTTAAAGAAGCAACTAGGGCTGCAACTAACGATTATTTCCATTTTGTGCCAAGTTGAGGGTCACGGTTTTTAGTATTCTTTGAGTTCTCAACAAGAGCCGTTTTGCCGAAACCAGTCAGGCGATGACGGCGAGCACACACATGTACATTGACGTAACAATGTAGGAATTCTGTGTTGACTTGACTGTAGGCAATATGCACACTGTCAAGTGAGAACTTGTAACGTGTCCCTGACAAAGAGTTTTTTTCGCTAGGTACGTTATGTTGTAACATTTGACTCTAAATGGAGCAGCAAGTCAATGACAATCAACAAGTCCCAAGACCAGGCTGTAACAGTAATGTGATCATAGACTAAAAATAATGGACCAGGCTTCCTAGTCTGAAAAGTGAAGCCAATGTGAAAGTACCTTAAAGCTGCATTCTATCAGAAGTCAGTTTCTATAAAAGTTTATGAGAAAATGACCCTACTTCTCACTTCATTTTTTTATGTTTGTAATCTCAATTGCTATTTTTACGTCTTCCTCAATACAGACAAATGTTAATTTTGTAAAACATGGTTGCAATTATTTTAAAATAGGTGTTAAAGCAGGGCATGCTTTAGGGGTGTGGCTACACGCCAACCTGTCAATCACAACAGAGGCTATGCAATACTAACCATGGCACTGTAGACATTAAAATAGCCGTACATTTGTTTTTTTCGTCCTAAACTTTGACCCTCTCACTTTGTGTTTTCACTAACAACTTAAAATTCCCCAAATACCTGCAGGCCCATTATTCAAAGTTTACTTGGCAGGAATTCTGGGAGAGTTTATTTTATTGTGAATTATATAAAATCAGGGTGTGCATCTTTAACATGCAGCTTTCTAGAAATATATTTTGGCCCACACTCATATTTAATTTTCAATACCTGCATCAAAACAAAGGAATGGAACTCCATGGTACTGTTCTAGCATGTGTCAACAGTCAGCAGATGGCGAAAGGAGGAATGTGCCCAAATGCTGACATTAACCAGCCTCCTGCAGGCCGCTGAAATTCAAGCATTCAGAGCAGGCCTCGGACGGTTTTCCCCTTTTGTATTATTAAGGGACATTTAAGAAGCGGTTTCCATTAGTGGTTCTACACAGGCTCATTACTGATTACTGAAAGTGTTTTTCAAGAGATAAATAGGAAAATGATCCTAATACTTTTTGTTCATTAACAAATACCAGCCTATACTGACTTTACAAATCATATCAGCAAAGGAAAATTAGTGTTGCATACATACGTTAACCCCAGTTTGTGCCTCTCATGTATTACTGTAGAGTCACAGAGCTAAGCATGCAGCTTTCTGAAAAATACCCAGCAATCTTTGAAAAACCCAGAAGGTGGTTTAACAACATTTAGAATTGTCACAAAGACCCTGAATGTAAAAACAATCTATCCACAGGAAGGTTCCTTTTTCAGGTAGAGGGAAATAACATATCTCCTTGCTCGTTTTGTACATGACTTACAACACAAATGCGTAATATGGAAAATATAAAATAATTAAAAGGAACATTAAAATAGACAAGTATGACTGACAATAAATAATTTAAATTTGTAAATTTACATTGAGAAGGGAAATATGACATTTCCGGCTACAGTCTTTGTTTTGATTAATATAAATTAATTAATTTCTTTGGAAACAGGTATCATGCAGCAAACAGTATGTTTCTTCAGCCAGACTGCAAAAATAGTCTTTGAGGATTCTGGGAAAAGGTTTTAAAATAGCTTGTGTTTGTCTTGGAGAGAAAACAGGTGCTTAGCTCAGTGATTCAATGTAATGGTACAGCATGAGAGGCAAAAACTGGGGCTAAATGTACCTTTACATTGAGAAGTTTCAAGCATGTGCACCGAGGACAACGTGAGCATCATAACTCTTAAAAAGTATTAATATGAACAGGGTATAAACAGCCTTGCAGAAGGTACCTGCCAACAATTTTAGAGTGCTTCTCTAAAAAAACAAAGTGGTCTTTTTGCTTTTCTTCCTTCAACCTGTTACCGCATGTCAAGAAAGCATCCCAGGCTTTCAGCAGTCAAGGGTCAAGTCCACGAGAATGACACCAAGTAAAAGCAAAGACAGTTTTTAAGAAGACAAGCAAACAACCAGAAAGTGGAAGTACAAAGGAAGAGCTTTTTGTTTTCTCATGTATAAACCACACTTGGCTGAGTTTTTCAGTTCATTAGTCCATATGTCCAAAGACCAAAGGTACCATATTTGGGAACGAGACTCACCTCCAACCTCATCTGCCTTTTTCTTGCCCTCGTATTAAAGTCAGGTTCCTCCTCATTAAGCGGCTGCCATCCCAGTCCCTCTCCCCCTCCTCCACTGTCCTCCCCCCAGCCTCTCCCCCTACCAGCCTCTCTCCTGTCCTGGACGAGTCTTGTCTTAAAAGAGAGCCACCTGCTGCTACCATCAGGCCCTGGTTCTGTTGGCCTGGCTGGGGTTGGGCCTGCAGAGCCCGTGGGAACTGTTTAGCATCCAGCACGTCCTTGTACTGGATCTCAGGCCTGATCATCTTCAGACAGGCTGTCCTGGTGGCGTTGTCCAGCCCCAGCTGGAGCTCGTAGCCGAGTATTTTTACCAATCCACTCTGGTACGGGCGGATGTTTTTGTCTCGGATCCGGTGCGACTCTACAGGCTTTCCGCCATCCCTGAGACAGACCCGAGCCAGATCTTCCCGCCGCATCCTGAGAAGAGCTACTTCTTGCTCCATCTGAGAGTGACCGAACCTATTGATTTCCTCCCAGAAGGTTCGGTTGAAGGATTTATATAAGTGCCAGTCCAGGGCGTTCCATTGCCGCAACTTCTCCCGCTGTTCCTCCGTTACATTGGTCAGCATCTTGGCTTGGGAACGTACCACTCTAGCACCAACGCCGGCCGCAGCAGCCGCTTTTCCCACCCAGCTCCCGCTCATCCCCCCGATGACACTGGGCTTCTGCTGCCGAGCATTCAGGCTGAATGAAACAACAGCGTCCAGCGGCCAGCAGAGGGCGTGTCTCAGCAGGATCATGGACTGGTCAAAGTACTCAGACACCAGAATCAGCTTGAAAGTGCGGCGGATCATGGCCTCGGCGCGCTGGGCCAGTGCCACAGAGAAATTAGCATTGTGGTCCATGCCAAAGTCAAACCACAACAGGTTCCGGGCGTAGTGGTTGTTGCGAAGGCGGGGGTCGTAGTATTTCTTAGGGTCGTCAGCAAAGTCGCCCAAGCTTTTGGCTTTCCGAAAGGCAGGCGCAACCTCTTTATAATAGGCAAAGGAGGACTCAGCCAGAGCAACTGGGTCCCTGATGATAGAGAAATAGAACGTGTCTGCAGGCATCACCTTCTCTGTCTAAGAAACACAAAGTGAGAACTTGAGTTAGTTGGAGTGTTTTAATGTAATGCAATTCAACTACAACATTTTTATAATTTATCCGTTTTTTTTCTGTAAAATGATTACCAGTAACCTCTGTCTGTCAACACTATTACGGAAAACTAACCTGATTTTCACGACACTTGGTGGAAGGGTATGGCATGAGCCAAGGAGGAACCCATTACATTTTGGAGCAGCTCCGAATCATGGGGCGGATACACAAATCCTTTTTTTACTTTTGGCTCGGTTTGTTTTTTGTCAACGGGATTACAGATGAAATATAGGCCCGGTTAACATGATACTAATCTTTGGTGCGGAATCCGAATGATGGGGCAGATACACAAATCATGTTTTGTTAAAATTACGAGATAGGGCATGTGTTGTATTCAAGGGGTGACGGACTATATGGAAAAATGAGTTCCCGACTGGGAAAATTCAGATAATGCTTCCTCATGCTTCCTGTCACACCACAGCCACCAACCAAAGGTCCATCTCAGGGCTGCCACTGCAACATGTAAACAGAAACACAGAACGTGTGAGCAGACCCCATTACTAAGCTAACCTTAGCTAATGTTGCAGACTGTTGGTGCTGTAGGGGAGCAGAAGAGAGGTATTGGACCTCCTTGTCAAAGACAAATGTAATCCTGGACAAAATGTGTTTCCTCAAAACGTAATTGAGACTGCAGTTTAGTTGTAGGGGAAAGTAATTAGAAGGAGACAGGGCTGCTTTATATTACAATGTATAGGGCTGGGTACGGAATGTAATAATTTTTAGGCATTGACTGAATTGCCTCTGAAGTATCAGGTATCAAAAAATGCCTTGTTCCCAATACCTAATTCCAATAAATAAAGAATAAATCTCAGAGTCAGTGAGCCAATAAGCATGCAGCGTGCTTCTACCAAGATACATTTTTAACGAAACCCAGCCCTAACAATGTATCCTTATTGCTTCAGAACATCCCATCAACATCCCACAGTCACGCCACTTCCCCCCTTTCCTCTCTTGAATAACTCACCTCAGCCTTATTAAATCTCATGTGATTGCCCATGATGTGGAACTCCACGGCTCTAGGACCTCTGTAACCTTTGACCCTGTGAGCGTTGAATGGTAGTGGGTAGCCCAGCTGGTAGCCCAGTGGCAGGGCAAAGCGCAGGTCACGCTCATCCCCAAAGCGGTACAGCATGTTGAGCACGGTGCTGCTGGCCGTCTTATGGGTCTTGAGGAACATGATGTGGGTGTGGGGCTGACAGGAGCCCAGAGAGGGCCCCTGGGCATCGGGCGAAGAGAAGATGGAGCGACCGGCTGACTGGACACTGCTGAACAACAGGGAAGAGGTAGGGAGCATTTTAACTTAACTAACTAATCAGATTTCACATATGTGTTGAAAATCCTACAAACGCAGCATATGACCTAATGACTCCATATAATGTTTAAGGTGTTGCTTGTAGTGATGAACCTACAGAGAATTATAAACATCTCTGTAGTTCCCCTCAGCTCTACAGGGCATTTAGGGCCTTTTTGCTTTGGTTTTCTGATAAAATCTCATTAACTAGGTTTCCAGCAGCAGCGGGCAGCTCTTTTTAGTGCTAAAAAGCTCTGATCAACCCACTGTATATTACCTGCCCAACACCTAACAGCAGACAGACACAGTTAGAAACTAGTTGGTGAACATAGGGAAGCATCATATACTGTTAATGTTAATGGACAGAGCATGTGTGACGTCACCCATTGGTTTGTGGAGATCTGCTATGAGTCGTCGAGGTTGCCATTACAGGCGCAGCCATCTTGGTTGTGGATGTGACAATTTTAGAGGGAGGAGTGAGGGAGGAGCGAGGGAGGAGCCACGTTACGTTACACACTTTCACTGGCAATCACATCACAGCCACACCCTAAAACACCCCCTGCTAATCGCCAATTTTAAATTCAACAAAACAATAATTCAAAAAATGAACATCATTCTGTAATGCATACGACTTAAAAATAGCGATTGAGACCATAAACTCATTACGAAAATGTATACTGAGGTAATAAATCAAGTGAGAAGTGGGTCACTTTCTCATAGACGTCTACAGAAACAGACCTTCTTTTTGCTGGAATTCTGCTGAAATTCAGATAGAATGCAGGTTAAAGGCACTTTCGCATTTGCAGCACTTCGAACGAGTTGATTTGTCCATAAATATTAACAGTCTATGGCGAAAATTTAGCAGCTAAAGAGACACATATTTTTCTCAGAAGTTGGTGGAAACCAAAACCAGAGGTAAAACGAGAGTGAATATTGGACTAACTGTAATCAAATGGACACAAACATGACTCCAAATAAAAGGTTATGTTGCTCTGTGTCTGATGAATACGTACTGCACATAGGCAACTGTTAACATGTTCATCATGACTTAATAATGTGATATGTCAATGTTGTTTGCCAAGTGGCTAAAAGTCAATTAATGCAGCTTTGATTTGACTAGTTTTTTCAATAATTTTCAAATGTGTCTTCATTTTTTGCACTGACATTTTAAACTGATTAAAACAACTGATTGTAGAAGTAAATGCTAACCAACAACTCAAAAAAAATCCTTAACTCAAAGAAAAAGACTGCTGAGCTGTGTTGTCATTCTTGTGAGCTACAAAAAGCTTTTTGGGATGTATGAGTAGACGGTTGCAAGTAGTTTCCTAGTGGAGCTTGGCTGGTAAGTGCATGACTCAATTCTAAAAGGGCATGAAATTTAACTTTATAATAGTCAAATCTAAAGGATCCTTATTGTAAGTATCAGTATTGGCATCACACTAATATATATATATATATATATATATATATATATATATATATATATATATATATATATATATATATATATATATATATATATATATATATATATACACACAGAACTTAACAGATACAAACAATACACTGAGACATTAGAACGCGTCCCAGAACCAAAAAACACAGAGAGGAAATCTGGGAGTGAGGGAAAAATCCAGCAGGCTTTAATGCATAGGTCAGTTAGAAGGCAGCCTAGTTTTAAAAGCCAGTTGGTATGCTCTGACCACACCATAGAAATGATCTCAACAGGCAGAGGGACTGCAACCTGAACCTCCCTCAGGGCCCTTGGACCCTGATGTTAGAGTGAAGGAGTTAAATAATTAGCTTTGAAGAGAGCCTCTGCTCCACAAGACAAGAGAGGTTAACGTTAAGTCAAAGACTGCTTGAAGATTAATAATTGTCTTCAGTATTATGGTCTCCTTGTGTGCAGTAAGTCCATATTATTATCAAAATCATATCAGTTCAAATTGTCCTTTTGAGAGAGAAAAAATACCATTAAAATAAACTCCCAAAGCCCTTAAAATAATTAGTACATACTGTAAGACATAGTACCTTACTGTAAAGTGTGAACAACATACTGTCTTAAAATTAGAACAATCCTGATTTCAATCATGCTGCAGAGACCTGCCACTGCATTCTTCAAAACATCCTTAGTACACTGTTGAGTAAGTTAGCCATTAATAGCAAATGCTCACAAACTTTAACAGAACTTAATAGTGAATAGACAGATTGTACATTAGCAGTCATAACACTGAGCAGTCTTCTTTTTGTCTCTGACTGTTGTGCAATTTGCAATGACAATACAAATTACACACACAAACATTACAGCACAGCTTGTTTCAATATGACAGATACACATTTCACATTCCATGTCGCTAAGTGCACATTTAATTCAATTCAATTTTCAATTCAATTTTATTTATAGTGTCAAATCATAAGAAGAGTTATCTCAAGACACTTTACAGAGGTTTAGACCACACTCTATAATTTACAAAGGCCCAAGAATTCCAGTAATTCCCCTAAGAGCAAGCATTTAGTGCGACAGTGGCTAGGAAAAACTCCCTTTTAGGGAGAAACCTTGGCCAGAGCCAGGCTCTTGGTAGGCGGTGTCTGACAGTGCCGGTTGGGGGTGTGATGAACAGTGGCAATAAAGATAATGGAACAGTAACTACAAATAGTAGCTGTAGTTGTTCATGGCGTAGCCGGGCACTGCAGGGCGTTACAGGCTATAACAGGGCACAGCAGGGCATAGCAGGCCACTGCAGGGTGCAACAGGTTGTTACTAAAAGATTGAAGTACCCTTTTTATCTTCCTCTCAGCCAACACAGGCTGCTAACACATCTTGGCTCAATAAACCACAATCAACCAACATAAAACCCCGTCCAGGCTAGGGTTGGTTACAGTTCACATTTAAAATGTGAATGTTATTTATTTAGAACATTTTACACTCCACACAAAATAAAACCCTACCCCCTCGCCTCCCTAAACGTCCTGTTCTTTCACTGCCCTAAAACTTTTATTTTGTATTTGTATCTTATTCTATTTTAGCCTGATTTAATTTTTTTTTATCTCGTTTTGCTATTTCATGTTTTATGTAAAGCCCTTTGAATTGCCGTGTTGCTTAAATGTGCTATAGAAAAGAAGTTTCCTTTTCTACAATCTCCAGGGTGCGTATCTTTACTATAACACTATGAATTATTCCCAGTGACTAGATCACTGTTATCACCATTGAATGCTGAGGTGACAGGTAGGGCTGGAGAAAATCAGATATCACTATAATTTTGACCAGATATCTCAATGTTGACACTGTTGCAATCATAGTTTTAAAATAAACCACAGAAACTACACTGTAACTCATTTTCCAGCATCAATGACAGATAGCGCGACTTCAATAACTTCATAATCCACAAACCACAGTAAGCTGTGTGCATCACTTTTTGGTGTCCCATGGAAACAGTTTCTGTTGTTGTGTTTTCTCTATTTGCAGCATTTTTTTCTAAACACACTTTTATAGCCAAACAAAAAGCGAACTGCAGCAAAGAGAGTAAGGGCCAAACCATGACGAAATCTTTGGAAAAGTGTTGCTTCATTTACAGTAAAGGCAAAGTTTGGCTTTCAATGTCAGACAGCTGACTACAATAACCTGCAGACTATGCCTGTCTGTTTTACATCACCTATGATCAAATCATGAATTGACTAATTAAAAAAAGCATTAACAGATATTATATTAGTTGCTAGGGCTGAATGTTACATATCACAGATTGTTTACAGAAATGAAAAAAAATAAAATAAAATCGCAAATCGAATCATAATCGGATATCTGGCGTGAATCGCCATTTGTACATAATCCAACTGTAAAGCCAATATATTGCTCCAAGTCAAGTCTTTGAACAATTTAGTAAAGAGGTGTCCTGTGATTCAGGATACTACCAGTGCATTTAGCCGCCGTTTGGTTATCCTCAGTTCCTCATTGTGGTTCTTGTGGTTGCCACTGTCACATGGTGAGCAGACAGCTGAACAAGATCATAAAAACATCTCATGCTGCTGTGGTAAACAGCTGTGCACATACACAGGAGCAGCAGACAAATTTAACAGGCCGGATAGGAACAGTTTGAACAACAACCTTACAAGAGCAGGGTAAGTTAGAGCGAGAATGGCAGGGTGCCTTAGGTGCGTGACGTCAGTGCTCGGGTGGTCACACAAGGAGAGTGAACGGTAACGGAGAGTAGCGTATGGGTGCCATTGTGAGGAAAAGTGAGAGGAAAAAGAGATTGCAAAGACAATGTAAAGTCTGTTAAAAGTGAACAGTAAAACATCCAGCTCACGCTTCTCAAGACACGGTGGCTTTATCTGTTGTCAATACTGCCGGTAAAGTGAATGGTGTTACCCCCAAAAAGCATTGGCTTAACCCTTAGCTCAGTGTTTCCATTTCAGCTCAATGTGAGTCTTCACTGAGTTTTTCTGTCATTTACGACCACTCTGCTTTCTCTCCTCTCCGCTGATTTATTCCACAGACAGTTCAGAAAACTATTGTCAATAAAGTAAATGAAAATAAAAAGTTTGCCGACAATGATGAGGGCAGACACTTCACAGCACAGCAATCTTAGCGGCTGGGCAGACAGAGAGCAGAGAGGGCGACTCGGCAGTTCACTAACTTGTTGTTCTCTCCATTTCATCCAATATAAGCCGCTCTGTTTTAGGCTACGAAACATGCATGCAGGCTAAAATTCTACCGTGCCGTTTTGTCAGGATTAAGCTATAAGCAGAAGGAAGCTCTGCCTGCTGCTAGGCTAATGTGCAACAGTAAACACTGCAGCTTTGACGTTAATGTGTCCACGTCCACCTCAGCTCAATGGACTGTCCATCCTCATGTGCAAAGCTGAAGTGACGAGCACTACGATTTTTTTCTTTCTTCATAAACTCTTGATTGTAGGATAGAAGACAGTCGATGAGGATAACTACACTGTGATTATTGTGTTCAATATATTTAATATCACACGATTATCAGTTCTCCTGTAACTTCCGCAAGCAAAAAGTAAAAAGAAAAAATGCGTTGATGGCGGTGATGTCATCGCCGCGGTTGAGGCACGTGACCACCGGTATTGCGGTATAACCTTTTTTTTTTTTGAGGTGTTAGCACTAGTGCTAGTCTATATCCACAACGTTTTGTGTTGTAATTCTAAACTCCGGTGTATTTCTCAGGACTATGGTTAACTGTTCCTCAGATCTCTGCAGGGCAAATTGAGACAGCTAGCTAGACTGTCATATCGGAGTTTTCTGTTGCATGACTAAAACAACCTTTGAACGTAAAGAAAAATTACAGATACTCTGTGTACTGCAGTTCATGCAGATGAATGGCACCAGTTTGTGTTTACCTGCAGGTAAACTCTGCTGAATGACTTGCTTCAGAACGGTTGAAAATTGGCAACTTTCTCTCTTTAGCGTTTAGCGCACCACCATTGCAACTATAGAAGACAGTCTATGATCATGATGTGATGACCCTGCAGGTATTTTGCCATTGACAACTGGGCTGGGTCAATCTGCTGTCTGTGTCCATAGAATATTAATTTAAAGGGCTGGTGTATCCATATTGTAAGGCTAACAATTGCAATGCAAAAGATATAACTGAAACGCTAAAGCTTAAATAAATTTTAAAAAATATGAGTACATGATATAAGATACCTCTTGTTGAAGATGACTCCCAACAGCTGGCCAGCGAACCCAATGGCAACGAAGAGCAGCAGCGCCTTCCACATCCAGACTGGACCCAAACGACCACAAACCAGCCACCGCAACATCCTGGGAAGAGGAGAGGAGGGGGAAGAGGGGAGGATGGATGGATAGATAGATAGATGGGTGGGTGGGAGGATGGAGATTCAGGGTGCAAAGACAATGACAGAGAGGAGATTGAAGTAAAGAAAATAAAAGGGTCAAATGAGAGAACCAGTGGGGTGGAATAAGAGATTGGGGGTGGGCAACAAAAGGATGGATGGGTGGGGAAAGAGAAATTATGTTACAGTATGAGGGGGGAGGAGTGGTACCAAGGGTGATGATGTCGTATAAAAAGAGAGGGGTTGAAGAGATAGGCAGAGCGTGGGAGAGAGAGAAGGGTGGAGGAGGTAGAAGGGATAGAGGGAGGGAGAGATTCGGATGAGTCATAAAGTAAACATGACTAAGGCTTCATCATCATCAACCCGAAAGCAGTCTGAAGCGTTCAGAGACTACAGGACCTGCTGCAATCTCTAGATACTAAAGATATTGTTCTTTGTTGAATGAGTATCATCAATATGTCTTATACATGCATACATAAATACACAGATATACACACAATATGTATATAAGAGATTAACAAAGTTTTACTGTGTCATTCTAAATAAGTGCTTTTCCTTTGATACCTCCAAATTTCAGCTATTTCAGTGCACCGCAGCATAGTGGCAAAGGGAGAAAATAACCGTCCAATCAGAACTGAGCATCTAAATGACGCGCTCAACGCAAAAAAAAGCCTGCTGGCCTCCGGCTGGAAAGACAGGAAAAGAGCCTGCCTGTGTGAGAACAGGAGGGTTAGGTCATTATGGCAACAGAAATTAATAGTAATATTGAATTTGAACGTTATTGATCCGTCTGTCCTTTTTGTTCTCCAGTTTGCAGCAGCACACCATGGCTGTGATGTCAAAGCCCAGAGACAGGGACAGAGTTTGAACAAGGGTATTTATTTATTTATTTTTTTAATTCCTGCTACTGTATCTCTGAACAACTGCATTTCTGCACTCAGTGGTGCAGAACTGGACTTGCGAGTGGGAGATAAGATTTGTACATTTGCATACACCATGTAAATTTACACTCTAAGCAAATGTGGTCATTACGAGTGCTCTGTTCTTTATTGCTGCTGCCCGGTTACACAATAAGAAGAGTCAAACACACCCACACACATGGATGTAGCTGAAATGATAAACTGCATCTCATTCAACCACCTTTTTCAGTGTACAATAGACAACCACACCAGCCTATTACTACTAATACAAATATTTGTCAATTAAGCTAATTTATGACAGTTTGAAGCTTTACATTCTGTTAATGCAACAGATCACCAAACTATATAATAATAATAATAATAAACGTAAAGCAATTAAACGATTGTGTACTACTACAGGTTGTTTATTAAATGAAGCCCAAAATATGTTGCAGACTACAAATTCCTAGTATCAGCTAGCACTAGCTAACATCAACGTTAGTAGCTGCAAGCCAACGCTAGCTAGAAGGGTTTGTCGTGACTTTGCCTGGAACGCTACCAAGTTGGGAGTTGTGACTTGAAGTCATAACTTTAATGTGTTTCACTGAGCACTGAACCTGAACTAAAGGACCCGGGTTATCTCTGAAAAGAAAGTCAGCGTTTTTCCCTACCATTATAAGGCGTAGGCGCAGCACCCAAGCACCACCTAAGCTGAATGGATTTGTAATCAACGTCAGCATCAAAACTAACTAAAGGACTCTTCTTAGATGGTTGTAGTCGGTCCCCAGTGGATTTCTTCTGCAAGTTTTGTCTTTAAGCTTTTTGAGTATTATTTATTCATCATCTGCTCTAACTTTTCCAATGTTTTAGACACAGTTATGGAAATAACGGTCCAAAGTGATGTGAAATTGCATTTTTCTATTGAAAAAAGTAAAATTTTCTTAGGGGAGAACCCTATGGAGTCACCTATGGACATCTTTAGAGTCTGTTACATACATGCAGAGAGACTAAAGATCCTCCTTTTTTTCATAGTTTATGCTAAATAATGAATTGAAAGAAGGTTAGTTATGTTCATCAAAAATCATTAAATGAATAACGATAATCATTTGTAGGATCAAATTATTATAGTCATTTTTTACATCTATTGCTTAAACAACTAGTTGATTTATCGATTAATTGATTGATGCTATTTAGCTCGCACATTCCTCCACAGTGCTGCGGAAGGGTAGTCCGGCTAGTCCACACAGCAGGACGGGAGAAAAACGTGCTCTGGTTTATTGGCATTTCTTGCTAAGCGCCGAGTGGAGCCACGGCGCCTCTGCTAAATAGCCTCTGGAAGGACTATGTTTTGTTGGAACATGTGAACGTTCAAAGGTTGTTTTAGTCATGCTCCGGAAAACTCAGATTGGACAGATAGTCTAGCTAGCTGTCTGGATTTACCCTGCAGAGATCTGAGGAGCAGTTAACCATAGTCCTCAGAAATCAATCCAGAGTTTAAAAATACAACACAAAGAAAGAGGAAGAAAACGTACATCCAAAAGAGTGACATGCAGCGGAATTTCCAGCAGAACAAGAGCAATCCCGGAAGTGAGTGTTGTGGATAAAGACTACAAGTTGTGTAAAGAATCCCCCCCCCCCAAAAAAAATAAGACAATATGAAATGCAATTATTTCAATGCGATAATTTTAAATTAATAGGAGTGCATTGCCACTTTGCATAAATAGTTGTTAGATGCCAAACACATATTTAAATTGACTGACAAAATTTGGCAAATTGAATTGCCAAATGAAAAATGCTTGCAATAGAATAGAATAGACACACCAAATAACTTACATAGCCTACAGAACAGAAACCATCAGGACAGTTTTCATTGGGGCCTGGTGGTCCTAAGTCAAAGTGCTGCTCACAGCAACCACATGATATAAAACATATGTTATAAACATATGGAAGGCAGAGGTAAAACAGTCCCAGCAGAAGATGGATGATACAGAGCGGAGAAATCAGCGGTGGCCACCACCCCATAGTCTCCACCACAACACAAAGAAGCCTTTAGTATAGCCTACATCACAGACGCCCCCCTCCCTCCCCTCCAATGGATGGACTGAAAAAAATGTCAAGAGAAAGGCCTTTGAAGCAGCCCCTCCAACCCTCCACCCACACCTTTTTCCTCTTTCCCTGCAGGAGCACCGCGCAGCTCCGCAGCTGCCTTTTATTCCCCACATTTACTGACGGCATCCCCAGTCGCTGTGCTTCACCCAGTCTTTCTCCTACTCCACCCGGCTCCTGCTAGGCTATAGCTAACGTTACCTGGCTCTCCGTCTGAAAATCATAGCTGAGTCCCCGGGCCGGTATCGGTGACGGTGTTATTGTGCAGCTGCAGAGAGCTCGGAGCATCTCGAAGGCTTTAGCTGCAGCCGGTCCGTCCGCCGCCGGTACAGATCAGGCCATGGAGCCGGAGCCGCAGCGGCCCCACACGGAGCCCGGGTCGGTCTGTAGGACACTGAACGCTGCTTTAGCCCTCACCGAGGCTTTAACCAAATTCCTTCTGTCTGGGCACAGAGCGCTCTAACGTTTATTCTGCCGATATAACTGGGACAGAGCGCAGAAAGGGCGTCTGTGTGTGCGTGCGTGGAGTACTTCCGGTTTAAAAATAAAAGCGTTTTTATACGTACATGCAACACAATCCACAAGAACCTAGGGCTACTTGATTATGGAACACAAAATCACAATACCAATTATTTTGGTCAATATTGAAATCACGATTATTTAACACCATTACTCAGACTTTTGAAAATGCTGCAATTAATGAATTTAAAAAAGTTGTAAAAAGTTAAACAAAGCAACTATGAAAACACTAATTTTATATTTTTTTATTCAGAAAACAAGACAAAATTTCATAGCTGACCATGGCGGCTCATTTAAACTTTTTTTTATGAAAATAGTTTACAGAAATATGTTTCTACAACATTTTATGCAAGAAATAGGGTCTACAGTGGCTAAACCTGTCTTAATTTCCAATCAACAGTCAGTTTAAAAAGAAGTTTTTTTAAGGGGCCATGAGTTGAGCTGGATGCCCCACATTTGCATAGAGTAGCCTGGATTATTATGCAAGTAAGGAGCGGGCAACGCTACGAATGCATTGCCCAGCCGCTTACATACACAACGAATAGTTGCCAGTGGACACATACCCTGACAGGAGGGGTCAAGAGGCAGTAGGTATTTTGTAATGGGCTATGCCATGATTTACAAATACTAAGGTCATGAGTCCAATTTCGCAGCAATCCGCCTATTTCATACATTTAAATGTTAAATTGTATTTAGTAGCTAGAAGTTTGCTGATTTAAAAAAAAAAAAAGCCTCCACGCCTGTAATTCATTCTGTAGAATGCATAGAATGCTAGAATGTGTAGAATGCTAAATCCCTACCGACACTGAAGTACAAGAATAATGGCAAATGCATGCTTTTATTCTGAAGGCAACGTACTTGTATTTCCGGCGTTTGTTTCAATTCTTTCAACTTGCCAAAGCTGGTTTGCTGACTCTGACGTCACCTGGAATCGCTGACATGCATTCAGAGAAAAATGTTTTCCATATGAAAACTCTGAGAAACATAACTTTAGGTGTTAGCATGTGTGTATATTATGCTTTTATGTATGAGAAATGTTTGGAATATGCAGTGGGATGTGCACAGTTCCTCTTCTCTCATTTTTGCACTCTCCCCTCTTTGTGTTGCAACATCAATTTCTTATCTTAAGTGTTGTGCATCTCGTTTGAATATATTGATGCAAAACATGAATGCAGATAATAATCGCACGCACTACAAGCTGAGTGAAAGGGTTCCACCTCTTGTTGCAACCATAACAATCAAATCATGCCATATGATAATGTCAGTCACAGGGGACGTTTTACTGCTGAACAAATACTTTAACATTTGATAGGATATGTTGCTGTAATACTTACTGTACCTATACTTAAGTAGGGTAGGAGCACTTTTGTGTTAGTACTTATACTGAAGTAAAAGCCTACACACAAACTACAACAACCTAACTACTTATTGTGGCCTGCGTATTCTCAACGAGTACAAATAGAAATGCCAATTAAGACTAGATGATTTCCTAGGGAGATATTAGTGATCTCTGCGGCCATGTAGCAGTACTTCGGCTGTGCTTCCACCCAATATAGTCCCAAATCAATATCTGCCTGCATTGTTGACAAGTGCAGGTCATTGCTGCTGCTGTTCAGTAATCACACACTGCTGCAGCTGTTCCATGTCAACCCTGTCCAACAACTACTAACTGCTGCTCTGAGACCGGGAGTCTGCACAGTTCATTTAACTAGGCCTGCTACATTTTGGGAAAAAAAAAAAATCATAATCGTGATCACAACTGGAAAGTTAATTACAATTACTGGCATTACTGTAATTTTGTTGTTTCTCTCTTTCAGTTTTTACAATTCAAGTTGTTTTTTAAAATCTGTAATTTTACTTTTACTTAAGTATATTTAGCTTGAAGTATTGTACTTTGCTTTATTTTAATCTATTACTGAGTAAAAAAAGTAAATAAAAAGGTCTCTACAACAACTCTCTCTTATCAACAACCTAAAATAAATCAAAAGCGTAATATGGCTTTGTGCCCTTATCAAATTACAAAATACTGCAACTTAATCAGGCTTGATAAGATTAATAAGTATAAATATAAACAAGTTATTAGCTCACACATAAAAAAAGCACCCTCGTGAATTAGCCTACAATTGCTAACGTGCATCATAAATCCTACATAACATTGTCCCGTACCCACAAGACATTGGACTTACTTATTGAAGCACGCACACAGTAGTGTCCTCAAACTTAGTCTAATTAGGGGAGAAAGAAAAGTGTGATAGTGGTCCACGTTGACGCCTTTTCTTTCTCGCACGAGACCACTGTGTCCAAGCCAAGGTGCAGAGCATGACCTTACTGCATGCTGATACGTTACTAGTCCAGGTAGAGTGAGCTACTACTGACAGGGAGAGAGACTGCAATTAGAATTAGTGTGTGTCTGACAGAGTGGGGGGCGTGGCATCACAATGATGGCACTCCATTGTGATGTCGGTCAGCCATCACGATGGACGATGATATCGGCCAGCTCTATGCTGTAATTGAAAAGCATTGAGGTGATGAAGGTGGTTGAGAATGTGCAAAGCTGTCATCAAGGCAAAAAAAAAAGTCAGAATTCAAATAAATTTTTTCACATGTGCCACTTATCCTCTTCTGTACTTTTGCATACTGCAGAATGTGTTATTTTACAGTTCTACAGATCTACTGTACAATAGCCTATGGAAAATAAAAATAAAGAAAGAACATTGAATGAGAAGGTGTGTCCAAACTTTTGACTGGTATAAAACTGGTAGCAAAACTACTTGCAAATGTGTGTTGAAAGTTGTGCAACTGTGTCTCATTTTCTGGATTTGTAATCAGATTACTAATGCTGAGATTTGTGAATGTGTACAGGAATCTGCCAATGTGTAAGAGAATCTGTGTGTGTGCCTAATCAGAATTGTAAATGTGTAGCATAATATGGGACATTTAACGTCTGCAGAAGAACAAAATGTGGAATACTGAGAAGGTCCGTCCCCTATCATTGTCAGTGACTCACTAACTCCACCCCCAGGATTTGGAGGATCAGATCTCCTGAGAGCAGTGAGGGAGACGAGTGGTCGAGCTTGAGCTTCATTTAAAGCTGACGTTTGTTGTAGTCACCACACCGCATCAACGGTCATGAGAATAGTCTAAGCCATTCTTAGCTCTTCGGAGAGCCCGCTCTGGATGGCCTGGGCTATACTGTGTGTGTGTGTGTGTGTATATATATATATAAAAATTGGCTCATCAATTTAGTTTTGTACAAGAGGTCATGTTGGAGAATAGCGCGGACATGCGCCTCACACTGCGCGCCACACGTAGAAGAAAGTGAGATAAAAGAAAAAGACACTAGCTGTCTGGAGGATAATCATTTCAGTCAGAACTGTATACACACTGTAACACTTGTATAACTGATGTTGTTAGTTCATTTAAGCCTGTTGTATTGGTCTATAGTTCTTACACATTTAAAGTTAATTAGCCAGTGATTCTGTTGTTTGTGTTCTTCACCTGTTAGCTAGGTTGCACGTTGCATCAACAGAGAGAAGTTGTCTCCGTCCTGTTTTAACAGACACACATGGGGTGAAGTTGGAAACCAGAATCAGTTTTAAATACAGTCCTAATCTAGTCCTGACTAACAAGTTTCAAATAATTTCACTGGAGTTGGTTATTATTTTTCGTGTCATCAATATCATATTCAATCTAATTGGATGGAAATGTACGTTGCACTTGACGCACCACAAATACGATTTGACAGATACGGTGACATCTGAATTCATTCGCGGCAAATCATTGCAGCTTCATGGCGTTAACGTTAGCACATAGTAGTGTGGATGGCGACATGATTGAAAATGAAGAAAACGGAGATCCCAGAGATTCGGCAGACAAGCAGCCAGACATTCCCGATCATCCTCGGCCTTATCTGAGAGAGATGTTTGAGATAGTAGGCATCAAGAATGACTCCTGGCCAATGTCCTGGTGGGAACTTCTTAATTGTTCTCTGTTTAGTAATTCATATTTTATCCTTTATTTTCTTTCCAGAAGCCATATTCAAGCACACACACAATAATCATATATAGGATGGTTTAGGCATATTGGCAGACATCCATTTAAAATGTAGCCAACGGCATATAAAGAGCATGTTCTCCATGTCCACTGAAGTTTCTCAGCGTGCTCTCTAGTAACGTGTGTGCTCCAGGTAGCTTTGTATAAAAAATGGTTGTCATTCGCAAGGCTACTTTTACTTCTATACTTTAAGTAAATTTCCAAGCCTCTACTTTGTAACTTTTACTTACATTTACTTGAGAAGTTAAATTAGTACTTCTACTTTTACCAGAGTATTTTTTAATTCAAGCATCTGTACTTTTACTTAAGTACGGGAAATGAGTACTTTTGCCATCTCTGGAAAAAGATCATGGTTAAAACACTTCTGCGGGAAAGTTGGCTATTTTGTTTTCGCTGCGAAGTGATTCATATATTTTTAACGCATGGAATACTAAGCAATTAAAATAATAATTATTAGCTTGATTTTAGAAATCATGTTTTTATGTTATACATACATGTGGCACAATGAATCCAAAGGATGAACTGGATCTCTGGATGGCTATCATAGTGACTGCCTACCTTAAGGCCAGTAAGCCTATCATTAATGTTTTTTTTTCACAAATAGGCTGATTTTTATTTGCAAATAATACATGGGATTCATGTTAAGACATTTGAATTTACAATGAATTTTTGAAGAATTAACAATAATTTGGTTAATTGTTGACAGGATTTTTTAAATCATGTTTTTATGTGAAACATACATGTGGCACAGTGAATCCTAAGGATTAACTGGATCTGTGGATTGCCTTAGTGACTGCCTTACCTATAGGCCAGTAAACAATGGGGATTTAAAACAATAATTTGAAGGCCCCCCTGCATTGACTCTGTGGACCCCCTAGGGGTCCCAGACCCCCGGTGAAGATCCCTGCTTTAGGGTGTAGAGTACACTGGGCATGTGAGGGGTAGAGACACTGGCATGCTTCTTCACAAACTTGGTGAAAGGCTGAGCTTCCAGTGTCTTATGATCCAATTGTGTGTGCACTCCACTTAAAGGCGAATCTTAAAGATGCTGACATGTATCGGATGAATTGTTACACCCCTAGTTATTACTAAGCTAAAAAAAAAAAAAAATCAATCAAAGCGGTTGAATTTGCTGATCGGTATCAATGCAGAGTCAGTGTGTGCACAGCAGGACGGAGCTCTGCTTCTAAATTTAGAGGTAAAGCCTCTAATCGGTTAACTGCAGCCTTTGTTAAGAAGCGCGGCACCAGCTGCTCCTGCCCAGCCGCCTCCTCCCCCTCCTCCTCCTCCACCTTACCCATATGGCCCAGAAAACAGCACTGTGTCTAAAACATGAGGCGCTACGGGGGGGGGTGGGGCACCACAAAGTCAAATTTTAACGTTTTTACAGGTGTAAAGACATTGTATACTGTACTAACACATCAAACAACTAGGGCGGAACGATTTGGAGAATAAATCTAATTGTGATTTTTCTAAAGTTCAATATTCACTGTGTAAAAGATAAAACATGTCAAACATTATACATGAGACACTGTCAAAACTGCTTTATATTCTTATTCAAGGATAAGAACATGGATATGAACTGCCAGCAACAAGTGATTTTCTTTTAATAAGCATGGAACAGTCAAACACAGACCATTTATCATTAAAGTGTAAGTTATAATAATAAAAAACTATTCCAATAAAAGAATATCAGTACTTTCTTGTAAACTGAAATGTCTAATATGCCTCAGTTTAATAGCATCATCTACATATTACATCTTCTACCATCATGTTAAAAACAATCATACAAAATCAATGAAAGATCCACTGAAAATAGGACATTTCTGATAACCTGTGATATGCATTATTTCAGCATAAATCTTAAAAAACAGTAAATAAAAAGAGTATTAAAAAATGTTACACAAATGGTTACACCAAATATTCAACATTGCTATTCGCATTTGAGCAAATTGTGTCCACATGATACAAGCCTTCCGATCTTCTTTCTTGGTCAGTTGATTGACAGAACTGTTTGGATCGTGCTCTATGTTAATTTTCCTAATAAGTTTGTTTTTTATTAGTAATTTGATCATATAAATGGGGTGAAACTGCAAAGACTCTGACTCCAAAATAATAAAATGTCATCTCCAGTGTCTGGCATATTTTAGCTTCAGTTTTGTACAGTGTCTTTATAGTGTATGGTACATACTGGCACAAGTTGCTCTCCAACACTGTAGTGGGCTACAGCAGCACACAATAAGGCCACTTTGTGTGTGTGTGTGTGTGTGTGTGTGTGTGTGTGTGTGTGTGTGTGTGTGTGTGTGTGTGTATATAAATACCCTTTTCTGTCTGATTGCTGGTGTGTTTTGACTGGATGTGGAAGAGAAAGTGATTGCAAAACACAGACCAACAAGTCATCAACAAGGAGCCGCCGTCAACATAGTTCCATCTCTAGAATGTGGGAAATTAACATTTCCGATTTTAAGAAGTAGAAGAACTTCCCCTGACAAGACGCACAGGTCGCATCTTAATTAATTTACACATGCACGCTTGCTGAGCCCGTGCCATCTTCTTGCCTGTCAGTCTAACTCACTTACACTCGGAAATAAAGGAACACAACGATAGATAGGCCACAGTTTATAACCCCTGGCCTAGATTTCAGTCTTTCTAAACTCCCGTTCCAGCTCTGCTGTGAAACTTCCCAAACATTGGCAGTTCAACGTGTCCCCACACTCTGAAAAGACCATCCATTGCTGATAGCAAAATAACATGGCACTGTTAAGGTACTGATAGAGTTGCACAACCAAGTATTTTCAATAGTCAAGAACACATTAAAAACTACCCTAATTAGGATAGCTTTAACATATTAGTTGATTTTGGATTTATATAACGGCACACACTTGCATAAAACAGACAAACAGGGATAAAGACACTTTACACTCAAATCCAGCACCCCAACCTAAACACATTTAAAGCTGCAGTGGGTAGAATGAGTTAGACCTCTTCCTGCAGCTCTCCCTCTCCCGTCTTTGTCATACGGCCCATAACCAATGAGAACACTCTCTCTCTCTCTCTCTCTCCCTCTCTCTGAAATTATCTTTAATTGGCTGTATTTATATTTTTCTATTACAAGTACTTACTTTTTCAATATCATTTATATTTAGGTTGCTTACTTTTACTATATTATTTAATTGCATATTATTCAATTTAATTTCAGGTCACTTACTTACATTGCAATATTTTTCGTACTATGGTCACCTCACTTCACTTTGCCATACCTTTTACATAATGCCACTTTATATTCATTCAGTACTTTTTGCACATTGTCTGTTGTTTGCCTGTTTGTTTGTTTGCTTTTTACTGTGGAAAACTGCTGCTGTAACAAGTGAATTTCCCCATTGTGGGATGAATAAAGTATTATCTAATCCAATCTAATCTCTCTGAAGTCTCCGGTCACGGGTTAGATTTTCTGAAGCCTGAATGCAGAGCCAAGAGAAGGTGCAGAAGTCTAGTTTTGTGTCAGACCACGGAAATCACAATATGCTGAAAGGTTGTTATGGAATTTTTGCCTAATGACGCCAAAAATAGGGTGCCTAGCGCAGCTTTAACTTTGTCCGCAAATGCACTTTAGCTCACTGTGAAAGTTTTGAATTTCAACTGTGAACCTTTTGCATTGGTAATTGTAACTAAATGTTTGTTTCCACACCTATAGTCCGGTTCAGGTCCTCCGTTAAGCATTTGCCATTGACATGGAAGGGAGAACTTTTGCCAGGCCGCCATTGTAGAGAAGAACAAATTTTTCTTAGCGACTTGTCTCGTGAAATAAAAGTTCAATTTAAAAAAAAGAGTTTAGCATGGGCCAAGGAAGAACCCCTTTAATTTTGGAGCGGATCCAAATCATCGGGCATTACACCAAATTATTTTTCACTTTCCTTAAGGGTAATTGACATTTTTTCCCAACCTTGATCCTATTTTCCTATGTTTTTGTGTCTAAGTGACTGATGGGAACAACAATCTTTCACATTGGTCCAGTATTAAGCAAGACGGCTGCGGTCAGCAGCGGCAAAACAAGCTGCAATGTAAGTTAATTGGCCAATTGTGCTGCTTGTATTTTGTTTACAAAAGTGCTTGTTTTGCTGCTGACAGGCTCAGATTATTATTCAAGGTGTCAACAGCATTATAGAAAGGATTTCTAAGGAGGTTGACTTTTTGAGAGAGGGCATTTGGCCCTGGTGGAATAAATGTCATGCATCTTAAAATCCATTATAAGCTTTTTGAAACTGTAAACTGACTGTATGTAGGTTGCACCACAAATGTGAACCAACTCAAATGAGGTTCTTCCCAGTGACAAATCCTAACTACTGATCCATTCCTGTGATCGTCCTGGTGCTCTCTTCCAGTAACCTGGTGTATTATCCTGGTCCGGTCAGGCCAGGTTAATGCTACAGGATCAGTCAAACAAGATTTCCCCAAACTGTTGGTCCAAAATGCCTGGATAGTAAGCCTGCAAGTGCTCTGTGTACTTGAGGATATACCAGACAGACAAGACAAGCAGGGCAATGACAATTACTGTAGTTATGAAGTTATATGTAGTTATGTGCCCTAATTAACCAGGAGACAGTGTGGTCTTACAAGTGATAACAGATTAAACCACCCAAATGTTGGTGTAACAGACAGGCTTTAGACATATCCATTGGTTTAGAGCTGTGTTTCTCAATCTTTTTTCACCCCTTTTGAAATATTTTTTTTCAACCAAGTAACCCCTGAACAGCGCAAAACATTTTCGGTAGAAGACAAAAGCATAAAGAGGTACAACATTGCACCTTTTAGGATAACAACCTTGCAACTGAAAAATCCTTAAATGCTAACCAACATTTCAAATATTTAGAATCCATCACTAAATTTATTTATTATGGTATAATTATTTTAGTAATTATGCATAAATAAATCTCACATACCCCCTGCGGTACTTCAAAGTACCCCCAGGAGTACTATTACCCCCATTTGAGAAACACTGGTTGTGTTAGAAATAGTTAGGCTGGCTCCGCCCTCCTAGGTACTTACGCTCAATTTTCATTTCCCTTTAGTTCTACGTCTGGGTTCGCGGTTTAGTGTTGGGTTTTCCATCCATTCATCTTCAACCGCTTATCGGGTCGCGGGGACAGCAGCTCCAGCAGGTGACCCCAAACTTCCCTTTCCCGAGCCACATCAACCAGCTCCGACTGGGGGACCCCGAGGCATTCCCAGGCCAGGTTGAAGATATAATCTCTCCACCTAGTCCTGGGTCTTCCCCGAGGCCTCCTCCCAGCTGGACGTGCCTGGAACACCTACCTAGGGAGGCTCCCAGGAAGCATCTTTACCAGATGCCCGAACCACCTCAACTGGCTACTTTCAACACGAAGGAGCAGCGGCTCTACTCCGAGCCCCTCTCGGATGACTGAGCTTCACACCCTATGTCTAAGGGAGACGCCAGCCACCCTCCTGAGGAAACCCATTTCAGCCGCTTGTACCCTGGATCTTGTTCTTTCGCTCATGACCCAGCCTTAATGACCATAGGTGAGGGTAGGAACGAAAATTGCCCGGTAGATCGAAAGCTTTGCCTTCTGGCTCAGCTTGGGGTAAGGACTCACTCCCTACCTGAAGAAAGCACTCCAACGGTTTCCTGCTGAGAACCATGGCCTCCTTCACTTGGGGTAAGGACTCACTCCTACCTGAAGAAAGCACACAACGGTTTCCTGCTGAGAACCATGGCCTCAGATTTAGAGTGCTGATCCTCATCCCAGCCGCTTCACACCATCAGGATCCATCAGTCTGCAGAAAAGCAGCGATGAGATCCTGAGCCCACCGAACAGCAACCCCTACCCGACTACGCCTCGATATCCTGTCTATAAATATTACAAACAGGATTGGTGACAAAGCGCAGCCCTGGCGGAGGCCAACCCTCACCTGGAACGAGTCCAACTTACTGCCGAGAACCCGGGCTCAGCTTTGGATGGCCCTAAGAAGGGACCCCCTCACCCCATACTCCCGCAGCACCTCCCACAGTTTCTCCCGGGGGACCCAGTCAAACGCCTTCTCCAGATCCACAAAACACATGTAGACTGGTTGGGCATACTCCCAGGCTCCCTCCAAGATCCTTGCGAGAGTGAAGATCTGATCCATTGTTCCACGACCAGGACGGAATCCGCATTGTTCCTCCTCAATCCGAGGTTCGACTATCGGCCAAACCCTCCTTTCCAGCACCTTGGAGTAGACTTTACCAGGAAGGCTGCGTGTCAACCAAGACAGCCCCTCCACACCCAGAGCTTTCAGCATTTCTGGACGGATCTCATCAATCCCTGGGGCTTTGCCACTGTGGAGTTGTTTGACTACCTCAGCGACCTCCACCAAGGAAATTAATAACAATCCCCAATCATCCTCCAGCTCTGCCTCCACCACAGAGAACGTGTCAGCTGAATTCAGGAGTTCCTCAAAGTGCTCCTTCCACCGCTCTATTACCTCCCCAGTTGAGGTCAACAACGACCCATCCTTACTGTATACAGCTTGGATGATTCCTCGCTTCCCCCTCCTGAGGTGGCGAGCAGTTTTCCAAAAGCACCCTGGTGCCGACCGAAAGTCCTTCTCCATGTCTTCTCCGAACTTCTCCCACACCCGCTGCTTTGCCTCTGTCACGGCAGAGGCTGCAGCCATTCGGGCCTGTCGGTACCTTGCAACTGCCTCCGGAGTCCTACGGGATAACATATCCCGGAAAGACTCCTTCTTTAGTCGGACGGCTTCCCTGACCACCGGTGTCCACCAGGGTGTTCATGGGTTACCGCCCCTTGAGGCACTTAAGACCCTTAGACCACAGCTCCCTGCCGCAGCTTCAGCAATGGAAACTTTGAACATTGTCCGCTCAGGTTCAATGCCCCCAGCCTCCACAGGGATGCACCAAAAGCTCTGCCGGAGGTGTGAGTTGAAAGTCCGTTGGACAGTGTCCAAAACATACGGCCTCAGATCAGATGAAACGATTATAAAATCGATCATTGACCTTTGGCCTAGGGTTTGTTATGGACAATCCATGACTAGCACAGAAGTCCAACAACAGACAACCACTCTGGTTCAAATCAGGGAGGCCGTTCCTCCCAATCATGCCTCTCCAGGTATCTCTCCAGGTAGCCTGCCATTAGACGGCTCCTGAAACTCTCCTTTTTTAAATCTGATTTAACATTTGTTGGCAGATTAGCTCGCTAACGCTATATACATGCTGAATTTACCTTTACATTTTCATTCAATAACAAGTCTTCAGCTTTATGTTCCCAGTTGAGGTTTCAGTTCCATTTTAACCAAAAATTAAAACTAACCAATACGAGCAAAGTATGACTGAGGTGCAGCACTAAGTTAGCTACTGTTAGCTAGCTAGCTAGTGTTAACGTTAAGGGATATGAGGTAACGTTAAATTAAGCCTAAGGTTAACGTGACAGATGTCAGATGAACACCAACTTCCACATGCCACAAAACATTGAAATATTTGTATTAACGTTACGTTAAGATGAAATAGTGCTTACATAGAGGTTTGACAGCAGCAAAGAAGCAGTCTCCATCCTAACCCTTCGTAGACTGGCAACTTTTTTCCTTTTATCGACTGTGGCACGAATATGTTGCTGGGCAGAATTCAGATTCACTGTCCATCTCATCAACAGTGTGTGTAAAGTAAAGACATCCATGCTCATAAAACGATGCTTCAAAATGACCAGCGATCAAGTGAGGAACTTCTATGACATTGTACCGACATAGTTAATACGTTGCTGCAATGTAGCTAGCTATAGATTTCTCAATCAACAATGCTTCCGAACTCCATCCATACTACTATGTGCTAACGTTATCGCCATGAAGCTGCAATGATTTGCCGCAAATGAATGCAGATGTCACCGTATCTGTCAAATCGTATTTGTGGTGCGTCAAGTGCAACGTACATTCCCATCCAATTAGATTGAATATGATATTGATGACACAAAAAATAATAACACCAACTCCAGTGAAATTATTTGAAACTAGTAAGTGAGGACTAGATTAGAACTGTATTTAAAGCTGATTCTGGTTTCCAACTTCACCCCATGTGTGTCTGTTAAAACAGGACGGAGACAACTTCTCTCTGTTGATGCAACGTGCAACCTAGCTAACAGGTGAAGAACACAAACAGAATCACTAGCTAATTAATTTAAATGTGTAAGAACTATAGACCAATACAACAGGCTTAAATGAACTAACAACATCAGTTATACGACTTACAGTTCTCAAGGACGCACACACACACACAATCTCAACTGTTTATCTTCCAGACAGCTACTCTCTTTTTCTTTTCTCTCACTTTCTTCTCCGTGTGAAGCGCATGTCCACGCTATTCTCCCACATGACGACCTCTCCTACAATACTAAAGTAACGAGACTTTTTTTTAATGTAGGCTAAGGAGTGGAAAGTACCAATATTTGTGTTTTTAATGTAAAGAGTAAAAGTAGTAAGTAAAAAATTAGTAAAGTAAAAATATCAGAAAAATCTACTTGAGCACAGTAACGAATTATTTGTACTTAGTTACTTCCCATCTCTGCATAACCCCAGTTTGCCGTAGACTATGCGACCCTGTTCCCCCAGCCTATAGCCTACTGTCTAAATGTGAAGTAGACTCACCTCGTTTTAAAACGTCGACGTGGACTGTGTCGTCAAAACGTAGCTCCTGCTGGACCTGTAGTTGTTCTCCAGCGGAATTCCAGCAGAACACCGCTGAAAAAGTCCGTTAAACTCCCCGGCTTGTGACCAACCTCCCACACATCATAGCCTACCGTGGTCCCGTTGGATTCAAGCACCGACTAGTCGCCGTTCCGTCTCTCCGCCTCTGACGCAGAAGCAGCGCGTGCAGCGCGGAGCGGTCATCTGAAACCTCCGCGGTGCTTTCATCAATCCCTCCGGTACTCTGCCCCCGCGACTCCAATCCGTTTAGCCGACCTCCCCCTCCTGTGCTTCCACACAGCCTACTGTGACACATTGCTGCCTTTGTCCCATTCTATTGAACCTCTGATAGAGGAGCCTATACTGTGATGGAAGTACAAATGTGAGGTAGGCTACTTGTT
Organism: Percina caprodes; assembly: GCA_013375575.1. Taxonomy (NCBI): domain Eukaryota; kingdom Metazoa; phylum Chordata; class Actinopteri; order Perciformes; family Percidae; genus Percina; species Percina caprodes. The sequence goes on along the minus strand of JABXJD010000011.1, from coordinate 6,480,224 downwards.
CTTGAGTAGCCTACTTTCCCACGTCACTTTTACCTTCTACTCCACTACAGAAATATTGTACTTTTTAGTCCACTACATTAATCTGACAGCTTTAGTTACTTTACAAATTAAGATTTTCAATGTAGTTCTTAAAAATGATGTTTTATGACAAATTAAACTACCTAACAATATAGGCTTACAAGTCCAGCTGGAATGATTAGCCGATTAAACACTTTTCATTTACAGTTACTAAAATGTGCATTGAGTAGGCTACTTTGAATACTTTATGAACATTTTCCCAATGATACTCATGAATTGCATAACGTTTACTTGTAACCGTATTTCTACACTGTGGTATTAGTACTGTTACTTAAGTAAAGGATCTAAATACTTCTTGTATGTTTTTCTACAGGTGTTTGCAAACCTTTATTCACACACCATCAGGAATTTGATTTCTTTTCAATTGTATTACCAGAGCCAGAGTGACTAGACAAATGGTTTAGTGCAGGATGTGCAAAAATATTTCACACAGTTTGTGTCGGCGGATTTAAAAGGGGACATTACAGAAAACAATTGGAAGAAAAACTTGTGATGCATGACAGAAAAAAAACAGCTACTTTAAAAACAGCTAATTTAAAGCTACTCCAATAGAATTGGCTGATGCAGACATACACAACTCCTGTCAAATTGAATACATAAAGAGATAATTTGGCGCTTAACCTGAAACAATGTTGGCTTTTTGAAAGTCCTCAAATCTCTTTTGAAAAAAAAAACCTTAACATAGGGCTTTAAATCAGCATCCTGCAATCATAGCCCAGTTACGTCTCAAGGGCTCAAACAATCACAGAAGCACCTCCCTGATGTATCTTTTATAAATTGGTCAAATGGCCTCCAGGTTTTCTCATACACCCCTAATTTTTCTCTGAATACTGTGTGTGCATATTTTTTATATATGTATATACACACATTTACAAACATACATACACACACGAAGGTTTGGGCACCCCAGGTAAAAATTTGTATTAATGTGCATAAAGAAGCCAAGAAAAGATGGGAAAAAATCTCCAAAAAAGGCATCAAATGACAGATTAGACATTTGTATAATATGTCACAAAAAGTTAGATTTTATTTCCATCATTTACACTTTCAAAAAAAAAAAAAAAGCATCTGCAAGTTTGGGCACCCTGTAGAGTCAATACCTTGTACTGCCCCCTTTGGCAAGTATCACAGCTCGTAAACGCATCTTCGCCCATTCTTCCTTCCAAAAGTCTTCCAGTTCTTTGAGATTTCTGGGCTGTCTGTCACGCACTGCTCTTTTAAGGTCTAGCCATAGATTTTCAATTGTGTTGAGGTCAGGAGATTGTGAAGGTCATGTCAAAACCTTCAGTTTACACCTTTTGATGCAATCCACTGTGGATTTTGAGGTGTGTTTAGGATCATTATCCATTTGTAGAAGCCATCCTCTCTTTAACTTCAGCTTTTTCATCGAGGGCATCAAGTTAGCATCTAAAATTTGCTGAAATTTTATTGAATCCATTTTTCTTTCTACTTGTGAAATGTTCCCTGTGCCACTGGCTGCAATGCAACCCCAAAGCATGACTGATCCACCCCCATGCTTAACCCTCATGTTGTCCTATGGTCAAATTGACCCGTTTTCCTATATCAATGTTCTTTTGAACTACCCAAAATGACATGATTGATTTCACACAATGCTCTTTGGCAAGTACAAATCTCTACTTTCATTAATTTTGGGATGTCTTATTCAATTTTATAGCATTTAAAAAAATTGAAGTGGTTTTGAAATAGTATTGAGTAAAAGTTGACATATTCCATTCTGTGATTATTCATCAACATACATCTCTATACAATCTCTTTCTATACAACTGCTTAGAAGAAGCCATGGTGCTGATTGTTGGGGCAAGGTCAGATGAGTCTGGGCATTTAAAACCTTAAGATTGACATCACCTGGTCTTTCCAGATGATGATTGAGAACAATCCATGACACTGTCAGGTCTCAGCTTTCCAAAGGGGAGGTGCATGCTAGAAACTCTGCAAGGTGCCCACACTTCTGCAGATGCAATTTATTTTCTTCTATTATTTTGAAAGTGTAAATGATGGAAATAAAATCTAACTTTTTGTGACATATTATACAAATGTCTAATCTGTCATTTGATGCCTTTTTTGGACATTTTTTCCATCTTTTCTTGGCTTTTTTATGCACATTAATACAATTTTTTACCTGGGGTGCCCAAACCTTTGTGTGTGTATGTATGTATGTTTGTAAATGTGTGTGTATATACATATATAAAAATATACACACACAGTGTTATTCAGAGGCAAATTAAGGGTGTATGAGAAAACCTCTGAGAAATCCATCTTTCTTGGCTTCTTTATGCACATTAATACAAATTTTTACCATTTTATATATATATATATATATATCTTATTATATTCTTGTCCAAGAACCAAATGAGAGCTATATAGCAAAAGCAATCCATAATACATTCTTGGGGATTCAGATTCAGATTTATTGGAAATGGGTTTAGCAAAAATCATCTTAGGATCAAGTGGACTCTTCACAGACAAGATAAACACAATTTTATTGATGACATCCCTCCAGAATGTTTTCATTTAGTCACATTCCCAGACAAAGTGCATAAATGTTCCTTTAGCATCATTGCATTTAGGAAGATCCTGGACACAGTTTGATTGGTACTGTGTCTTTTGATCATCTGTGTTGAATTGGAGATTTGGTGACTCCTGGTGGTAGACTACTTCAGGTGCCAGTATGCTTCCTCAGAACTGCTTGTCTGGTGGTTGGAGTATTATATGTATTTTTTTACAGATGTTTTGTTACATTTGCTGATGAAACCAGAAAACTTACAGTATATATTTTGACAATACCTTTATATGGAGTTAAATGTGGGCCAAGACTTTTGATAATTCAAAGAGGTTTTTTTCATTCAAACTAAAAATATGTAAGTGTAGGCAAAGTTTATTTCAGGTTAAATATAATTTGGATTCAGTTCTGAAATTCTTTTGAATATATTATTTATTATCATTCACTTTCAAATATATTTTCTTATTTCTTTCAGCTGCAGATGTTATCTTCTCAGATTAAGAAATATCAAAATATAATGTATATGAAAGTGAAACATGAAAAGAAATAATATATTCAAAAGAATTTTAGAACTGAATCCAAATAATATTTAAAGTGTCTATATGGAACTTCTAGTTTGTGTTGATTCTAGCCGCCACTTTGGACAAAAGCGGTAGTGTTTTTCGCACACTGCTGTCAAGGTCTTTTCTTTACGCTGTTGTATTGCCGACGATAGATTACTGAGTTAGTGTTACTGGGAGGTCATATAGTCACAATGAATATTTTTTGAATCATTTACAATCCCGTAATTGTCTCTATCTGTTATTAGCCCGACCGAGTGACTTACGTTATTGCCCGTCGTCTTTCACTTTCCCTTTTCATTTAATTTCCTTCTTTCCTGTGATGGTCCTGTCCCAGTATCAGCCATAACTACAGCAGATAACTTGAAAAATAACTATTTTTAAATAAAATACAATTAGGCCTATGTAAAGAAATCTCCAGCTTTCTTTTACCTGGGTCAAAAGGCTGGACACGCTAACACAGGCTTTCAGGTATAACAAAGAAATCTGTGACCCATCAGAATGTGTCACTGCAGTGCCAAAAAATTGAACCAGGGCAGAGGCCTTACTAATAACTATATAAAAATGGCGTTCTTTTCACTGTTAGTATCGTTTGCTGTTACAGGTCATTAAGACCATTATGTGAAAAATGACAAAGCTTCAGAAACATTAAAAAGTTACATATGGTCACTTTTTTTTTTCAAAGTTCAAGACCAAAACGTGATCTTTCAGTTTCAATTTTATCTTTGAAATGATCAAACCTTTTGGCCCAGATTTAGCTCCATCCCTTTGCTGCTATGTAGAATAGTTCACCATCACCCACTTCACCAAGTTCCTTTACAAACGTGCATCGCAAATAGACAGTTAACTAGTCAAGCGTACATTTGTTGCAGCCATGGAGCCTATATGACTAGGCCCTGAGATCTTTAATTGATGTAGGTCAAGCATACAACTCACACAGGAAACCACAGGCATGATTATAATGCGTGCTGCTCCGTCATGTACATACATCTCTTAAAATTGTGCAGACACAAGCAAATGTAACACTGCAGGGCTGCAAATAAAGAAGAGCTGTTCCTGTAATCACACACTGCTGAATAGATCCAAATTCCTGTGCATGTATACAGTATGTATGTATATATTTATTACAACAAATAAGCATATTTCCAAAAATGTTAACCTACACTTTTAAAGAGTTATTTTTACTTCATCTTTAACTTAATCCAATTGATGGTATGGTAGCTAATAATTTGAGACCTGTGTCAGTTTATCTGGCTAGCTTGTTAACATGCTAACAGTGTGACCTTATGGCTTTCACGCTAAATTGATAGCAGGCTAACTGTGCTGCTTTCACACCAACTTGCCTTTGACTTCCTGCTGTCAGCAGGATTGACTGAGACTCTTAGCTTTACTGCAGCCATACAGTGGTGCTCCTAAGTTTACATGCCCATGCTTAAATTGACTAAAAAGAGGAATAAAAAAATCATCTTTTGTAAATAGATCTTAATGCCTTAATTAAAAAAAAGGAAAATTCAACCTTTTAAGAGCACCAATTTTGTGGATGAATAGTACGTGTTACACTTGCAACAGAGATAGTGTTTGTATCTGGTTATTGGGTGGCTGTGGCTAAGTGGTAGAGCGGTTGTCTGGCAATTGTAAGGTTGGTGGTTCAGTCCCTGGCCCTGCAGTCCTTGATCAAAGACGTTGCTGCGGTGTCAACGGAGTGTGATTGTGTGTGAGCTGAGTAGTCGTTAAGACTAGAAAAGCGCTATATACAGCATAACATTTACATTGTGTGTCCTTTAATTAATCATATAGCACCAACTATAATGTTTAAATTGTTAATTGTATAATATAAAATGTATTTGTTTAATTTGTTTCTCTGTAGACATTTAAGTAAAGAAAACACTCTCTTCTAAATATCATTTATTGGCTAAGCAACACTGTTCCACATGGACTTGAAAAATGCATCTACATTACTGTAGAAAATACTTGTATAATTGTACAAAAACAACCAAAATTAATATACAAAAGTACATAGTTGTTGGGCTTGTAAATCAATGTTTTGGCTTGTGGACACCGACATGGACTGGGGTGAAGTATAGTAACTAAAAGACTGCTGATTTTAGCTGTTAAGCATTCTGCTCCTGTTGTTAACATCAGAACTTTGACTATTTAAAGGAAACATCCTCCAAAAAGCACCTATGTTTAATTTCTTCCTGAAGGTGTTCGTAGTGAAGTAGTACGCAATGGGATCTAGTACTGAGTTGAGACATGCCAACATTAGGCTGTAGCGGTATGCAGCCTGCATGGAGTATGGTGTTTTTTCTGTATACACAGAAAGGAGACCCAGGGTAACGTGGTAAGGGAGGAAGCTGAGTAGGAAAATGAAGATGCTGGTGGCAATCATCCTTTGGATCTTTCTGCTGTCCACTAGGTTGGTCTGGGCCACTGAGCTTTGTCGAACAGCACGGACCAAACCCCAAGAACAGATAAGCATGATTACTAGCGGGATCCCAAACCCCACAAATAGAGTGGGTAAAACCACCACTGGTTTTATAGCAAAGACCGGAAGGCTATCAAAACAATCATTATGGATTGTGTTTCTTGTCCCGCGCTGGAAAAGGTAGATGGGCAAGCTGGCACCGAAGGTGAGCATCCATATTACAAGACAAACCAGCGGCGCTTTCTTTCTCCCTGCCTGGACACGAGATGACATAGGGAAGGAGACGGCCATGCAACGGTCAAAGCATATGCATGTGAGAAGGAAGATGCTCCCATACATGTTGGCCTTCAGGACCAAACCAAGGACTTCACACAGCCACTGATGATGGACAGGATAGCCCAGGTGGTAGTAGATCCTCATGGGCAGTGTGAGGGTGAGAAGCACATCTGCCAAAGCCAGGTTAGTCATGTAGACAATGGTTTGCGATCTGGATTTGGTTTGACAGCAGAAAAAGACCAATGCCAGGACATTAAAAACGAGACCCACAATGAAAATAAAGGAGTACATGCACACATGGAAGACGTCAGTGAGTACGGTAATGTTGCTGTGACAGCCAGCGGAGACGTTGGTGCACATAATGACCTGAGATGGAGAAGAGAAAGAAGACTGGTTAGAAAAAGTCTTTGTGAGAGTAATTACAAGTGTTGTAGTTGAAACCACCTAAACCGAGGCCAAGTCATCACCAAGACCAGAATGTATCAAGAGACTGAGTCAAGACCAGACCAGTGCCAGACAACCAGAGGTTCTCCTGTCTCCGGCATTCACTTTCTTGGAAGTGTGTGTTAAGGGGGGCGGGGAGAGGGGGTTAACAGTAACAAATTTCAAATTACATATGAGTCAAGTTATTGGTTGCATTTGAAGCAGGAAGCTTTACATCCAATCACAGCAATGATGTTAACACATACAGTTAGACAATGCAGAGGCAACTTAGTGATATCCCTGCAGTTTTGGTCTTGACCGGTCTGGAAATAAAATCCAGACTCCTCCTTACCCAAGACTGAGACAAGATCGGTCAATTCCGAGACAAGACCGAGACCTTCAAAAAGTGGTCTTGTTACCCATCTTGAGCACCACAACACTGGTAATTACGTCCTCTTGAGGCAGTCACGAACATTTATGACTTGTTTATAATGTTTATGACATGTTTATGACCGTCTCTTATGTAGATACCTTCAAGTAAAGTGTAACCATTTAAAGACATTATATTGAGCTATTTACCTCTGTTTAAATATTTGTAAAATCCACAAATAGATGTAAAGGGTGATCAATAACATTGATTTATGAAAAGAATTGATGAAAATGATTAAATAGATGGAGATACAAGGTTACTGCCTGACAGTGATGGCTGTATTACTCTCATTGAACCAATGTGCTTACATGCCTAACACGTGATGTTTTTTTCTCACTCTGACTAGTGAGGCCAAGCCCAGTTTTAATGACAATGCATGACCATTTTTGGTGATTTGTTTCCCCCCTAAAGATAGTTCCTCCTTAACAAACCAGCTCATATTGAATGAATTCAGCTCTGCCTGTTGAATACATGTGTCTCGTTCTGCATTGACCTACTCCCTTTTTCTGCAGTCCATGAAGGTGATCCCTCCCTGTGATCATCTGGCGTCACGGCTTCATTATGTGTCTGAACCATGCATTATAAAAAGGTCTGTCTACAGTATTAGTTCGAATTGTTATCCTATTCACCTGTAGTGTCGTGAAAAGTGTATGGAATTTCACATTGTAGTACAACATACATATCTTACAATATAACATTTTATAAAGGCTGCTTTCTCAAAGTGAGTTTTGTTCCCATACTCTAAACCAGAAATGTCCACTTCAGACTTTGTAAGTTTCATTCCTATCTATATTCTGAAGGTTTTTACAGAGAGCTTTGTATTTCATCTATCATTCATCTGATTTACATGGCGTTTTTGTACCTATAAACATGTGAAAATTGATTTGGTATTTTTTGATACATGGAGTGGAAAAAAGAGATATCGACATTTCCCCATTTGACTATAGTATGTCAACAAAATAAAACAAATTCATTTTGATTTTTTGAGTTGTAAATTACAGCATGCATTTAAGAAGAAAATGCTTGATTTGAGTATTTGATCACTTGTGATACCCAAAAGAATTGTCTTACCATAAGTGATCATGTAAGGTCACGGTGCTATCTGTAATGTTTTACCCTAATCACCTGTAGTGACTCCCCTTAAGAGGAACATGGTCTGTTTCTCAGCCTGCAGTTCCTGGTAGAAAGCAGAACTGTGTTATGTTGCACTCATTATTGCACCCTAATTTCACAAATTCATCTAATGATCTTCATGGTTTCACATATGGTGGTACAGATGGAAAAGAAAAGTGAGAAAAAATAATTTTCATTTGCATTCAGCACTTTTCATTTGTATTTATTTGTAGGCAGGAACTTTTTTGTTTTTTTCTTATTTGATGTAGCCACTCCATAGATCACTATTGTTGTTTTTTGGCTAGTGAATGAAGCAAATCTACCAGCCACTTGCATATTTTCCCTAGCATTTGGCTGGTGGATGGTGCTAATGATAGATAGATAGATAGATAGATAGATAGATAGATAGATAGATAGATAGATAGATAGATAGATAGATAGATAGATAGATAGATAGATAGATAGATAGATAGATAGATAGATAGATAGATAGATAGATAGATAGATAGATAGATAGATAGATAGATAGAATTTTAGGCATCCAGTAGCTTAGACAATCATAGCACAATAAACACACATATATCTCACATAGGCCTACATATATTTTAAACCCCGTTTGTAGCTAATAAATCTTCAGAGTACAACTTTGTGATTCTCATTTAAGAACATACAGTACACACCCACACACAAGTCCTTTCCCATCAGATTAAGATTTTAGCCTGTTTGACAGACACATGCATTGTAGTAGTAGCCTATATTTTCTTTATAGAAATTAGCTCACAGTGTGACTTTACCTGTTGGATGATCAAAAAGAGGGTGAAGATTCTGCGAGAAGAGGAACTCTCTCTGTCTGAGATGCACCACAGGAAGTTGATCAATCTTAAGAGCTCTCTTTCTCTCTCTCTCTCTCTCTCTCTCTCTTTCTCTCCTTCTCTCTCTCTCTTTTTTGTTAGTCTTTATGTGCCCACTCCCTTCTGCAGACCTGCTGATTGCATTTAGGAGAGTTAAGTAAGTTTCAATCCAAACAGGTCTGAGACCATGACCAAAGACTGTCCACATAATCGGTCCAAATGTTGAAATAATAACAATTGTGAGAGAATAGAGGGGTTGTAGACTTATGGGAAATATTATAAATGACTAAATACTAAATGAGCATTATATAGAGGCTATATACTATATATATTTTTTTATTTTAGGGAAATTTGGAGTCCAAATCTTACAGTGCTCCAAACTAAGACAGTTGTGCCTGTGATTCAATGAACTGTTATAAACAGAGCCAGGGAACAGTCATCAGACAAGTAGTCTCGCTTTGCCAGAACTTCCTCCAAAGCGCCCTAAACGAGAGTCTTGCTACTCCACACAGCATTTTGGGATGGGAGGAAAATGTGCTCTGATTTAATGGCATATCTTTAAACCAATCACAATTGTCATGGGCGGCGCTAAACTCCGCACAGAGCCGCTGCAAAAATAGTTGCGTGAGAGAAAACTCAGATTGGACAGGTAGTCTAGCTAGCTGTCTCAATTTATCCTGCAGAGATCTGAGGAGCAGTTAACCATAGTCCTCAGAAATCCACCAAATTTAAAATTCCAACACAAAGAAAGCGGAAGGAAATGGAAAATACATGCATCTGCCGAAATTTCCTACAGTGCAAACGTAAAGGATATAGACTATCAGACAAGTGACTCAGGAAAAATAAGACAGAAGTTGACTACTGGCTGCAGGGGTGTAGCACAAACTTCTGGGCCCTGTAGAAAGGCATTTTCTATGGGCCCCTCCCCGCATCCACAGCTGTATATTCTAGCATCTTTTTGGGCCCTCCTCACATAAGGGCCCTGGTAGGCCTAGGACCCCTTATCTGAAAGTGCGACTGAGCAGGGACCCTCTACTGTATATACCAAATTTAGTTTCATATTAAGCTCGGGCAGATGGATTAAAATAGTTTTATTGATATTGTATATTATTTAAACATTATGTTTTAATTTTACACATACACTTGGAAGGCAAAGTAAGTCTTGAGGTGTCTTGAGGTAAACTATAGGCTGTCAATGGCTACCACAATGGCTAAGAGTATCATCAATGTTGTGTAAATTACATGTTTTTTCTTCTACGAATGGGCCGATTCCTATTTGCTTATGATTTGTTGGATTCATGGTAATGTATATTTGCAGAAATTTAATTTTAAAAACAATCTTTCTTCAAAGATACTGTATATATCAAACAATAATTTGGCGGCCACTAGGGATGAGCCGGATACTCGGCTGAAACGAGTATCCGGTACGGATAAAGCACTTTTGCCGAGTACAAGTATTATACGAGTAATGCGAGTCAATATCTGTACTCGGATTGAATAAAACTCCTCATTGATTGGCTACTCACAGCGCCCCTCCCCTACACTATTCTGTGATAGGCTATTCCCAGCGCCCTTCTGTTGTTGTCCGGCCGGCCGCTCTGCTCACTCACACATTCAGAACATGGAGAAGTGAGCAGCTCTCTCTCTCTCCCACAGTCACTTATCCGCGGGTCTTTTCCGTTAACAGTGTCTGAAACTTTCTTGCTGTATTTTATAAAAAAATAAAAGGCAGTTGCGGTATAAATAAATATTACAAATTAAGATACACACACAAACACATTTCAACCCCCCGCCCCCCCTCTCTCTTTCTCTCTCTCTCTCTCTCTGTGTGTATCTCTTACTCACTCACAGACACAAAAAAATGATCACACTGATCATAAAAAATTAAAAGTTAAAAAAAGAAAGTTATATTATTGAGTATGAAAACTTCATAATTGCAACCGCATTGTTGTATTCATTGTGGCAAAACTTGTTCTGTATATAGTTTATTATACAGTGGTGACAACACCACTGATCTCGCTGATGCTGTCATGGAAATAGTTTTCTTATCAGCAATAAATATAACAATTTCTGGTCAACCCATAACATTTGCATGCTTAAAATAACATACCGGTTAAAGCCCCGCCCATTTCAAGACAACCCAACCCAGTCCGAGTACAGATACGGATACAGATAATTCATGTGGTAAACAGATACAGATACAGATAATGCTGTACTTGCTTATCCCTAGCGGCCACCATGAGGACCACCTAAGGGTGACGGACCCACTGTTGAAGATCTCTGTTTAAAATGTTGCATTTAAGTTTTTCAGTTACAAGGTTGTTGTTTAGGAAATCAGGCACTGATAACGGAGCTCTGTATTTTACCTCTTTTGATAGGCTTCTTTTGTACTGGCTGAAGAACTATTTCAAAGGGGGTACATTATTGAAAAAAGTTTGACAACAACTGGTCCAGTCTATAAAAACTACAGGTACCGATTAACACACTTTCATTGCCTGGAGCTGAGGGAAAACCTGCAGACAGGTGTCTATGGGCCGTGACATAGGCTAAATGATGCTGACACCTGATCTAAAATGTGTGTCATATCTTGTTAGAGAGGGCCCTCTAGCGGCTAATACATCAACAACATTGCCTTTCGTAATGGCTGAAAATGTAAATACTACTGTCATATAATGCCACAGATCAACAACGTAGCCTATGCTATGTACATTGTTTAGAAAAAGCGGAGTCATATCTGAAATCTAAATAATAGTCTACAGCGTAGCGTAAAGGTTCTTTTATTTAATTCTGGATCATCAGCTGTTGTAGACCTCGTGGCGCAACGGTAGCGCGTCTGACTCCAGATCAGAAGGTTGCGTGTTCAAATCACGTCGGGGTCATACATTTTCTTCTTTTCATTTTGTGAACACAGTTTCTTTTTCCCACGGTCAGCACCCACACTGGGTCGCTTTATAAGAACACCAAATTGTAGGAGATTTCCATAAGACGTACTGTATATTTGCAGTGGGGAAATAATAAAGGCCTATATTTTAAGGAAAGAATGGCAATTTTACACTATAACAAATTGTCAAGTCCAACATTCAATTTTCAGTTAAAGTCAAAATGATGTATGCATAGTAAAAATGTACTTAGGGTATATAAGTATCAAAAATAAGTAAAAGCCTTCAATTTTAGTAAATGAATAGAAATGAGAAAGATGAGTTCTAAAGACCTTTAATGTGTCTATTTTATTAGTCTTGCTTGTTTGTTGATAGTTTGTGTTATTTTAATTAATTTTTTAATGATTTGTATTTTATTTTTTTTTGTCTACGTACATCCCACTCTGGATGAATGTTCGCTTTAATATGTTTTAGTTTTTTCCCAGTTTTGATTATATTTGGCTGAAACACAATGACAGAATCAAATCACTGTAGCTGGGTGAGGCAGAGCTCATTTTTTACCTTTCATCCTTTACTATTAGGTAGTTTAATCTGTAATCTCAGTAACTATTGCAGCTGTCAATGCAAGAACCTCAACCTTGTACTGTATTTAGGTAAATATTTATTCACATTCCACTGGATATTTGTTTGATATACTGTTAATGTACATGTATCTACTATTTGATTCATGTATTACATTACTTTTGTGAAGACTTTGTTTAACACATTTCAAGCACATGAGTTAAGGTATGTTTTTACAGGGGATTTGAAGAAATTTGGGCCTCACTACAGAAAGCCTGAAAACTTTGAAAATAGTAAAATTGATGACAACTTGTTATGACAATCTTTTGATGTGGGTATGTATTTCTGCCTCAGACAGTCCAGGTTTAGCCTCTGTTAATTCATGTTTCTCTGTTCTCTGTAAGCCTATGTTCAAAGATTTGTTACAAAATATTTTAAATGTACAAGTTTACAGATACAAATACAGCATACATCCGTTTTTCCATCTACAGTCTTCGATCAGAGTATCTAAAAACAATGCAGTAGATCATGGATATAATCCCAGTCATTCCTCTTGAATTCTTCCGACTCTCCGCCTCTATCTCATCACCCCTCGGCGCAGCAGATTAGGAAAGTGGTACTGATGATGTGGATAATGACAGAGTTGATAGCGATGGTGATGATGATCCCTGTCATTTGTTCTTCAAGAAGTCATGGTGTGCTGTAGTTCATCTTATTCCTGAGAGGAGAAAGAGACACTAGTTAGTTCAATCACCTGGAACACAGTTCATACTAGGGCTGCATGATATGAGGAAAATATCTAATTGCCATTATTTTTGCTTGACATTGCAATTGCAATATTGGAGGGATTGATCATTGATTATTGATTTTTGTATTATCACTCTCATTTTCATAGAAATATATTCAAATAAAATAAAATGTAAATGATTATAGTCATGATTATGATTTTTTTTAGACTTTAGAATACGATTAGCACAATACTTAATTCAGAATGGTTATACACACATATTGCACCATCCTGCGATATGGATATTGCACTTGTGCAACGCTTACTCAGACACACATTGCATAGTTCAGTAGCAGAGTGAGACACATCACTAGTTTTGGAAGCTTTTGTATTTTTTAAAGATGACACTAAAAAAACAGTTTACATCAAATCTCAATGAAGCTTGTTTAGGTGCAAGTAGCCATAAACAAAAATGTTAGTGTCTTTCATATTGATAGCAACCATCTAATGTTTTAAAGATGAAGTGAGTCTACTTAACTAATTGCACTAAATATGTGCAAAGCATTTTTTAATGTGAAGGTAGCAGCAGCAAGAAATATTTTAATATTTATCTGCCACGCTATCTCGTTTTGTGGAGCTGAAAGTCTTAATTAGCTTTGCATCAACTCCTTTGGCAATGGCTTGAATGTAACGGACGTTCATTAACGGACATTTATTAACGGACGTTCATTAATATCAAAAAGTTATGCACTAAAGGTCTAACGTGTTGATCTGAAAGGTCCAACACTTTAGACCTTTAGGAAGTTAGAGCTTTAGTGCATAAACTGTTACGGTCAGTAAGTAAATTGTACTTAATCCCATTTGAGGGTCAACCATAGACCTTAGTATAAGGTCCCCCCCCATGGGCTAAACCCTTGTACCCCTTTCACACCAATGACCAGGTTTTCACTAGTGAGTTTGACGGCACGACAAACTGTCGCGTACATGCTCGTTACAAGCACACGCCTACTTGCTGCAAGAGTTGAATTGTGTTGAACTTTTCCCTACGCGAGCGACACACAAATCAATGAACAAGAGACAAATTCTCACTTGATTGTGAGTTCCCTAAAATATAATACGGTTTTCTAAACAATTATCAGGACATAGACAGTGTGGCTTCTGCTTGTCACAGCACCGGCACACGATTTATCGGGTAACGGCGATAATGGTAGGCTGTGGCTCAGCGATAGAGCGGTTGCCTGCCAATTGGAAGGTTGGTGGTTCAATTCCTGGCCCTGTAGTCCCATGTCAAAGTGTCCTTGGGCAAGACACTGAACCCCGAGTTGACCCCGACGCTGCACATCGGAGTGTAAATGCATGTTTATCTGATGAGCAGGTGGCACCTTGTACGGCAGCCTCGGGCACAGTGTATGAATGTGTGATAATGGTGAATGTATCCTGTATGATGTAAAAGCGCTTATAGAGCAAATACAGCACATTTAATTACTTTACTTTAGGTATCAACAATAACAGTCTGTTGTTAGGAAAGACTAGGATAGGAAGCCACCATTCTTATGAATCCACCTGTGATTAGGGATATGTGATACCACAGTCAGCTAATGTCATTCAGTTGTACGGCAGTGATACAGTAGTGCACAGAATCGCCATGGTTACCACACATTGATCGTTTGGCGTAGCATAGTCCTTCACTTGAGGATTCACGCAATAACGCAGACGAAGTGTTGCTCCCCGTGTGAAAAACCCTTAAAGCGTTGTTCTGTGTCTGCCCCACTCTCATGTCCCACCCAATTACATAATTTGTCCCGCCCCGGCTGTTAGAGACCCTGGTTGTGGCCAATTCACTTTAGAAATTGATCCTATAGTCTACCCGGATCCAACCCACCTCGTGACCTGGGTGGTGAATCCGGGTAAATTGAGGAGGGTTACAGCATTCAGACCTGGGTACAACCCTGGTTGAGCCGTCTGTGTGAAAGGGGTATAGTCTGCTGCGGTCTCACCTTTTTGCCACAGGTGCCACAGATACATCCAAAGAGTCCGTTGACCATCTGGATGAGACACAAGGCGAGCTCCAAGCACGCTGCCACCAACAGAGTGGAGAACAGGCCCAAGTTGAATTCAACCACTTTCTTTGGAAGTAAACACCAATCCCATGTGTCTTTGTCGGAGAGGTAGCTCCCGGAGCTGGAAAGGATGACATTTAGTAATGCAAACAAACATACAGTAGAACACAGGGTCATGCACAGCCATGGGCTATTGTTGAACACGGCCTGTTTGCCCAATTGGCTAAAGTGTCCCTATAGAGATAGAGCCTGAATAAACTTTTCTTTTTCTCTTCTTTTTTTGCTGTTGTGCATCAATAAGATTAGTGAGTAAGTTAAATCAAATAAAAATTGCCATATCCTCCAATCTTTTGTACATTTTTTTGCCACCAGCTTAAGCTGGGTTGCCTTTTTTTTCCAGGTTAGAGCAATGGCCCTCCAAATGTCTTTGCACGTCCCTAATAGAAAATTACAATGACTTTGAAGTATTCTTTTATAAATGCAGTTGTCATTACATGTATGATGTCTATTCGTGAAGACTGCCTGTGTACCTGTTAGCAAAGGGAGTCCCCCATTTTGGAATGGGGCTCTGCAAATTGATCCAGTAGCACGTTGGCCCATTAGCAAGTCCCAGGGAAGCAGCACTCAGACTGTACACGGCCCCCAGCACACCAGCTGCCGCGAAACCAATGGACAGGAACATCTACATGGAGCACACACACACACACACACACACAGTCAGTGCTGGAGGGACAGATTCAACCGTGACACTGAAGCTGCATGCCAACTTTTTGGAGATTTGACATTTTTAACTCATCTCCACTTTATAAAGTACCTTTCACGCAAGCCCAAAGTGCTTCACAGAACAACATTAAAACACAGATGCAACAAAACAATCAAAAACAAAAGATCAAGCAAGACTAAAAAATTACAAAATAAAGAACAACTTTATAAAATAAACACCAGGGTTAAAATTATTTCAAACAAATGATTCACACTCATGAAATAATGCTATAACATTACTCCAAATTAAAAAGCCAGATTAAAAATATAGCTTTTTAATTTCCTTTTAGAAATACAGTGAGCGCTTGCCATTCTAATCATTTTTATGCCACTTTTTTAGCCCTGTATGCCGTTCTTTTTTTTCTTGTATTTTTAACTGCAACATTAGCTATATGTCTTTTTGGTAGTGGTGTGTTTGCAGTTTTTTTTGGGATTATGTGTCTTTTGTGACACATTTTTATGCAACACGTTGACCTTATAAGTTAAGTAAAATTTCCATGACTGCTAGCAATTTCCAAATGCATACAGCAGCCACTGGCTTCCATGTTTTTTACTACAGTTTGAAAAATCATATTTCATCCATTATAGATAGAAATTTAAGAGCTATTTAAGAACTATGGCCCTAAAGGTTTACTTTTCATCATGCCAAGCATCGCTAAACACTTCCTCAAAGCTGAAGAATAAAATCTGTTTTATGTCTGTGGTACAATCGGAGAAAGACTCGCGCCAAAAACACAAAAGCTGATTGGCTGCAATGTAAGTTTCATGTTTGTCTCATAGTCATAATACAATGAAATTATATTTGGACTAACAAAATAAAGAACTATAACACCACAAAATAAAAACTGAGCATTAAAAGTAGAGTTGCAGGAAGTAGAAAAATAAAGACCTATTTAAAATTATTTAAGATCTAAAACACAATACTAGTGAATCTAAGACTTTTTAAGGCCTGATATTTAGATTTTTAAATTTTAGACTTGTACAACTTAACCTGTGCTACTGTCTCGCTGTTTTCAGTGGCTCTGGTCTAGAAAAACATCTGGCCAAAGGACTACAGTTGAAAATTAGCCGGCTGCCAAACACTAGCATATTTACTGACATATTAATTAATGTGTTGTCCTTTACATATAAAAAATAAAAAATTATGATGGCGTTAACATGTTACGTTAGACATTTACATGACAGTTACATTTCAGTCAGACAAACATACTGTACACACTCACCCCACAGCGGTTGGCACAGCAGTTCTTAGCACTGGTCAGGTGAATGTGGATGGCAGGAATGAGGACCTGGCAACAGAAACAGAGGAAGGAACAGAGAGAGAGAGAGAGAGAGAGAGAGAGAGAGAGAGAGAACATTTAATGTAAGGTGAGAAATCTGGACGCACCCTAGCGGCAACAAATGTAATATGCAGCCAGGATCAGTCTAGCAACTCTCTGTTGGCTTGCGAGCTGAAAAACCAAATCCTAGTCAGGGCAATCACATCCTGTATAGAGTCGGTGGGCGGGCTTAATGTAAGGACGCCAGAGCTGCAACGGTTCTTATTCCCTGCTTCTTGAAAACAAATAAGATGGCTGCTGCTGCTGGCAAACAGCGGCCTTTCCAATCAGCTTTAGCTGCGACTCTGGAAGACTTGGAGTTAAGCTCTGAAGTCATTCTTTAAAAAGTAAGGTGTGTTTGGAGTTTAAAGTTGAATCTATCAACCAGCGTTGCTCTGGTTGGTTGTAGCGCTATCCTATTGCGTGCAGAGGGAATTTGAAAGACATCCCGCCCCTCAGGTTAAGCCCTGCCAATGGTGAGTTCCCAGACCCAACATCTTGATGTGGGTCTGGCTTGTCAGGCTAGGTCAAACTACCATCAGTACTGGGAAGAGGAAGACCGTGAAGCTCAATGGGTAAAAGTCCCAAAATGAAGTGGGAGCAATGTTTTCTGAACATGCAGTACGAATGTATGAATGTAAAGTTAATAAGATGACTGGTACTGGACTGGATCGGACTAGACTACAGTGAACTTGACTGACTTTAAAGAGCTATACTCCAGCAATTTAGTATTGAGTTACCATAAAGTTGGGACACCGGCCAATAATAGATTCAAATAAAGAATAGGCAAAATCACTTTTGATCTAAGTACTATGGATCCTGCATTTCCCATAATGCAACATGTCTTTCAAACTCCATGTCTTAGTTTGTAATGGCGTGTTCCAGTTGAAGTCAGAATTTACGAGTTCCCAGTTGGGCAATTTGAACTGAAACCTAGGCTACATTTTCATTGCTATGTTTTGGTTTAAAAACAAATATCTTTTGTTTCCAACTCTCATTCCCCCTGCTCTGGCGTTTCCCTCTCTCATTCCCCCTGGTCTGGCGTTTCCCCCTCTCATTCCCCCTGCTCCGGCTTTTCCCTCTATCATTCCCCCTGCTCTGGTGTTTCCCCTTCTCATTCCTCCTGCTCTGGTGTTTCCCACTCTCATTGCCCCTGCTCTGGCGTTTCCGAGCCCCTAAACCGGATTTGAAGGCACTTCTGACTCCGTTTTGGTTTGGACGTTACCATAGCAACTACGAGCAGCAGGCGTAGACATGCTGTGTTAGAACAAAGCAGCGAATCAGAGAAAGGTTGTTTTCGCCAATTCATCACTACTAGAAATGCAACTGCAGCAAGTATCCCACTATCACTATCCTCATTCATATTTTAAGATGCCACAAATAATATATCCAGCTACCAAAAAAAGCCAGAAAAGTCTGAAGTACGGAAGTACAGAGAGTCGTCTTGTTTGTGTCATCGGTGTCATGTTTTAGAACATTGCAGACTGCAGTAGTAGTTGCATGTTTGCACTCTTTGTGTCATGAATCATCATCATGACATGTTTTTTTTTTTTAAATGCGCATTCACCATGTCCAAGCTGAAACAACTCCAATGACATCACTATCAACATCATCAGGGTTGTTATACAGGACATTATACAACTGTTTCTAAGTCGCGTCTTAAGATGCACTTTTATTCTCTGGCTTTAATTTTTTATTGTGTTTAACTGGTTTTCTTTTACTTTATTTTATGTACATGTGTGTATGTCTATATGTACGTGTATGATGTGTATGTGTGTATGTATGTATATACATTTATATTTTTCTGTTCATCTGATTTCAAGGGTTTCAATTTGCGTCTTGTTTCTACTTGAATCGTGTTGTATATCCACTATATCTATGAATATATATGTGTTTTTATGCTTGTATACATATGTTTTCATCTTTGTGAAGCACGTTGGTGTTTGCTTTTAAAGGGGTATATAAAGGAAATAAACTTTAACAGCTGTTTTTACAGGCTGAGTGGTAACCCGCTAGAGGGTGACACGGGAATCAATTGTCGCTGCCATCCCATCCTGAGCCCACGAAAACACTCCCATCATATCCCGATCACGTGACTGCCCCACCCAAAAAAATCCTATCCTGCAAAATCCCGAGAGAAAGACTCTGAATCCCGTCCCGCTCCCTTTTTGTTCCCTATGTTGTCTAAAGTTATCAGACTCTGTAGTGGACTCTGTCGCAGACATGTGCTTCACACCGTAAGCAGGCTTGCGTGGAAAAGAGAGAAAGAAAAAGAGATGTTGTCTGTTGCTGTCTGGAGGATAAGTAGCCAATTGATATTGCATATTACCTGCACGGCTAGTCAATTTCATTACGTAATTCCTAACGGAGATCTGCTCACACTCAAAACACACATTTCTCCATCCCGCTCCCACCTGCTCCCGTTGATTTCTATGCTCTATTCTGTCCCTATCACGTTACCAACAGTGAAATTGTCACCCTCTAGTAACCGCCACGATGAGTTAAGTGCCCCTTTAATTCAGTTGAGCCTAGAAAAATTATACTTATCACATCCCATCTTTTACCAAGGTTTTGCTGGGTGGAGGGTATAAAGGTGGAGCTATAGAGGAGATAAGCCTGATGATCAGCCTCTTTATGACCCAGGCTTTATGGGTGTGCATGTTGTTTCAATGAGAGCCATAAAAAGCAGTTGTTTGTGGTCTACATTATGTTTTTGTGAGTTAACAGCACAACCCTTCTTATTAAGGAGAGAATAGAAAATAACACAATACACAACTAACGTTAAGTACTTTTCCCGCATTAGCACATATTGGTCTTCTTTTGGGACTGGGGTTATATAAAATAATTTGGATTAATGATAAGAACACTCTGGGCCCTATCTTCTATCTAACAGTGCAGCGCAAAGCCCTACGCAAGTGTCTCTACTATTTTAAGACCACACTCGTCAGTTTCCCGTCCAGTGGCCTCGTCATGTCATGTCATGGGGCGTGCTGGTCTTTTCTTTTCTTTTCTTTTCTTTTCTTTTCTTTTCTTTTCTTTTCTTTTCTTTTCTTTTCTTTTCTTTTCTTTATGATCTTTCATTAATCTGAACCAAACAGTTTTAGTTACTATAACCTGACCAAACCTTAACCGTAGAAAACACTACTTACATACTATATACATTGAAATCATGATATCGTTTCCAGAGGTGGAAAGAGCACAAACATATTCTACTTAAGTAAAGGTACTATTACTTTAATAAACTTTTACTTCAACATAAGTACAATTACCAGTATAAAATTCATACACGTAAAAGTAGAATGTAGCTCATTTAAAATGTACTGAGAGTAAAAGTTACTTAGTTACTTTGGGGTAGGGGGGATATTCTTTTTATTTATACTTAATTAAATTAAAACTCATTATTCTTATTTAATTAAAAATCGTGGTCTCATGCAAAGAGCACAAAGCCAAAAAACAAAGAAAGAAAAAACAATACCAAAACCATTTTTTTTATTCAGTAAGAGATGTGATTTAAAATGTAGCAAAGTACAATACGTCAAACAAAAAATAATGAAAGGAGAATTCTGGCGCAAAATGAACCTAAGGGTTCATAACCCATGGGTACCGAGTCAACCGTTCTCTGGGATATGTTTCCATGCTAATCGAATGTGACCAGCATGTAACGCTAGTCATCGGGAGACTGGTAAAGTAAAATGAAATATTTTATACCACTAACAAGGCTCAAAATACTTCCACGGTGGCATAATGAGGGTCCCTACATTTGAGAACTTTGTAAGTGTACAGGCAGTTTGTTAGAAAGATAGTTCATAAAGACAATACTGTTCACATATACAGGCAGGCGCCTTCTTGGGAAAACAGTTATGATCAGTCGACCAGTAACCAGTAACATAGCTCAAGCATGGCGATTAGCATGAAAACATATACCAAAGAAGGGTTAATGCTTATTAACCCCTAGGTTCATTTTGCGCCGGATTTCTCCTTTAAGTAAAAGTAAAATTACAGATCTTAAAAACTAAGCTACCTTAATTTAAGAAGTGAAAGTACACAAAAAACTACTCAATTACAGTAATGTGAGTCATTGTACTTAGTAACTTTCAACCTCTGGTCATTTCTATAATGGTAAGATGGACTTTTTATTGTGGAAGACTTAAGGCATTACGCCCACTGAATGTAATCTCAGTCTACTCACCATGACGCCTCCTCCTATAAAGCCCCCCATGTATTTGACCTCCTCGGTGATTTGGCCCTCTGCGGCTGCATACTGTGTGTCAAAGTCAGGGAAGAAGAGCATGATGTTGCAGATCATGGACACTAGAGCCAGGACGTAGAGCGGAATGGCAATAAACTTAGAACAGGCTCCCGTACACATGGTGGCGGCAGGTTGAGGTCGTTCAAAAAGGTAAAAATGTCAAAAATCCAAACTGCTCCTCCAGTCTAAATATTCAGACTCTCCTCAATGAAAGCTTTTCCTCTGTCACTTGGAAAAATGTGAGGATTGTTTGCTATCACACTTCAAGTGCAGCCTCAGGCATCAGATGTCACAGAAAGTACACAGAAGAACTGTTGAAATATATATTAGAGGTTTTGGTGGGTGGAGGGTATAAAGGTGGAGCTTTAGAGGAGATACGTATAGATCTGATTATCACCCTCTTTATGACCCATACTTTATGCCATGGGTGTGCAGGTTGTTTCCATGCAAGCCATAAAAGGCAGTGGTCTACATTATCTTTTTGTGAGTTAACAGCACAACCTTTCTTATTAGGCAAAAATAGAAAATAACACAATACACAACTAACATTGTTAAGTACTTTTCCCGCATTAGTACATGTTGGTAATATTTTGGGCGTGGGGTTATATAAAATCATTTGGAATAATGATAAGAACACTCTGGACCCTATCTTGCACCCGGCGCAGCGTAAGTCCGATGCAAGTGTCTCTGCTATCTGTGCGCCCATGGGCGTGCTGGTCTTACAGGGAGGCATGTTCAGGTACATTTTTTGCGTATTGCTAAAGGCTAAGGCAGCAGGAAGGGATTGCGCCATTGACTAACAAAAACCTGGTTTAATAAAGTCAATAGCGCAGCATTTCATCGTTATTTTAACAGCGCCTTAGTAAAATGCGCCTAGGCACAGCGCACACTATGCTTGTTACACACAGGGACGCGCAGCAGCACACAAACATGCAAAAGATTAAAAATTAAAAACTATAATGGTTCAAATCCTCCATCATAACAGTAATGCGCCAAGCAAACACGCCTGGCTTGGTTTCTTGCATTTTACGCACAAATTAGCAAAAGTGGATTTGGACACGCCCTAAACGCACATGCGCCAGGCGCATCACGCTGTGCACTTACACCGTTAAAATAGGGCCCTGTAGGTGTGTTGAGGCTGAACGTGTGGCACCTTTTAAAGGCAATGCAATGTTACATATAGTTCATGGAAAGATGTGAGCACAAACCATCAACTGTAAAAACGCTGGGCGTAGCATTGGTGACGTCACCTTCTGGTTTGTGGACTGCTGTTTTGAAGCCGGGAGTTTGCATTTTTTGGGTATTTTGGAGCCAGAAGTGACCATATTTGGACAAAAGGGTGGAGCTGGGGAGGAATTCAACGGTTCTACTAGTATGTGTCCATATACTCGTTGTTTTCACGGATGGGA
Organism: Percina caprodes; assembly: GCA_013375575.1. Classification (NCBI taxonomy): domain Eukaryota; kingdom Metazoa; phylum Chordata; class Actinopteri; order Perciformes; family Percidae; genus Percina; species Percina caprodes. Next base: position 6,457,581 of record JABXJD010000011.1, on the reverse strand, counting down.
TCACCTCGCTCTTGCTTCCCAGCATTGCATTAAACCACTGACAAGCAAAGAAAACAGTCTACACCCTCCTACAACTGCGATGGCTGCAGCTGACGAACTCGTCACGTGCACATGCAGTTGCTGGAGGAGTTTGTCTTTATTTCAGATTGACAACGGTCAGTTTAAAAGATTTTTGTCAGTTTTTACAAGGGCACGAGCCGAGTTGCCCGAGTCCCGTTCTTCTTTTCCTAAACCCAACCGTCCCGTTGTTATCCTGTGCCCTGTTCTTCTTTTCCTTAACCCAACTGTCCCGTTGTTGTCCCGCATCCCGTTCTTCTTTTCCTTAACCCAACTGTTCGCAGATATGCTGTCATCACAACTCCTGACTCAGCTGTAGATCCAGGCCTCTTTGCCAAAGGATTCTCCTTTAAGCTTAACATGAAGTCTCTTTTATCAAACACTAATAGTTTACGTGTGTGTGTGTGTGTGTGTGTGTGTGTGTGTGTGTGTGTGTGTGTGTGTGTGTGTGTGTGTGTGTGTGTGTGTGTGTGTGTGTGGTTCGTTTGTGATTTGATTACCTTGTCAGTAAATGATGGCACTAGTCAAATGTGTAACTGTAGGGAGTATGAAAAATAGACTTTAACCGACCCCACACACACACACACACACACACACACACACACACACACACACACCCTCATTAATATAGCCATACACTTTGAACAGTGTATGTAGCTCCATTCTAAGAAACCCCCCCAGCATCATTAAGTCTCAGTGAGTGATTGTTTCTGTAAGTGTCAGGTCTTGTGTATGTAGAGGCGCAGCCAAACCTGAACTTGAAATTCACTGTGGTATGCTTAATAATGATGAGCATGAATTCATCAGTCATCAATGTAAGCGTAGATTCATATGTACACACATTTATTAGTGTAAGTTTGACTCATTCTCTAACATGTCTTATATCTTTTTGATTTATGTGGACTGTAATGTTTGATATACGTTTTCAAACGTGGGCCACAGGAAGTCTAGCAGTGCTTAAAAGCAGAGCTCATGGGGATCCTATAATGAAATAAGCTAAACACACAATGATGAGTCCAGGGCAATAGGATTAGGCAATGTTATGGTAAGTGTTAGGGGTTAGGTTAGGGTAAAAGCCTAGGAAATATTGTGTAATAAAAACTTCTTGCAGATCAGTGGAGTTTTAACCCTAACCCTAAAAATAAATAAAATGAAATAAAAAATAAAAAATAACCTAGGGGTTAGGTTAGGGTTAAAGAAGAATTCCAGTCAATTTTAACACGTAGCTCTGTTGTTTGTAAATTTGGAGTGCTGTCAGTAGAGAGAGAAACAATCGGTGCTGCCTACACTGTGTTATCCTCCTGCTAGAGTTAGCACCAACATGTTTTTAGCCTCTAAACATGTTTAAAACGTCATTAAAAGTGCCTACCCATGTGAAGTGATTCATTCCGAGTGAACACAGTGAATCTGACTGCAGTAGATGTTACAGAAATGCATGAAAGTTGTGCTAATTCAACTCTTTAACTTTAGTTTCTGTGTTGATACTGCGAAGAGTGCTTTGGGACCGTCTACAAACTACAACACAGAAAAGAGATGAAACAAAAATATGTAGGCTATCAATTTAATGATTGAATAAGGTAGTGTCTCCAAACTTATCTCAATTATAACTTGTCTCCTGCTAATTGTACTACAGCACTTACTGTTAAAAAATAAGCATATGCTTATTTTTGAATATATGTTTGTATCTCTTTTCTGTGTTGTAGTTTGTAGACGGTCCCAAAGCACTCCTCGCACTATCAACACAAGAACTAAACAGAGCTGAATTAGCACAACTTTCATGCATTTCTGTCACATCTACTGCAGTCAGATTCACTGTGTTCACTTGGAAGGAATCACTTTACATGGGTAGGCACTTTTAATGACATTTTGAACATGTTAAGAGGCTAAAAACATTTTTAAAACTTGCCCTGTTCAAGCCTGCTAACGCTAGCAGGAGGATAACTCGGTGTAGGCAGCACCGATTGGTTTGGTTTTTCTCTCTACTGACAGCACTCCAAAATTCCAAACAACAGAGCTACGTGTTGGAATAGACTGGAATTCTCCTTTAAGGTCAGGGTTAGGTGCCTTCAACGGTCGCAGCGCTGCCTGGAAGGAGACGTTGGGGGCTTAAAACACCATTGAGCAATTGAAACACAGATTATCATTCCTCCCCATTCACAACCACCTGTTATCATGTGACATCACCATGACAACTGCACAAGCTCCACTGATCTGCAAGAGGTTTCTATTACACAATATTTCCAAGGCCATGAATTAACCTTTTTACCACTCTAAACGTGTAAATTATGAATTAGAAATGTTAATGATCAACAGACTCTGGAGTGTAGACCTTCAACTCACCATTGGTTATTAACTTATTGAAGGTCTAATGGTCATTAATATAAAAAAATTATATCATGGATTAAGATCTATATATAATCTTACTTTACTTCATAAACATTACAAGCCATCTTTTACTTGGAACTATCCTGCATCTACCAATTATGTACAGAAGTCATATAGAATCTATGTAACAGAGAGGTACAGCTACAGAATTCCTTTCTGTGTTATCTGTGATATCTTCTATGTTTGTGTCTATGAAAAGCTCCTTTTACAGAAGAACATCAGAAGCAGTGTTTCCTCAAACAACAGCCAACAATATGATAGTGGGCGTTTATGAGGTTTTATTGTTGTTTTATGGTGCTATATGGCGATGTTGAATAAATAGATCCTGTTTGTGCCTGGTACTACCACTCTGATGGTATTCTGACACACATTAGGCACACCCACACACACACACACATCCAGGCGATAAGGCATTGATGATTGACGTCATAATTTGCATGTAAGGGGAAAAACAGAATGGTTTGGGGGGGGGGGGCAGATAAGAGTACTATAAATTCAGAGTACAACAAAGAGACAACCCCCTCTCTCCCTCAGTTCCTCTCTTCAGCTGTCCTCTCAATTAATGACAAAAAAGGCCCAAAAGTATCTAAAAAATTAATGTCCAAAAAGATCTTTCAATAAATTGTCCAAAAGTATCTTTAAAAAATGTCCAAAGAGACTTTAATGGCACCTTTTCAGCAATTTCACATGCACTGAATAAATGATGACTAAATTAATGATACTCCCATCCTGTTTGGGTCATAGACTTGATTGATTGTTAGTGGAAAGTGTAACATAAGAGAAAGCACTCTTGTCCTGAATGACTCAGACCACTGATCAGTTCAAAAGTACAGTGTGTGTGTGTGTGTGTGTGTGTGTGTGTGTGTGTGTGTGTGTGTGTGTGCGTGTGTCTGTCCAATAAAACACACTCAAGGTTTTATCCTTAAGTAAAAATTGTCTTTACTTTGTGTAACTGCCGCAGGGTTAGTGTTATGGTTAGATTACACCAAACTTTATTGATGCATAGGTATTATTTTATCATGGTGCGTGTAGACAGATGATGTGTACTGTCTACCTGTCTTATATTGAGAGCTTGTTTAAACTTTTTTGATTCATCTGTTGGTTGTCAAAATGGTTTTTCTGTGAAGGACATGAACTGCCTTAATGATATTGTTAAAGTCTGCTCCAAAATCATCGGACTTGAAAATTCGCTACGCACATTACCCTCCGCACGTTATTGATTTCATTGTTTTACCTTGTTCCTTTTCATTGCATTTTTGTTGCATTTATTCAGTTCTTATTTCAAATATTTCTTTGTTGCATATTTATGGACCTTGCACTTTCCCATATTCCTTTTTATTGGGTTCCCTCTGTCAAAGACAGGCTCCAGAATGTCCAAAACTCTGACGCTATGGGCTCCTTACCCTCACCAAGACCTGGCAGCACATCCCCATGTGCTGCCATCCCCATTCACCTTCGCTTGCCCCCAATTAAGTCCTGCATCAAAATCCTCCTTCTCACCTACAAATCCCTCCATGCCCTGGCCCCACAGTACCTCTCTGACCTCCTACATCCATACACCCCACCCCAAAACCTGCGGTCCTCAGACGCTGGCCTGCTCTCCATTCCCCACACCAGACTCTGTAACTTCAGAGACAGCCTTTATATGAGTGTTGCAGCCCCGTCCCTCTGGAACACCAGTAGTAATATAAGTAGACTATAAGGTGGGGGTCAAAAATGAGCATATCCCCGCCTAAAGGTCAGGGGGTCAAATTCCTCCTCTTAGGGTGGACTATTAGGTGGGGTTCGAAATTCCCCCGCTTAGGGGGGACTTTTAGGAGGGGGTCGAAAAATCCCCCGCTTAGGGTGGACTTTTAGGAGGGGGTCGAAAAATCCCCCGTAAAGGAAGCTGCGCGCCCAGTTCGTCAAATTTGATGGAAATAAATCAAGTGCAATTTATATAAAAGAAGAAAAATGACGGTAAGTGAAGTTTGACTACTAGGGTTGTGTGATTAAGTTGTTAGTCTGTGTGCGTTTTCCAGGACATAATAGTAACGTTTTTAACCAGGCTATTACGACCCTTAGCTATAGAGTGCCGTTTTGCCTTTTATGAAGCGTGATGACGCTGGCTGTAGGACAGGCCTTAGGGAGCCAATGGGGGTCAGTTAGAACCGTGACGCCGCATTAAGGTTCAGCTCTCAGCCTTTAAGTACCAAGGATACGTCCAGACTTGCCACTTTTTCCCTCTCGTTTCAGTTGTCCTGCTACCTAAGGTAAGTTAAATTCCAATATTGTGCTGCCTAGACATGGATACTCATGGATTTGATGCCCGAGAGAGCTTAACCATTGGAGAATTCTGTGATGTTTTTAGCTAGCTTGCTGCAGTGTGGGCGCTCGTTTTTTTTTAACTTTAATGGTTAAGGTTATGTGATTAGGCAGAGATTTTTGGCCCCCACCTAAAGGTATCAACATATTACTACATCAAGACTACTACGTCAGAGGGTCCTGATGACATCGGTATCGTAGTAGAGGGCGTGAAAGTTCTGATGTTGTAGATTTTAATCCTTTGTGCAGATTGCTGGTCGACTTGAAATAAAATATTAAAATTGATACTAACCTGCAAACGTTGCTAAAAGAAATACTAATTGTGAAATATTGTATTGCAACACAAAACATTGTATAAACCCCTACACAACATGTACTCTATGTGAAATGTGGTATCTCTGCATTTTGTGTTTTGCATACAAGTCAAATACATACCTGTTGATACATTCCAGTCAAAGCCTCTTCATGCACATGATAATAAATTTAAATGATCTTATATTAAATTGGAAAAGTTTGTAATTTGTATTTTGCACATACATAAGAGGTAACATATAAAGAGTGACTAAAACAAATAAATGTTTCCACATGTTTGTCCACATATGAAGAAAACTTAGCTTTATTCAAACATTGTCACTGAGGTAACAGAAAAATATATTAACTTACTGTAAGTAGGCCCGCCAAGCTGCATTAAAATAACATATCCTCTGACACACAGTCAAACAAGTCAGATACACTTACAGGACATTTACTTCCACAAATTTGATAAATCATAAAAACTGTGGTTTGCAACAGTAATTATGAGAGTTTGGGAACACTGAAACACGTATGCAGAGAATGAAGAATGAACCTGACAAAGCAAATTACTAATGTCCAGTGTTGTGGCATTTTTACATTGGTTCAGTTATCCTGCTAGCTAAGCTGCATACGGTGTGTTACTACACGTTTTTCTTGTTAAATAATCATTTTGAGGTGCCGAAATGTCTGCTAGTTTTATGCTGTTTTTAGCCAGCTTGCTGGGTAGCTGTATCAGCCTTAAATCACATACAACACAAAGTGGCAAACTTTTCAGGATTTTCAGACTGTGTAGAGGAGACACATAAGCTATAATTTTTTTTGCTTGTTTTTAATTAAATGAAGTGAATTTTAAGGAGCAAATCTATTTCTAACTTAAATACCTGGAAGGAAGGCTGTACCTTTTGCCATTTCTGTTCATGAATAAAAAACGTAGCTTGCAAAACAAAAAATGAACTATATTTTCTAAAGGGCTATTATCAGTAATATCATAATAAAAGGTTCCAGTTTGGGTTCGGGAGGCAGACACCGTCTCCACATTTAAGAGTAGACTTAAGACTTTCCTCTTTGATAAAGCTTATAGTTAGGGCTGGCTCAGGAGAGTCCTGAACCATCCATTAGTTACGCCGCTATAGGCAAAGAGATAACTGTTGTTGTGATTAAGCACTATATAAATAAAATTGAATACTCTCTCTCTCTCTCTCTCTCTCTCTCATATCCACCTCCTCTAGACAGAGGGATGGTTATGTCCTCTCTCTCTCTCTCTCTCTCTCTCTCTCTCTCGTCCACCTCCCCTAGACAGAGGGATGGATCTCTCTCTCTCTCTCTCTCTCTCTCTCTCTCTCTCTCTATCTCTCTCTCTCTCACCCACCTCCTCTAGACAGAGGGATGGATCTCTCTCTCTCTCTCTCTCTCTCTCTCTCTCTCTCTCTCTCTCTCTCTCTTCCGATCTCCTCTAGACAGAGGGATGGGATCCGGTTGGGGAGAGTTCTGGCCTGACCAGGCTCCTCTCTTTACCCTGTCTCTCTTGGTTATGCTGTAATAGTTTTAGACTGCCGGGGGACTTCCTTTGACACACCGGGCTCCTCTCTCCTCTATCTTTCTATCTTTCCATTAGTGCACATCCATGTCCCGGAAATGCTTGTTACTAACCTAGCTCTGGGGAGTCATTCTTCGAAGTCCTTATGTTCTTTTTCCCCCCAGCATGTTTCCTTGGATCAGGGAGGAACCAAAATCATGGTAGCAGCTGTCGCCATGGTCCCGCTACACGTCCTGCGATGCCATGTTCATCCTGCTACGCTCTGCAGTGGCCTGCTACGTCCTGCTGTGCCTTGTAATGCCGCACAGTGCCCTGCTATGCCATGAACTACTACAAAGAACTACTACAAACTACTATTTTTTGTGACTGTTATTGCCAGTCTTCATTCTAACCCCAACCGGCCCGTCAGACACCGCCTACCAAGAGCCTGGGTCTGTCCGAGGTTTCTTCCTAAAAGGAAGTTTTTCCTCACCACTGTCGCACTGTTGCTTGCTCTGGAGGAAACTACTAGACCTGTTGGGTCCTTATAAATTACAGAGTGTGGTCTAGACCTACTCTATCTGTAAAGTGTCTCGAGATAATGCTTGTTATGAATTGATACTATAAATAAAATTGAATTGAAATTGAATTGAATTAAAAAAGAAAATCTTTTATGCTAAGAGAGTAAAGTGAATCAAAAAGGTGACTATTTAAGTCCTTGAGAAATATTTTAGTTTTCTCACATTCAAAAAATATGTGTGATAGTGTTTCATCCGTATCACCACAGAAGTAACAAGCACTGCTTATGTTTGCATACTTGGCTATAGTAACATTTACGGGGTTTATTTTATCAAGAATCTTTGATTTGAACCTACTTTACTTTATTTGTAATTCAGTATTTACTAGGTAACAACCAAGCTCTTTTCCAGTTGGTATCAGGAATTAAAGACCCCCAGTAGAATTTCCCTCTAGGAGTTATTGTTTTTCTAAATTGAAAGATCTGACGAATATGTTTATTATCACATTTCTTGTCTAGCGCACTAACCCCATTTAAAATTAACTTATGTTGTGTTACATTATTCAATCCAAAAGACAGGTGACCTTTAATCATGGTGTTAAATTCCCTAAATAGGGCTGTGAAGCCATGACGCAAGTCATAAAATCAAATAAATAATGTCATGGATGCCACATTCAAACCATCTAGAGAAAACAAGGGATTTGTTTTTAGCTGTAATGTCTGCATTGTCCCAAATAAGGGGTTTATGAGATGAGAAGTTGTGAAGGAAACAGTTTCCAAATCAGAAGACACTGTTGGTGAAAATAGATTAGATTAGATAATACTTTATTCATCCCACAGCGGGGAAATTCCTTTGTTACAGTAGCATTCTCAACAATAACAGCAAAAACAAACAAACAAACAAACAAGTAAACACACAAGGAAAACAGGTAAACAGTAGACAATGAGCAGAAGATAGACTGAAGTAAAGTGGCGTCAAATAAAGGTTTTGTAAAGTAAAGTGCGGTTGCCATAGTACAAAAAACTATATTGCAGTGTAAGTAAGTGACGTTTAAATTAAATTGAATGTGTAATTAAAGTAATAAAACAAAAGTAGGTAACCATAATATAAGTTATATTCACCTGTGACCATAAATAATATTGAAAAAGTAAGTACTTGTAATGGAAAAATATAAATACAGATAAAGATATACAGAGAGTGTGTGGATTAAATGAAAAACAGGAACAGAAACTACAACATTATCAGGTAGTGCAGGTGTTGTAGAGTCTGACAGCGGCCGGGATCTATTGAGTCTGCTCCTGTCCCGGTCCGAGCTGCCCCCCCTCCAGCAGACCACAGCATAAAGGATGGCAGAGGCCACCACAGAGTCATAAAAAGTCCCGAGGAGAGTCCTGCACACTCCAAAGGACCTGAGTCTCCTCAGCAGATGGAGGCGACTCTGGCCCTTCTTGTATAGAGCATGGGTGTTATCAGTCCAGTTCAGGTGTAACACCCAGGAATTTGTAACTCTCCACTACCTCAATGTCCAATCCCTGGATGCTCACCGGTGAGAAATGGGATGTTTTCCTCCTAAAGTCAACAATCATCTCCTTTGTCTTGCTGGTGTTAAGCTGAAGCTGGTTGAGCTCACACCAGCTGACAAAGTCCCAGATGACCGTCCTGTATTCCAGATTGTTCCCCTCAGAAACACAACCAACAATGGCTGTGTCATCGGAGAACTTCTGGATGTGGCAGTGGGTGGTGTTGTGTGTGTAGTCTGAGGTATAGAGGGTGAAAAGGAAGGGGGAGAGCACCGTACCCTGAGGGGCACCTGTGCTGCAGTGCACCACGTCAGACACACAGTGATGGAGCCTCACATACTGTGGTCTGTTGGTGAGATAGTCAGTAGTCCATGCAGCCAGGTGTTGGTCCACTCCAGCACTCTCCATCTTCACTTTGAGCAGCGAAGGCTGGATGGTGTTAAAAGCACTGGAGAAGTCAAAAAAACATGACTCTCACAGTGCTCCCGGTGTCCTCCAGGTGGAGCAGCGATCTGTGCAGATAATTTGATGGGTAATTTGGATGGTGCATAGTCACATTTTAAAAAGGGAGGAAAGACCACCAACAAGGTTAAATATATGATTAGGAATAAAAACCACAAGAAATTAGAATATATAAGACATCTTCTGATACAACCAATTCTAAATGAGTGTACGGTGTCTGTGAAGTCCAAAAAGTCTAAGCCATCCAGTGCTTTACAGTCAGAAAAAAACCTCCTTTTTAAGTTTGTGAGGTTTATTTTTCAGAGGAAGTCAAGAAAGATTTTGTTATTCTCTTTAAGTGTTTTGTCATTGATAATGTTAGAAAAATCTTACTATCACGTGTTCCATGATTTGATGAGGACAAAGAGAGGCTGAGGGTCCAATTGAGAATTAAGGTTCTATCATGTAAATGAGAAATTCAACCAAAATACAGGTTATCGACATTGTATTGTCCTAGCGTGGTCTAAGACACCAGAGGGTGGGAGACAGAAGGGTACTTACTGGTGTGAGGAAAAAAGGCTTCTTTCAATATGTTATATGCCAGACTTGACCTGATCAATTCTTTAGAGTCAGAGGAGGAGAGGGGGGGGAGGTGAGAGACTGGGTGCATCATACATAAACAGTAATATATTGTTTTTCAAAACATTGTTTTTACCTTTTTTTTATAACTCAACAATAAATAATTATAGAGAAGGGTAAAAGAAAATGGGAGAGACCGTCTGCGTTGACCAAAAGACTTCTGCCAAACATACTTAAATCTCTTTGCAACCAAGAGTTAAGATTACCTTTAGTTTTGGTCATTTTTGCTGTAGAGAATTGTGCAACCAAAGTTAAAGCATAAGGAAGCAAATTTTTGTCCTTTAAAACAGAATGGTGTCATCTGTCAAAATCAATATTATTAATTCCACTTAACGCAAGCAGTTCTGTAACCATCAGAAATAGAAAGGGGAAATTGGGCATCCCTGTCGAATTCCACATTTTATCTCAAATCTATTAGTTGGATTGTGGTTAATTTATCACATAACTATTAATGTCTTTATAAAGCCTCTCAATAACATTAATAAAAGCATCACCAAAACCAAATAATTTAAGAGTCTTCAAAAGAAAAGTATGCTCAATAGTATCAAAGGCCTTGTAGAAATCTAGAAAAAGATTAAGATGTGACAATTTTCCATAAAGCCAGACTGTGTTTCAGAGATGATGTCCCCAAGGGCTGTTTTAAGGCTATTGGCATAAACTAAGATTATTATTATTATTAGTCAGTTGTCTTATTAGTGAAATTAGACACCAGTTGTCAACAAACCATGTGTCATACCCTGGTTAGGGATAAGTGAAATAATACCTTGTTTCATAGTGGTGGTCGTCATCTCTTTCTGCTCCATACATTCTTTATACATACAAAGCAGCAGAACCTGAATATATTGTATACTGAATATATTCCCAAAAATGCTTATAGAATTCTACAGAAAGCCATCTATACTGGAGCCTTTCCTTTTTTCATGAAATGGATAGCTTTCATTATTTCAGCAGCTGTTATATTAGAATCACAAAGGTGATTACAAAGTAATGTTCGGGATGTACTTACTTACTTCTTCAATAAACAAGGTGCAGTTACTGAGACTAAACTTGGACGGGTATACATTTTTATAAAAATGCTGTGCCAAATTCTGAAATTGAAAAAGGGATAGTAGATTTGGAGCTTTTCTTTGACCATCTCTTTTCTCTTCTTCTCGCTCTCTTTTAGCCTACGATACCGATGTCATCAGGACCCTCTAACATTGTTAAAACTATAGAAATAGAATAAGAGTACAACGGCCATTCCCATTTCATGTTTATCAAAGAACTGTGACCTTTGAAGCGGACTTATTTACTATATTTCTGGGTCAATGCTCTGTGTGGAGTGCCATTTTCTTTTAAACTAGTCAAATGAGCACTTTGGTCATGTACTGTTTCATGCGCTCTTTTCTTTTCATCCATGTTTTACTGACTGTTTTGTCTGTTTTGTGTGTTGCATGTTATGTGTTGGTCTACCAAGTTTTAAGGATGTCCTGCCTCTCAGACTGTAAACCTAGTTTACCTACAGGTACCAATAAAGTAACCTGAACCTGACCACGGCAAACTGTTCAACGTGCCCATTCTATTTCTAGGGTTTAAACAGCAACGTGGCTTTCTAACGTTAATCATTACGGAGTTATCTGTTTAGTGTTATCTTGACTTGACACGTCAGTCGGTTACGTTAGCGAACAACATCTAATCATGTTGGTTGCTGAGGTTGGATGCTCAGTTCTGACCAATCAGGAACGGACAGTTAAAACCGATTGTCACTACCCATTCCTGTTTTTTTGGTTGTTTTTTTATTATCTTGATGTTCTCTAGCTTTCAAACCGCTCCTGGCTTTAGTTCATTTCAGTAAACCGTGAAAAACATCCTAAGATACAAAATGTCATGTTAACTTGAAGTGAAAACACAGTGATAAGGGTCAAAGTCTAAGATGGAACATGGAAAACACTAAGAAGTCGGGTCATTTTCTCATGGACTTCTATAGAAAGAGATTTATTTTTTGCAGCTAGCGTCTGTACAGTCAGCACATTACTATTCCGGACGAATAAAACTCGAACACACTTCCAATAAATGACGTGAAGCCTGAACGTGTCTGCATCTAATGTTGAGTCAACACTCTTTTTAGCATTCAGGACAGGACACTGTTTCCATACAAATATGTTGGGGTTTTTACTTGTTACTTGTTGTTTTAATATGAATTCATGTTGACCACTATTCATTTCGAGATGCAAAATTATGAATTCCTTTATGAAAAGAGTCTTTGTATGCGGACATTTTATGGCATAATTACAACAGGGACAGTGCAGATTTGACAGGAAGTAAGGGGAGACTAAGAGAGATGTAACAAAGTGGGTGGGTGTCTTACAGTGACAGGCAGAAGATATGTCATCCCAGATCCTGAATCAGCTGGAGATCCAGGCCTCTCTGCCAAAGGATTTTGCTTTAAGCTTAACATGCAGACTCTTTTATCAAACACTGATAGTTTTGTAGAAGTTCAAGTGTGTGTGTGTGTGTGTGTGTGTGTGTGTGTGTGTGTGTGTGTGTGTGTGTGTGTGTGAGATTTGGAGGGCGTTTTTATTTAACAAGAACAACTTCACTTTATGTTTTATTTATATTTATCATTACTGTAGGCTACACCACGTTTATGTTGTTATTTCTGTCTGCTCTGTGCATGGATGTCATATATAGCTTATTGCTCTTCTTAAGGCTTCTTCCTTTTTTTCCCTTATTTTAGTTGATAGTTTTTCCTGACCTAAATTTTGCTTATAAGGACAGAGGGTGTACTATGCTGTGAGGCTGTAAATCCATCTTAGGCAAATTTGTAATTTTGGGATATATACATATCATATATTTGACTTTGACATAAAAGGTTGTTTCTGCTGTTCAGTGTCAAAGAAGCAACATTAAATCTAAACTTATCCTAATCAAAAAACAAAAGAAGTGCACTGGTGATGTCGTACAGACTCCGGTCCAGCAGGAGGCGATATTGCCCCCGTTACGATGGTTTGCTCGGAACAGTTGATGTTCCTAGGATCATATGTCTATGCCTAGGATGGCGAAGGGATATCCCGCCCCACTCTGTCTCTGATTGGCTAGTAGTGTTGGTGGGCTTTGGCATAACACCAGTGTAAGCCTATCAGAGGGAGTAGGGTGGAACATTTTCCGGGTCCTTTTCCATCCTAGGAAACGCAAATTCGGCTGTGTAATTGTGGAAGCATATGGAAGTTAATGGCCTGTCCATGCTAACATGATGGAGACCGACAGTAAAGTGGTCTCCGGTCAGTTTCAAAGAGTTTCTCTGTCAGAGTCTCAGTTAGACTTCCCTGGACAACCGTACTCTGTGTCCGTACTCAAAGCCGGGTACTGTCTTCCTCAACCCGGCGGCACGTTCAGAGCGGACGGGACCGTCACACTCTTAACCGGAACCAGGACTATTCTGGTGGACACCGGGGGGCCGTGGGACCGGGACTTTCTCCTAGCGACACTAAAAGAGAGGGGTCTGGACCCGGGGGACATTGACGTCGTCGTGGGAACTCATGGACATTCAGACCACGTAGGAAACCTGAGTCTGTTCCCAGCAGCAATGATGATAGTCGGGTATGATATCAGCGAAGGGGACACATACCGTCCCAACAAGCTAGCAGAGGGACATGCCTACTGTATTGACGAGCATGTGAGTATCAATGGGGATTTAAAGGGAAGGTCTAAAGCATGGGCTCCGGTTAGCTAAACAGCGCTAATTAATCAACACATTCACTTTCTGTTAAAAAAGAACATTAGCTATGTGACAAAGAAGTCAGAACAGGGAAAGACATATAAAACGCAGTGTTTTCATTCAATGTGGTGAAAAAAAAGAAGTATAATTTGTAAAATATTTCAGGCAGTTTGTGTACTGGTCCTGACAAAAACTAGATTTCAAAATAAAAGCTTTTTAAGAAGCTTTTATTTTGAAAACTTCCAAACTCTAGTTTGGATTAAACTGCCTGAAACTAACACGGATTTCTGAACTCAGGACTTAGACTGGCACTGAATCTAAAAATAGCTAACATAAATAACACTACATAGAGTAAAATCTGAATCAGATTTATTGACAAATTATGTGAACATATACAAGGATTTTTGGCTCCAGTTTTTCATTGCTCTCAATGCACTGAAATAGACCTACAGCTAAAACTAGGAAAATATATTTTCACAAAACATGGCATTTGTAGTGCAATGCTGCAAAGTGAAAGAGGTGCTTGAATAAATATAGGTTCTTTGACAGTGAAAAGAGATTAAAAAAACAGAAAACAAACAGAAAAAAGGAGTCTGACTGTGACGGAGCTCAGCAGCCTTGTGTGTTCTGATGCTCTTCCCCCAGGCATTGACAGCGCCGTGTCTCTCCCACAGGTATCTGTAGTTCCCACTCCCGGACACACAGGACAAGACGTCAGCGTCCGGGTGACGGGAACCTCGGCGGGCACGGTGCTTGTTGCTGGGGACTTATTTGAGTGCTGCGCAGATGAGGACAGCTGGCGGGACCTGAGTATGAACACTGCAGTGCATGAGGTCAGTCGCTGTGAGGCACTGCGCACTGCTGATGTCATCATACCGGGACACGGACTCCCTTTCAGAGTCCTCAGGAACTGATGAACCAACACAACCATAGCGCCCGTTCATTTCACTGTCAACTCCAGACAGAGCTGTGTAGCTCTGCTAACGCGAGACTAAAGAAATAACAAAAGGAGGCGACACAAGTTTTGACGTTATTTTGAGACTGCCAGGGTAATAGGAGTAGGCAGCATGCAGGAACAAAAACACAGACACGCTACTAACAGAATATGAATATATGAAAAAAACATCCAAAACACACGATTCACTCTTAGTGTTTTCTGTGACACAAGAAATGTATTTGAATGTTCACACTGCTATTTGAATGTGGACCACCTCCAAATCCGTTTTTTTAAGATCCGATCTCAATGCGTCCTGAGAGAGTTGTCACCTGTATGTAGAGCTGCCCACTTGTGATCTGATCACTCAAGTTAATGCCAGGTGAAAACGGGGGGTAGACAGACATTTCCCACACCACAGCAGACTGTTGACCTGTCATAGCAGCAAAAACACACAGGTGAAACTAAATGTGTTAACAATGGCTTAGTTCTAGGTTACCCAGTTAGCCATGACAGTGAGAAGAGCAGCTCCACAGTTACACTCCTGCTAGAGCGAGGTAAAGTGTTGGTTTTAAAAACTGCATTAGAGTAAAGTCCTGTACTTTTCTGAACTTAGCAGACTGTTCTAGCTGTTCTCCTATTTGCCTTTACCCACTTAATCATTAAATTGACATGTCCGATGGTAATTTATAAAAAATCTCATTGCATAAATAACATTTTGTTAAAGAACCAATTGTCAACCCATGAATATCGTCGCAATATCGACATTGAGGTATTTGGTCAAGAATATTGTAATATTTCATTTTCTGCATATTGCCCAGCCCTAACTCCCTATCTGGCATTTTAGGCAAAAACAACTGTAAAAGGAATTTTATCTATAAATAAACTACAGAAAACACTGAATAAAATATATTTTACGATGAATTGAACTACTGTGCTGTACTGCAGATCCACAGCATCAGACAACACTGCAGACACAATCTGTGATCGACATTTTAAACAAAAGCATCACCTCATCACCGCAATTCATGGTTTCTTATTTCAAAATGAATTTAAAGGCTTTTTGGTTCATGGCCTAAAACTTATGGGCTGCAACTAATGATTATTTTTATTGTTGATAAACCTGTAGATTATTTTCTGTGATTAATTGTTTGGTCTCTACAATGTCATAAAATGGTGAAAAATGTGGCTCAGTTATTCCCAAAGCCCAAGTTGACATCCTCAAATGTCTTTTTTTCTCATCTCTTTGAATTTGACTTGGTGAAAACTGCAGAAACCCTGTCTAAATTCCGGTTGATTTATGAGAATTCTTTATTTATTACAGCACTTTTATTTGCACTTTTATGTATATCAGAATCAGTATCAGCTTCATTTGCCAGGTATGAGGACACATACAAGGAATTTTGCTTTGGATTATATTGCTCACAATGCGCTTACTCATACAAAACAAACAATATATACACAATAAACAGAAACAATATAGACAGGTTGAGGCAATAGTGCAATGAAGAGTGCAAAGTATGCAGGAGTAAATTATGATAATTATTATTTTAATTATGGAGCATAGTGCAAAGGGTGCTGGAATAAATAATGTCATATAAGTATTATATTACAATATGAACAGTATGAACAACTCTAAAATAGATAGCGTGATAAATAAGTGGAACCAGTAAACGGACTGATTAGAGACTGTTGATGGGTTATTGCACAGGAATTGAACCTGGCACTGTGAGTAAGAAGTCAGCTGTTCATCAGAGTGATGGCTTGTGGAAAGAAACTGTTCCTGAGTCTGTTGGTTTTGGTGTACAGTGCTCTGTAGCGCCTACCAGAGGGGAGAAGCTGGAACAGGTTGTGTCTGGGGTGAGATGGGTCTGCAGTGATGGTTCCTGCCCTTTTCTGACTGTGGAAGTCATGAAGCAAGGCCAGGTCGGCACTGATGATATTTTCTGCAGTCCTAACTGTCCGTTGTAGTCTGCTCCTGTCCTTTTTGGTGGCCGATCCAAACCAGACAGGATCCCAGAAACCTGAAGGAGTCCATATTCCATATATTACTGTTTACAATCTTCACACGTGTATGCACATGTAGGTGTATGATGGGTGGGGGGAATCTATCTATTCGCCTTAGTATTGCAACATTTTCAGTGTTAAGGGTAATGATCTTTTATTAAATAATTTGCACATGAGAATTTAACTTTTTGGTGCTAGGATAATAACATCAATTTTCACTCCACTAGATGGTATCATTGAGGTTGTTTTCTGTTGAGGTTAGCAGGGTTGACCTTCAGTGTGCAGGAGGAAGTTAGTAAAGTAAAGATGGTGAGGGGAAAGGAAATAAGTGTTTAAATAGAAAAAAGGTAATAAAATGCAAATACATTGCACAATATAGCAATATGTTTAGAATCTCAATAATGTATTATGGCCTCTGGTGGTTCACACCCTAATGTGTATGCTGTATGTATACAGTATATTCACTTCTTCATATACACACTTATATCCGTACATGCAGTAGTCACATGTTTATGTTCACCTTGTTCTTTGTCTTTCTCCTTGTTCTTAAAAAGCCAGATAACAAATAAGATATATGTGTTGGCACTATCTGACAGACCCCACGTCGAAAAACAATACCAAGGGTACCTCTTTCGTTGGAACTTGACGCCAGAGGTGCTTGACCGCATCAGACATTTGACGAGTAGGGAATGAGACTGTGTTTGTAATGACACTGTCGGCGCATCCACAAAATACAAGCCTTCCACAATCGCGCATGCATTCCCTCCTCCACGCATTTACTAGTAGCCAAGGAGGACACGGAGGATTAAAAAAACATGACAGACTCTTCAGAAGAGGTAATTATCTTCAGTAGAGTGGGAAAGTTGCCAGACAACAATCTTCTAAACATACTGAGAAATACAGAGAGAAAGAGACACCCTTGACCACGCACAATGTCCAAGTTTTTCTACTGTTTCATCATTTTTTTTGTGTGAATTTTCTAATAACAATATCACATCTTACAACTAGATTCCATTATTGTCAAGCAGCGGAACCTTGTAGTTATCATGCAAACTGGTGGGGCTCTTTATCTGTTACACACTGAACGGCAACGTCGCATTAATATCCAATATGGCGGAGGAAACAGTTTTGAATGAAGGCTCGTCCTTTATGGATCCTTTTAAAGGACTTTTGTTGACATATTTTATGCCAGAATCATGTTACGACGAGTTCTTTCTCAATTTTAACTTTTTGTATGGTAAGTAGCTCGTTTTAGTATAACAGCGGTAGCTCAGTGACCGACAAGACCGAGACGATGTATTGCTTAATGCGTCATAACGTCATCAATCAGCTGCATTGATGGTTATTTAACAGGAGAAACGGGAGACTGTTTGACGTGTATGCCTGTATAGTTTATGTGCACTGGAAACGTCAGTCCCGGATGTCTGACAATCTGGGTTGAGTTGGAGTTGGGGAAAAGAGAGCAAGAGAGCTCTGAAACTGGTTGCTAAATTACAGCTTTTACATTATGCAACTGCCTCTTTGCATGCTGCAATGTATTTTTCTTGAAAAAGTCCTCACAGACCTGAGACATTACATCAATGCACAGTGGAAAATAGAGAATACTGCAATGTTTGTGGCCACAAAGCAACACATTATTAAACATAACATGGAAAGTAAAAAATATTACAGCAAAATCAGAATCAGCTTTATTTGCCAGGTATGAGGACACATACGAGGAATTTTACTTTGGAGCATCGTTGCTCACACTGTGCTTACACACAAAACAACCAAAACAAAAATATACACACTAATATATACACAAAATATACATACTCTAAACAGAACAATATAGAAGCATGAGTGAACGAAGAGTTCATTAAAAATTATTTAAATATGGAGCATAGTGCAAGGATACTGGGATAAATAGTATGTTATTATATGAACAGTATGAACATTATGGACAGTTCTGAAATAGGAAATAGAATGATGAATAAATAAGAGATGTGAGAATGGGAATGATGAGTAAATAGAAAATAATAAGTGAGATATGAGAATGATGAATAATACTTAATAAGTGGAACCAGTAAACAGGTTCTGTAGAGACAGGGATTACTGGGTTATTGACCAGAATTGAACCTGACACTGTGGGTAAGAAGTCAGCTGTTCAGCAGAGAAATGCAAACTAAATCTGCAATAAACCAAGCAAATGAACCCCTTTGCGGTCCTGTTGTAGGGCAGCAGCGGCCTCAGACTGTCAGTAGAAGAGATGAACTCAGATTAGTGCTGGGGGATATGCAATTGGTGCTTCTACAAAATGTTTTTTACAGTGACATTTTACATGATCATTAATAATGTGGAAAACTGTTAACTTATATATTGACAATGTTGACATGCATGCACAAAACAGTGTGATGTTAAAACAAATCTGCTAATCAGATGATACTCCCTCAAAAAAAGTAAATTGAGTTAGTATGTGCTTGTTAGTATCAATTTAGACAATGTAATTGTATATCATGATATCTCAATATAAGATTTCATCACGATATGATTCCATCAAAAGATAGTAAATTATGATATTGAATCATTTCCCAGCCCGTACTCAGATCAGCATTGCATGTGCATTCTAAATGCATGCATGTGCATTTAGAAGCACACATGCTGACTGGAATACTGTGCAGATATTTTAGACTGAAGAAGATATCATGTCAAGTTCTAATTATGCAATTAACCGGCTACAGGGTACTGCATCAGCACCATGATCCACCCGCCAAATGCTGGTAAAATATGCAAGTGGCTGGTAGATTTGTTTTACTCACCAGCCAAATAAAACTGGTAATTTATCAAGTGGCTGGTAGTATTTGAACATTCACTAGACAAAAAAAGTTAATTTAGCACCATTTGTGTCAATATGTGACACACTGCAAACTGACTCTTGTTCACAGTGCAGCAGTGAAGACGAGAAGAGGAACTTTGGGGGAAAAAACACTTTTGTAGTCTGGCAGATTTAGTGTAATACTGGTTCAGGTGAAGCTAAGCCTGACTGAGTGAGTGTACGGCATGTGTCTGTCTGTATACTTGGATGTGATCTGTGACAGCCAGCTAATGTTTTCTTTTTCTATTTTATTCCAGTACCATGTCTGAAGATTGTGCTGAGCAAAGGCCTGGGGATCGGCATCATCCTGGGATCACTGATGGGTAAAACACCTCACCTCTGCGTCTCTTCATTTGGACACCTGTTTTAATCTAAATTCTTATTTCATCATGTACCAATCATCAGCATCTTTAAAGTTGTAATTGTTGTGTTGTACTGTTTTTTTTTTTTTTACTATTAAAAATTGTGCCATTTTGGCATCAATACTCAGGTATCGTATTGGCAATACAATAAACAGTTATACTAATCAGCCAGAAAGTCCAACGATGGTAAAAAATGTGTACAACAGTTAATATTGAACTAGTGCATTTGTATTTATTTATTTTTGACTAGTAATAACTAATGAATGTTTTTTGCCTTTATTAATTAATTTACATGAAATGTTTTACTTACCTGCTATATTTCCGTTGAATTTCATCCCTCCTTGTTCACAGTGAAGTTGCCTCAGATCATCAAGCTGATGGGAGCAAAGAGCGCTGAGGGGCTGAGCTTCCAGACGGTGCTGCTGGAACTGCTAGCCATCACAGGAACAATGGCCTACAGCATCGCCAACAAGTTCCCTTTCAGGTCGGGCCATATTCAAATCAGCTCTGTAAAGTAGAGACAAACACGGGGCTCTTCTGCTTCTACAGGTCTACTTCTGTATAAGCCTGCGTTCACGTTGCCTGTGTAGGCCGTCAGTCGGTATTAGAGCCGACCAATAAAGAATTTTCAAGGCCAAAATTGATACAAATATTTCCGATCCTATAAAAAAATCCGATATTCATGGATTTATTATTTATTTAGTTATTTCTTGGCCTTTGGAATTAAAATAGCAAATCAAACCAGCTATTAAGCTAACTGAAATAACACCATGCCAATCTCTAGTCAGGATGCAGAGTATCCTGATCCATGAAATAACTGGCCTTTAAAAATAAAAATAAAAAAATGTGCCTGCCTCTATGGGAATTTAACATAGGGGTGTGTATACTTATGCCCCTTGTATTTTAAGGAAGAACATTTATTTATTTACAATACATTATTAATTCACAAAGAAAATTGGTGTCCTTAATAGGTTGGAATTTCCTAAACTTTTTGAATTAAGGCATTAAGATCAGTTTCCAAAAGATCTATAATGATCTGGTGGAAAACAATAATTGTGAAATATAAAGTATGGCCAACTCGTGTTACATTTGGGGGTTAAAGCACACATCAAGACGTCACAAAAATGGGCCGTCTTGGTGACACTCCCACTGTCGCACAACCCTGCGGCAAATCGCCGGATCCCCTTTTACTGGTCTGAATGCAGCCTAACTACTGTATGTTGATTTAGGTCAAGCTTTCCACCTTTTTTTGTGTTATATGTTGTGTTGAGTTGAGTTGAGTAACATGTGGTGAATGTTTCTTTAGTGCGTGGGGCGAGGCTCTGTTCCTCATGCTGCAGACAGTTGCCATTGGCTTCCTCATTCAGCACTACGGAGGCAGAACCAGCAGAGGTACGACTGCACACACTCCGCCATCGCTCCAAGTCGGATTTAGAGCTACATTTTTTTAACACTGATACTGATATCAATAGTTGTTGCTGGTTCAATTCCAGCCGGGGACCCATGTTGCATGTAATATTAGCGTATTGGTCCGAATATAAGACAACCCCCTTTTCAAGACTAATTTTTGGAAAAATACATTATAAGAGCCAAATGTTGTTTTTTCATAAAGAAAATAATTTAATTTGAAAAAACTCCTAATAAAAACACATTGAATAAAACAAAGTAGGCTGTTGTTTTTAACATCTTAATAATATTTTCAGTATCTTTTTAGATGAAAGTGTCACATTTAAATATTTCCAAGGCCTTCAGCCGAATGACTGCTCTGGTAAAGGGCATCCCATCATTCCATTTTCAGTTACATAATCAAACACTCTCCTGTCAATCTCTTGGAAGCGGGCGCTTTGAGGACCACTGTAAGATTTTCTCTGGCAGTTTGCATTTGTAGACTGTGTATCATCTCCATGACAACGCCTCGTTGTACTTCCAACTTCCAGGCTATTTTGTAGCTAACAAATATGAACGTGGATAACGTTAGTGATGTTGAGATGCTTGCTCCAGTGACACCTTTTATTTCTCTGATACACGGCTTTGTACTAACGCTGCTGGGCGCCCTCTCTCTTCAGTCACTCTCTGTCTCTTTCTGTCTCTCTCCACCATTTAAAGTTACCGTGCTTTCAGGCGCTTGTTGCAGCTCCTTCTAAAACTCTGCTTTTTTGACCAGCTGTTTGTAATGATACAATAAAATGGATTATGAATCATTTTATTTCTATAGTTTATAGCTGACTTCTCTGTTGAATCAGGAAACGTCCCTTATGTTCTGCGACTTGAACAGCCGAAAGTCAATACCCCGATTATAAGACAACTCCACTTTTTCAGGTTTTTTTTCTAGGACCAATACGGTATATCTCTCTCTCCCCCCTTTCACTGTCAACTGTCCAATTAAGGCAAAAATGCCAAAAACAATCTAAAAACTTTTTAAGCTTAGCAACACATTTGCTAATAAGACTTACTTACCCTTAACTTCCATGTTCCAGAGTGTGGATACATTTCATTAAACAATGGAAGAAGTGAAAATATTTGTGGAGAGTACTCATGACAAAGCAGAGAAGGACCAATTCAAGTACAAACTTGGGAATTGTGAGTGCTGCTCCTCAGCCTAGCACCTGTGTGGCACCGTATTCTGGGACTAATGCTAAAATCAGGCCCAAAAATCAGGCACCATCCGAGCCTAAACCACCGAGGCACTTTTGGGCCCGAGCCCGATTTGAAAACCCAAATTTTCAGTGTTATGACCACCTTGGGCAGTGTGCTTTTTTTTTTCCTTTTTTTTTCATCCAAGCGTGTAAGTTGAAAAGATATCCAGAAGATGGCGGTCAAACACAGCAGTACACAGCTCATTCATTATTCTTGACACTTCCGCATTTAAAAAAAAAAAAACTAAAAACAGGACACTTGTGCAAACCAGACTTGATTCAAGTCCGGGGGATTTTAGAGTTATTACAGGCCCAATTAGGTTAGGCCAGACAATGATAGCTCTATCCGGGACCTGTAGCAGTCCAGTAACCATTTTGACTTTAGCTAACATACAGTGCATTGTGCAGTTGCTAAATGAAAGTAGGTTGTTTTTGCTTTTACCTTCTATGACTTATACAGCTGGAGCACAGACCCAATGAACCAGACCCCAGAAAAACTCAAAGCCAAGTTCATAGTAAATGCCTCCTTTGTCAGCCCCACTTTCTTTTTGTGTGTTCTGTGTCAGGTGTGCTGTTTCTGGTGGTGTTCATCGGCCTGCTGGTCCTCGTGCTGTCTCCGGTCACTCCAATGCCAGTGGTCACCTACCTGCAGGCCTCCAACATGCCAGCCATCATCATCGGCAGGGTAGGCCAAGACAACACCCGTCCAATACATTTAGAGTCATAACATTAACACAGATTCTAGAATTTATATTTGATGGCAGTGAAAAGTGTGAATAAATGTGTTTTTATGGTGCTGTTAAATAGGGCTGGGTACCGAACTCAATACTTTTTAGGCAACAACGTAATTGCTTCTAACGTACTGAGTATTGGAAAATGCCTTGTCATTCAATACCCAATTCCAATACTTAAGGAGTAAATCTCATCAGCGTCAGTGAGCCAATAAGCACACAGCATGTTTCTACCAAGACCTATAATGTTTGTGATTGGCTGTATAATGTTACACGTCGTAGAGACACAGACAGAAAAAAACTCTACGTTACACACGGCATTTGTGCAGTAATGTGTAATGTTGTAATTTGTTTTTGTCGAAGTCACAGTCAACGATACCCAGCCCAACTATTAAACCAATGTGTGTAACCGTTTTTTATTCTGTGTTCCTGGATTTAGAACTATTGAGACTTTTTTTTTTGGAGAATAAATTAGTCGTATTCATGACGTTCTCATCAGTTTTATCAGTAAGCCAGTGATTGCTGCCTGTTACCACGGTTACAGGACAAACAGAGACTAATGCAGAATGACTTTACATTTTGCAAATTTAACCTAAAAATGACGAAATGTATACTTAAAGAAAGTAAGTAATGTACACAACACAGGAGAGACTGACGGTGTGTGTGGTTGTCTCAGCTGATCCAGGCAGCCTCCAACCTCCGGAACGGGCACACGGGCCAGCTGTCGGCCGTCTCCGTCTTCCTGCTGTTTGCCGGATCCCTCGCCCGCATCTTCACCTCAGTACAGGTGTGTGTGTGTGTGTGTGTGTGTGTGTGTGTGTGTGTGTGTGTGTGTGTGTGTGTGTGTGTGTGTGTGTGTGTGTGTGTGTGTGTGTGTGTGTGTGTGTGTGTGTGTGTGTGTGTGTGTGTGTGTGTGTGTGTGTGTGTGTGTGTGTGTGTGTGTGTGTGTGTGTGTGTGTGACTGACTGTGACTGACTGACTGACTGACTGACTGACTGACTGACTGACTGACTGACTGACTGACTGACTGACTGACTGACTGAGGGGTGGGAATCACTTGGCACCTCACAATACAATTCCGATCATGAGGCAATTTGATTCTAAACCAATTATCAATCAATCTTGATGCACCAATTTTTTATGTACATTTCCATGCGTGATTTAAAAAAATATACATATAAATCTGAGTTTGTTATATTTTGACATATATTTGTCAGACACAAGTTTTTATGTTTTGTCTACTGGGGTTTTTATTGTGTAGTCATTCCATGCTTAAGCCTTCAACGTGCTTGTGAAAGTCACCTTCCCTCACGGTGATCCTCCATGTTGGAGGCTCAGTCATGTTTAAAGGTGAAGAATTGGCTTCTGGAAAATGAAACATGAGGTGGTCAGATGTAATGTGATAAAGTAGATGAACTGCCTTTATGTATTTTGCCTTATTTTAGATCATGTGTATATATACAAAACTTGTTTTTTTTGTCATTTCGGCCATTTTTGTGTTTATTTTCTCCACTCTTGCCTAAGCTCTAAGTTGTTGTCCATTATCCCATCCTATTTCAGTCACTCTGATTTCTGATTTGTACATGTCAGGAGACAGTAACTTTTTAAGTAAAAATCAACACATTTAAAAAAAAAAGTATATATATTATACATTTTTTTAATAATCGATTATTAACTTCAGAATCGAGCATTGAATTGTTCTAGAGAGAATGCATCTAAGAATCATTTTTCCCACCCCTAGTGTGACTGTGTGTGTGTGACTGTGTGTGTCCGTCAAAATGTGTGTAAAATGAACGATTGTGGATCATATGCTCATTGTTATTTTATCTGTGTTCACATTAAACGTTTAAACAATTTTTTGTTTGGATCTGATCCAAATTTATTTTCTGAAACATTTTATTATGTCAATATAATGTCAATCATGTTAAGTACTGTAAACAAACTAGGGATGTCCTGGATGGATGGGGAAGTATGGGATCAGAGCCAATATGGGAAATTTTTGACTGATTCGGGATCAGCAGTCACCTCGATCACCTTACTCGGATCATTTGCATCAGTAAATTCTACACAACTTGCAGTAGAAGTTGACTTCATATGCTAGTTTTACAAAAGGTCTAGCTTCACTAAGTTACATCTTTTAGTTACTTTGTTTACTTATGTGTTTTTGTAAACAAAAAAAACAGTGTGCAGCTCTATTATCTAAGCAAATAGTATCGGATCAGAACTTGGTATCGGCAGATATTATTAATGAAAAATCGGATCGAAGGCCAAAAAAGCTGGTCAGGACATCCCTAAAACTATCTATTTGGAGTCAATTCTTAATGTAAACATTGGTCATTATAAAAAATATTTGAGGGTTGCTTCTTGCTTGTATATATGCAAGCAAAATTGGTATTGTAACTAAAATTTCCCTAACCTAATTGATATCAAATCGGAATTGTAATCGTTTTGGGGGAATGTTTACATGTCCCACGAGTGTGTTGTTTTGAGCCACTTTGTCTTCTCCCAGGAAACTGGAGACACGCTGATGGCCTTCACCTACGTCATCTCCTCCGCCTGCAACGGCATCATCGCCCTGCAGGTTCTCTACTACTGGAACAGCTCCCCGGAGCGCAAGAAGAAGAAAAAGAAGAGCGAGTAGGCTAAAGGACGGTTGCTAAACTTTCAATCATAGCACTTTTTATTTCCATGTCCCACTTTTTCGCCACATTCTCAAAGAAGTGTCTTTAAAACTTGAACCAGTTGACACATGAAATGCATGTACAGTATACAAAGCCCAGGCTGGGAAGTGCAGGACACTGAATCTGCTGGACAAACGCTTGACTGTGACTGTGATGTAACGATGTGAACATAACGTGACGAGTAGACCTTCCACGTGGGCCCACTGGCTTTATGATTGACAGTTACCTGCTCTTATCGGTGGTGTTTAGCTGTGAGCAGGGCTGCTGGGTCCAGAACGCTGTAATTACATTCCTCATTACTGTCAGGCTGGGTTCACACTAGGGCTGCACCATATGAGGAAAATATGCAATAATGTTGTTAAATATCACGGTAACGATATTACTTGCGATAAATAAACCGATATTAGTATAAGCGTACTCGGTTCTGCATTCTTGCTACAATACAACAAATTGCTTAGTGAATTTAAAACCAATGAAAGGATATAATTTCCAACATTCTTTTATTGATCAAACTGAACATCGAAATGAATATAATGCAAAAGGAAATGGGAGATAACACTGATTGGTTTATTGCATGTTGCAAAACACACCAAAAGACACTAAGTACAACCCTTTTGAACCATGGACCTGGCGCACGGACCCCTTTTTCTGCTGTTAAACTAGCAAAAGTGGATTTGGACATGCCCTAAACACACCTGTGCCATGCGCTTCTTGCAGTGTGCTTGTATTGTTAAATTAGGGACTTCTGAGTGTCTTTTGCGATATGTCACAGTCTTTGGCAATGTGTTTATTGCTGCAGTTGATATTGCGATGATGATTTAAAAAAATAAAAAAGACGATA
This sequence comes from Percina caprodes, assembly GCA_013375575.1. Classification (NCBI taxonomy): domain Eukaryota; kingdom Metazoa; phylum Chordata; class Actinopteri; order Perciformes; family Percidae; genus Percina; species Percina caprodes. Next base: position 6,431,164 of record JABXJD010000011.1, on the reverse strand, counting down.
TATTGTGCAGCCCTAGTTCACACTGGTGTTTAAATGTCTGGAAACAGTTTGTGTACTTGTCTGTTGATTTGTCACATCCAGGGCCTCTGATTTAGCATTCTAATCATGTAGATTATTTTTGTGGAAATGATTTGAAATGTAAAGAATGTAATGAATGATGATGTTTTGTCAATCCCGCATAAACAGAATCTCACACTGGCCCTGTAATTGGAAGGTCTCTTCTATGGTTTGTATTAGAGGTTATAGAGAGGCAAAGTCCCTCTGCTTCCAGTGGACCCCATGGGACCTTATTTCAGAAAAGATATGTATGGTAGTGAACTGAATCATTTTTTTGAGCCATGAATTGCACATATTTTAAATTGACAAACATCACATTTTGCAAGTCTGTCTGTTTGTTGTAGGTTTGACATAGTACTACTCAGTAGTAGAAGTATTCAGATCTTTTGCTTAATTTAAACTACTACCACACTGTAAAAAAATACTCTGTTACAATTAAAAGTCATGCATTGAAAATGTTACTTAAAGGAATAAAAGTAACGGTACTCAATGCAGAAAAATCTGCACATTTTAGAATCCAAAGACAATCAAAATGGACATCGATGCTTCAGCGACTTGGCTGAGTGTGTAGTCTTTCTAACTGTATTTTCACTTCACTTTATTCTTCAACAGTTTTAATACAAACTGACTTGACTTGCAAACAGCAACGTAACCCATGGCTCAATTCAAACAGGGTTAAAACATTTGTCACTCCCAGTTTATTACTTGGGCAAGGACAGTATGATTTTGTCCTGATACGATTTCCAGTTATTGCAATTCGATAGTATTGCAATAATTATTTTTCTTTTTCTTTTTTGAAGGGGCGCTATGCAGTTTTGGCCATTTCTTTGCTGTTTTCTTGCTTTGCTGGCAGGTTTCTCTACAGAGCCCCCCCTACAGCTTCAGAATAGATATTTGGCAGCTGCTATGTTTACTTGTGTCTGACCCCTCCCTCGTTCAGTCTGCCTTTTCCTTTTTCTCTGCTCCCCCGACAATGCTTTCCTAGCTTTCTACTTTTTTTTTGCCAGCTCAGCATGACGGTAGTGTAAAAAACTCCATCGCTACCTTGTTAGCCGGTTCCTGAATGGGCGTTTGTGTGCAGTGTCGTAAAGCATTTTATTACATCGTGAGACCTGATATCAAGCAACACTTTCTGATGTAGAGGCCGGTGGCCCGCAAGGGTGTTTTTTCCGCTCTCGGGCACTTGGGAGAAGTGAGATGCCCTCCATTCAACTAAAAAAAAAAAGTCTTATACCCATTCCAACAACAAGGTAAATTAAGCTAAGAAAACGGCATAGTTCCCCTTTAACAAAAACAAAAGATGAATAATACCTTTCTAGAGACAGTATATCGTGAGACTAGTTGTTTTCTTAGAAGAATGCGAATCACATGTCAGTCTGACATGTATTTTTATGTGTAAAATAACATAACATGGATTTTTCTGCTTTCGCATTTTTTCCGAAATAAGGTCCCATGGTGGTCCACCGGTAGGGGAGGGACTTTGCCTCTCTATGGGGTCGCATTGATGCTATTAACCAAGATTTCTAAATTTGTACACTGATTCAAAATGTCCACTTATTTGGGACACCTATGAAATTATTCAAAGAGAGTTTACAAATCACGTTTTACATGGAATTATCTATAAAGTAAATACTGGCAAGTGTGCATGTGAAAGATTTGTGGTGCCGCCTCTCTAACCCGACAACATTGTGTCCCGAGAGTTGTAACATGTTAGACAGTCAGCATTCACTCCCTCCTCTGCTGCAACCCAACCTGTTTGTCCCGAAACTGCTTTTGTGTGGTGCAGCACGCCCTTAATGTGTATCAGCCAAGCAGGATTTTTCCATTCCCTACCATTATAGGGCTAAGGCACAGCACCCAAGGCTTTTTGGCCACCGCCTAAACTAAATGACTTTTCTCAGATCTGATGATTAGTCCCCAGTGCACTTGTCTAGCTAGTTTTGTGTTTAAGCTTTTCGAGGGTTATTTATTTGGGATATGCTTTAGCTTTTCCAACATTTTAGACACAGATATGGTAATCATAATGGTCAAAAATTATGTAAAGTTGCAATTTCTTCTTTTGATAAACATAACATTTTCTTGAGGGAAGATCCCAAAACCCCCTCCCACCATAAAATACATGCATCTAAATCTTCCCAAAAACCTAGAGAAACATGGGAAACACTGCCAAGTATAGGGTTACACCAAGCTAACGCTTGGCTGACACCTCAGGGAACTACATATCTCTAGAAGGGATCTACTGTATATGTTCAGCATATTTAATATTTCTTTCCAGCAAAAACCTTTTTGGCCTTGTTGATCACTGGTCCATCCTGATAAACCTTGTGCTCCAAAAGACAAAAAAATAGCTGGTGGTGCAAACAAGACATGGTTACACTTTCACCTACACAGTTGACCTTTTTCATGTATTTTTATATCAGGTAAACGCAACTGGCCTGAATGTTTATGACATTGTGGATGTATGATTAGTCGTTTGATATGAAGTGAAATTAAATGTGTGAGAAAGATTATTATAAAATCTAGCTTCAATTCACTACATTGCCATCTGTATCGCCATTTGCCTCAGTCTCCAAAATGTTGGTGCGCCTGGGTCAGTGTTTGCGTAGCGGTTCCGTAAGGAGGCAAATCTCTATAGAGAGACCATATCCAAATTACTATTCTTTGTTAAAAAAGGAATATATTCTGCTACATTTTACGCCTTGCATCCACACTATTCTGGCATTTCTGAGCCTCTAAACCAGAGGCATTTGGAAACACTGCTGCCCCTGTTTAAGTTTGGTGGGAAGTTAGTTGCCTTGTAGTCTGGCCGGACACAAACGGAGACCTTTGGAAACACGTTAGTCAGTCTTACCGGTTAGGTAGCTTACATACCTTTCAGTTACGGTTCCAGCTCGTCACCAGTCCAAGCCAATACATCCCTGCTCTTACTTTTCACCACTGTTGTTCTTTCTACAAAGTATTTTCTGTATTTGAAACTTCTACATCCATGATTTTTAACCGCAGAGTAATGTCATACAATCTGCTTCCTGTTTACCCTGGCACGCACATGTCCAGTGTATACAAATACAAATGGTGATATGGCTTGTCAGACATGTTAATATGGATGGCTATTAGTTCTGCTACAGAGCTAAAATGCTTTTGTGGACAGATAGTTTATGTTTCAAAACGCCGTCAAGAAATGAAAAGGTAGCAGTGTGGATGTAGGTATGGTGTTGAGAGAATAGGTGGAGGGACAAGGGGATGGGGGGGAGAATGGTTGAAGAATTGGGGGTGAGGGGTGTTGAACAGGGTCCCCGTTATCCAAGCTACTGAAGAAAAGATCCAACTGGTCAACACTGGCCATCAGACTGTATTCTCCACGGTGGGAGACTGTGATGTGGACGGTAACGTCAGCCAACAAATTCACACGTCACTCACTAACTGCCTGTTGCCATGGCTGCCAAGGCCCCTTAGGCTTTTGGCTGTGGTGGAATTTACCTAAGTACATTTACTTATTAGTCTACTCAAGAACAAATGTTGAGGTACTTGTACTTTACTTGAGTCTTTTCTTTTCAGGCCACTTTCTACTTCTACTCCACTACATTCATCTGACTGCAATTACTTTACAAATAAAGCTTTTTGCACACAAAACACATGTAGTTTATAAAATAGGATGTTTTATTATAAATGAAACTACCCAACAATATCATGGTGTGGTATTATTACTTTTTACTGAAGTAAAGAATCTGAATACTTCACCAGTGGCTTTTGGGGAACGTGCTGAGGGTTCAGATGTCTTCGGTCACGGTAATCACATCAGCCATGTGCACAACGAAGGGATGTCACAGGGGGAAAGGGAAGTCTTTTCAGCTCGCTTGAAGACACGTCTCCTTTCCTCTACATCCCGGCTGGTTCCCCTTCAGATAGTTTTGTCTTCCAGGTAGATTAGGGTACTACTGTGCCCCCTCTCTTCTCACACAGAAACCCAATCAATGTACTGCTTCTGACAGCAGAGGCTGCTGTTGCTGTTGACTGGGAATGCACAGCCACTGAAACCCAGTGCTGAAAAAGGGCTTCATCACTCACCACTCACTTGTTTCTCCCTGTATAAACACTATGTGGAAGAATTTTTTTGGAAGAAGTATTCAGATGCTTTGCTTAAGTAAAAGTTTAAATATCACACTGTACAAAATACTCTGTTACAAGTAAATGCCCTGCATTGAAAATGTTACTTAAGTAAAAGTATGTAAGTATCATCAGGAAAATGTACTGAAAGTATTCAAAGTAGAAAAATACTCAAATTTTGCATGTGTTTTGTGTGCAAAATCTTAATTTGGAAAATAACTAGTAACTAATGCAGTCAGATGAATGTAGTGGAGTAAAAAGTACAATATTTATCTCTGAAATGTAGTGGAGTAGAAGTAGAAAGTGGCATGAAAAGAAAAGACTTAAGTACAGTACAAGTAGCTCAAATGTGCACTTCTGTACAGTAATGGAGTAAATGTACATAGTGGCATTCCCCCCACTGATGGGTAGTTTTTTCAAATGGACAATTTAAGCCATACTGTTCGGGGTGCAACTATTTTCACAGTCAATTAAGATGTTGAGTATTTTCTCTATTAATCCATTAGTTGTTTGGTCAAATTCAGTTTACGTCACAGAGGAGTGAAGAAACTAGAAAATATTCACATTTAACAAGGTTGAATCAAAGAATTCTTTCATTTACGCAAATCGATTAAGCGATTGCCAAAATAATTGGCGATTGATTTCATAGTTGACAACTAATCAGTTAATCTTTGCAACACTACATACTGTCCACTATCACATTTCTCTCCTCTGGCTGTAGGTCAGAGAATGGACAATGCATGTAGAAACTCTCCCCAGTACACAGTGATGTAACAAATCTTATATTCCTAGCATGAAATTATCATCCATCGCAAGCCAGTCTCACGGCAGTTCATGAAATGGTCACGTTATTTAATCTATTACATTACAATCTATTATATCTTGTACACAGACACGTTCATGTCGTTTTTTTTCGTGGTGGTGCACACAAATTTTAAACTAATGTGACCGGTGATCGTGTCCCATAATACAACCATCTCGTTGTTGTTGTGTGTCTCCCGCGTGTGGCGTTGAATCTCCCCATTGTTGCATCCCCCAGATTGTGTCCCGAGAAAAAACAAGATGGACTTTTCCGTATACACAAATCAATAGATTAAAAATAACGTTACCATTTCACGAACTGCTGTGTCCTGTGCTGTGCTGTTGTTCATTGCCATAGGTGTCTCTGTTAAAGCATTTGCTAACATGCAAAGCCAATGTGTAACAAGCTGCGTTGGCTAATCTGATGCTACAGTTGTCTATCTAACAAGCTGACATTACATAATGCCTCATGTGTCACAGGTGAAAGAACCAATTCCAATTAAAACACCATAAAAACACAAATGTGCACATTTTGTTCCACATTTGTTCAAAGCCATGTGGGCCTTCAAGATGGATGCCAGTGGGTATGTTGGATCACCATTTAGTTTGAGTTCATATAAGTCAAGCTCACAGTTAAACAACTGAATAAAAAGCAGAATTTACATCAGCTTAGAAAGACAGAAGGTCTAGCCGTAGAAAAATAGCATGAAACAAATATACATAATTACCCCTTAACATTTATACTCACATACAAGCAGCCATCCACTTAAACCATTCATATGTTCTAATCAAGTCCCTTTAATACAGTTAAGTAAGATGTAAAACACTCAACAACAACAAAATGTATGATATACAGTTTATGTACAGCAAACACAAAACCACAGCTACTTTCTGTTAACTTTCTGTCAAACAACCTTTTCTTCACCATCTTTACGGGTGCGTGCCAGAGTTCAGGGACGGGACGAAGCAGGTTGGCTGCCTGGGATCAACAACAGCATTTCTGGACAAAAAGAAAAGAAAGGGAAACTGCTTTTAATGAGAGGAATGGGGTGGGAGCGGAGGGCAGAGCAGCCGCAGGCGGGCTGATATCTGATTGTGGAGCAGAGATGGTACAGATTGGTGTGTTTGCAAGGCCCGATCACCTGCCACTTCTCATCTTGGGAGGTCCTTCCTTCCTCCTCTGCTCGGCTCAACACTCCACTGCTGTTCTATCTTAACGCGCCATACCAGAGTTTAGATCATATCATATCACATACTGAAGACTACAGCTGGGATGACATGCATTTGTCCCTATTGTATTCTTTCACGATACATGGGTGCTGATTGGATTTGTATTGCAATTTTCATTCATTGTGATTCTAGAAGTATTGCTATTCAATAGTATTGAATATTTTTTTTCTTTTCCTTCTTACACAACAAAAAAAATTGACTAATACACTTCTAGGGACAATGTTACATTTCTAAAAACTGTTTTCTAAGAAGAATGCACATGACATGTCACTGAGTCAGTCTGACATTTATTGCATTTGTAAAGAAGAACACAACATGAATTTTCTGCTTTTGCTTTTTTTAGCTGGAAACAGATATGATGTATTTGCTCTTGGTGGTACCGTATAAAGGATTCACCTAAACATTTTCTGTTTATACAGTACAGATATATAGCGATTTGTTGCCAAAAATATCACAATACGTACGATTTTAGATTTTTTCCACCACTGTATACTTGACAAGTCAATTATTTTCCATAGAGAGATGTATGAATGCAAAGTTGCCAGATCTGGGTTTAGGTACCGTTGAGCTTTGGGTTACATATCGTAAGATCATAACATTATAAATTAGACTCACACGGTCGTTAATCAAAGACTTGATCAAGATAAATAATGATATCCATACTGAAACAAAACTAAGGATGTATAAGGCAGATCAGAACAAATCTAAACATTTTGGGATGTTAAGGTATTAGCTATAAATCCAGATGTTTTGTCTGAGGAGAAGAGCTAAAAGTACCTACTTAAGCACTTAGTACTGCTAGTTTGCCCCCCCAAAAAAACACATTAGTAATTTGTTAAAGCAGGAATTCTGACCCATATTTACATTTATTGAGACAGCGACCTTCATAGTAGTTATGACAGAGCAAAGCAGGAAGTATAAGAGCGCCAAATACACGCATAAGTAGACATGTAGACAAAAGCTCAATAATGCCAAAAGTGTTGAAAAAAATCATAGTAAAAAAAGATAAAAAAGTCATGGTATAGTAAGCCAATAAAAGTCATAGTATAGTATGCCAAAAAAAGTCATAGTATTTTATGTCAAAAAAGTCATAGTATAGTATGTTGAAAAAATTGATAAAAAGTCATATTAAATTATGTTGAAAAAAGGATAGAAAGTCATAAATTATTTTGAAACAACTGATAATATAGTCATAAGATAGCATGTTGAAAAAGTCTGAGTAAAGTATGTTGAAAAAGGTGATAATAAAGTCATAGGTTAGTATGTCAAAAAAAGTCATAGTAGTTGTGATATAGTATGTCAAAAAGCCTGATTAAAAAGTCATAGTATAGTGTATCGAAAAAGTTAATGAAAAAGTCAAAGTATAGAATGTCAAAAAAGTGACAAAAATAATTGTATAATGTGTTAAAAAAAGTGAAAACGTCATAGTATAGTTTGTCAAAAACATCATAGTATAGCATGACAAAACAATTTATAAAAGTTAATGTTTAAAAAAGTCTTGAAAATGAAAAATGTCATATATTAATATGTCGAAAAAAAGGAAAATGAAGTCATAGTATAGCATGTCAAACATGTCAGATTATAGCATATTGAAAAAAGTCATTGTAAAGCATGTCGATAAAAAAGTGACAAAAAAGTCATGGTATAGTATGTCAAAAAAGTTATAGTATATTATGTTGAAAAAAGTGAAAAAAATAGTCATAGTATAGTATGTTGAAAAAAAGTGATAAGGAAGTCATGGTATGGTATTTTGAAAAAGTTTAAGTATAGTATGTCGAAAAAGTGATAAAAAGGTCATAGTATAGTATGTAGAAAATAGTCATAGTATAGTATGTCAAAAAAAGGGATAAAAAAGTTATTGTATAACATGTCAAAAAAGTGATTAAAAGTCATAGTTAGTATGTTGAATAGTCATACTATAGTATGTTGAAAAATTCATAGCTTAGCATGTTAAAAAAGTCACATTAAAGTATGTTGAAAAAAGACATAGTATGTTAAAAAAACTGACAAAAATGTCATAGTATAGTATGTTGAAAGAAATGATAAAAAAGTCATACTATAGTATATCGAAAAAACTATAGTACGTCGGAAAGAGTCATAGTATTGAATGTCAAACACAGTCATAGCATAATATGTCGGAAAAAGTCATAGTATAGTATGTCAAAAAAAGTGATTAAAAAAATCATAGTATAGTATGTCAAAGAAAAGCATATAAAAAAGTCATAGTATAGCATGTCGGAACAAGTCATAGTATTGAATTTTGAAAAAATCTCAGTCTGGTATGTTGAAAAAAGAGTCATAGTATAGTAAGTTGAAATAAGCCATAGTATATACTATGTCGAAAAAAAGTGATTAAAAAGTCATAGCATAGTATGTCAAATAAACTGATAAAAAAATCATAGTATAGTATGTCAAAAAAAGTCATATTATGGTACGTCAAAAAAGACATAGTATAGTATGTCGAAAAGTTATAGTATAGTATGTCAAAAAAGTCAAAGTATAGTATGTCAAAAAAGTCATTTTATAATATGTCAATAAAAAGCCATAGTACAGTATGTTGAAAAAAACCTCATAGCATAGTATGTTGAAAAAACTCAAAGTATAGTATGTCAAAAAAAGACATAGTATAACATGTTTAAAACAACACAGTACTTTTCTCTTCATCTATTTGAATTACTCATACCTGTGAAGCGGATTTTGAAACTGAATGCAAGCTTTAGGATTTGAACATTCAACCTTGTGTCTTCAAAGCATTCTCTTATCACTCTCAGCTAAGTGACCTGCTGAAGTTTAGTTTGTGTTCAGCATATTTGTCTCTTTTCCTTAGTACATTGGCTCTAAAAACCTTCAGTCTTCCACTTAGACATAAAAGTGAAATTGTCATAGTATAGTATGTTGAAAGAAGCCATAGTGATACTGTAATATATCCCGAAAGGTCATAGTATAATATGTTAAAAAAAGTGATAAAAAGTCATTGTATAGTATGTTGAAAAAAGTCATAGTATAGTATGTCGAAAAAGTGATTAAAAAGTCACAGTATAGTATGTCAAAAAAGTCATAATATAGTACATCAAAAAAAGGCATAGTATAGTATGTCGAAAAAGGGATGAAAAAGTCTAAGTATAACATGTCAAAAAAGTGAGTCATAGTATAATATGTTGAATAGTCATACTTATAGTATGTTGAAAAGTTCATAGTTCAGCATGTCAAAAAAGTCAGATTAAAGTACGCTGAAAAAAGACATGGTATAGTATGTCGAAAAAACGGACAAAAATTTCAGAGTATAGTATGTCGAAAGAAGTGATAAAAAAGTCATACTATAGTATATCAAAAAGCTCATAGAACCGTATGTCAGAAAGAGTCATAGTATTGAATGTCAAACAAAGTCATAGCATAATATGTCGGAAAAAGTCATAGAATGGTATGTCAAAAAAAGTGAAAATAAGTAATGGCATAATATGTCAAAAAAGTGAAAAAGTCAGAGAACAGTATGTTTAAAGAAGTGATTAAAAAGTCATAGAATAGTATGTCGAAAAAAGTGATGAATAGAGTCATAGTATAGTATGCCAAAACGTCATAGTATAGTATGCCAAAAAAAAGTCATAGTATAGTATGCCAAAAAAAGTCATAGTATAGTATGCCAAAAAAAGTCATAGTATAGTATGCCAAAAAAAAGTCATAGTATAGTATGCCAAAAAAAAGTCATAGTATAGTATAAAAAGTCATAGTATAGTATGCCAAAAAAGTCATAGTATAGTATGCCAAAAAAAGTCATAGTATAGTATGCCAAAAAAAAGTCATAGTATAGTATGCCAAAAAAAAGTCATAGTATAGTATGCCAAAAAAAGTCATAGTATAGTATGCCAAAAAAGTCATAGTATGGTAAGTCGATAAAATGTCGCAAAACAGTGATAGCATAGTATGTCGAAAAAAGTCATAGTATATTATGTCAAAGAAAAGGATACAAAAAAGTCATAGTGTAGCATGCCGGAAAAGTCTTAGCATTGAATTTTGAAAAAGTCTCAGTATAGTATGTCGAAAAAAGTCATGGTATAGCATGGAAAAAGTCAGATTATAGTATGTTGAAAAAAGTCATAGTATATCATGTTGAAAAAAATCATAGTATGGTATGTTGAAAAAAGAGTCATAGTATAGTAAGTTGAAAGATGTCATGTATACTATGTCAAAAAAGTGATAAAAAAGTCTTATTATAGTATTTTGAAAAAAAGTCACAGTATAGTATGTTGAAAAAGTGATAAAAAAGCCAAAATATAGGATGTCAAAAAAATCTGATTATAGTATGTTGAAAAAAGGCATAGTATAGTATGTTAAAAAAGGTGATAAAAAAGTCATAGTTTAGCATGTCAGAAAATTCAGATTATAGTATATTAAAAAAGTCATTGTTAAGCATGTCAAAAAAGGTGATGATAAAGTCATGGTATAACAGGTCAAAAGCTAAGAGTACACTATGTGGAAAAATGTCATAGTATAGTATGTCAAAAAAGTCAAGGTATAGTAGGTCAAAAAAGGGATGAAAAGTCACAGTATAGTATGTCAAAAAGTCATAGTATAACATGTCAATAAAATGCCATAGTAAAGTATGTCGAAAAAGAGATAATGAATTAATTGTATAACATGTTTAAAACAACACAGTACTTTTCTCTTCATCTAATTGAATTACTCATACCTGTAAAGTAGATTTTGGAATTGGATTTAAACACTCAACCTTGTGTCTTCAAAGCATTCTCTCATATCTCTCAACTATGTGACCTGCCAAAGAAATAATGGTGTGTTCAGCATATTTGTCTCTTTCCCTTAGAATATTGGATCAAAAAACTTATAAAGGATTCAACAACTCAACCTTCAGTCTTCCACTTAGACATAAAAGGGAGAATTCCAAAGAAGCCATAGTATATAGTACGTCAAAAAAGTCATAGTATAGTATGTCAAAAAAAAGTGATTAAAAAGTCATAGTATTGTATGTCAAAAAAGTCCTAATATAGTACGTCAAATAAAGGCATAGTATGTCAAAAAAACTTCATCTATCTGAATTACTCATACCTGTAAAGTTGATTTTGAAAGTGAATGGAAGCTTTAGGATTTGAACACCCAACATTATGTCTCCAAGGATTCATTTATCACACTCAGCTACCTGACCTACCTAAAATCACTCATGTTTTCAGCTTATTTGTCTCTTTCCCTTAGCATATTGGATCTACAAACGTATAAAGGATTCAACCACTCAACCTTCAGTCTTCAACTTTGACATAAAAGCAAAGATTTCATAGTATAGTATGTTGAAAAAAAGTGATAATGAAGTCATGGTATAGTATTTCAAAAACGTGTCAATATAGTATGTCAAAAAAGTGATAAAAAGGTCATAGTATAGTATGTAGAAAATAGTCATAGTATAGCATTGTCAAAAAAAGGAATAAAAAAGTCAGAGTATAACATGTCAAAAAAGTGAGTCATAGTATAGTATGTTGAAAAGTTCATAGTTTAGCATGTCAAAAAAGTCAGATTAAAATACATTGAAAAAAGACATAGCCATTAGACATTTCATGGTATAGTATGTCGAAAGTGATAAAAAACTCATAGTACCGTATGTTGGAAAGAGTCATAGTATTGAATGTCAAACAAAGTCATAGCATAATATGTCGGAAAAAGTCATAGTATAGTATGTCGAAAAAAAGTGAAAGTAAGTACTTGTATAATATGTCAAAAAAATGAAAAAGTCAGTACAGTATGTTTAAAGATGTGATTAAAAAAAGTCATAGTATAGTATGTCAAAAAAAGTCATAAAAAGAGTCATAGTAAAGTATGCCAAAAAAAAGGAAATGAAAAAAAAGTCATAGTATATTATGTCGAAGAAAAGGATATAAAAAGTCATAGTATATTATGTCGAAGAAAAGGATATAAAAAAGTCATAGTATAGCATGTCGGAAAAAGTTATAGCATTGAATTTTGAAAAAGTCTCAGTATAGTATGTTGAAAAAAGTCATGGTATAGCATGGAATTAAGTCATAGTATAGTAAGTTGAAAGATGTCACTATGTCAAAAAAGTGATAAAAAAGTATTAGTATAATATTTTGAAAAAAAAGTCATAATATAGTATGTTGAAAAAATGATAAAAAAGCCAAAATATAGCTAGCTATGTTAAAAAGTCATTGTTAAGCATGTCGAAAAAGGTGATAATAAAGTCATAGTATAACAGGTCAAAAAGTCATAGTATAGTATGGTCAAAAAGTCATAGTATAGTATGTTGAAAAAAGTAATATTATAGTATGTCAAAAAAGTCATAGTAGGTCATAAAAGGGATGAAAAGTCATACTATAGTATGTCAAAAAGTCATAGTATATGTCAATAAAATGACATGGTAAAGTATGTCGAAAAAAGAAACAATGAAGTCATTGTATAACATGTTTAAAACAACACAGTACTTTTCTCTTCATCTATTTGAATTACTCATACCTGTAAAGTGGATTTTGAAACTGAATGGATTTGAACACTCAACCTTGCGTCTTCAAAGCATTCTCTTATATCTCTCAACTAAGTGACTTGCCCATAAAATAATAGTGTGTTCAGCATATTTGTCTCTTTCCTTTAGAATATTGGATCAAAAAACTTATACAGGATTCAACAACTCAACCTTCAGTCTTCCACTTAGACATAAAAGGGAGAATTTCATAGTATAGTATGTTGAAAGAAGCCATAGTATGTAGTATGTTGAAAAAAAGTGATACTGTATTCCAAAAAACATCATAGTATAATATGTTAACAAAAAGTGCTAAAAGAAAGAGTACACTATGTTAAAAAAAGGGATAAAGAAGTCATAGTATAGTATGTTGAAAAAAGTGATTTAAAAGTAATGGAATAGTATGTTGAAAAAGTCATACTATAATATGTTGAAAAAGTCATACTATAATATGTCATAAAAAGTCATACTATAGTACATAAAAAAAGGCATAGTATAGTATGTCAAAAAACGTGATTAAAAAGTCATACTATAGAAGGTGGAAAAAAGGGATAAAAATGTCTAGTCATAGTATATTATGTAAAAATAAGTAATTAAAAACTCATAGTTATAGTATGTCTAAAAAAACTTATAATACAGTCTGTAAAAAAAGTGATAATGAAGTCATAATGGTGTATCATGTTGAGAACAATACAGTACTTTTCTCTTTATGTATTTGAACCCTATAGGATGTCAAAAAAAACTCATAGCATAGTATGTCAAAAAAAGTGATAATAAACTCATAGTTCAAAACATTACAGTAATTATCTCGTCATCTATTTGAATTACTCATACTTGCAAAGTACATTTTGAAAATAATAACACCCTACAGGATTTGACCACTCAACATTCAGCTATCTGACCTGACAAAAATGCTCTTGTTTCCAGCTTATTTGTCTCTTTCCCATAGTATACTGGACCTCATAATAAAGTATGTCGAAATGAATCGTGGAATAAATAGTATGTCGAAAAAATTAATGAAAAAAGTCATATAGTATGTAGAAAAATCTGAAAAAAATCATAGTATAATACGTCAAAAAACGTAATTGTATAGTATGTCAAAAAAAGTGATAATAGAGTTATAGTTTAGTATGCTGACAAAAAGAAATAATAAAGTCATAGTTTGGCATGTTGAGAAAGTCATAATTTAGTATGTTAAAAAAAGTGAAAAAGTCAAACTACAGTATATTACTTTTCTTCTAATCTATTTCAATTCCTCATTCCTGTAAAATAGATTATGAAACTAAATGCACCCTAGAAGATTTGAACCCTCAACCTTGCAGTTAACATTCTGTTCTTACTTGTACTTCAAGCTATTTGACCAGACTGAAGAGTTCATGTGCTTGGCATATTCGTCTCTTTCACTTAGTATATTTGACCTCAAAACTCTATGAATCATATAAGTTGGAACAGTATGTTGGACTTTAAAACTTACTGAAACATATGAGATATGACCACTCATCCTTCTGGCTTCCATACAATCTCTCATCAGTCTTAGCTATCTGAGCTGACAAACATGTTTATGTTTTTGACACATTTGTCTCTTCCCCTTAGTATATTGGACTTAAAAACTCAACCACTCAGGAAAAAAATCATAGTATATGATGTCAAAAATATAAAACAGTCGTAGTATAGTATGTCAGAAAAAGTGATGAAAAAGTCAGGGTATAGTATGTCAAAAAATGAAATTTCTTGTATAGTATCTCAAAGAAAGTCTGGAAAAACTTGTCAATCTTGACACAAAAATGAAAGTTAAAACCAAGTTATGAACAGCAGAAAGAAAATTGAACAGTAGCCATTATGCTGGTGTTGAAAGGTTTTTGTAGCTGAACGTATGCAGAAGTTAGAAGCCACCAAGGAAAAGTTAAAGATGAGAATACTGTGAATGACGCTGAATCATTCACACAATAAATGAAATGAAATGTAAATATTTGTGAATAAGCAGATCTACTCTGTCCTGAAACTAGAAAGGGAACAGAGCAGAAAAGCAGGAACAAAAAGTCCACTGTTGTAAACCAGGTTGAATGAACTACCTGTACTGCAGGAGGATGACCTGCCAGCATAATTAAACATCGCATTGCCTTTAAATCTTTATCGGACCTGTAATCTGTTATATGTGTGGGCTGTTCCTATCAGAGTCATCAACAAGCTGCATTTCTCATCTGCTCAGACTATCTGAGAAAACCCCACGCAGCTAAATAGAGTCAAAAGAGGAGAACAGAAACATAGATGATGATGATGATGATGAAGTGCACCGACACTCCTTTCATCTGCCCTTGAGGCTTCATCGCTGAGCAGTGTCGTAATCAGCTGTTTATCCTCAGAATAACAGCCATGCAGCACACAAAAGGTTCTGATGGTCAAACTTTCACGTTTTACTACTATTGCACAAGTCTATATTTATTTTCTGTTTAAGTATATTAGTATCTTTATCATCATTTAACCAATTCTATATTATGTTCATAAAAATAACAAGCCTCAGCGTGAAATTTGTTATTACAGTAATCTAGCCCACTGTATTGTTATATTATTCTTATTATTTTAATTCATTTTTTGGATTTATCTGTAATCTTTCCCTCTATATTGGTTTATTTTACCTCTGGGAGTCCGGAACATTATTTAACTCACACTTGTTACAAATCTAAAAGTTTGGGAACTAGTTCATCTTTAATCTATCTTTTTCTTATTTAAATCTATGCTGTGTTCACACCAAAGACAAAGCAAATTTTAAGGTTCAAGTTTCTTTATTTGTAATGTGCACAAGTAGTCATTGGCTATGAAAAATGTAGAACTCATCATCCGTGTACAGTTCTGTGAATTCCCCCCATCCGTAGGTGGCTGCAATATTATTTTCCCCCAACAACAACCTCAGGAGAATCTCAAGGCAGATAGGCTTATGGATAAAACAATATGGATAAAAGTGACAAAATATAATTCCCCTTTTTGCTGGGGACCCCTAGAATCCCTTTAAGGACCCCTGGGGGTCCTCTGACCCCACTTTGGAAACCACAGATTCATACAACAAATACTCAAGTAAAGAACAAGTACCTAAAAATTGTAGTCAAGTGCAATTATCAAGTACATAAGTCCTTGAGTAAGTTACTTTCTACAACGAACTAGAGTTCCACACACTTGGGGAATCTGTGACGCTGTGCTAGCCCAAACAGTCAAAAAAAAAACACACACCCTGTTAGCATTAAAATGCTGCACGTTTATTAGACTACAGGCAACATGTTTGTACTAATTCAACTAATGCTATGGGTTTCAATCTCTGTTGTTTCCCACGAACGTAGCAAACACCTGTGGTCCCATTATATTTGCGTTAATCTTCAGGAAAACAAACAGATCACATAAGCTTTACCACTCCTTTTTTTTTTTTACTCCTCCCACACATCCACCTTCCCTTCACCTCAGGGTGTGCCTCTCCCCACCTTTTGCACACACACACACACACACACACACACACACACACACACACACACACACACACACCTCATTAGAGTTACCTGTCAGTCAGTCTTTCATGGCTTAGCAAACACTTCCCTCTATTAGTGGCAGTAGGCCTGTATCAGCTGACAGCCTCGCTCGCCATCATGGTGGTCCGCCTGATTCAGCGACTGATGGGAGGTGACTCCTGTTTCTGAAAAGTTGTTCCACTTTGACTCCTGCAATCCCCGAAGTGTGTTATCTTCTCTGACCCGTTAATCAACTGAACAAGTTTTTAGCCAAAGATATGTGGATGAAGGCCGACTCAAACTAAATTGATATTTTTAGTAGATTGTTGTTTGCATTTGCTCCTCTAATGGAGGATGTGTCTTGTGCTGTTTTCAGACAAAACAATGATCCTTATCGTGCCTTCAGCACTCAGCTGCGCTCCATGTGTGTGTGTGTGTGTGTGTGTGTGTGTGTGTGTGTGTGTGTGTGTGTGTGTGTGTGTGTGTGTGTCCCAAGTATTGCATGCCACCAGCTGCATGCTACAAAAAAATGCAGTAGATCTTGTGTTTAGGGTGACAATTACAACTGAATTATTCACCTGCGTGCGAACAAACAACGCAGGAGCTGGCCCAACCACCTGTGGAGGAGGGTGTGCATATTTTTGAGTGTAATCTATGAGGGCCACATGTCCGTATAAAGTCTGGATCTGCTCTGTTGACAATACCCAAATTAGCTTTATTCTATTGTAGGGTCTTAGTGTCATCTTTTCCAATTCATTGTCTATGTTGCCGTTCCACACATTCTAGTTGATGACATCACAGATTTGAGTTTTAGCACTCTAGTTTTTGGATTTGGGAGAGAGTTGTTCATGTGTACTCATATTTCTGGACTGTCTTAGACCATAATAACATGTATGAATTTTGACAATTGGCATAGTTCTTCTTTAAGATTAGATTCATCACATTATTTTTGAAAGAATTTTGAAACTATCCTTTAACTATAATACAAGCCAATCGTTTCTAGGTGTGTCTTTATGGCAGCGCGGGGTTACACTTTACTTTAGGACCCCATTTAGCATGTATAAGCAGTATATTTAATTGGAAGCTCACGACAGGCTGTGTCATGTTGTGACATTATCAGATTATCAGATTTCTTGATTTGAGGTACCAATTTATAACAATGATCTTGAAATACTTTATAACACACTATAAGGTGTTTATTATGTACTGTATTTGTCAAGGACTATAAGTCCTCCTATGGACACCCATAAGTGTGTGGTTTATGTTTGTAGATTTGTTTGGCTCTTGCATATTTTGTTCAGTACCAAATAACCGTATTGGTATATTAACCCTCTAACATCGTGGTTGATTTTGGTTAATTTTACAGACTTTACGTATTCATTTTCATCTTTCAACAGCAGTGTTTTAACTGTCCTTCATAACAAATTCAGCTATAATTCAGACTTTTCATTTTCTCAATTTAACAACATGTTGTAAATGTAGATGAACAAATACAGCAGAACAGCAGAAACATGTAAGGAATGAAACTACATGTGCAGGGATTTTATTCCAACTTGTTTTTGTGCCTTTGAGAGTCTGTTAATCCCTGAAAATATGAATAGTGCACACACAATAGCATTTTCAACTAGTTTTCGCAGCTTGTTTCTACGTGATACATAAAGTTATGTTACAGTAAAAATAAAAAACAGTTGTGTATTCACTGATCAACAGATGGACTCCAGAGGGTAAGGGAGGGATTGGAAGGGTGCAAGGTCTTCATGCTTTTACAATAGAGGGCCCTAACATCAGTAAGTCTCTATAGTGGTGAGGGAACAAGTTAATGTAAGGACCATGCAAGTAAGAATGAAGACGGTGAAACTCCAGTGTGTGTGTGTGTGTGTGTGTGTGTGTGTGTGTGTGTGTGTGTGTGTGTGTGTGTGTGTGTGTGTACAGCTGTGCATTGGCATCTAATGAGAGTATACAGTTTTTGGTAGAATGTTTGACATTTTTTACCATTTCCAAACCTCTTCTGTCTCTCCTGTCCGTGTGTTTACATGTCTATGTGCATGTGTGTGTACCTAGGACGGTACTATGCATGCTCGAGCAGGAATGCAGCAGGTACTAGACATTAAAATCCAGACAGCTCTTCCATGACTGCTTTTCAAGTGGTGGTTTCCTGGAGCAGTGTTGCCACACTCATTCCTGTCTTTTTGTGTTTATATCATTCCTAATTCCTCCTCTTACTTGTCGGAATGTTCATTGAAGAAAGAGACAACAGCAGCGAGTGAATGAGAGCCTGACCTGCCAGTGAGTGAGCATAAATTAAACTTTGCCGGAGAGGAGCTGGGACTTGAATCTAACCGGTGCAGAAACATGGAGGTTATGACTAGATTGTGTGTCACCGCAGTAAATGCAGATTGGCACTTAAAACCCCCTGTTGGTAACCACCACCTGATTCTCAGGCACACACTCTCTCTCTCTCACACACACACACACACACACACACACACACACACACACACACAGAGGCTGACCACAGCTCTTTGTGGAGACTTTTAAGTCAACTCTCGGCAAATCCATGGCAACCACTTGTTGAAGCCTCACTGCTTGTTGCTAAGTGATGGGATGTATTGGACCAGAAAATCCTTCCATTGACACTCCCTCCACCCCCTTCTCCACCCACTCCTCTCACTACCCCATCCCTCCCCGCCCGTGGACCGCAGCCAAAACAACCCACATATCTGCTCCGACTTCCGCTAGTTACAGGGCAAGAAATGCTCCTTTGGTACTTTGCCAAATCCAACCTGTATTTCAATACACTGTTCGGCAAAAGAGGTCAAAAGGCGTCACTCCGACTTTTAGTTATGAACAAAATTAAACATATTCCACATTTAAGCTATAGGCTACTACCCATGCTGAATATTTAAATTTTTTTGGGAGGGGGATGCAAATGAACTGTGCCCACTCCAGGGTCTTTGCTTAGACTTTTGCAGTTTTTATCAAAGAGTTAGATTTGGTTTATTTATATCTGCCCCAGTTGAAAAGAACCATAGGTTACTTTATGTCTGTAGCGTATGTTTCCATGAGTCTTTGACAGTTTCAAAGGTCCTTAATGAGGTTCAAGGGATCCTTGAGAGACTCAGGAAGTTCCCGAGGGGTTCTGGGAGTGCAAGAAAGGAATAGTATAGGCTAATGTTGGAATTGTTGGGTCTTTGTAAATTATAGAGTGTTGTCTAGATCTACTCTATCTGTAAAGTGTCCTAAAATAACTCTTGTTGTGATTTGATACCATAAATACAATTGAATGGAAATTGAACTGAATTTATGAAGTATTATAAATACAAGTTAGCCTGTGATTGTACTATAATTTGGATCACACAATACACAATTGACCATTGCAACCATAGACACGTTTCCTAATGAACTACACATCAGTATCACCTGTGAACTTTAATCACATTCGGATTCGGAAATATAGTTGGAGAAGCGCCTGGTTTTTGGCCGACCCCCCTACATCTGTTCTCTGTTCCCCTCCTCCTCCGGTTGATCCATGGTGCCCTCATCTTTTCTCCCCTTCCTCTCCCTCCTCTTCCCCCATCCCCCTCCTCTCCCCTCCCCTCAGTGACCGATTAGCCGGTGCGGGGTTCTCTCCCATTTCCATGAGAAAGGCGGCAGTCGGTGAAAGGGTTAAGCCAGAGGACGAAGCCCCCAAAAAGCAGCCCTAATTTTCTGCCCGGCGGGGGAGTGTGGGGAGGGGGGGAAAGCGGGGCGAGGGAACAAAGACGCCCGGGGGAGGAGCGGAGACTCCGGCTTTACTATATGCACCTGCGGCCTGAAAAGCCTCGGACAATGCGCCTCCGACACGGCCAATTACGAACGGGCCATCCACCCGCTTTCTCTGTGGAGAGACGGGGGTGAAAGGGAGGAGGAGGGGAACGGAGAAAGTGATTTTTTTCAAAGAGGGTAAAGATAAGAAAGTAAATAATCGAGCTTTAAATCATTGCAGGCACTATAGACTGCCCCCACCCCCACCCCAGCCATCACATCTTCCCAGCCCGGCAAGACACCCATGTTCTCCCCGCTAATGTTCACTTTTGTCCGTGCGGAGTTTTATTCTGAGCGGCCCCAGGCAGATCTGACGGCTCCGCTGTGAAAGTGAAGAAGAAGAAAAAAAAAGGTCGGTTTTGATTGCTGGTATGCCATTCTTATTTTATCTAAAGATTCGGATGGATGAGGTCATGTTGGAAGCAACAGCTGAGAAACACCGACACTCATCTGGTGACACGCACATAACCAGCTTTCCCAATTCACCTGGGATTATTAGGCCACGCATTCATATAGACTTAATCATAACATTAGGCACTATAATATAACTATGAACAATATTATTAGAGAAATACACTTTAATGTGACGCAATCAAGTATAGCCTAAACTGAGAAACATGGAAGCATGAGGAAATAGAAATCCTGTATACTTTCAGCTTACATTAAACCTAACCAGTTTAATAATCACCCTGTGTTATAGAATTTAAAACAGTTTTAAGATTTTAAATATAGCCTAGTTTTACTTACACACACTGGTAAGGTCCTCTAAATCAGTAGGCTATATTAACATGACTATAACACTTAGCTGTCACTTTATTAGGTCTGCCTGTAAAATGTAAAATGATACCTTTACACAAGTGATAATGTTCAGTTTTGGTTCACACTGTGAGGTGATATCAAGGGGTTTATTATTGAGACGACTAATTGTGGATTGTTTCATTATGGAGGATTGGATTGAGTTAGTCGTGCTGGAATGCATTATATTAAGTAGTTTCTAATATTCTGTTCACATGTATGTAAATGAATAAATAACACCTCAATAAAATGTATACAATCCCAGTATTATGACCAGTACACATCTGAACAGATTTATGACACTCCCTTCTGTTGATGAAAACTTATACGGTTGAAAGCTTAAGAGAAAGTGGACTTTAGTGGCCAGGCTGACTCAGTGGCAGAGCAGGTGCACAAGTATTGAGAGGTTTATGCCTTGACGCAGAGGTCTAGGGTTTGAATGAGACTTGCACGTCTTCCCCCTCTCACTTAACTGCCCTGTCCAAAATTAAAAAAGGTGGAAAAGCCCAAAAAATTTTTTTTAAAAGTGGACCTTAACTTAGGATGTTTAGTCAGATGAACATAAGAAGCTTTGGAAAGGTCATGTTTTGGCAGAGCTGTTGTAGTTAACCGCATTCATTTGTTCCAGTGTACCTAATAAAGTATGTGTGTAACTTCATTTAAGTGTTGGTCATTGTGTAGGCTTTTCACTTATCAGTCATGCTGACAATGAGTGGAAATGCAGTTAAACTAAAAGTACACAAACAGTTGACGTGACATTAATGAAAAGGATTTGTACTTTTTATTAATATTGTCATGAATGCCATAACAAGATTTTTTTTAAACCAAAAAGGAATCAAGACTCTTAGTATAAGAGCCTAAAAATGTATACATTATTTACACGAATGCTACACACTGTAACTAGTATATGGCAGCATTTACATACAAGAGAATTCATTCTAAAAAATAGAGATACAAGTCAGTAGAAAAGTTAAAACACTTGGGTAACAATGTAAACATTCACGCATTACTTTAATAGAACTGCTCTCCCTTTTCAAAAAACAAAACAAAAGTAAAGCATCTGTTTCCAGTGCATGTTGAGTTAGTAATGGAATGCTTCAAAGTTAACTGAATAAATCTACCACATTCAATATTCACAGTTTGTGTAGGTTGAAAATAAAAGTTCCCTTTAGGTCCATAGCAGCACTAGTAAGCAGACAGCAGGCTAGACAGAAACAGACAGAAAACAGCACTGTCTGAGAGAACCAGGATTAAAAGCACTTGTTATTTTATAGAATGACAGAATTACTCACAGGTCAAGAGATTTTATGTGAAACTTACTTTTAGACATTCTCTTTACTGGTAGGAAAAACACAAAATTGACAGGTCAATTAAAAAACAAAAAAATTTGCCAATCCAGTTTACTTGGTGGAAGACAAGTTGCAAGCCTTAATCTGTTATTTGGAATAAAACAACTGAAATGCAGCATTTAAAATTTTCACCTTACTGAAAAGCCTAAAAAAATAAAATTAAAAAAAATACAACTCTTGCCTAAAGCAAAGTGACAATGAATACAGAGCAACTCCAGAACAACGCATCTTAACATTTACATCAAAATATCAAATCTAAAACTAATATAGCAAATCAAACTCATACAGGCAACAACAACAACAGCAGTGGTGGTGTGACTGAGGACACTACAGACCTACTGAAATGCGATTTAGAACAGGCATGGTCCTACATTCTTAACACCGCAGAAAAAAGAAGCTAGTGTGTTCTGTTCCTGTGGATGCAGTGTTGATTGTCCAACAGGGTTTTCCCATGTCATCCAACTAGATATCAGCAGATAACACAAAAAAAATAATAAATGCAAGCGTACTAAACCAAAGCCAAGGCACAAAGAGTTTGTTAAAAAAAAATAAAAAGCTCGTCATTCTAGTTGTGCATTTCTCTCCCGTTCTCCCCGCCGGCCCCCTGGCTCCACCCACACATCAGAACAACCCGAGCACTTCAGCTCAGGTGATTGGTTTGTCACTGGCTGAGAGGTTGGGACCCATCAAACATGGTTGCCAGGACAGGTGTCTCTGTGCTGTGGCTGCAGACGGCAGAGACTGGCTCCGTGGTCAAAAGGTTGCAGCCCCCCCCCCCCACCAAGCTGCTGACTGGGTATGGTGGAAGTGTCATGAGTGCCAGTGTCAAGTGTTTAGAGTGGTATTAAAAAATAAAATAAAGCAAAGAAAAAACAAGAAGACAGAAAAATAAAAATTGACAGAAAAAGCATTTCCTTATATGTACACAATAAACAGACGTGGCCCCTTGTCTTCACTGCAGTCCTTCCTGGAGAGCAGTCTGCAGCAGGGGGCAGGGAGGAGCTTCCGCTCCATACAGGTGGTGGTTGGTGGGAGCAGGTGGCATTTATCATTTAACTGATGGGGCACCAAAGAGGTAGAAAAACAATGAATAGTGAATAAAAATGTCGTCGGTTCTTATGAGTCTGTCCAACTGCAGGCACATCTGAACTCTTAGACTGAATGCAGGGGAAAAAATATATAAAAAAAATCTTGTGTCTCTTTGCTTGCCAGTTTAAAGTTTCCCCCACCACAGACTCCATCTCTTGTTCAGCCGGCTGTGCATCGTGAGCATTTCTGCCACTCACTTCCCCCCCATTGGCTCCCACTTCCAGTCCTAGATGTGTGTGAGTGGGACGGTTCCAGTGAGGTAGTGCTGCTGGACACTGGTGTAGCCCCTCTGTGCTGCCGTGGGGTCCCCGGCGTCCCCCCCAGGGCCGGGGATGTACATGCTGATCATGTCCCTGAGGTCGCCCTGCAGAGGGCCCCGGTGGTGGCTGGGCGTCCCCGTCGGGGGTGAGTGGGACACTGGCTCCGCTTTCACCATGGACATGGTGACAGGGCTGTGCTGCTGGGGACTGCTGCTGTATGACATGGGGCTGCGGGGGAAGAGGACCATACAGGTTAACACGTTATTGGACCGTTTAAAATAATTTAATGGGAGAAATCAGACCATGCAGTAAACGACTTTGCAGCTCTAGTCATTTTTGAAACTATGTGAGCAAAGATTAAATCGATCAAACAACTAAGTGACTAATAAACTATTCGCCAACTATTTTGATTATCGATTAACCAGTTATTCGTCCCTAAAAAAAAAATAAATAAACTAAAATATTCTGGTTTCAGCTTGTTAAATCTGACTATGTTCTAGTTTCTTCTCTCCTCTGTTACAGCAAACTGAATATCTTTAAGTTGTGGACAAAACAAGACATTTAAGGGCTTTGGGAAACACTGATCCTAATTTTTCACGGTTTTATAGACTAAACAACTAATTTATTAAGAAATTAAAAATCAATTATAAATTGTTAGTTGCAGCCCTAAAAATGACGATTTAATACAAGGATGCACTGCTACAGTTTCCTGTCATGCTGTTGCTCTTCAGTTGTGCAATGCCAAGGCCCTGTCCTGCACTTTAATAGGACGACAATTTAGACACTGGGATGACAATGACATAAAGACACCTGCTGCAGGTATTGATGCTGAAAATCAGACATGTTTACCATGTAACAATTTATAAATTTCCAACTTTCAACACCTGATAGTCTGAATGTCTTTTTTAATCCAATTTAAAACAAACTTGAAAATGTGACCAAATATGTGGAGCAACTGTCCGAAATCAGTAACATTAAAAGCTAGTGAACTTTTGCCAAACAGACTGAAACACATCGATCTGTATCATCTGTAGTGTAATGAAGTCTGAATCTCACAATGTAGAAGCAAATGTTTCAAGTAAAACCCCATCCATCTCATACCAACAACACACATAACTGAATCAGGAACTTCTTGTTGGTTTCTTTCAGAAGTTGAGGAAAGCGGCATCTACTTCAGTACAATTTTCACTCATTTGTGCATAACTCAATTTCCATTTTGAGCTAGTTTATGCTTTCACTTACAATGCAAATTCTGTGTATTCCCTATCAGTCAAATCACAAAACCTTTGTGAGAATGAAATACATCTTAAAAAGAAATTCAATTAAAAAATAAAAATAAAAAACAAAGTACAGTGATGTCTCTTGATCACTGTCACATCAGCCCATTGACACTAAACATCACCACCAGGCTTCATTTGCTGACTGAAAACATTTTAATAAGTCTTCAAGTTCAAATACATTTATTAAAGTAAGCTGTTAGGCAACCTCTCATCATGTGAGAACATAAATAAACCAGCAGGGTGGAACAAGACATGGGAGCTTCTCTACTACCACTACAGTTCAGACCAGGATAAGACTCATACATGAATGGATAGATGGATGGCCATTTCTACTACAAACATGCTTCAAATAAAAGCTTTGGGATTTGCATGGTGCAGTCTCATATTTGGGACTGAAAACAGAAGAACAGATTTAGAAAAATCAGACAGCAAAAAAAAAAAAAACTAGGCACTAGGATAAGAGCAGACACAATGGGAGAATAGGATTAAATTATTCCCAAACGACTGGGGGAGGAAAGAGTGCAGCACATGCTGAAGACTGAAGTGTCACTGTGGAGACACCTGCCAACAGACAAACTTCCCACTCAATTCCTAAATGGCCTGTGGGCCATCAAATACAGCAAAGTGGATTTACTTTGTCATTTTCTCAAGATCAGTTGTATCGCTGGCCATACGAGCTCAAACTCAAAATCCAACCTTAGTCAACGAGTGGTCCTGACAAAGCTGTTCCTACTTTAAACAAGATTTCTGAAAATATTGGTTGCTGTAGGGTTGCAACTAATTGATTTTCTCGATTAACCGATTGTTTGGTCTATACATTTTTTTTTCTTTTTTAAAAAGGCAGAAAAATGTGTTTTCCAAAGCCCAATATGACATGCTCAAATGTATTGTTTTGTCCAGAACTCAAAGATATTAAGATCACTGCCATAGATGAGTGAAGAAATTACAAAATTTTCAATTTAAAAAATGATGAGAAAAAAAAAAAAAAAAGACTCAACCCAATAAATCTATTATCAATATAGTTGGCAATTCATGTAATAGTTGACAAACTGATTCATTTTTTTTGCAGCTCTCATCTGCTGTGATTCAGGACAGGAAGTCTGGCTCCCAACATGACTCAAAGCTTTTGACACGTGAGTGACCGATAATGGCCATCAAAACATCTTTCAAGGGTTCACCTGTTTGAGAACCAGTCTGTCTGATAAGATAACACCGACGTTGAGTCATTTGCTCAGAAAAGGACAAAATGATTATCAGATACTAGAGTAAAATCTCATCCATCCACACAACAGGACATTTTCAAAGTATTCAGTCTTTGTACTTTTTTTTTGGGGGGGGGTAATAAGGCAGGAGGCGAAGACCCAGAAGTGGAACTGGGACAATGGTCGAGCAGGAGTAGGGGATTGTGGGTAGAGGACCACACACAGAGCAGCCCTTCCTACCGTCAAGTCACCCTGATCAACATTCCAGGCAGGACCCAGCCCAGAGCCAAGCGTCACACGCATAACAAGTAGGCAACAGACTGAAGCCTGTTGTTCCGCCGCAGCCAGGGTTCCTCAGTGACTCAATGTACTTTGTCTCAACATTTACACCTGATTAAAGTTACACCTTAAAGTGCCTTCTTACATCAGGTGCACTATGTAGATTGGAGGTGCATTTTATTTTTAGACCATTTGTCATTACATAATTAAAAAAAAAAACTTTATTCAAACTTTAGGTATTGTTATAAAAAGAAAAACTTGTAAGATGAATTATTAAGAACTGCATGTCTGCCAAGTTAAAACTAAACCCAGTGCAGAGCAAAAGATTCATAATGCAGAAGTTCTTTTTAAGTTATAACTGGATATTACTCAATGGTGGAGTGGTTTGAAATGTCTGTAGTTTGACTAATAACCAACAAGTCAAACCTGTGATAACACTGAAAACAAATCTGTGAATGTGTATGGAGGAGGCCACTAGGTCCTGCAGTGGGTGGAGAACTGTGTTCACTTTGGCCCACTAATGAGGATGGAAGCTTAATCGAAACACATTTAAAAAAATAAAAAAAAAGCATTTAAAACGCCATGATTCCTTGCGCATGATCTCCCACTATTTAAAGACGCGCTTCTGTGTAGAGGCACCACTCTTCTCCACTGATTGTCATTTTTAAAAACACACTCACTATTTGATCCATCTGATCAAAAAGCCATCAACAGGTCCCATGAGAAGGGGTTCGCATTGTGTTTAGTAGGCCAGTGGTTTCCAAAGTGGGGACCCCCAAACAATAAGGGGAATAATTTATTTTGACTATAATTAGGTCCTACATCACTAAGTAACACAATGACAGAATGTATGACTATTTAGCCTACTTCATGCACTTTCTATAAACATCTAAGAGCAAAACTCCAACCAGATGGGGGTCTGTGGTCTAATTTGTGTCAGTTTAGGAGTCCTTGACGTTGAAAAAGTCTGCTAAAGCACTGCAGTAGCCTGCATCGAGAACTGGTGCATTTTAAAGAAACTTTGATTTAAAAAAAATATAGAAATTGCCCCATATTGTCTGACGCAGGTGGATCCGGCCTGCAGCGCATGTTGGAGATCTTTTTTGATGGCTCTCTGTGGAGCAGGGGAACCTTGTCATTTCATTTAGCACATAAATCGATGTTAAAAAAAGAGCAAAATCACAACTGACTCAAAGCTGAGGCTTCTTGAATATTGCCACTGCCCTTTCACGGCAGTGATTAAAAGAGGGCTTCAAATGTTTTCAAATCGAAAGTAGTTATCATGCAAACCTTAAAACAGACAACTCACCTGTACGAGTTGGCTCCGTTCATGTACGTCTGTGCTGCAGTCATTGCAGGTGGGTACTGGAGAGCTGACAGGTCATACCGGTGGAGCTGCTGTGTGTAGCCGAGCGCCTCGCCCTGCATGCCAGCGTAACCCCCGGCGGGGCCCCAGCCGTAGCTGTCCATCCTCGGACTACCACCTTGGCCCTGCGCCGCCGCCAGCAGGTTGCCTGCTGACAGCGGGTACTTGCCCATTTGAGTGTCCTTTTTCAGCAGGGGCTTGGTCTTGCGGCGGGGCTTGTACTTGTAGTCAGGGTACTCCTTCATGTGGACCGCCCGGAGCCGCTTGGCCTCGTCGATGAAAGGCCGCTTCTCAGCGTCCGTCAGGAGTTTCCACTCGGCTCCCAGGCGCTTGCTGATCTCAGAGTTGTGCATTTTGGGGTTTTCTTGGGCCATCTTGCGCCTCTGTCCCCTGGACCAGACCATAAAGGCGTTCATGGGCCGCTTGACTTTATCCATGGGGTCGACTCCAGGTGCGCATGCCGTTTTGGAGCCCGGGTGAGAGTTGCCATTGCCGCCCATGCTCCCGGTCATGTTGCCGGTGATTGGTGACATTCCCTGGGATGTCTGGTGAGAAGGGGGCTGGCCGCTCGGCTTCAGCTCGTGTTCCATCATGCTGTACATGTTGGGACAGATGTAGTAAAGTTAAGATGAGTTACGGAAGAGTTGAAACGCCGAACAAACAGGAGCCGTTGTCGCCGTCCACCTGGCGACTTCTGGCCAGGTTTCCCTGCAGATTGAACCGGGATTGCCGGGTGATGCGAATCAACTAATTAGGCTACTCACGACGCACCCGCGACACAAAACACCGCAACGAACGACCAGGTTTCTTTAAAAGATAAGTCAGGTTGTGGCAGTCATTACTTTGATACTTAGGCTATTGTAAAGTGTGCAGCTGCCTCTCCTCGGTGCTGTGAAACAGTTCTCTGCGGAAAACCACTTGTTGTCAGACGGCCAACTCACACACTGAACTCATCTGCCTGTTCACTCCAAAAGTTCCCCTATTCTCGTGCAGTCAGCCGGGTGTGGACCAATGGGAGAGCGAAGGCTTCACTGTGCGCGCGCGAGCATTTGCAACTGAAAAGGCTCCGAGGGTGCGCGAGACACTTGTTGATGACGGCGGTGGAGAGAGGGAGAGGGGCGGCATTCCAGGGAGACAAGTACGCTGTCTTAATATTCAGTTATTATCAACTAGGCCCATCTGATTAGATTAACATTTAAACACAATATTCAATCAAAGCTCTCTACGAAGAGTGTGTAAAAATCACTGCTTTGGGTCCAAGCGCGCACACGCACACACACACACACACACACAAACATATACACAAATCATATTTTATAGGCCTAAATACATTTACAATAAAACAATACAAGCTAAAACAACAAAACATAACATTTAGTATTACTTCTTCTATTAATAAAATCACATTGAAATAAGCAAAAAATAAAAAAGAAACATCATAATTTATTAAACATTTTTAGGATAATTCTCCATAATTCTTCCCATAGAAAGCAAGCTGGATAAACCACAGAGACAGAATAGTTAATTGGGCAGTTCCCCTTAAAAAAAAACAAAAAAAAAACTGTGATTGTAGTCTACATATTTGGCATGAAGGTAACAAATGTTATAATCATGGAGAAAAACATTCTGTATCTAATGAAATGTAAACCACCACAAATTGAGGCTAGATTAACCCCCTTTAGGGCCCCTGTTGACCCACTTCCTCCCATTCCAGTGTGTATGGATCCCGTTGTGTTTAAGTACCCATCAGGTAAAGTGGGGTCTGTGGACTACAAATGGAAGCTTCATTATATTTTTGGCCCAGAAACCAAACAGTTTGAAGGTTTTAAAAGTAGACTTTGACACAGTGACCCCCTACACTGAAAATATTTGCTGCTTTTGCTCCCCATTTGGGATCTGGGTCCTTGGGGAACTTGCCCACTTTGCCTGGGTTGTATCCAAAAGGTCACTGGGGCAAATCAAATAGATGACAGATAATAATATAATGACTCGGGACGGGTTGTTAATCTTGGTTATAGGCTTAAATCTTTAGTTCATAATGGTGATGATGTACCTTTTGTTCACTGACATGAGTTTTTCTAAACTTTTTTCATAACTTTATTTACTTCATTATTATGCAACTGCTTCTCAACACATCCCTTCGCCATTTAAAGAGTAAACACGTCCGACTCAGTCAAAAAACCACAACATTATTATTTGTCAAGCTAACTGCAGATGAAATGCTTGTTGTGTCTTCTTTAAAGCCCCACTTTTGAGAAGCCTGACCCTCTTTTCAGAGGATTGTGCTGAAGACATGTCCCTATACACGGGTATTGATTCAGCTACAATGGCACACAGAATTACTTTAGAGCGGCAGGAGAATGAGGAAGATCTTTGTTGGTTGGGCGAAAAATAGACCTCTTCTTTTGCTGTCCTCCAGAGTCTTTGTTAACAGCGGTGTTGCCTGAAACTACGAGGGCCATGCTGTCTCACGAGTCTGCTCAACTTCCTCCAAAGATGGCTCCAGGGATGTAGTAGACACATCCATCCATTTAGCCTGACATGATAACTTAAACAGCATTGTAAGCAGTAGCATTTAGAAATAGTGGTCATTTGGTCAAATGTGCTAATTTAGGAACATGTGACATGAGTACAAAACTCATTGGGAAGTAAAGTAGTAGCAGTTCATCATTGTGCTGCATATTCCCAAATGATTTTTCAATTAAATCAGTAAACCAGTTTCCCGTGTATATTCTTTATGTCCAGCCCTCTGGTGAGTGTAAGCACTGTCAGCATAGGTGGGTGGATGGAACTCAGAGAGTCTTAACTCTCAACACACTCAATTAGTTTTTGGGACAAAAGCATTGTTGCTGACATCACCAGCTCAGCTGCAGCTGGGCTTATGTGATCCTAACACATCAACATAACTATTCACCCAAATAATCTCAGCTGAAAGATCCACTTACATGCAATTGTTTGGAGCTTTCAATCGCGTATCCGCAGATACATCTGTTGTCTTCATCGAAATGTATGCAGTGCTTCTCTTCAGGTTTTATTGAAGTGTTGTGAGATCCAAGCGCATCATCGCCACAGGGGATCTACTTAAAAAGATTTGATAGGTAGTGTTAGGATGTAACAAATTACATATACACAAGTGCTGTACTTAAGTACAAATTTGAGGTACTTGTACTTTAGTTAAGTCTTCTCTTTTCATGCTACTTTCATTTCTACTTCACTATCATTACATTTCAGAGAGAAATGTTGTACTTTTTACTCCACTACAGTCATCTGACAGCTTTAGTTACTTTACAAATTAAGATTTTTGCACACAAAACACATGTAGTTTATAAAACACAATGTATTTTTCTAAGTTAAACTAGCCAACACTATAGCGGCCTACCCAGCTGAAATGATTAGACCATTAAACACATAACTGGATCGTTTCCAGTTTCTACAATGTGAAGTACATTTTTCTGATCATACTTCCATTAAATTACATTTAACGCAGGACTTTTACCTGTAACAGAGTGTTTTTACAATGTGGAATTAGTACTTTTACTTAAATAAAGGCTCCAAATTCTTCTTCCACTACTGTTGATCAAGGAACTTGATTCAGATTCAGTATAATGCTATAGAACCCCATCCCTACCGGGCACTGACTAATCTAAGACTGTTTACACTCTTTGCCTACGGCAGATACCACACCGAATAAAAATGTGGTTGATTCTGTGACAATACTGAGTACTACTGACGGGATCTACCAACCACTGCTCGCAGACAGGGTTAAGATCGTAAACAAAGGCAGAGGAAGAGAGGAGGACTGACATTGGGCTAAAGCTAACTCTGTATCAGCTATCACTACACAGTATTTTCCTCGCCAACGTACGATCTCTGGCGGCTGCGGATCACCACTCATGAATGGATAATGGACTGCTGCAATATCATGTTTTTTGCCAGCAATGTTCCCTACAGCGCTAATGAGTTAAAAGTGACGCTATGTTGGTGGGCCACCTCCTGGGGGATATTTAGTGGCCACAGAGTTACTAACTGTGGCCACAGGCCATTAATGTTGAACCCTGGTCTATAGAGGGATGGTGGACTATGCGCATGTTTAAATAAGTGCAATTACATCCAGATAACTTCAGTTTTTCCCTCTCTCATTACTGAATATAGGAAACTACTGGCCGGCCATGGTCTTGTCATGTTCATTCATTCACTGTGACAGAGAGGAGATTGTGGCAGATGGAAGGTTTACATTGGAAATGTCTTTGCAACATGAAGAGCAGAAGAATGACTCCTTCAACAGCCTTAAGGGTGAACTCCACTGATAGTCTTGGGGAGAACTGCATAGGTGAAAAAAGTTGTATAAAGCCTCAAGTGTACATGTGTCAAACCAAAGGCCCGCAGGCCAAATCTCCTCGCAAATTTTGATCCTGCCCACATATCAATTTAGGTTCACAACAAATTTTGGCCCAACCAAAAAAACAGTGAAACTATTTGTCATTATGCAACACTCAAAGCAGAATTTGGCAGATTCGCCAACTTTGAGACTCATAAATTCTCTCAGAAGAGAGTTTACATATTCAGGCTGTGAATCAGGTTGTTGTGAGTCGGCCGTGTGGTAGCCTGCTTTTTAAAATGTATTTATTGTTTTTCATAATTTGCTAAATTCTTTGATAGCTGAGGAACTTTTTGCTGACTTGTTAAGGCTTTATGTCGACCAAACTGTATGTAAGAAGACGATATGAGACATGCAATAATACAGTCAAAGATATTTGACATTTTTGGTTGAGTAAAAGCATGTCAATAAACTTAACATATCTGGCCCTTGATCTGGTTCTATTTTACAGTGTGGCCCTTAGTGAAACTGAGTTTGACATCCATGGTCTAGTGTCTCCAGAGGGGGCTGTGTGAAGTCTGATAAATGCCTCATGTGATGTCACTTCACTCTGTGTGGAGTTAGAGAAGTGTGTTTCCCAGACCCCTGTAGCTCCTCATCTCTGCTTGAGGCTCCAGGCCACATCAGCTGCTACTAGCATAACGCACCTGAATCTCTGACCGAATTGTAAGCACTCAAGTTGCATTGTGGGTGATGTAGGTGGAAGGTCTTGAAAAGGAAGAAAAATGTGTGGAACAAGAAAGACAATGGCAGCGGTCGAATAGTCTTTTTTGCCTTTGGATGGTTGCTAACCGGCTAAAATGACCCAGAAGTATGTACTGTAAGTGGCAGCCATGATTGAGCTGGTTAAATTGTCCAAATGCTAAGGAAAGCATAGGTTACCCTGCATCATCTTTTACAAAGGGAAAAAAGATCATGCCGTCCCACAATTTCTTGTGGCGACATTTAAAGCAACGCAACATTTGGCCGTTCACGGAAATCATGACAACCAAGGGACGCAGATCATCATGTAGGCAGCCTGCATTAACACAACGCGGTATGAATGCAGGTAGTATCCAGATGCACTTTTAAAAGTCCATCTGAGGAACGTTGTAGTTTCATGACAGCAGACTCACGGCAATAACATCCGCCATTGCATAATAGAAAGAATAGCCTTACTGTCATTGCATAAGCTTGTGTACAATGAAAGTTGCTTTGTTGTTCCTGAATATAAAAGTAGTAAAAGTCATAAATACACAAATAAATACTCTAACATAGACTCATGCATAGTCATCACAGTCAATAAATACATGAACAAACAATTAAGCAAAACACTACAGAGCCTAGTGTCAGTGCAGTAAGATCCTCTGAGCATCTCGTTTGTCTTGTCCTTAGTCGAGGAATAGTATTGTGTGATTGTCATGCGGCGACCACAGATAGTTTGGGCACCAAAACATTGAGTTAAGATTAGAAAAAAGATTGTGGTTTGGGTTTAAACATTGGTCCTCTTAAGTAATACTCAAGCACCTCTTGTGTCTTCCCGTTGACATCTTCCGGGACACAAACTCCACTCCCTCTGCTTGAAAGCCCTGTGTTTTATGAACAATGCATCCACCCTAACAACATCTCTACGCAGATCTTCATGTTCTCATACAGCAGTAGTCAATGTGGTGCATACAGCAATACATACGTGGAATACATATTAATTAGTGCTTTACCTTTCACAGCTATATGCACAAATAGTTCATGAGAACAGCCTGCCTAGGTGGGACAGGTGATATTTCCCAGCACTTGACTGACAAATGCATGAATGTGTCTGTTTGTGTGTGTGTGTGTGTGTGTGCGTGTGTGTGTGAAAGAGTAAGTTTTCTTAAGTTCATTGGAGAGTGTATTATGCCGAGGTGTGTGTGCATGCTGCAGGTGTGTGTTTGTGACCGTGTGTTTGTGACTAATTGGGAATTGTGAGGCTCCAGTCTCCCGTTTCCATCTCCATGACAACCTTGTGTGGAATCCCTTCCAAACCTTGGCCTCCGCCTCCTCCCCGCTCCCCTGGCTGTGCTCTTTCAAAAAAAACAACTCGCCAACACTCACTCTCTCAGCTTTTCTTCATCTATCTGTCAACTTCTGTGGCTTCACATGGAATGGAATGGCAGTGGAGTTTTTCAGCTCCCTCTGTCCCCTCACACACTCTTACTTTTACGGTTTTTGTAGGCCACATCAGACACAACACGGCAGTCCTACTTTCCGTCCATCATCACAGAGCTTTTTTTGCCGGCTTTAAACTGTTCTTTTTCTGCCTGCTTGTCTAAGCTGATAGAAGTGAAGTGAAGACAGCAGCAGTTTTCAGGTTACGTCTACTACAATTTGATTTAAAAACCAATATCTTTTGCTACGTACAGGCCGTGTGTCCGCTGTACTCTGGAAGACATTTGGCAACACTTTTGCCCCTGTTTTGGTTTGAAAAACAGGTTTTCTTTGTAGTCTGGACGGGCACAAACAGAAGAATCAGAATTGATTCCAAAAGACTTTGGAAATGTCGACGCACATGAGTCGTCGCTCTTACTTTTCGCAATTTTTGTTCTTGTATTTTCTACTTCTATATCCATGATTTACAACCACAGATTAATGTTTACATCGGCACGCGCATGCCCAGTGTATGCGGTTATTCATTCAAGGGTTGTAAGTCGTGGTAATATGGACGGAGTATAGTTCTGCTACTGGAGCCCAAACTCTCGTGGATGAAGAGTGTTTTTGTCTCAAAAATTGTAGTAGTTGAGATGTAGCCTCAGTCCTCTCCCTCTGTCCCATTCTGTCCCACCTACCATCAGTCTCACAGAAATGACCATTACAATCATTCCCCTACAGAACCAAGCAGGTCTGCCTTATTGCACAAATTTTCTTCAAAACTTTTCAGTGTAGCTTGCTAGCTTGGAGGTTTCCCGTGGCCAACGGAGAAGGGCTGGGCAATATATCGATATTATATTGACCCATAGATATGAGACTAGATATCGTCTTACATTTTTTATTTTTTAATATGGTGATATGACAAAAATTTTGTCTTTTCCTGGTTTTAAAATCTGCGTTACAGTGATGTTATTTTTAAACTTACCAGACTGTTCTATGGGTTCTGTTAATTGCTTTTACCCACTTAGGCATTATATGAACATTATTAATGATTATTTATCAAAACTCTCATTGTGTAAATATGTTGTGAAGGCACCGCAATATTGTTATTGATGTATTTAGTCCAAAAAATATTGTGATATTGGATTTTCAGCTCTACAGTGAAGTTTAAAATGGCAACACAATGAGAGCAGAAGGTGAGGGACATCCGGCAATTATCCTGGAAATGTATTAAATGTTTGTAACCATTGGGACTGTCAATTCTGCCTCTCTGTCCCTTCCTACAATCACATTCCCACTTCCCAAAACTATTAACTATACTAGTATTAACTACTTGTAACTATATACCTGTCCACCTGCTCAGCTGTAAATTATATGAATGCCCCAGTCACAAAATCAGGAAAATGTTGTCATTTTTGATTGTTTGCCAAGTTTCAAGCGGACAAGTTTGGTAGTGAATAGCATGTTAGCCAGTTAAAAGGAAGTAGATTAGTCCTTAGAGAAGTACATTTTTGACGTTATATTTTGTGGTAATAGCTGATATTGGGGGGCAAAAATATGAGTCAGCCACGGTCACTTATTCAACACGGAGAGAATTAAGGATTTAAAACTGATCCTGAATTGTTGCTCTTCTTTCTGGACAAGTATGTCACAGTGTATGTCTGTTTTATTAATAAAATACACTGTGAGACGTGGTTTTACATCAATATACTGTATGAATTTATGCTTTCTCTTTTCTTTACCATGTTACAACCAGTTCTCCTCCCAACTGGTAAAGTATGGATGCTTGGTCACTGGCTCTCAGCGTCAGATACAAAGCAATAAGCACCCCTCGGCGTGTGTGTGTGGAACACACCGGGCAGAGCAGCAGCTCCGCGGCGCTGTAAGATAACGTAGTATTAAGGGCAACAACGGATACAAGTAGTATTAAAGGTTGGGGTGGTGGATGGGTCAAACAAAACAGGACTTTCACCCAGGAGACCGGGGTTTGTGTTGTGCGTGTCACAGAAACGTTCATTTTATAACCTCACTCACGATCTTTTCCTCAATCCAACTGTCACATTCTTCTCTTCCTAAACCCAACCATTGCATTCCCATTTCATAAACCCAACCATCACGTTCCTCTTTTCCTAAACCTAACCGTCCCATTCTTGTCCCGCGTGTCACATAAACGTACCTTTAATAAGCCCACCCACAATCTTTTCCTAAACCTAACTGTGTCAAAAGTGACGACAATAGTCCCAACCCAGTGCGTTTAGATAAAGTGCATTTAGATATGACGCTAAAGGAGACTTTTAGCATGAATAACAACGCCTAAGGGGAGAATGATGGGAGTGAGAATGTGTTACATGTTACAGTTGTTTTTCATCTTAAATAGCCACAGATAGATACATTACCTCACCGCTTTGCATCCTGTACACCGCTGTGTCTGAAAAAGAAAAATAGTATTGAAAATAAGTTGCATCTTGAGACGAATCCACGGGCTAGCCAGTACAAAATCTTTACGCCACGAGGTGGTGGTGCTCATGGAAACACTTTTGTCCACAGGGCCCGCTAAAATCAACACAAATTAAAAGTCCCTTGCAGTGGGTTTATAGAACTAGGCAATATATCGATATTATATCGATACCAAGATATGAGACTAGATATCGTCTTAGATTTTGGATATCGTAATATTGATAAGTGGTGTCTTTTCCACATTACTAATGACTATTTATCAAAAATCTCATTGTGTAAATATTTTGTGAAAGCACCAGTGGTCAACCTTACAATATCGTTGCGGTATTGACATCGAGGTATTTGGTCAAAAAAATCATGATATTTGATTTTCACCATATCCTGACAGAGAGCAGATAGAGAGTTGAGATATGGACACATGAGAGTGGTGTACAGCAGCAGATAAATGCAAGGAGCAACTCTTACGTCTGCAATAGACAATGAATGGTAACCCTCATTCCAAAAGTATCATCAGCATCATTAATTCTGTCAGCCAGAGATTTTTAAAACGGAGTGCTTTTGTGGGGAAAGTGCAGAGAGTCACTGCAGTGCTAGGCTTCAATTATGATTTGAGGAAAGCAGTGCTGATGTTCCAGAAACCTACAAAAGAACGCTTCATGAACTGAAGAGGGGGATGTAGTTCAGAGCAAGGATATTTTTTCTTTGACTGAACGTTCCAGACTTTCATACGTAAAGGGTGACCAATAACATTGGTTTATGTTCATATTTATGTTTGTTTATGAAAGAAAAATATGGTGATATGAGGTTTTTGCTCAAGAGGCTTTGGTGTTGGCCATGAAGCATTTTGAAATGTATGATGCTAATGGTGGCAAGTCCGTGGTTCATCCCAATCTATTAGCTTTCCTGTCCAGGTTCAGATGGAGCCTGGTGTTCTAGCGATACCATTGAGGACAAGCACATTTCAGGCAAGAGCAATGTTCTATCCGATGGCCGACCCGGAGGCTGAAAGAATTCCAGGTTCAGGTTGATGTGGATAAGATCACTGGCCTGTTTGGTACGTACACAGAAACAAATAGCCGACAGACACTTAGCAGCTAAAGCCCAGTTCAGACCAAACATTCGCAACTACTACAACTACTTGCAATGGGCCGTTCTAAAACCAGCCACTGGCACCTTGACAAGCTGAGTCGCAGGCACCACTATCAGCTGGCTTAAGTCAAACTGAGACGGCCGGTTCAGACCACTGCAACTTTTCCCTGCAACGTTCTAAAACGGTTTGGTCTCCTTGTAAATCTCTGAAGTGGGCTTAAAAAGCCAGCTATAAGATAACAGACTGGATGAACGGAATTACATTTTCATGATAAAGCCTGGTGTCCGATGCCTAATACTAGGCTTTGCCCTTCACTGTTTTCTGTGTGTTGCCAGTTTCAAAATCCCTATACTACAGAACAACAATATCTTTCGAGCTAGCAAGCTACATGCAGAAAATGGCGAGTTTCGAAAGAAATTTGGATTGTGCAAAAAGGCATGTCTGCTTGGTTCTTTAAGGAAATGATAGCAAAGATTTACAAAGAATGTGTTTACGGGATTTAATCTCTTACTGGGACGTTTTTGGACCGATTGGTGGGTTGTTGTGGAAGAAGTACACACAGTGATACTCTGGTAAGAGCTAATAGGGTTTTACCATGGATCCATGTATCTCACGTTACTGTATTTTGCAAACAGTTAACTTCATTCAATATTGTTTGTAGCGTTTTCTTTTGCGAGGTGAAAATGTTCCACCAAATGTTCCGCAAATGTTCCTGTGACTATTTAGCACAGCCACCATCGCTGCGTCTAGGGTGTCTCCCAAGAGGATTGTGATTGATTTAAAGAAATGCAAACAACCTAGAGCATTATTCTTCTATCCTAGAAAGCATCTTGTCTCTGTGTGTGCTGGATGTAAACGTAGACATATAATTTGTTAGTCATATCAGCTGTACAAGACGTGACAGGCTTGTGGCTGTGTGTATATATATATATATATATATATATATATATATATATGCATATCTGTCTGTTTTGGTGTTTTTCTGCTCCCTAGTGGCTTAAAAGCATTGAATTAGTTGCAGTTTTGACCTAATTATGCCATAATATCTCCTGCTGACTCAAACGTGGACTCACTAAGCATGTCAGAGCATCGAGTCACATGACTTCTTTTAGTGTTAAAGAGCTTTGACCATGACATTTCCATTATAGCTTTTCATTCACAATGCCAACAAAGTAATGAGAGGATTCAAATGTTATGGGACTCAGCGAAGTAAAAACAGCTTGATGGAAAGGAGGGAAAATCTGAATGAACAGAAATTAAGTGGGATGAAATCAAGAAGTGAGGAGGGCAGCGGAGTGGGGGTGGGGTGTAGATTATAGGGTGAGAAAGAAGCAGTGAAGACGGGGCAAATGAAAGCCACAAAATGAAGGAAGAAAAGGAGACCAAGATGGCAAGGTTGAGAACAAGGGAGGAGGAGGAGGGACGAAAGGATGAAGGGATGGATGATGAAGGGGTGGGGTGTGAGGGTTCAGTGCAGGAGGGTGGTTTTGGGTGACAGGCCTCATTGAATAGACCTCTATTCTCCCCTCTGCTGGCTTCTCTTCTCATGCAAAGCAGGCCTGTTCAGCCTCCCAGCCATCCGTCACACAACAGAAAGACCATGGCAGGCCCTTTACGAGCCTCACACTCGCATAATCCCCCCCACCATCTCTCAGCCCCACAATCCAGCACCCAACAGGGGGTGGAGTGGGTAACAGGAGTGTGTATGTGCGTTGGGGCAGTTGGGGGATGGGCACGGGGTATCTTTCGCCAAAGTGCCTTTGGAAGAAGGGCCACCTAGGCTGAGAGCGGGACACACAAAAAAAAAGCAGAGAGACGTAACATGTTTTGAGGCTGCATGGACGTCATATTGGGACACCGGGGAGGTTAGGAGAGGTTAACCTGCCTGGGATGTAGTGTGTGTGTGTGTGTGTGTGTTGTGTGTGTGTGTGTTTGGCAAATGGGACAGGGTGCCATTGAAAGTGTTGGTTCGGGGGAGTTACAAGTCAATGACAGCTGGAGGGAGCGCAGTTTTTATTTATATTATTCGTGCATGCTGGTGCTGGGCGCATATTCACATTCACTGTGCATGACAATGCATGTGTTTGGATGCTGCATACAAGTTATATACAGAGGAGGATGTATGTGGATGTGGATGTGGATGTGTGTGTGTGTGTGTGTGTGTGTGTGTGTGTGTGTGTGTGTGTGTGTGTGTGTGTGTGAGTGTGTGTCCGTGCGTGTGTAGGTCCTCACTACTTCAGTACTATTTGAATGCCTTGGCTTTAAGGTTACCTATCTTTCCTCTTACCTGGTGTGCTATTTATCAATCTACATTATTTTGGTGTGAGTTGCCCAGTGGTGGAGATATC
Source organism: Percina caprodes (assembly GCA_013375575.1). NCBI lineage: Eukaryota > Metazoa > Chordata > Actinopteri > Perciformes > Percidae > Percina > Percina caprodes. The sequence goes on along the minus strand of JABXJD010000011.1, from coordinate 6,391,203 downwards.
GGCCGTAGAGATGTCCGCCTTCTCTCTAATGTAATTGGAACTTGCATGGCATTAGGCTTGTGGTGCTCAAAGCGACAAAAAAATAAATTTGAAAAACTCAACGGGACTTTCTCACTTTTTATTTCACCGAGGAGCAGTGCCTGACGTCTGACGAGTGTTGTGTGCCTCATGCACGTTGGCTCGCATTGGGTCCTCTCGTCAATTTTTGGATAAGTTAGACAAACCGGAACCTAAAAACATGTTTATCAACCTAATGCCTGAACCCCACGAGTAAACCTACAGAAGACCTCACATCTACTTGTTACTTTTAACTTATCACAGCGCAGAAGGAAGCATAGTCATGGACGACAGGCTTGTCCTCACCTACACTACACTGACCTCAGCCAACAGAATTTCCGGCAGCACCAGAGCAATACCGGAAGTGAAACGTTGTTTATATAGACTACAGATAACAAGAAAAATATGTATATTTGATTTTGGGATGAACTGTCCCTTGAAGGTTAGAATTAAGGGTTTGGCATTTGGTTGTGATAGAAGGGTTAGGGGCTCTGGAATGCCTTATGGTAACAAATAATTAAAAACAAGCATGTATGTGTGTGTATGTGTGTGTGTGCTGTTCTGTTCTGTTTGAATCCTAGAGGAAAAAAAACAATATGCTAAATTGTTAAAAAAAAAGATAAGTTTCTTTGAAAGACGTTACATGTGTACTCCATGAGCCGGCAACACTACCATTGGTCACAGGTGTAACAGAGCACGCCTACATTGACCTCAGCCAATCACAGCCACCAGTGATGCAGAAATAAAGCACTCATGAAACTTTTAAGTGAGCCTGGTGTGAAGTTTTTCTTGAAACTCTTAAAATGAAAAGCAGTCAACTCATACATCACGACACATTATAACCGCAGGGTCTGGGGGTCCTCCCCAATAACATTTTCAGCGTATTGTATTGTTCAAATCTTTCTGAATATTCAAAACATCACACGTGTTTCGGACTGTTTAGTTTTTCTAGGAATCATGTAAATCTCTGTTAGAGAATGAGACCTTGTTAAAGCCAGAAGCTCCAAAGTTTACATCTACATGTATAAGAGATGAAATCCCACATTTGTTTTTCACCCTCCTGTTGTGTTCTTTAACACCCCGATGTGGCACAAGTAGACACAGCTCTTGTTTTCCATTCATGTTTTGATCCACTGTACAGTTATTTTTTTACCTCTTTTGGGGAAGGGCTGTCTTTCATATTGTATTCAGGGTGACAAATCTACCTCTTCTAAATATTGTGGGGGGACAAATCCACTGCATCCACCCCCAAAACCCACGCCAGTGCTCCCATTATTATTGCCAAATGCTAACAAATTGAACCGGGGAAAAGTTTCAAGGCACAGGAGAGGAACTGAAAGTGACAGGATGTAGACTCAATAACAAACTCCCTTGTTAAATCAATGTTATGCTGCATTCACATGCTACTCGGATAGTCCTATTTCCCAAGTCACTTTTGCGAGTTCCATGCGTTCATGAGCTTTAAGTTGTAATGTGTAAAAAAAAAACATGGACGCTACAAAGACGTGTTGTATTTTTGTTGTTGCTTGAAACAACTGTTTCCAGGATTTATTTCCATACTTGTTGATGCTGCACCAGTTACATTGCCTTAAACCACCAAAATATTGCTCTACCTGACTTGTTATCCAGGTTGTTGCTGATAAATAACTTTTCTTACTAATCTAGGTCACTTTATGTGGACAGCAAATTATGTAACAACCTCATACCATATTGCAAAAGATCTACATGGAATATGTGAATTATTAAAATGTTTCTTACCACTAACCCAACATTTACTTTCATCCGCCATGTAACTGTGTAATATGACGCCAACTGGGCAAGTCTTGTAGCCAAAAACTTGGCAGACTTTTGCTGTTCCGACTTGAGGGGGCATTCCCGTGAATTTTCCCAGTCAGGAACTCTTTCTTTCCGATTATGCCGCCACCACATGAATGCAGCATTAGGGCACTACTAACAGCAGCAATATGACAATAAACCATATACTGCACTGGATATGTTGAAGGACAGGTTCCAGGATGTAAACTGTGACCTGCGAAGTTGTCCAATATGGATGCCCTTCCTAAGATACTGGACAAGTATCAAGTATTTATCAGCGTACTGTACATGACTAATGACTCCCCCTGCTGCACTCCAACTACCAGTCAGCCTAAGTTACAATATGTGTGGGGTGGGCTACAAATCAAAAGAAAGAACTCACTCAACCACTGAAACAAAGTCATGAATACTTGCCACTGCCACTGTTCATCATACCAACTGCTGTAATTACTAACAATCATATTTCTCCATATCTGTATATCTATATCAGTATTCGTCTGTGTCCCAACCGGCAGCGGCAGATGGCCGCCCCCAAGAGCCACGGTCTGTGTGAGGTTTCTGCCTGTAAAAAGGATGTATTTCCTCACCACTGTTGTACCAAATGCCTGCTCTCGTGGGGAATTGTTGGGTCTTTGTAAATTATAGAGTGTGGTCTAGTAGACCGACTCTATCTGTAAAGTGTCCTGAGATAACTCCTGTTGTGATTTGACACTATAAATAAAATTTAAATGAACTGAAATAAATTCTGAGTCCATCTGGGACAACATAATGCAGTCCCGTCTGTATCTGAGTGGGTGGCCCTCATTCACAACGTGGGGCGTCCCAGTGCATCTACACGTTGATGAGTTGGCTATACTGAGCAGCTCCACTACAGCAGATTAGGCTTTGCTCAAAGGCACATCGGTGGTGGTGGTGGTAATAATGAGGGAGGTGTGTATCCTGTCAGTGGGGGGATCAAACAGGTGGCCTTTTTCTACATTGTGTGTCCTTATCTGTCATAATATCATTATCAGTCACTGTTTCTCTGTCTAATTCAAATGATGTGATTAACCCACAGACACCTGGAGCCATACACCTGGTAAATATCATATGTAAAGCTGCAAAGATTAATCACTTAATTGATTAGTTGTCATTACTAAATGTATTGCCAACTAATTTGATAATCGGTCATTTTTGAAAAAAGGTCAAAATTCTCTGATTGCAGCTTCATAAATGTGAATGTTTTCCAGTTTCTTCTCTCCTCTGTTACAATAAACTGAATATCTTTGAGTAGTGGACAAAACAAGACATTTGAGGACGTCATCTCGGCCTTTGGGAAACACTGATCCTCATTTTTCACAATTTTCTAAAGTTTTCTAGATCAAACAATCGGTTAATCAAGAAAATAAGAGATTGCATATTAATTGATGAAAATCAGCGTTAGTTGCAGCGCTGATTGTATGCTCCCATGATAACTTTTTGAGAAGCTGCCCTGGTATATCTAATATTTTGTAATTCTGTATGGATACTGTGTATCTTATAAGAGAAATTTCCCAGTTTCAGATCAATAAAGTCTGTCTGTCACTGCTTTAACACTCCAGTTTATCTTGTTGTGGAACGTATTGATGCACTTTGTTATGCACAGCTTTAATTTCCCTATGCAACAAGTTCAAACTTGCTTTTATGGTGCTGGGCCTCCTCTACCTGACTCTCGATGTGACTCTCTGAGCCGTTTGTCTGCTAAAACCAAGTAAAAAGGATTCGTCAAACACAGCAAGACAACCGTGTGATGCTAAAGGATAAAAACTAAAAGATTTGAATGCATGGTATTTGATAGGAGGGGGATTCTTAACCTCCCTCCAGTTTGAGCTGCTTTCAGACTGGGATTCTGCCAGTTCATGTAACAAGTCTGCCCCAGAGACCAAAGGACAATGTCTCCCTCTGGTGGACTGAGCGTGTTATTTTAACTGGAACCCCAAATTCTTATTTCTCATGTGATTAAGAGTCCTAGGGGCCACAAATTGGTCCGAGTTTTATCTCTTCCATGTTTTTCATGACTATGTCAATTTGGTCCTAACGACTTCATATCATTGTTTTCAACGATTGATATAAATGCTAAAATTAAGTTATTGCTTCATACCGGAAAACAGAATTACAAAGGTTACCTTTTTTATCATAATGTAGCTCAATAAGGAGCCTACATTTACAGAGTTTTACAAAGTCTTCATTTTACCGTACGGCCTGTGCTGTTTATCAACTAGTATACGGTGTCACGTCTTATGCTTTTCTTGCTCTACATGAAACATGTAGGTATCCACCGTAAAGACTCCAGGAACAGTTCTACAATTATTTGTCTCATGTGGGGTCTGCATTTTTTCGTCATTCCTGTTTAAACCTAACGCCAAGCTTTTATAGTTTGTATAGCTACTCTATATAAATCGGCGTTTATCTGATGAGTTTTGTTCAGAGGAACTCTGTACTTTATATGCACACGGGACTGAATGGACATGACACCGATATACAATTAAACGTTTATTGCGGAATGACAATCAGTAATTACATGCTAAAATGTTCTTAATAAAGTCCAGGTTGAACACTGCTCCGGCCACTATGAAGATGCAGCTTCAAATGGCAGATGAGTATTTATAAAAATAAAAAATAAATCACGATCAATAAGAGGCTTAATGTATTATGTCACGGCTCCTTCAGACCTACGGTCGACAAACAGACCGTTAACCAAACTAAGCATTGGGAATCAATGATGGTTCCAGTTGTCGGTCAACGAATGTGGGCGGACCAAACCTCTCAGCAGCCAATCAGCGACAGGTGTGCCGGTCCATTACAACCAGTGCTTCGGCTGTTTTACGGATATTGGATCGTGTATGTCCAATTATTCTAGCCTTTCCACAAAAGGGTTTGGCCTTCCAGCTTTCATGCTATTCAACAATGCAGAGGCCACTTTACACTGTTATAGGAGAAACCTTTATTTTTTAAAGACCATTAAAATAAATACTATACAGAATTCAATGTAGAAAACTTGATACGGGTCGTCTCCAAAAAAGGTTAACAACTCCGTAAATTCATTTTTTTTTTTTTTAAATGGCACTAACACACCGCAAAACATGACGTTTCTCCTACATACCAAACCCCATGACGACAGGCATTTTAATGAGAGCACTTAGCGTAAAGATGGGGGGGTTAGAATCTATTTATACTTCATCTACAGTTTGGTCCTTTCATTTCAGCCGACCCCCACCCCTCACAACATTTTGGCGAGGTAGGTTACCAAAAAAAAAACAAAACACACCGCCACCTTTATCAAAAATCCAATTTGTGGAAAAAAAAAAAAAAAAATAGATATTAAAAACTCTTAACCAGGACGTCAGGGTCCAGAGGCAGCGTCTCAACAGCACTCACCGTTTATTGCCTCCAAACGTCTGTGGCCACCAGTCAGTCACTGAAGCTACTGCACAAACCACTGTACAGCCAAGGAGTATGTACAATAGCAATTAAAAATATATATATGAAAACAGCAGTAAAGGATCAAAACGGTAAACAACTCATTCATGATGAATTTTACTATATCGGTCTTTTTATTGAATATGCCCTGTGTACGCTAGACCCCAAAACCTCAACATGATCATGGATGTGAGTTAAAGGCTGTTTCCAGTACACTGAAGGTTGCTTAAATACTGATCTGGTCAAATGCAGCACTTCCCATAGATCATTGGTGTTTGAGTCAAAACTGAACTGCAGTCTAAACCACTCATGTTTGTCACTGAGCATGTGCGCCACCTGCTGACGGCGTGCAGGTGCAAATCAGACGCGTTTCACAAAAGCTTCGATGATCTTTAAGTCCGCGTCATGCTTGTTATCAATTGAGACCAGTTTTTAATTTATTAAGCTATTAATTTAATGTCGAGCTTTGGCTTACAGTGAGCCTTTTAAACATCAACTTCTGGGTTTTTATTTTATTTATGCGCTTTTGCAAACATGGTTGTTTCGCAAGTGTGGGATCCAGATACAAACTCACTTGTTCGATGTTAAGTCCTCAGTTTGCAAAACAAAGTGTTCAAATTAATGCTTGAAGGGTTAGGAGGGATTAGCTGCAGGATGAATTTAGGTGCCAATATGGGGTAATGGACTATGGCAAGCAGATGAAACAGGTCAGTAACTCATCCTTCCAAAACGGCCAAAAAACTATTTCAAAAGGTTGGAAGGAATAATGGCCACATTCTTCCTTCCATTAGAATGTAGAGGGTAAAGTCATGGCGGAATTTAGCAAAAGAAAGATCTTAGAATTCAGATCGTATAAGAAACAAGATTTGACTGCTAAAATAAGTGGAGGGGGTGGACGATAGCTTCTAGATAAGATCGGCCACATTCATGGGCATCTCCTCAACGGTGGTGTTGTAGAATGTCTCAATGTCCCTCAGGGTTCGCTTGTCATCCTCGGTAACCATGTTGATGGCTACTCCCTTTCTGCCGAAACGACCACCCCGACCAATCCTGACAAGAAAAAATAAATCAGCGGCAGCTGGAGACACTGCATTTGGTAGAGATGTGTTGAATTTATTCAGAATGAAACACATTTACAAGATTTGTGATTTATCAATGACATCTAACCTAATTAGTAATTTGATACTTTGCGCTCCCGGCCCGTTCTTACCTGTGGATGTAGTTTTCCCTATTGGTCGGCAGGTCGTAGTTGATGACTAGAGACACCTGCTGGACATCAATGCCTCTGGCCTGAGGAGGAACAGAACAATTACGTCACACGTAGTCATCAGGATCTAAATACAACTGATGAGCTGACATGACTGAGGTCAGGGGGCCCACTTTCTGTTTCAGGTACTCATCAATGACAAAAGAACCCAATTTAAAAATTTATGTAAGGGGACAAAATGACTTCAAGTCTATTCTGCATTGGCATCACCAGATCCTTTATATTTTTACTTAAGCTTTTAAAAAGTAGCACTTTAAATTTGAGTCACCATTTGGTCAAATGTGGCCAAAACGGCGATTTGAACGGGCAGGTGCACATGACTTGTGACTTCCAGGCTGACCGCTACACATGTTTAGTGTATCCAGTAAGTAAGTTCCCTCCAAAATGCTAAATCTAAACATTTGGAGGACAAGACTGAGTGTAATCCGCCAATAAGTTGTCAGTCAAGGACTTGAACCCAGCTACAGTGGAGGGCAGATAGGCTTCTCTACCAAGGAACATTCAGTCCTTCACCAACACTGCAGATGGGAGGAGAGGGAACCCTGGACTCTACACAGTACTCCGCTCAGAGCAAACCAAACTATTGTAGGAAATCAATAGTGTGAAAGGCCGTCATTGTACATACCAACAGGTCAGTGGTGATGAGGACTCGACTGGAGCCAGAGCGGAACTCCCTCATGATCAAGTCTCTCTCTTTCTGGTCCATGTCACCGTGCTGAAAGACAGATCAGAGGACACCAGTGAGACAAAGCCAAACACATGAACCAGTGACCTTGCAGTTACATGATATGTCATATTATACGTACAGGTCTTTTTAAAATATTCTACAGCACTCTCATGCACATAAGATACACATTTCAAGGGGGGAGAACAGGTCAATCACACAATCTTTTGGTCAACATTCAAAGCACAATGCCCCAACACTTTAAAAGGCAAATTTCAAATTTAAGAAAAAAAAAAAATCCAATCAAGTGTCAAAATTAAACTAAATCTGAAAACATTTTGGGACAATTCTAAAATGATGGAAATTCTTGGGTACATTTGCGTGGTTTAAGTGGAAATAACTCACCAGAGCAGACACGGTGAAGTCTCTGGCGTGCATCTTCTCAGTCAGCCAGTCCACTTTCCTCCTTGTGTTGATGAAGATGACCGCTTGTGTGATGGTCAGGGTTTCGTACAGGTCACACAGCGTGTCCAGCTTCCACTCCTGAGGACCATCACCAGGTCAGACACACAGCAGGCTCAAGCAAGCTCACTTTGTCTGTACACAGCATGTCCTCGGAGTTCAAGGTACATTACACTCAACTGCCCATTTGGAATTTGGTACACTTGGCTAAACAATGAAAAGGTACCATGTTTCACAGGAGTTTTTTTTTTTTTAAGCCTACCCTTGATATAAACAACTCCTCCATTCACAGTACAGTTAAACAGCACCCCTAAAGTCATCCTCCAAACATTAACTGCCCAATAGGAAAACTAAGTATCAATATCTGTGACCCAACTGGCAGCGTCAGATGGCCAAGCACCAAGAGCCAGGGTCTGTCGAGGTTTCTGTGCCACTGATGTACCAAATGCTCACTCTTGGGAGAATTGTTGGGTCTTTGTAAATTATAGTGTGGTCTATACCTAGTCTCTGTAAAGTGTCCTGAGGTAACTCTAGTTTTGATTTAACACTAAATAAAATTGAACTATAGTCACAACATTTTTGCCTCTAAACTCCTTAACTGGAAAAATGTTTCACCTCTTTTTCCACATTGATGTAGAACTGACGAATACCCTCAAGGGTCAGCTCTTCCTTCTTTACCAGGATTCTGACGGGTTCACGCATGAATTTCTTTGTTACCTCCAACACATCAGCTGGCATGGTGGCCGACAGAAGGACAACCTGAAAACACAGACGATGTAGGGCTGGTTAAAAACCTGAGACTCAGCTAAACGTGTAGATGTGTACAAGTATAACAGGTCAAAGGTCCCCACAAAATTGCTAAATATAAAAATCTTAACATTTGGGAGGACAAGACTGAGTGTAATCCGCCAATAAGTTGTCAGTCAAGGACTTGAACCCAGCTACAGTGGAGGGCAGATAGGCTTCTCTACCAAGGAACATTCAGTCCTTCACCAACACTGCAGATGGGAGGAGAGGGAACCCTGGACTCTACACAGTACTCCGCTCAGAGCGGACCAAACTATTGTTAAAACAGTCTGGCTCTATTCTCAGCCACACACAAAAAATAAAGTCCTACCTGTGTGCTGCTAGCCAGTTTCTGGAAGATCTCATAGATCTGGTCCTTGAACCCTCTACTAAGCATCTCGTCAGCCTCGTCCAGCACAAACATTTTGATGTGCTTAGAAGCTGTAAGAAAATATTAAAAGTTAAAGAACACAGATTTATTTGCTTAATGTCCTTGTACACTTTGGTGTGATTCAAGAATAGAAGTTTAATCCATCACTGTGCTGTATTCAGAAGTGATGTATGATCATGTCTCTGGAACCCTGCTGTGCCGAGGACTCTGGCCAGCAAAACGCCAACCAGAGCAACACCACAGCAGCGGTGTACAGAGTCAGCTGACACGCATGGGTTTCATCATTATACAGCAGGTCTCCTGATTAACTAAAAGGCATGATTGGTTTGATTCATTATTACAAACCAATACTACAGGTTAATTTATTGCTCATGTAGTGAACTGATCACATTTTACAAGTTGACCCCCCCCCCAAACTCTGTTGAGCATGCAACAAGCGACCCATCTAAAGTTGCATGGCCAGAAGATTGTCTTTGTCACTTTCCATTTATAAAAATTACCGTTTTTTTTAAATTTTAATTCTGACTAATCAGACTTATACACCGGAGAACCTTAGTCTGGAAAATGCGGTAGTCAATATTCAGGAAATTTGAGAAACTCAATAAAATGAAGTCAACTGCTACCATTCAGCACTTTCACACAACCAGTTTCCATGGTAACTCACAGAGGTTTTTGCGATTTAACATGTCAAAGACGCGGCCAGGGGTTCCCACCACAATGTGAGGGGATTCAGCCTGCAGTTTCTGGACTTCACTGCGAATGCTGGTCCCTCCGATACAGGCATAGCAATTGGCTCCCATGTAGTCACCCAGGGCCAGCACCACCTTCTGGATCTAAATTTAAAATGAAAGAGAAATACTGTTTTAATGACCAAAAACAAAAAGGTTTGTTTCTAATGGCAATTGATTTAACCTGATGAGTAAAGGATCCCAGAGGAAGCCTTTTAAAAAAATACAACCAAAGTCTTTTATCAACCCCAATAAGACTTATGCTTTTTTAGGACAGGTCAATATATCAATATACAAGGGTGGATATTGTCTTAAATTTTGATATCGTAATACAGGTGTTGTCTTCTCCTGGATTTTAAAGGCTGCATAACAGTTAAGTGATGTAATTTTCTCATATTTACATTAAAGCTCGTTTATCAAAAATCAGTCTAAATTTGTTAATAGGACTCTTTCTTGGGATAAAAAAAATATACATAAAGAAAATTATAAAATATATATTTTATATCTACCTACTTAGACAGGGACAATGCCCAAGACTGCCTCCCCAAACACAGTATCAAAGTATTCGGTTTTAGTATTACAGCTAACTGCTAGGTCACACAAATAGAACAATGAATCTCATAATGGCTTTGATCATATACTAGGCTTTGATTACAGTGTATTTTTGTTGTCTTTATACCGTCTTTTTTATCCTTTTTTGCTAAAACTGCTCCTGGAATTTTCAATTTCCTTGTGGGAGTCATCCCAAAAGGATTAATAAAGAGAAGTCTAAGTTTGTACAGTGTTGTAAGCAAGTTATCCATCTGCAGCACAAGAGATAATTATGCCACGAGTCGGCATCTGGTGCTAAGGGCAGTGCAAGCAGTGGATTTCATTATAATTGCAACAAATTGAATGCAAGGCGTTTGTAGATTGGGCACAAATTAGTTACTGTCTCCACTTAAGCACCCTCAGCCGATTTATGCATAATGACGTATGCTGTCACCTATGTCAACCTTCAGACATGTGATTGGTGCTGTATTCAGAAGTGATGTATGATCACGTCTCTGGAACCCTGCTGTGCCGAGAACTCAGGCCAGCAAGACGCCAACCAGAGCAACAACACAGCAGCGGTGTACAGAGTCAGCTGACACGCATGGGTTTCATCATTATACAGCAGGTCTCCTTCTAGCTGCTACCATGTATTAGTATTAATATTCAGACATTGATCGCTTGATGAACTGATCATTCTAGAAGTTGATCTCCCCATTGAGTTTTTCTTTACACTTTTAATCACCATTTGAGCCAATTTTACCACCATGAGTCAAATGTCATAAAATTTTAACAAGGGCAATGACATCCATTTTCAAAGTTATTCCTACGGTCTAACACAAAAGTAGGAGTAAACATGAACAGCTCTCCCAAATCCCCAAACTACAGAGCTAAAAATCCATTGTGACGTAATCAAATATGGGAAACTGCTCATTGGACAATGAATTTGGAAGGATGAGGTTATAGATGGCAAAACCTGTCTCCCATTCATTGTGTATGGCAATCACATCACAAGTTTAAGAATTTCCAGTTTGACGGCCTTCTGTTCAGTTCCAATACTAAGAAACTATTAGGGAGGACGTTTGAAGACAGAACACCGTTTTAGTCAGTTGATTGCAACATGGTTCAATGTCCGGTAAAATAGAAGTTGAAAACCTAACTTGACACTGACCAGGATAGTCTGAGGGTTCATGTTTCTATGGTAACTCAGGTTAAGCCTCCTTTAAGAAACAGAACAGTAAGCAAGATTTACTGAAATTATGTATTATGAAACTTTTGTTATGTAGTCCATGTTACCAGTAACTACAGAATGAATGGTGACCGGACCACCCAGCCCCTAAATTGTTAACCAGTTAGCTGAAGCTGCCAGTAAACACAATTAATCAGTTTCAATCTTTGAGAGATTAACGTCCAAAAACAAGAAACTCTTCAAAAAGTACAATTTCAGTGCAGGGTTTCCATGGTTTGTGCAATGTGACAGTAAGCCTACCTGCTGAGCCAGCTCCCTTGTGGGAGCCAGGACCAGAGCTTGAGTGGCTTTCATCTCCACATCAATCTGCTGAAGGATGGAGATAGCAAAGGTGGCAGTCTTCCCAGTGCCAGACTGGGCCTGAGCAATCACATCGTAGCCTACAAACCAAAACACAACAGGTTAATCCAGTATAGTGTACCCAGAGAGCACAAGAAAACTAACCACCACATGCGAACACTATTCCAGGGCTTGGTTCAACACCAGATACTCCCGGTTTGGAGTGTCACCTAAAGAATGTATTATGGGTGGTTTGACACATTGTGACTATGCAAGGTTCTTCACATGTTTATAGTGACTGACTTTAGACAGCCCTAAAAAATAAAAATAAAGTAATAGTTGTACACACCGTCTCTAAAATTCATCCAAAAACAAAACTCATGGAAAGCCTGGGAACCACCTCCTATTCTGCCATCCAGTGTAACATACTCTTTCCTGAGCAGCCAGACATTTGGGTATGCTCAACATTGTGAACCTTTTTTAAAGCATATCACAGTACATTTTAAAATCCCACTAAGAGGAGGCAGAAGAACATTCATAGCATATTGGGTGAAAAAAACATGAGTAAGACAGTGGGTGCACTTAGAGCAGACAGCTGCTGGCTTAAGAGCCAAAGGGGGGCTTTAACAGTAAAGTTGTCCAGTTATAAATGTACAGTGAAGGTCCAACTGTTAAGCAGGAGCTTGTTTTGTACTCATACATTGTTATAGAGAATTAAATGAGCAGACCCTGAGATTGAAGTCTTAGTATTCATCCCCCATGACGCAAAAATCTGTCTCTGTATTTTAATGATCAAAGGGTGTTTAAAAGCGCTTGTGGCTTTGACTTACAACTGAACACTTAGCCAACTACGTAGAAAACATAGAAATCTACACCATGTAAAAACAATCTAAAAATAATGAAATGATTCAGGTTCATATCGCCCAGTCTTACTTACCCTTGATACAAGGCATAATAGCTCTCTGCTGGATAGCAGAGGGCTTCTCAAAACCATAGGCATAAATTCCCCTTAGCAGAGCCTCGCGCAAGTTCATCTCATCAAAACTGTCCGTGATCTCAGTCCAGTTGCTCTGGAGGGGGTAAAACAAAACATTGTGGGTCAAGGAGTTGAATTTGCTTAGAACAGTAATGAGTTCCTTACTGCATCCTCACAATTATATACAATTTTAGAATATACACACACACCATGTCAATGGATTGAAATTTCAAGGTGAAATAAGTTTTAATCATCTGGAGTACCACAGTTATAAAAGATAAAAATGAAAAAAACTCACCTCAATGATCCCATCTGGCTCCATGCCTTCTGGGCCATTGTCTCTGTGAATAAGACAACAAAGACGTTGTTATTATTTGCAATCCCACATCAGCACAATTCAACATTCCAAATGGTTTTATGGAAATTCCACACAAAAACATGACAAACGTTGGTCCCGCCAAGCTGTAATTAATGTGGTTCTGTAGGATTGATTAACAATATGACTGACGGAATATTATTTTTATAGTCAAAGTCTGCTGCTCCGCTTTTTACTGACAAATAACTTACACTGTTAACCTTTATGGTTTGTAAGACGCCTGTGTAATTATTTATATAGTAACGTTATAGAAATACTAATCACAAACACGCCTACTAAACAGCTCTCTTCTGTGCAGCGGAATTGAGACTTGAAACATCAATTTGCCGTTCAATTCTTGTGCTTGTTGGCAAATGTCTTTTCACGAGTCCGCCATTTCTACTGCATATACATTCAAGATGGTCGTTTCTCTGGTCGGAGATGAAAACTCGGAAGCGAGTAGCTAGATAGTAATAGCGACATGTCCACGTAGAATGCCGTTACAGTTTACTAGTTGAACAAACGTTATTTCACTTCACACGAAATATCTAAATACGTTATGAATAGTGGTTTAAGACACGTCCCTGAAGCAAAATGTGCGTTAGTAAGAATTAAAAAAGGGCTTGGCTGATTGTAGCTAGCTAACCGTTAACATTGAGGTTAGCCCCTGGCCCGCATTAGCTACTACCAACCGGTCCTGCTCTTCTATATATGTGGCTTTTTATAAAACTCGACCGTAGCGAAACTCATTAACGATGCGATTACTGACATAAAGCACGCATTTGTTTCACGAAAGTAGCTAGCATACAAGTTACCATCACGCTAGCACATAGCTACTAAACGCACCCATCACCATTTAGCGGCCTACGCTACCGGTATTGTCCAAGCCCTTCGGTTATTACCACGGCCATGTGCGCCCGTCCTACAAAAAGAACATAAATTTAACGTTTGCGGCTCCAACTTGAAGAACGTTCATATACTGTATCACAAGCAGATAATGTACTGTCCTAATATACTATTATATTTATTAACTGGCAAATAAAAACAGAAGCATCCAAAATAAAATAAAAATTGAGAAGGCCTAGACCAGACGCATTCACGTGCTACAAGGCGCCGGTGCCATTTAATTTGCCCCAGTTAGCCTACGTTTAGGACCAACCGCGACAGACATCATTCGTACCGCCAAACAGACGTGTGGTCTATAATTTAGGGAGATACACTTTCTAAACCTGAGTTCATCATTTAGCTAGTTTTATGTAATTTTCCGGGAAGACCTACGTTAGCCCGAGGCAGGCCTAACCGTTAGTAGAGCATAGAAACCACTAGATGCTCTGTATAATGTCTACTTTCAAAAAGAGTCACCGATCGCAAAAACTATCACACCGATGTAGAAAACTTAATCATATTCTCAAACACAAAGCGCCCACAAAATCATAAAATCTTTTCCTACCTATTATCGTATTCAGCCGACATTATTCCAAAGAAAGAAACTGCGGCAGAGATGTGTTATATACGTTGACAACACACAAAAAGGTCTTCTCATTGCAACAGACCGCCGTCATTTAGCTGTAAACCCGCCCATAGAGACTTGTGATTGGCCGATTTGTACGCCATAAATAAGTAGGCGGGCCGTAGCGTCCACACCAGAGCACGATTGTTTCAGAGTTAGCACGCCAGAGGGGCGGTGTTTACATTTTATAAGCAAACCGTATGGGAGGCATCCAAGCTCCTTTCACTTGCGCTACGCTGGGGTCCATTTTGTAGGTCCCCCCTTCTCAGTTCAGCCATTCGTCCAGAACAAAAGGCCTTACCAAGGGCTCTGAGATAGATTTGTAATTTCTTCTAAATCATATTGTTCAATTAGTGACACATCTCAGCTTGAAACGTTGAGATGAGTCACAGTGTAGCCATCTGATGCATGTTTTAACACAGTTCACGGCAAAATCTTGGAATATGAAAGTAATATTTTATAGAAAATTAACCAAGATACAGTTGTAATTAATAGCCTATTAATTGTGTTCAGAGCCAGGATTTCAGAAATACTGGGGTCAAAGCACCCATAACAAGGGCTTTGCCATAATAAAAAAGCAAAATAATGACTTCAAACCACAAACTATCAGAGCAAAATATGAGTAAAGAACCCCAATTTTCCAGAAGAAATACTGAAGCTAAAACTTTCTGTTCTAAATTATCAGTGGCTACAGCGCTGACCATGTTCATAAAAAAAAAAAAAAAAACCTGCTATAACATTTAGTCTTATTAATTGCAGTGTGTAAATAAAATCAATGTAGCTTTCAATTAGAAGAAACAGTACACATTATTAGGCATTCATTTTCCCCCACACAGGTGGGCAAACTGCTGCTTTAAGCTCTGCTTTAGCAGCAGAAACAGCATTTACTTAAACGGATTAGAACTGTTTTTTGTTCATTCTTAGACTAAATGGGAACGTCAGACATCCCTTTTCTACACTGTAGAACACGGTTCTTACGGTATTAAGTATAAAAAAAAAATAAATAAAAATCTTGATTTAAGGTCCACTCCAGGGCTTTTAACTACTTGTCATGTTCTTCTTCAGCATGGTGGTTGAATTTGGGTGGAGATAGCTTCCATCTCCAACATAAACACCGCTGGCCATCCTGGTCAATGACCTTTGACCCAAGATTTTTTTTGTTAAAGATCTACATGGTTATGCAAACACTTTATGACAGCCTCGCTTCTTCTGTGTGTAATTCTATTTTATGTCAGTTATCATACTCAATATTTTCAGCCAGTTACATATTGAATAAACCTTCCCATGGTGTCAATAGTCATATCATTTGAATGACAGAATATCTTGCTCTCAGCGAAGCGCCCCAGACCCAAAAAAGGCAAAACATTTTTTAGTGATGTTGGGTGTACATCATTAGTTCAATGCCACAACTATTATACCTACATTAGCTGGTACAGTGGTATAACTTAAAGAACAAATAGGAAAAGCTCAGAACTAATAAAAGACATCCTTATTGTTAGTCTAAGATCACATTAGCCCAATCCATTTTAAAGAGTGGAATTGGCTATCTGAACGTAGATGTCAAAAAATATGGTCATAAGATTTTAAAGGTGCATTTGGGACTTTTATGGCCCGAATCAGGGTTACTGATCTTACCTTAAATATCCCAATCTAAAAAGTAAAGTAGGGAGAAGCACAGGTGAAAATTGGAATAAACCCCCCCACTCTCTGAATAGTTTTACATTAATGTATTTTAGCATTTCACAATTTAAATATATTTATATATCGTTGGGTAGTTTAATCAATGACAAGACGCATATTTTATAAATCCTCCCTGTTAATGTAAAATGTTAATTTGCAAAGTAACTTTGTAGCCATCAGATAAATGTTTCCATTTCCACATGAATGGCATGAAAAGGAAATTTAAGTCAAGTATGAGAACTACCTCAATTTTCATACTTAAGTACTGTGCTTGAGTATATCTACTTAGTTACCATCACTACCACTGGACACAGGATAACATGTAGATCACGTCAGCATACCCAGCTAATTTCCATCCAGTAGCATTAATAAAATGCACCATCATTTGTTTGCCGCATATTGTTTTTTTTTATTTTTAGCAACCATAATGCATTGTAGAAGATATATAAAACTCAACTCTGTTGCATCAACTCCTGTTTGGAAAAAAAGAGAACAAACAAACACACGGCTATCAACAAATTTGTCTTTCGTTATAAAAAGAAGGAGGGTGCTGTAATTCCATTGCAAACATACTGGATCTGCTGTGTAGCTGTCGTGGTCCTCACCAAAAATGGCTCTCAAAACCCTCTAAGAAATACTACCACCAAAGGATCTCTTTTGTACTTACTCCGAAAAAAAAAAACACATTAGTAGTCCTCCTTGTAACACCGTTTGTTTAAAGCAATAAGCATATCAACACATTTACCGACAAGAGAAAACACAGAAAAAGATAAAATGCAATGTAAAGATACCCCTTCATTGGGCTAATGTGTCATCCTGGTGCGTTTGGCCGGTGATCCACTGATACAGATCCAGTCTCCCACATAATGATGGATTATTTGGGGAATAGTGATGGAGGCAGAGAAAGTGTTTTGAATGTAAAATTCTGATTTCCCTACAAGACAAAAAGCACTAGAATGGCTCCTCACATGCTGGAAGTGTGTTTTCTGACGTCGATATGGCAGCATAAACTAGCAAACTCCATTTTCAATTGAAATTCTTCTAAACACCTTGTAGAAAATCGTTTAACAAATATACATCGGAAATGTCACGCCGTGCTACAGTGGCAAACATCATGTGCCGACTAGATCAACAGAATCGCCAACATAACATTGGGTGTAGCATAGGGAAGTGTATTTTATGTTGGGAGCCGTGACGTTTGAGAGTCTCACGTCTTTCAACCTACTGTATGGACTGCATGGATGGAGGGCAGGTACATGCCCTAGTACCATTTAACCACAAGCTTACACAGACTGCTTCAAATGATTTTGCCATCCACCCACGCTACCGCTGCACTCACTGTTCAGGCATCTAAAGTGAAAGTAGTATTGAGGTTGGACTAACTGTGGTCCGACCCTTCATCTGGACTGTATTCTTTAGAAGTAATCTTCATGCTTCCATTCAGACTGAAAAACCAACAACAACAACAAAAAAAGTGGACTATGATAGGATGGAAGATTAGCACATTCCCAAAACGGAAGCTAGTCTCGGCCCCTGTCAACCACAAAGGAATTACCATGACATGGAAATTAAATCAAGAGTTTTCAAAAAGGGTGGAGAGAGGGAAGCAAAGAGAGACAAAAAGTGAAACAATGACATCACCTACAATAGAATAAGGATTTCTCTGGATGTTGGCAGAGAAAAAGAAAGTTTCTGAAAAGTTTCTCTTTTTTCAGTCAATCGTTTGCTCCCCGTGCCCTCTCCTTGTCATGGCATTGTCCCTCCGTCTGGTTAAGTTTAAGGGCGGGAGCAGGTGGAAATGGCGGGCGGGGGGTGAAGGGTCACAGGGTGAGCTTGCAGTGACAGAGTTCTTTGTACATTTGCCTCCTCAGCCGGGGCATGTCCAGCTGGCCAAAGCTGAACGGCTGTCCTAGTGCCAGACACTTGCAGTACTGCAGGACGGTGAAGGGGCAAATGAGAAGGGGAAAAAAACAAAAGAAGTTATTGGCTTGCACAGACAAACAGAGTCAAAACAACATGCAACACAAGTCAGTAGGTGGTCATACAGTGTTGAGCGAACAGCTTTAGGCCTGCATTCACATTACCTGAGTCGGCCAATCTTTCCATTCATTTTGAATTGGGATAG
The DNA here is from genome assembly GCA_013375575.1 of Percina caprodes. Taxonomy (NCBI): domain Eukaryota; kingdom Metazoa; phylum Chordata; class Actinopteri; order Perciformes; family Percidae; genus Percina; species Percina caprodes. Next base: position 6,372,890 of record JABXJD010000011.1, on the reverse strand, counting down.
TGAGTTTAGGCTGCGGCAGTGTTTGGAGCAGGAGGGACATGCAAATAAAAAGAATTTAAAAAATGCCGCGTCACGCTGCGGTGGCCAATCATGTAACCGGCGATCAGACTTTTCAGTGTGTTTTGAGATGTGAGTATCCCGTGTGAGAATCCCGTACAGAAAACTGGAAACATCACTGCCTTTATCGCTGCCACAAGAAAGTTTTAAAACACTATGAGGGTTAAAAAAAAAAAAAAAAACACAAGCACCAAACTTCCCGGAGTTTGTGTAATAGCTGAATGTTTCCTGCAACGACAAAGCACTCACTCTGTCTCTCTCCTCTCTTTTCTCTCTCCCTCTGTGTAATAACGCTGCCTTCAAGTGCAGTCGGTAACATCGAGTTCTATAGATGATCCGACGGAACAGTAGTTGTGAAATATAAAGTCTATTTGTGCTACACTGGGGGTTTAAAGAACATGACAGGACTTCACACAAATGGGCCGTTTGGGACACTCCCACACAGCCGGACTACCCTGTGGAAAATTGACGGAATGATTTTTCCCTGTCTGAACGCAGTTTTGTGCAATGGATGCTCAACATGTTTCCTGTCTGACAAGTCAAGGCAGCCGTTGTAGCTAGTCAATGGAATAGGCTATCCAATATAAACAACATAAACACTGAGGGCGGTGGAAACATTGCAGCCTACTTCCTCAAAACATATCAGGGTTGGCTGAGACACAATGTTGGGCCAATGAACGGATGGTTGACCATTTGTAGATCTGCATGAGAAGAACTGACCAAACTCACCTGTAGCACAAAAGCCCCACAGTCACTGTCGTTGTTTTGACGACCCACATTCTGCAACAAAAAAAATCCACTATAGCATCAGTAACACGCAGTACAAGTTCTGACATGCATAACAAAGCTATAGTGATTTGTGACTGGTTTAAGGGCGTTAAAGTGTTGAGTTACCTCAATGTATGTGTCAAAGCAGAGAAACACACTAAGCATCTCACCATTTTGAAAAAGCCTTTCCATCCCGCCAAAAAGTCCTGTTGGTCTTTCTTGATGGCCTCCGCTTGCAGATACTTAAAAATGTGCTGAGAAAAAACAATGAAAGGTTCTATGAAAAGACTACAGAGGTAAAGCATACGCATTGTGACAAATAATGACACTAAGGATTTCATTAAAATCAAAATATCAGAATGCTACAATTAAAAAGGCTCATATTTAAGACCACTCAAATGTACTATATGATTTGACATTGCAGAGATTATATAGCATGCTTATTTTTGCATTACTCCACTCATATGCATAACAATCCTCTATCAACCAGATCAATTAGAACATTTAGACCCTGTTTTGTTTATTTTAAGGTTAAGATTGAAATGGATTCCATGTCTCACTGATTTTCTCATTTTACATGAGACAGTCCACTGAGGCCGTTTCCTCTGTACGGTCAAACCACTCTTGGTATGTGTGTTGTCTATTTTGACAATATGTTTTGACAATAACAATTTAAACACTATTGTAATCAAAGATGGGACCTGATGTTGACAGCTTTGTCCACATCTGGTACGACACGCACAGAAACAGTGTAAATGATGATATTCCCAATTATGAAATGTTGATTCTATTTAGTAAAAGTGACACAGTGACTAGTATATTATCCACTAATAAAGAACTGTTCAGTCTGTTACCTAATAAACGGTTAATCACAATGTTGAACCAAAAGAGGGATAGATAGCAGTTATATGAAGGCCATCTACAGCCAGTCACTGAGGGTCTCTCAGGGCTTTTAATCTCCTGGTGTAAGGGCTTGGTGTTGCTGTCTAGTCCTACCTTTGGGCAGCGTCTATTGAGAGTCCGCTGAGAGTCAAAGTATGTGATGGCTCGACGAGGAATGTCAACACTGACCAGTGACCAGTGGACCTCCAAGTGGATGGGGATCAACAACAGATCCTTCTGAAAGATGTCAACCTGACAAAGTAGTAAAATGGAGAGGTAATGGATGTAAACACAATTTTGTCAAGCCATACTAGAGGACATGGTTATGTCACGCCGACCTTACACCAAACGACTTTACAAGCGGTTCTACTGTTGCAGACTAATTCCCAATATCTGGATGAAATCACGAGGAGGTCATAAAACTCAGTCCCAGTCAGTGTTTTTCACATCTGGATGCTACAACAAAATCAAACGTGTTTGATATTATCGTAACTTTAAAGTCTTGGTAGTGAAGTTTAATTATGGTATGAGAACATTTTCAACAACCAATAGGTACGCTCCTATAAACGTGGAGCACCTGGTACTGGAGACATTTATCTGCATGTACGAAAAGAAACTGAAGAACATGCACTTGAACATGAACTTTCCGTTAACTTTCCAGCTAACGCTAGCGGTAGCATGCTAGCTTGGTTACATTTTTCAAAACAAATCTAGTTGAAGTCGTGCAATTTGTGACCCTGCATGATCTCCAGTCTTTACATATGATGACAGTCTTTAACGTTAGATGTGAGATGATTGCCTTTAGATGTCAGATGTGTCAGACTTAAGTCTGTTCAAAGTCTTCTAGTGGATGGTAGGCGTTAGATGAATTAATTCCAGGCCGCCTCCTACCACTTGAAATACATGTTACATGAAGGCAAAATGGTTGTTGCACTGCTACAGGTCACAGATCTGTAGGGTGCCAGAATACAGTGTAACACCAGTGCTAGGATGATGAGTAGCACTCGTCCTTCTCGTTATCAAAAGTTCTGAATTTAGCATGATGGATGAAAGACAAATATTTCAGCAGGAAACTTGCTGTCCTTGGTCCATCATTGATTTTCAACAGGACAATTACCCCAAACACACCTCCAGGCTTTGTAAGGGCTACTTGACCAAGGAGAGTGAGTGCTGCGCCTCACAGTCACCGGACCTGAACCCAATCGAGATGGGTTGGGGATAGCTGGACCGCAGAGTGAAGGCAAAAGGGCCAACAAGCGCTAAGCATCTCTGGGAGCTCCTTCAAGACTGTTGGGAAACCATTTCAGGTGACTACCTCTTGAAGCTCATCAAGAGAAGGCCAAGAGTGTGCAAAGCAGTAATTAGAGCAAAGGGTGGCTACTTTGAAGAAACTAGAATATAAGACATGTTTTCAGTTATTTCACACTTTTTTGTGAAGTACATAATTCCATATGTGTTCATTCATAGTTTTGACGCCTTCAGTGATAATCTGCAATGTAAATAGTCATGAAAATAAAGAAACGCATTAAATGAGAAGTTGGTTCCAAACGTTTGGCCTGTACTGTATATAACAATTGTAAGTCAATAAAATGACATGTAATGTAAGAGTGGGAAGTTTCTGAGGCCCACTTACATTTTTGGTCCACCGTTTGACTCCATCATAGCCTTTTGTCCTTAGCTTATCATAAAAGAAACTGTTGAAAAAGTGAACCTGAGGGAGAGAACAGAGTAAAGTCAGAGTTAGGGTAGATCAAATGACATTTTTGGCCAATTTTGGCTAGTCAGTGGGCCATGGTTTTGGCTGCTGTCAACATGGGTCACAAACTCTTACTTTATAGCTAAACAGTACACTAAAACATGTTTCTGAAGACATCTGAGCAATGAACAATACAGTAACAGAATTGATTCATATTGACTTGATCCATATTTCATCAGCATTTCTTAGTTTGACTGCTGTTCATGAGCAGTCTTTGGCACAGCGTTAGACTCCTCGGCTCTGATTGGTTGTTTTCCTTCAAGGGCAGTGAAAAGTTGCCATAAGGAGCACCAGGAAGTAGGAAAGTATTTTTTTTGTAACAGATAATCTGCCTCATGTGCTTCTGTCAGGACATAGTGACAGTTTCAGCAAATAGGACAACAATTTTTTTTTTTATAAAACTACCTACTGCTCTTACCTCTTACCCTACCTGACTTTAAAAAGCCATTGGTATTTATTTCCTTACCTTCTCTGGCACAGAGTCCATGACGAGGTCACCATACATGTTCATAATCTGAATAAAACAGAAACATTATATTATAAAGAAATATCTAAAAAATGGGCACTGTAACCTTTCTGATCAGTGACTACAAAAAGGTGGTATTTAACCCACTTGGCCCATTTATTGGTTAATAATACATTTCCGCCATCTAACACGCTTTCCTTTATCTGTAGGGACTGAGTACATTTTATGTTTTGGCTGAGTTAAGCAAGAAGCCTGACAATTGTATTCATCTTGTCCTGCATACGCCACTTTCATTACCCTTGGCATTTATTAATTAATCTTACCAAAAAGAGAGACACATGTATTCCAAGCAAGTGTTTTATGAACTGAGCTTTCACAATTCCAGGAAAAAGGTTTTAAAGAGCTGACGGAGTATTTTTTGACACTTAATTGTTTTCCAGACAAGCATGAGACGCTTTGTTACAGTTCTGAGGTCAGGTGGCAGTATATTTATTCTATGCTCATCCTTGGTGTAATTTAACAATGCAAACTCCTGAAGCTATATGCCTTGTCACAGACATTTTTAAACTCAGAGCAGGAAAAGCTTAGCTGTAACTGGCAACATCAAAATTAGGGGGTTCATCGATTCTGGTTTTTCAGGGCCGATAACGATAAGTAGCTAGTGAAACTGATAAACAATACACAAGTAGCAATGCCAGTGTAAAAATACTCTGATACAAGTATATGTCTTGCGTGAAAAAATTGTAACAGTAAATGTTAATGTAAAAAAATAAAAAGCACTAAAATTTAACCACAGTCATCAGGCAAATAAAACGGAGACACAAATAATCTGCAAACTGCCAAATGTCAGTGCCGATAATCGGCCAGGCCATTCATTGGTTGATCCCTCATTAAAATAACTGGAAGCTTGATGTAACTGAGCCATTGACAGATTTAGTTTCACCTGCAAGGACAAGTCAAAATACCATAGAAAAGGGTCTATTGTGTTAAGTGTGTAGTTCTTTACCTGGTCGTTAAGCCAGTTCTGTCCGTACAGAGTGCCCAGGTCATCCATGGTCAGAACGTGGCGTTTGTAATTGACTCTGAACGTTTTAGCCAGGGACGATCCCGACGACCGCTGGAAGGATTGTATTAGGTGCTGGACCACTGCTTTCCTAGTAGTAAGAACAATTCACACACTTGATGCATTAGTAAGTTACTTATTTAATCAATTCACCTACACAGTGTTACCTTAGGAGGTAATAAATGGCCCCCACTAGTTTAATCAACCTCCAGATGCCCTAATTAACGTCATAAATTAGGTGAAATGTTAGAAGTTTGCTTCCCGTTAACCTACAATCTGACAGACCTAAATGACCAGGCCTAAGGGTCTAACCACAGAAATAAAATGGATAGAAAGGCCACAAACTGATTTCTGTGGTCATTTGTTGTTAATGGTCACAGTGACAATTTGCCTCAGCGGGGCTGTAAACTGTGTCGCCGCTCTCTGGGAGGGGGGTGAGGAGGAGGGACAGACCCAGCGGCAACGGGTCGGCAGACCGCTACCATTAGACCCAGACCCGCTGTCCAGCTCATTCTCTGTAACCAATGCAGCATAAAAGCATGGCGAAACCAGCCATGCCAGCAGGTGGGCGACTTGTTAGTTGGCTAACGTTTGCTTGCTAACTTCAGCCCTCGCCACAGGAACAAGAAAACGAGCAGAATGAAGCCGTCACTTGTGGCGATAGCAACGTGCTTTGTGTGGATCAAGCATGAAGTTAATGTTGACCCATTAAGCAACTGGCTCTCTGTCACGTAACGTTAATACTCCACTCCTCGTTTATCCATTACTGCAAAACCTCAGCTCCGCGTCTTGCCGGAAGTTGGTTTATACGTTGCCATGGCAATGGTACACATAAAAAGGGCGAGTTGCTTTATCATTCTGCTATGTTGATTTGAATGAAAATGGCCTTTCTATCCATTTATTTCTATGGTTCTAACTATTAACAATCCTATTTACTCATATGCTTTTTGTCAAACATTTTCCTGGATACTAACACCGTCTGCATTTGATATGGCTTATAAAACAGTCAAATGATATGGCTTATAAAACAGTCAAGTGAACAATAAATGACAAGGACTGATAGTTGAAGGTGCTCTAAGCGATGTTGGGTGACACTACTTCTTATTAACATTCAAAGTATTTTCAAACAAAACAGGACTAGCTTGCCCCTCCTTCCTACCATTCCCTCCCTTCTGCACACTAACCCCCCCACCCCCAAGTCCTTGTCGGTTAGTGGCTGGCTTATTTGTGTATGCTTCATGGTGCATGTGGCCGCAGTTTATTTTTGTTGCCATTTGTAGACCCTGGGCTGTTTCAGAGACCACAGTTTGTAAAGTGTGTTCTGAGGACAGTCAGCTCGTGAATAGCAAGGAGATGTTTGCTGTATGTAAAAACAAATGTTAAAACACGTGTGACATCGCTTAGAGCACCTTTAACCAATTGTGAGCACACTGCTTTTCTTTGTTTCAAGTCAATGAATCAAGAAGGACATTCCTTGCAGCACTAGCCGGTACAGTTCCACAACTTTGGTAAACCATTTCATCCAACCATTTCCTCTGCCGTTAAACACCATTTGATTGTACACAGAAGAAGTAACCAAAACACTGTGTTAGACCTGTGTGGCTGTGAAAAGCTCTCGCTGAAGATGTCCTGAAGCTTCTCCACAATGTCATCCACATGGATGGGGATCAAGCTGCCATACTGCTGTAGAGACTCATCAAGAATACCTGGTCCAAGGAAAAACAATCATCTTCACAAAAAGCCACACACAGGCTATTTCTTTTGAACTTTATTACTTGAAAGATTAGTTTTTGGGCATTTAAGGGGGAAATGACATGCAGCAAAGGGCCGCAGGTCGGAGTCAAACCAGCGGCCACTGCAACGAGGAGTGAACATGAACACACACACACACACAAAAAATTGTGTTTTTAGTATTTGAGCAAATGAAAAAAACAATCAGACCGACAGCGAACGTGAGCTAACAGCCCGAGTCTCTGATCCTTACCCGTCACAAAAGTCATGTGTTCCTCAGTAAGGGCCAGCTCCACTGGTTTGACCGCCACTTCCCGCCTCCCTCTGTCCTCTTGTTTGACTGGAGAGCAGCCATTCATCTGTTCATCTGACAGAGAAAAAATATGGAGTTACAAACCTATGGCACTCAAGGCTCACAAAACAAAGGTTTGTGTCCCGGCTGCTATTGTTTTCCTGCTTTAAAGCGGAACAAACACCAACTCAACTTAAATGTGTCGCTTAGACCTGAGATTCTCCTGCATAGCCAAGAGCGATCTGAACTCTATTCATTTTAAAAAGTTGTTTGCTTGTCGTCTTGCGGACAGACCTGACAAAGCATGAATTTAGGCTTTTTCTATACTGGCGTCATAATGTAGTTATTTTGGCACACTTCGATTGTAATTAAATGCCAGCTTTTTGTGTTTATTTTGGGTATTAAGAGACAGATAACATTGTTGTGTCATTTCATGACATTTTTTTCTTAAGAAAAAATATAGAACTGTGCCCTTTGAAATATATTCTCTACAATACATTTCAACTAGCCCTCTTTACGGGTAAATGTAGTGTATGTCCGTACCTCTCTCCGACTCTGTGAACCGCTCTTCGTTGGTTTCATCCTCTCCGTCGGAGTATGGTGATTGCCGATACCTTCTTGTCCTCCTCTGCTTGCTGTACAGATTGTGCCTTCGCCCTCTTCGGCTGTACCGGTACCCTTGGGAGTATACCCATTGTGCCCGCTGGCGCCAGCTCTTCCAGTGCTTGGTTAGCCGAAATCCAAGGCCGCCGTGGGATCGCAAGCGCTGCCAGCGCCGGAGCCTCCGCAGAGCCCTGTACCTGCTAAGGTGGGACCTGAACACGTCCCCGGCTTTGGCCTGGGAGACCAGATGCTCTCCCGGGACGTCGCCCTCTTCTGCCTTCTGCTGGGGTCCGTGATGTTGGTGGTATTGCTGTGAATGAGGGTGCTGCGTAGACCGGGAGGGAAATTCTGGAACCTCCCACTCCAACTCTTCCTCCTCTCCATCTTCCACCTCATCCTCCTCCTCTTCATCATCATCATCTTCTTCCTCTTCATTGTTATTATCCCAACCCTTGCCCTCAAACTCTAACTCGTCCTCCCCCTCCAGATTGTTTTCTTCATCCTCATCACCTATTGCCTTGATCATACCCATCCCATCCTCGTCCTCCTCTACATACTCGCCTGTCCACACCTTCTCTTTCTGCCCCAGTCTGAGGTGCATGGGACTGGGGACACTGTGGCCGGACACCGGGACAATGAGGTGGTCTCCAGGGATCCCACCTAAACACAAACAGGGATTAACTACGTCAGCTGTGTTCAATCATGTGCCATCATCATGACCCAAAAGCATCCATGGTTTCATTTTAACGAAATACTACTGGAGTTCATTTCACTTGATACACGTACTGCTGAATGAACAAACTGTTGGGCTTTGACGTCACAGAGCAGAGCGTTTATAAATGATATGCCAACAGCAACTCGCCATGACTGAAGAACTGGTCCTAGGAAATGCTTGCCTTATCTGCTTGTAAAACGAATAATCAATAATTGCCTGGAGGTACTTTGGAGAGCTGCAGAGGGTATTAATTTTAAAAATGTTCGATAAAAAAAGCCTTGCGCGTGCAATCTGACAAGCAGGAGCAGTCCGGTAAAACTGTTTGTGCTTGTCACACGCACGCTGCAAGAGTTAAATTGTCTCACACTTTTCCCTACGCAAACAATGCCCAGTGCACATCAATGAACAACAGACTCTTGCTCACACTTTTTCATATCAAGGAGGACCCTTAAACTAGGGTTGCACGATTATGGCCCAAATGATAATCATGATTATTTTTATCAATATTAAGATCACGATTAATTATCACAATTTTTTGTTGATTTTAATCTATTTATAACTGCTTTCACATCCAGATTGTGCTACATTTCTATTATGTTGAAGTCAACCTATTATCACCTAAAGAACATATCAAGGGTTAAAGGACTTATGTCTCAGCAGGATTTGGAAAAACCTGTCTATGCTTTAATCTTCAGTAGCAACTCTTGTTTTAAATCAAGGATGAAGACCTTTCTTTTTGATGCTGCCTTTCTTCAAATAATTGTTAATTTCTTATACTGCACTGTAACTTTTATTCTAGTATTTTATCCCTTTTTATATTTATAATTGTTTTTCTATGATGTTCTGCACAAAGCACTTTGAATTACTCTGTTGCCTACAATGAGGTTTACAAATAAAGCTCCCTGGCCTACAACATAATTCATAATAATACAAGCCTAACTAGAATGTAAACATATTAACCAGGAGTTAAAGGCCTACCTCCTCCAGTGTCGTCTTGCCCCACAGCGGTCAGACCCAGGTCTCCCTGCCAGCGGTTCTGGGCCAGGCTACCGCCACTGTCTCGCATTATCCACGGACAACCCACGACCTGCGCCAGCTCGTCACCTACAAACAACAACAACAACAACAACAACAGTATGCAGTGGGGCTGTTATAACTACTTCACTTTCTATATACAAGCAGCTTGCTAGTTATCCTGGAGTGAGAAAGAACTTTGACCACAGCGGTTCCACAGTGCTCCACTCTCTCTCCACACTAGTCACATTGGCAATTTATAAGACATAGTGCAAGTTATCATCACATCCCTAATTTAACAAGAACATTATTTAAATTCAGTTGGCATCTAAACAAACTATTATCCAAGTTGCATTAATTTATGGTATAGGTAGGGAGTGGGGGAAAACCCCCACAGACACTGGTAATGTTCTTGCCCCATCTAGGGCTGGGCAATATGACAAAATGTATCATCAAAACAACATGAAAATGTCCATCCTTTGTGTGTGTGTGTATGTTTATATATATTTTATTTTTTTATTTCATTTTTATTTATTTATTTATTTCATACCATTTTTATGGGGATGCTGAAAAACCAGCAGCCGGCCTTTGCTATGGCAATATTTAAGTCAGCAAAGCAGCCAATATCAGGATAGAAGAGTTTGGCCATATTGTCCAGCCTGTGATTCAGTCACAAAGTGCTCCCACTGCAAAACTTAAGGGGGAAATAGGAACCCTGACATTAAACCTGTTATCCTGTTACTACAGTGGATTTGATCAACATATGTATGTTATAATGTGAAAGAAGCCTGACGTCTGTCCACAATGACAATATGTTGACACCAGAAGAGAAAATTAGGCTCAGTGTGCGAAAATGATGACTTTAAGTGGACTGAATAACAACTGTGAGATGGTCAAAGTCCCTTTCAAAATGCAAACCGCTGCTGAATATCAGGTAGACTCTAATCTTGCTACCCACTGAGCTAACGTAACACAGTCCAGTATACAATACACCTCATTAAAGAATCACTCATGCCTTATGGTGACAGTGCTGCAATTGGTACAACTTGCGGAAAATAGCATAATTTTTACATGAAATGTACAACAGACAGTAATTTTGATGACCTACAACCTTCCAACGGAACTTTGATATCTGTTAATTCACAAAGCCATTGTATTGCTTTAATGGGAAATAAAGCCTTCTGGTCCTACTAGCTAATGCTGATATAGTTCAAACGTTTAGAAAGCCACAGGCTTGCTGACATTTTCCAGTTTTCATTCGGAATATATGCCTCTGTTCTTTTACAGGCAGAATAACTGCCCTGCTAACAACACCGGGACTCTAGTAACCATGTGCACCTGGTCGGAGAGCGGATATGTAATTTAGCATGATAGCTACACCGAGTAGGACAGTAACGACCATTAACTAAGCAACGGGGCGAATTGGCGTTTATACTAATGAATAATTTGATGCGGTCTGTGTAGGAGACATTCTTTCAGAGAAGCTGCTAGCTATATGACGATGGTAACTATATTCTCCGTTGCAGGAAATAGTCCTTACCAAGCAGCTAGCTTGTATGCGTTGAGCGCTAGCAGCACCACCGTCATGGTTTCACCACTTAAAACCTCAATTAAAGTCGCATTCATTGCAAATATTGTTTTTTCAGAGACTGTGGATAGCCGAAGTCCCTCCACCATAGTTAATGACGATCTTAAATAAACAAGAGTTCTTGACAAATGCGTTTTCTATCAGTGCTAACACGTTAGCTGGTTAGCCATGTTGTCGTTAGCTAGCTAGCTAGGCGTTAGGTAGGCAGACACCATGTTAGCTACAGCAAAATAAAACGCTCGGTGCGCTGTATTCGTTAATAGCTAGCTAGCAATTGTATGCTTACCGTTAGCCTGCAGATTTATATGAATGTGTCCAGCTGCTTCCGACTGAATGTTGGGCGTGTTTAATTTGTATGGGTAACTAACCAAAACAAATGCTAATTGGTGTTAAACCTCATTCAATGAAGTCAGGTGTGGAGCAGCCAGATGTCACCTCCTTGCGAACTTTGATTTCTTTTAGGTCTTCCGGTTCAGAAAAAAACGCTTAACATAAATTGTAGAATAAAGTCAACTATGTACGTGGAATCTACAGAAATAATCTATTTCAATTGAAAAGGTCTGTAAGAAAACGAGAGATGCGCTGAGCCGGATCACTGCAGATTTTTTGCTCTCATGTCAACTACAACAAGTCCGTCGCGCAGCAATGGCGTCATAAAGCGTATGTTTGTAAGGGTAGCCTTTCCTTTTTGAACCCTAACATTAGTCTTCTGGAAAACACATTTATACAATTTATAAGCAATTATTTTGGTGGATTAAATAAAGTAAGTGATATAAAATCCGTTTTATTTTTAATTTATTTTATTACTCAGATTGAGTCACATTTTGTAAAATTGTTCTTTGATTTCTGTAGCCTAAAGTATAGGCCTATAATAGGAGACAATTAAACATACTATTGTCTTGCATTCCTTGTTATATTGTAATATTTGGATTTGGTAAAGTCGATGAGCTTAGTGGCATTTTTTCATGACTGGTACCTGCTCGACTCACTTTGACTCTACTCGCCTTTTTTGTTTTTCCATTATGAAAAAAGTACCTGGTACTAGCTAACAGGTACTTTTTTGTAGTATCAGTTCCGTCGAGGTTCCAAGCGTGCTTTCAGTACAGGGGGCTAGATTTTAGATTCAGGGGGCTTAGATGGACATTCATCAGACTGAATGATCTTCTCCAGAGTTAGGATTAGCTGGTTGTCACTGGTGTTCATATAATTTGGTCATATACTTTTTGATCCATCTGCACATCTTTTAAAATATTAAAAATAAAATTACTCAATGCAGAAACAGCCGCACATTTTAGAAACTGGAAATGATCCAAACTAATCATTTTAGCTGGACCTGAAGTTCTATTGTTGGGTATTTTGTGTGCAAAAATCTTTATTTGTAAAGTAACTAGTAACTAAAACTGTCAGATTAATGTAGTAGAGTAAAAAGTACAATACTTCTCTCTGAAATGTAGCAGAGTAGAAGTAGAAAGGGGCATGGAAAGGAAAATACTAGATCCAATGCTATTTTTAACATTGATTCCGAACTGAACTTACGTATCGGCCGATACCAAGTTCTGATCTAGTGTCATATATTTTAAAACATAATAACAGCTGCTATCACTTTATGCATGTGATATGATTTCCATCTCCATAGAACTATCTTTTATTTTCCAGTCAGTGATAACGGAAAAAGAACATCAGTCACAGTACATTTTCTGCAAGGCTCAATTACGCGATATCGGATTGGTGCATGAACTCCAGTACCTACAAATAGCAGCATTTTAGGCAGTATCAGAGACTGTTCTGTTTTAGTATGGAATGACCACAGTGGTCTCCTTGAAAATAATTACAAAAACTGTCAGATAAAATTCAGCTTCAGAGAGCATGCATTTAACTTGCAGACATAAAACAATCCTTAAAATAAATATATAAATAATTTATACTTTCTTAATCTCACACAGCACCAGAGGAGAGCACTGCTTAATAACTGATATATTTTACCTGACTACAAGATAATGAAGGAAGGAACCTTAATGACCGAACCAGCGTTACAAGTTGTCAAACATGGAGCTGCCATTGGGAGGCGAAAGAGTTCAACTTAAACTTCACCATTATTGTGGGGAAATGAGTTGATGTGGCTTACATTCTCACATCTGACACACTGCTCTTTCTGTGGAATTGTGCAGACAGTTGGCCCCTGTGACTGCTTATTAGACTATAATAAACAATAATCCTGATGCATCAATATCTAAGCAGTATTTTGCTGTATCTGGTCGAGATTGAGCTGATTTGATATACTTTATATACAGTTAGGGAATAAAATCTAATCTGAATAAAATTACCCCCCCCCCCCAAAAAAAAATGTGAGGGTTGATTATTAGGGCTGAGGGAAAATTGGGTTTGAGCTTTTTCGGTCATGAATAAGACAAGAAGCCCCATTTGTGAAGGCTGATTAACATATCAATATATTGAAATGGAATACATTTATAGCTGTCAATATGATTTAAATAATTAAAATTATACCACCACAACAATACCACCACTTCAGTTCAATTTTATTCATAGTATCAAATCATAACAAGAGTTATCTCAAGACACTTTACAGATAGAGTAGGTCTAGAACACCCTATAATTTACAAGGACCCAACAATTCCTGTAATTCCCACAATTATATGCACTCTGTATTTTTGGAGCTTCTTTTACAATGTAATAACCTACTGACGGAAGCACATGTAGCTAAAGCTGCGTAAAGTAAATCTCTGCCCAAAAAATCTGAAAAATACAAAGAAATGTAAACAACAACACATTTTATATATATATATATATATATATATATATATATATATATATATATATATATATATATAAAAAAAGAAAATCCCCTTCTCACCCCTTGTGGGGTGGTATGTGTCATCCTCAACCTCGGGTCCTCTACCAGAGGCCTGGGAGTTTGAGGGTTCTGCGCAGTATCTTAGCTGTTCCTAGGACTGCACTCTTCTGGACAGAGACCTCTGATGTTTTACCTGGAATCTGCTGTAGCCACTCTCCCAGTTTGGGGGTCACAGCCCCCAGTGCTCCGATTACCACTGGCACCACTGTTGCTCTTACTTTCCACATCTTTTCTAGCTCCTCTTTCAGCCCTTGGTATTTCTCAAGCTTCTCGTGTTCCTTCTTCTTGATGTTGCTGTCGCTTGGGATCGCCACATCTATCACTACTGCCTTCTTCTGCTGTTTGTCCATCAACACGATGTCTGGTTGGTTAGCCATCACCAGTTTGTCAGTCTGGATCTTGAAGTCCCACAGGATCTTAGCTCGATTGTTCTCGACTACCTTAGGAGGTGTCTTCCATTTTGACCTTGGGACTTCCAGCCCATACTCGTGGCAGATGTTCCTGTACACTATGACAGCTACCTGGTTATGGCGTTCCATGTACGCTCTTCCTGCCTGCATCTTACACCCTGCTGTTATGTGCTGTACTGTCTCAGGGGCATCCTTGCACAGTCTGCACCTGGGGTCCTGCCTGGTGTGGTAGATCCCAGCCTCTATTGATCTTGTACTGAGTGCCTGCTCTTGTGCTGCCATGATTAGTGCCTCTGTGCTGTCCTTCAGTCCAGCCTTTTCCAGCCACTGGTAGGATTTCTTGATATCAGCCACTTCTTCTATTTGTCTGTGGTACACGCCGTGCAGCGGCTTGTCCCTCCATGATGGTTCTTCATCTTCCTTGTCCTCACCTTCGGGTTTCTGCTGCCTGAGGTATTCACTAAGCCCTTCATCTTTGGGGGCCATCTTTCCGATGTACTCCTGGATCTTCGTTGTTTCATCCTGGATAGTGGTCTTGACACTCACTAGCCCTCGGCCTCCCTCGCTACGCTTGGTGTACAGTCTCAGGGTGCTGGATTTGGGGTGAAACCCTCCATGCATTGTGAGGAGCTTTCTGGTCTTGATGTCAGTAGCCTCTATCTCCTCCTTTGGCCAGTTTATTATACCAGCGGGGTATCTGATGACTGGCAGGGCGTATGTGTTGATCGCTCGGATCTTGTTTTTCCCATTCAGCTGACTTTTCAGGACCTGCCTCACTCTTTGTAGATATTTGGCTGTGGCCGTCTTCCTTGCTGCCTCCTCATGGTTTCCGTTAGCCTGTGGCACCCCAGGTATTTGTAGCTATCCTGAACATCTGCAATGTGGCCTTCTGGTAGTTTGATTCCCTCAGTTCTGATCATCTTCCCTCTTTTTGATACCATGCGTCCACACTTGTCCAGTCCGAACGACATTCCAATGTCGTTGCTGTAGATCCTGGTCGTGTGGATCAGTGAGTCAATGTCTCGCTCATTCCTGGCATACAGCTTGATGTCATCCATGTAGAGGAGGTGACTGATGATTGTTCCGCCTCGGAATCGGTATCCGTAGCCAGTCTTTGTGATGATCTGGCTGAGGGGTTCAGGCCTATGCAGAACAGCAGCGGGGATAGTGCATCGCCTTGGTATATGCCACACTTGATGGCATATATATATATATATATATATATATATATATATATATATATATATATATATATATATATATATATATATACAGTATACATATAGTCAGACATTGTCAACAGATACCAACAATTACCAACAATTACAAACAATACACAGAGACATTAGAACGCATCCCAGAGCCAAAAAAAAAAAAAAACACAGAGAGGAAAGCTAGGATGAAAGGCGACAAAACAACACATTCAGATACAGACACACACAAACACACACATCAACAGACAGACACAAGACAAGGGACCAATCACATGCGCAGGTTGAGGTCAAGGCTGTAGCACACGGTTACAACTCGGATTTCAAGGAGTCGGCAATGTTACACCAAGTGTCCAGGGTCCTTCCTGGCGCTGCATGAATGCGTGCCGTGGAGAGTTCCATATAGACTACATCCAAGAAGGCAAGGGTCCATGCACATATAGAGAGGTCATGAGGTGGTTTCCAAAAGGTTGCAATCATTTTCTTTGCAGTTGTAAGTCCAGCAAATACAGTACGCCTTTGAGTTCTAGAGCCCTGAAAGGCTGACGGATCATTGAGGATCAAGACATTGACAGTAACAGGCACAATAACATTAATCAAGGCGGAAATTTTGGATGCAACATTGTTCCAGAACTAACCAACAACAAAACAATTGGTCAAATAACAAAAAAATAAAATAAGCAAAAAAGATTTTTATTCTCACTTTGACAAGTATTGTTTATGTATTTCCCAACTTCCATGCTAAATATTACGTTGAAGCTATTTTTTTGTCAGCCCTGCGTCATTTATGCCGAAAACCTTGAACAGAATCATTTAACCAGAGGGATGAGTTGACGGAGGTCTCATTTGACTTGGAGCCACATTATCCCAACCTGGCAACTAATGTTGGGTCAGTGTGAGAAGACAACACTGTTCTTGGGTCAAAAGTTGAAGAAATCTTCTCAGCTGGGACGCGATTTAAAATGTGAGGGCAACACACACACACACACACCCTTTTGAATGCAACATTCAAATGACTAGACAAAAAAATATCCTAAGAAAAGTGGATATTGAGGCGTATAGCTCCATAGGCCACCATTCATTCTGCACTAGTCTGTGAGCACCCTCATATGGAACCAGAGTGGAACTGCAACCAGATCAGAAGCAGGAAATATCGAGAGAGTGGAAGTTCTCCCCTCATTAGACATTCTCCGGTTCAGCCCAGATTTATGTAAAACTGCTGCCAGGATGCGTCCAACTACAAACAAGGTCGCTTAAGAATCTTTGTATACTAAATTTCCAATGCATCAACTTTTTTATTCTTTTAAAACTTTTCTCGAGCCAAGAAAAGTGATTTAAACACCTGTGATGTCACCACAATGTAAAGTCTATGGGCTGAGCGGGGGCCAGTGGGAGAAACACTACTGCTCATTGTCAAGTGGTTACATATCACATAAGTAAACCCAGAAGCGTAGAAACCTTTTTGGCGGATACCCCACTGAGCAACCTCAATAGAAATGAAGGGGGCTCCACCATTAACGTTGCATCCAGACAAGCAAGTCCTTCTTCTTAAACAGCTCAATATTTGGTCTATACTGCACTGTATGTCCATGTTACAAATTGAAAGTAAAGCATTCCTGGTGTTTTTGTCTGAATATTTTCTCAAAAGCCCAAAATCTTTTAGGTTTTGAAAACAAACTTTGTGTCATTTCCCCTCAGCCTCTTTGACTGGAGCAGCACATCAATGGAGCAAAGTGGGTGAAATATAGCCAATTTATTTTGTGAAATCAAGATCACAACCTTACCTATGTTATGTAACTTGAAAATAGTAACATCAAACAATCTTTGCCCTCAGGAGTGGAAATGAATCATCTTCAACATTTGTTGTGTTCTGGTTTCAGAATGAAGAAAGTTGAAGAACAATAGATACATAACATGATGTAGGCTCTACAAGATCATATCTATCTAGAACTATCATGTTTATAAATGCCATATAAATGGAGCATGCATTCAAACAGAGCCGTAAATATTTGTTCTGCAACATCTCAGCTTTTAAACAATGACTTAAAGTGTGTATTAAGTAAAGTCCTATAACGTTGATCTCCAGCTACAGGTAGGGGGAGTTGTTAATATGGAACCCACTTATAAAACAATCCTGTGGTTGTATTAGAGGGTAATACAAAAAAAGGCTGTATGGGTTGGAGGACCTGCTGTGGTTCGAGCTGCAGCAGGCAGCTGTTCGTCCAATTTAAAAATACCACTGTACACCCTCTAGCAAGTGAACAATAGCAGCTAAAGAGAGAGATGTTTCCCCTGAAAGTTGCCTGGATCCAACTAATTTGGTACTAATTCTAAGAAAAGTACAGCCAGTGTCTAATTAGTACATTTCCAATTGAATCACTCAGCAGTAAAAATTCATAATGAATCTATGGATAAGCATACCATAAAACACATATGAAGAGTATTGTTCAATACTTCAAAATGTATTCATTTGGTAAATGCTAAGAAGGAATTAAGAGACAAAGCAAAGCGTACAGACTTTATTTGTATGAAGTTTACACTGTTTGATATCGTGCGTTTTAAAAAGCATCTAAAAGAAATTACAGAAACACAGTACAAGAAGGTCAATGCAGGCTGAAAATGACTCCATTTGGAGACGCACAACCGATTTTCACATCAATTTCACTTTTCATAGTGTGCCATTTGATAAAGCAGCAAAATGGCACGGTGACTTTAAAGAAAGAGAAGCGGAGCGGGCAGCTGCTTTAAAAGGAGTTTTCGTCCAAACTTTTCATGATGCCCACAACCCAGGAGAGATTGGGATCCACGCAGATGCGACGAGACCTTTTTGTAATCAGACTGAAAGACAGAAGGTGAAAATGACATTATAATGGTCGAAAATTATTAAACAGAACTAGCAGAAGGAACAAGAAGGAAACCAAATACAGCGTAGAAAATGGGGACCAAAATCATGATTTATGAGATAAGATAGACTTTATTAATTCCACATTGGGGAAATTTCTGTGCTACAGCAGCTCAAAAGAAACAAATTTACAAACCTCAGAATAACACAAATACATATTAAATAGACACAAGAGAAAAAAATAACATTAAGTAGAAATATTATTATTATTAGAAATAGCATTAGTTATAATAATAATAAACATTTACACAATAAACACCCTTATATAAACACAGATATACAGATGAGTAAGGTACGGATGAATAGAAATGAAATATTGTACAGTTGGAGGTGATACAGAGTAATAAATAATAAAGCGTAGTGCAGAATAATCTCCAGTGATGGCTCATATTGCGGGTGCAGCAGGCAACTCACTTATTATGAGAAATCAATTATATTTATATAAAAAAAATTATAAAAATTCAAGATTATGCAATATACCGTGTATCTAATGAGCAGGGGCCGCAGACTTTTCAGCAGATATTTCACAGATTTTAAACAAATGTTAAAAAAATCTCAGAATGTAACATTTTTTCAAGTTTCATCGTGGATTACTGTTAAAAAACTGTAAAAAAAAAAAAATAAATAAAAAAAGAAGTAATAAAAGATTCTGTTTGTGTCTGCTAATGAGAAAATGAAAACATATTGTAATTAGCAGCAGGGCTACCCTGAATCTGCAGATGCAGACTTCTGCATAATATTCCGCAGAGTTAAAAAATTTAAAAAAAACAAACCGTTTACATATTCCACCCCAAGCAGAAAAACCCTACTGGGTCTGAAAATTAGTGCGCAGAATGTGTGAAATGTGCACCTGTTTTTTTTTTTTTTTAAATGTCAATAACTGGTAATTTATTTACAAAGTATTAGTCAGGCTGAGTAATACTCTTTATACTTATTTCAGTTTTTGCAGTCAAAAAATGAGTAGGGTGAACTTAATTAAACTTAGTTGTGAGCACTTACATGGCTCCGGCCTTGGGGCAGCGGTGATCAGTCATGTAATACGATCTGACGAGGTTTTTGTTGACTCTTCTCGGGTAGAGTATGAAGCAGCAGTCGTCAGGACCGCTAGTATCTGAAGAAGAAAACGTATTATCAGGACACTCTGAGAAGTAACGCCCCTGACACACATTATGTTTGAATTCTAAAATCTTACTGCTGCAGATCACTGAGGAGAGCAATGCAAGTCCCAGGATGCCGAGCAGCAGAATGTGACTGGTTCCCATGATGGCTCGGTGTTCCTTCTGGATGTGGTAGTGGAGATCAATACCACAACTGCTCCTTACCTGCAGTAACAGGCGTCTAAACAAAAAGTGGTGCGGTTGTTATGTTTATGAAGATCAAAAATGTATTTAAAAAAAAAAAAAAAAAAGAAAAGAGGTGTTGCTGTAGTGGAGGAGGAAGAGGGGAGGGGGCAGGTGTGGTATTCAAGGTGACCGAAATTGCTTGCAACAGAAACTTTCCACCCGGCTTTTGAAAAGGCTGAGGTAGATTACAGGAAATGCACTCGCGGTCTGCCCAGAGATGGAGCTCAAAGGTGAAGATGGGGAAATGCAGCAAAACCAATCGCTACAGTGCTAAGTACTCTTTATGTATTTCTAGAAAAAAATAAAAAAGCAGAACAAGTAGAAAGGATATCTGCTTTATTATTGGTCACAGAAACTGACTTCAGGGCTGTGATGTATCGAAATATTGGTTTGAAAAAAAAAGTTGAGCAAGACATTACCGCAAATGCCCCCTAACAGCACTGAGGTGTTCCTGGTGGGTGGGTGGGTGGGGGTTTTGGTTTAAAGTGTGAATCATTTGCAGCAGTAGTGAGTGACATATTTCTCGGTTCGTGTCATTTCCAATCAATACCGGAGCTGTCATAGAAATAGTTCGCCTAACTCACGTTTTAAAACCAGAGATTGAAGAAATATGTTGATTTAAGGTTTATTTGTTTATGGTGGCTTACAACAGCTACATCGGCGTCATCCACGCAGTTTCTCTAAAGCCCAAACACTTCCATATAGCCAAAATCTGACATCATGATTATTTTCTCAATATTTAGAGAGCTCCCTCCAGAGCCACGGAAGCTTTTATACATGCCGACTCCTTCTCTCTTTGACCAAACAGCAACCTAACAAACCAAAATGTAAAACCTGAGGCTTTAAAATGGGAGTCCACAAACCAATGGGTGACGTCACCATGGCTATGTCCACTTCTGTTATACATGCTATGGAAGGGACCCTGAGACAAACTGAATTAGTGTGTCCGCATGCAAAGATGAATATATGTTTGATTACTGAAAACACAAATAAGAACTTCATTACTGGAATTCTCTAATAGTAGACGAAAATATTAAATGCAGAAATATTTTCAAAATTGACAAAGACAAAATGGTGGAGTGCTCCTTTAAAGACTGTCTCATATTAGTTTGTCTGCTAATTAAAGTTGACCATAGGAAATGTATGCAATCACTTGCATTCAATTTGCAGTTTAAGGTTTGTTAATGCATCCTTTTCCATCAAATGTGAACAAAGACACACTGAACTGCTCCTGGTTGAATATGTACAGCGCTTTATTTTAATAAAACCATTATTTATATACAGTTCAAGTGAGACAAAGTTGCATGGTAACCCTCTGCTGTCTCCATGTATGTCCAATCAGTCCTCTACAGTACAACAGGTCTCTCAAAGAAGAAAAATAAGACAATGCAAAAGAAACAAAACTCAAGAAATTCCAGCATATTACACTTTTTATTCATATTTTGTATGAATTGTGTTTCTGGTGGTATCACACAGTGATGTCACACACATTTTGTGAAGGGGAGCAGATAGTGTTTGTAGAGATGGGAGGGCCAATTCAAACACAGACCAGCCTTTAATGTAACAATTAACCAGTAACTAACAGATGTCATTCTGACAATGCCACTTGACATCACACACACACACACACACACACACACACACACACACACACACACACACACACACACACACACACACACACACACACACACACACACACACACACACACACACACACACACACACACACACACACACACACACACACACACACACACACACACACACACACACACACACACACACACACACACACACACACACACACACACACACACACACACACACACACACACACACACACACACACACACACAAAGTGATGATGCGAGGCACAACTCAAAGGCTTTACATGTGCAAAAAGCTTTATTGCAGAGTTCTGCGGTGTGTCACCGCACTGGGGGAGTTGGTGAAGGGGGTGCAGAGTGATTTGAAAGTGAGCTGCATGGTGCTGAGCTGATGCACACACTGAAACACACTAAAAGTGCGTCTTTTAGCAGGCAGCAAAAGCCGGCCGAGATGATGATTTATGGATGACAGGCGCATCCGGTTTTTAATGCGTTGTACTTCAGCTGTGGTCCAGGAATACAAGACAGTAGTCTAGCTTCAGTGGGTACAAGAGGCAAATACACGTCACCAATATTACAGAACAGGGCACAAAAGGAAGTAAAGTCCACCAAACAGAAAGTCAGCAGCACAACACACATCGAATAACTCATCACAGACATTAACATCCGATGAGATTTCTGCACTTTTACTAACAACTAACTTTTATTTAATTTGTTAAAACAAGTCTGTTTATGCAAAATGGGCAACGCACAAAAAAAAGATATTTAACATTCCTTTATGAGATCAACTGTAAGATGGTACTTCACTTGTTTTACCGGATTATCAAGGAATGCTGTGTATTACCTTAACACTGTCTTAACTCATCAAAACATGGCTGGGCAAAAAAAACCCAACCAACATGTGGTAAATGCTGGCCCCGGCCACACATTAGCCACAGCGATAACGGCAGTGTCGCTGACACAGAACAGCAGCCCCAAAGTTGAAACTGATGAGTTGCAGCCGAGGGACAGGTAACCACTAATGTCCACATCAAGTTGTGGAAGTCAGACTCGGCAATCCAAACAACACTTTGGAATGAAAAACCATCCAAGTGCCATCCATTTTCCTACCACGGTAAAACTGTGAATCAGTCTCTCTTGCTTGAGATAAAGGCTGAGAAAACTGATTTCCCTAAACAGATTAAATCGCCGATCAGCAAGGCTGCACAACCTCTCCAACAGATGCGGTTAAAGGACGCACACGCCACACAAACTACAGGTCGGCCACAGATACATGACAGAAGCCCTGCAGGTCCCGACAGCAGATTGTCACGTTGCTGTGTCAAGGCCATTGAATAGAGCGCCCACTCTCCACTCTTCTAGCTTTAAACAACACCCTTATGCGTATGTTGATAACTGTGTAGGGCTGCAAGTATGTGTGTATATGTAGTGCATTGCCAGACCTATCGCCACAGCGCTGTGGAGGAAGGTCTGGCTATACCCCAGATACATTCCAGGCTAGGAGAAAAAAAAAAATGCATTTTTTTAAACCAATCACATTCGTCTTGGGTGGCGCTAAGCTCCGGTGGCTCTGCTGAATAGTCTCGGGAAGGAACTTGTTTTGGTGGAACATTTGCATAAGAGAACAACGCCACATACAATATTAAATGAAGTGACCTGTTGACCCAATACAGTAACATGAGCTATTTAGGCTGCAACTAACGCTTATTGTTTTCATTAGCATGTGTGTTCAAATCGAGTATGTATACAGCAAGTTTGGGTGGGGTGAGGCTCAGCAACAACCCTTCATTTGACTCGAACGAGTCCCGTTTGTGTCCTTTTGATAAATATTAAATAAATACAACATTTTAAAGACGTCACACTCGCACCAAGAAGTGGAACACTAACCAGCGGAAAATGTACCTGAGACATTCAAGGCAGGGGATGTCCATGTCTGACACTATGGTGGATGCGTGTCTAACAGCAGTTCACTTCATTATTTACTCCAGTTTCATTGACATAAATATACTGTAAAACTCTTTTTACAGGCAGCGGATAACCTCTATCCAGATGGTCAGAACAAATGTAACAATGTGGTGCTCTCAGAGACACCCAATATGTCTTCAGCGTGAACGTCATGTGCATGTCAGGTTTAACTCAAAAGCCTGTTCAAGACTGAGAGTCGGCGTCATAAATGATTCAGGAGACAAATCCGTACCAACTGGTAAACACACAAATGAAAAAGCACACTGAGGACAAAGAATCAAACTCAGAGGACAATGAAGGAATGACTGGAGTTTTGAGGGGAAAAAAAGGTGCAGAAACAAAGCTGAGATTCCGCCTTATATATATATATATATATCAAAACTCACATCAGCAGATTCTGACTGCGGAGATGCCTTCTAAGGACTTGACTATTTCTTTCCCTGACCAAACCAAAAGAGATTTGGGATTCACATGTATTGTTTTTGACATAGAAATAGCCACATTTAAAGAAAGAGACAAGCAAAACGGTAGCTAGAAAGAGTGTTGACAGCAGAAAATTTTAAATCTTAGTTGAGGATTTGAGTAGTAATTGGTATCGCTGTGGCTCCCGTGGGTCCGGGTGTGGGAGTGTATGATACATTCTTCAGCTTCTGCCAGCTATACTTTCCAGTCCAGTGCTGGGAGGACAGGTGGTGGGAGATAAATAAGGCCTCGTATTCCTTTTCACCCCCCCCGTCCCTCCGTCCGTCCGTCCGTCCATCCCTCCGTCAAGGGTGCTGGTTCCAGTTAAATCAGTGACACAACTCTGGGGAAGAGGTTTATCACAGCAGCTAAGACCTGATATGTCCCGTCAAAGTGAAACGTCTTTCTCAGGTCCATGGGTCTGCCCCCAGGGCTGGAGGGGTCACTGCTCCAGTCTGGTAATGTGTTACGGTTTTCATCTGATCTCAGCTCAGTGCTTCAGCACCGGGCTGCCTCGCTCCGAATCTTTCTGTAACGCCTGCAGGACCTGAGCAGACAGAGGGAGGTACGGTTAAAAATAAAAAAGGAAGAACCAAGTTGAAAATCCATGTTATGTTCTTCTTTACAAATAAATAAATGTCTGACTTGTGATGTGCTTTCCTTTTTCTTTTTTTTAAACAACTAGTGTTTAGAAATGTCTTGTATTATATTGTCTCTAGAAGTGTATTATTCAACTCAGAAAATCGCAATACTCAGTGCTATC
The DNA here is from genome assembly GCA_013375575.1 of Percina caprodes. Classification (NCBI taxonomy): domain Eukaryota; kingdom Metazoa; phylum Chordata; class Actinopteri; order Perciformes; family Percidae; genus Percina; species Percina caprodes. Next base: position 6,348,417 of record JABXJD010000011.1, on the reverse strand, counting down.
GAATCTCTATTCTTCTAGAATCACAATTAATAAAAATTGCAATACAAACCAATCGGCACACATGTATCGTGAAAAAAATCAAATCAGGACAGAACACATTGTCGCGGCCCTAGTGCCAACCAACAAAATGTGGAAGCGGTAACAGCATACCTGCGCCCACTTCCTGTTGCGGCTGGTCATGTGGATGGCGGCGATGTGCTGGAAGAGCTGCTCGGCGGGGATGAGCTCGGGCAGGCGGGTGAGGAACTGAGCCATGTGGATGAAGTCCATGGTGGTCAGGACATCCTGGTAGAGGCGCAGCAGGCCCAGGCCCGTACGGAACAGAAACTCCTCGTTGTCTCTGCAGAACACGTCCCACACCCGGCACGCCAGGTCCAACGGCAGAGACTTACTGTACAAGGTGAAGATCCTGGACAAGGGCACAAAGGGATAATATAGTCACTCAATACAAACAGATGAAAAAATCAAGTACATACATATCTGTATTCATTTGCAACTGCATCTCTACACATTAATAAGCCTTTCAAAAGCTTTTTAAAGTTCTAACTCTTTTCAACAGTGGTGGAAGAAGTATTCAGATCCTTTACTTGAGTAAAAGTACCAATCTCACACTGTAAAAAAAGGCCTGCATTGAAAATGTTACTTAAGTAAAAGTATGCAAGTGTCAACAGGAAAATGTACTGAGAGTATTAAAAGTAAAAGTAATCAATGCTGAAAAACCCTCATATAATAGAAAGTGTAAAGGATGTGTTTAATGGTCTACTCATTTCAGCTGCACTTGCAGACCGTTATATTGTTGGCTAGTTTAATTTATAATAAAATATGTGTTTTGTGTGCAAAAATCTTAACGTGTAAAGTAACTAAAGCTGTCAGACAAATGTAGTGGAGTAACAAGTACAATACTTTTCGCTGAAATGTAGCAGAGTAAAAGTAGAAAGTAGCAGGAAAAGAAAAACGTTAAAGTAAGTACCCTAACATTTGTACTTAAATATGGTACTTGAGTAAATGTACTTAGATACATTCCACCTGCTTCTCAAGCATGACATTATGTTTTAGTCTGTAGCTTCTTTATCCTGTGCACCAGTGTGAGGTTCATGTACCGGAGGAATCCGGCAAATAGAAGTCAAATGGCACATGCCATCACAGCAAAATACAGAAACTCACCAGTCGATTAAATAAATATCGGGGGTCAAGTTGTTTTTCTGGAAATGTGCAAAGAGCTTTGGTAGGTTTTCTTCAAAGAATACTTCAAATGCAGCAAAGTAAGTTAACATCTGCGGAGAGAGGAGAAGGTGTTCTTACAGGGTGGCACACACAGAGGAACCACAGGATTGTGTTCATGAAGCAAGGCAGCGAGTCATCTGTGGGAGTGGACCAGTGATTTCTGTGGTGTCGACATGTCAGAAATGTGTGTGTGGAAGGTTTTCATTACAGCTACACTCACTTACACCTACACTTTAATGAGCTATTGTTGTACATGTTCCTGTAAGGTTCCCTAAATGAAAAATTCCTCTTCTTTTTGATAATACATTAATCATTTTGAGGGAAAAAAAGACCAAATAATCTGAAAATTAAATATGAATATTTGCTTGTTTCCTCAGTCTTCTACAATATCAAACTGAATATCTTTGAGTCTGTGACTGTTGGTCAAAGCAAAGCAAGACATTTGAACAATTAATGAAGAAAATAATTGAGAGATTAACTGGATAGCGAAAATAATTGTTACTTGCAGCCCTAATTCAAAAGATAATCTTAGTTAAATACCTGAATTTAAGAGGGGGTGTGCACACAACTAACTTGCTGTTTAGACATATTGCTTCTAAAAGTTCAACAATTAACTTTCACACTTACAAAAAATAAAATATAGACAGTAAACATAAACAATCTGATCTGGTATCTAACCGAGTTGTAACAATTCTAAAGCCATGTGTGTAATGTGTACGTACAGGCACTCTATTAAGTGTCAGTGTCTGTGTGTGTGTGTGTGTGTGTGTGTGTGTGTGTGTGTGTGTGTGTGTGTGTACTGACAAGGCTGTGGTCGACTCTGAAGAAGGCCATCTGACAGGGCTTGTTGAGCAGGTTGGCAAAAGCTATGAAGGCATCAGCTGTGTCCAGGTTCAGGATCAACACTGCTGCGATGAACGACATTCCCTGCACCTAAACACAAAACGGAAAACAACGGTCTTACTGTGGGCTTGTATGGAAAAAAAGAGTTATTATAAAGCGTACCCTGACATTTTTTGAAAGCGAACACACCTGCTAAAGCTGAATTTTGCCCTGCGCTCATGTTCACTGTTGATAAATTCAAGGCACTCTGATTTAATCCAATATTGTAATTTACAATCATAAATGGTTCAGCTTGAGTCTAGATATTTAAGATGGAAAGAGAGATGAAGTGCTGACGCAGACAAACACAGAGAACAAAAACCTGTGTGTGTGTGTGTGTGTGTGTGTGTGTGTGTGTGTGTGTGTGTGTGTGTGTGTGTGTGTGAGAGAGAGAGATGGGTTGGGGTCAGTGTAGGAAGTCACAGTCATTTCTACCTATGTATAGACAGCGTGGGACTGCAGTGAGGAGCAGTGAGCGGGGCAAACCGCAGCCTCTGCTCTGTGAGCAGCATGTGGCTTTAAAGAATTAGACTGTAGTATAGTGTTAAATGTCACAGCAAGGCATCGAAGCACATCCAACATGCATTTCATGCCACTGGCTAACGTGGAAATTAAGAGAAATTGACCACGACCATCACTATAATTCTGTCACTGACCGAATGTTTAACATTCCTCTAGTTCAGTCATGGGCATGTGAGTTGTTACTATTAACAGCAATTAAAAATGAATACTAGACAATATCTATTTTAAGCAAAAATACTGACACAGATTTAAAAAAAAAAAAAAAGGCCCCTTGTGTGTTATTCTGCTGCTACATTAGATTAGCGGCTGGGTGCTGAGAGTCAACCCTTTGACATACTGTCCATACATTTACTCTATTCTCCAGCTGCATAAAGATATGGACATCTTTAGTGCCTTGGTTTCTAGTTAGGCCTGTATCACAGCTGTTTTATGTATTCTGTGCAGGTACCTCATTTCCATGCTGCATTATTGTGACCAAATATATCACCGCAAACGGTATTACAACAGTCATCATCACAAATGAGTGCTAAAATGACACCACACCATGACCACATTGGATTTAATGAAACCTAACTCTGCCAATGAAGCAACATCCCTACACTAAACACTCCAAAACAAAAATCAGCTTGTTGTTCAAAGTTTAAAACTGTTAAATCACAATGTTTCACAGCTATATATAGTAAAGCTGGTCTACACAGGGGCCCATCTGAAACACAACTGTTCGTATTCTGATATGAAATCAATAAACTACCAACAAGTATAGACACATGTCAAAGTAATCATCTTTGTGACGTCAGTGAAAAGCTGCTGCTATGAGTGATGTCCTACGCGCTATTGAACAATTAAAATGTTACCTTTGAGTCTTCATTGTATGCAATAAATGTATATTAATAGTGGAATACACTCAGAGAATGATAGCTCACAGTCATACGCACTTTAACGGCAGAGTTAGAAATGTTGAAAAGCTCAAAAGTATATCACGTATAAAAGAGCCACAGGCATCACACATGCATGAAGACCCGTAAAACAATACCCAATAAAATGTTTATACACTTGTTAGGCTAAGCAACTGTTAAAAGTTGTAGTAGACAAAGTGCATATAAAAAAATAAAGTGCCAAATCTGCTTATGTATCACAGCAGGATGTTATGTTATGTTATGTTTTGTGTGTGGGACTTACGTAGCCAACATCTGGCCGGTAACAAGTGTATGCTCCCAGAATGCTGTGCAGCACATCATGATATGGCCCGCCCTGATGATCGACAAAGAAATCATGAAGAAAATGGTGAATGAATTGAATGAGACTTTTTCTCAAATAATGACACACAAAACATTTTTTGTACAATTTAAACATGGCTGAGCTTCTCTTACTGACCTGCTGGAAGATACAGAGTTGGGGGAAGGTTCTTGAAATGTCCAGCTTGATCAGCTCCAGGCTCGACTCCCGGTTTGATGAACCAGCATCTGGAAGACATTGCAAAACATTAAGGAACACAAAAGGAAATCAGTACCTTGTTCAGCCAAGATGACCGCAGTCACATTGTTTTGAGAGTCAATATAGCCAACAATATAGAAACAAGGCCTGAAGATTTACTATTCTGTCCGTACCTTCCGCTTCAGTCTCTAAGGAAGGCGCTGGCGTGGTCCGCCACTTCTCTTTTGCCCGGGCCAGACAGATGCTATACAGCTCTGCAGGGACACATAACAGCAGCACAGCACAATCAATATGAGAGAACACTGAGTGGAGAACATGATGACTGGACCAAAACCACTTCAGGTGATGATAAAAAGGATTCAGCTCTTCACGTTCGTCTCCAGCAGTATCAATGAAGGTGATTACAGTAAGGAAATCTCCCTTCCTTTTCAGAAGACTTTGTTGCAATTCACCGAATCTCCCGGCCTGGACTTTGATCTGTGGCTGCCCTCTAGTGATGAGATGCTGGATTGATATAATAAGCTTTCTGAGACATAACATGATGGCTCTGCATTGGTGGCCCTGACCTGACAGGACACAGCAGCGGCAGATTCCTTTAATAACTGCGGAAAATGGCAACCACAGGCCATGCTTAATAGACTTGCAATGAGCAAGATGAGAACAGCAGTCTAATGTAAAGATACCTACAGGTAAAAGCCAGTAAATTAGAATATTTTGAAAAACTTGATTTATTTCAGTAATTGCATTCAAAAGGTGTAACTTGTACATTATATTTATTCATTGCACACAGACTGATGCATTCAAATGTTTATTTCATTTAATTTTGATGATTTGAAGTGGCAACAAATGAAAATCCAAAATTCCGTGTGTCACAAAATTAGAATATTACTTAAGGCTAATACAAAAAAGGGAGTTTTTAGAAATGTTGGCCAACTGAAAAGTATGAAAATGAAAAATATGAGCATGTAAAATACTCAATACTTGGTTGGAGCTCCTTTTGCCTCAATTACTGCATTAATGCGGCGTGGCATGGAGTCGATGAGTTTCTGGCACTGCTCAGGTGTTATGAGAGCCCAGGTTGCTCTGATAGTGGCCTTCAACTCTTCTGCGTTTTGGGTCTGGCATTCTGCATCTTCCTTTTCACAATACCCCACAGATTTTCTATGGGGCTAAGGTCAGGGAGTTGGCTGGCCAATTTAGAACAGAAATACCATGGTCCGTAAACCAGGCACGGGTAGATTTTGCGCTGTGTGCAGGCGCCAAGTCCTGTTGGAACCTGAAATCTCCATCTCCATAGAGCAGGTCAGCAGCAGGAAGCATGAAGTGCTCTAAAACTTGCTGGTAGACGGCTGCGTTGACCCTGGATCTCAGGAAACAGAGTGGACCGACACCAGCAGATGACATGGCACCCCAAACCATCACTGATGGTGGAAACTTTACACTAGACTTCAGGCAACGTGGATCCTGTGCCTCTCCTGTCTTCTTCCAGACTCTGGGACCTCGATTTCCAAAGGAAATGCAAAATTTGCTTTCGTCAGAAAACATGACTTTGGACCACTCAGCAGCAGTCCAGCTCTTTTTTCCTTAGCCCAGGTGAGACGCGCGCTGTTTCTTGGTCAACAGTGGCTTGACACGAGGTATGCGGCAGTTGAAACCCATGTCTTTCAAGCGTCTCTTGGTGGTGGATCTTGAAGCACTGACTCCAGCAGCTGTCCACTCCTTGTGAATCTTTTTTCCACAATCTTGACTAGGCGCGGTGATCCCTATCGCTTGTACACTTTTTCTGACCACAGTTTTTCCTTCCCTTTGCCTCTCTATTAATGTGTTTGGACACAGAGCTCTGAGAACAGCCAGCCTCTTCAGCAATAACCTTTGTGTCTTTCCCTCCTTGTGCAATGTGTCGATGGTCGCCTTTTGGACAGCTGTCAAATCTGAAGTCTTCCCCATGTTTGTGTAGGCTTCAGAACTGGACTGAGAGACCATTTAAAGCCCTTTGCAGGTGTTTTGAGTTAATCAGCTGATTACTTTGTGGCACCAGGTGTCTTCAAAATTTAACCCTTACACAATATTCTAATTTTGTGACACACGGAATTTTGGATTTTCATTTGTTGCCACTTCAAATCATCAAAATTAAATGAAATAAACATTTGAATGCATCAGTCTGTGTGCAATGAATAACTATAATGTACAAGTTACACCTTTTAAATGCAATTACTGAAATAAATCAAGTTTTTCAAAATATTCTAATTTACTGGCTTTTACCTGTATATATCTACACACATGTGATTAAGCAGTACTTTTATTAGGATATGATTCTAATCTTTTATGATTCAGAATTGGTTCACAGATTCCAAAAATCATTTTATGTTGATGGAACAGAAAAAAAGAAAAAGATTTTCTCACAAATAGTATTATTCTTTGTCTTACTTCCATTTTGGGGATAATCCGGCTCTAAGTTTTGGAGCTAAAGTTCTTAAAATTAAAAAGCCAACATTTACATTTTGGCAAAGTGGCGCCATTGAAATCATGCTGAAACAGTTATTAGCAGTTCTTGTTTACAATATACCAAGGATTTACAGACAAGTATCACTGACTTACTTTGATACTGAATAAAATTAAAAAAACACGATTTTCAGACCAGTTCTGGAGTAACATGGACTGCCTTTTGTCTAGGATTTCTACGCACGTTTACTTGTGAGACAAAAGAGGTGACATCCACAGGAAGTACAAGTCACACTGAATTAAAAAAAAATATGTGTATCATGTCCTTGTGTTTAGAATTCACCCCTAACTCGTTACAGTTCTGTCCCAAAAGGTAGTAGTAATAATCCCCACCAAGGAGCAGTCATATCCAAGCATTTAGCCTTTCATCTGGATTAGAAGTAGTAGGCTGGCAGCACAGTAGCAGTAATGGAAGTACTAGCAGTAATAACCACAGTACCCCTAGAAGTAGCAGACTTAGCAACAGTAGAGATGCTAGTATAAGCATTAGCAGCAGTAATGGGATACCTTCATTGAGCTGCTACTTATGAAAAGACAGACATCTTTGAAGGTGACGGAGCTTTGTGTGTGTGTGTGTGTGTGTGTGTGTAGCGATAATGCACAGGACTGCGCTCCATTTAAAAAGGCCGAGTAGGACAAAGCAGAGTGCTTATCTCCGAGCAGCCTGTAGCACCAAGCAGCATGGAGAGAATGAATTTGCAGTGTGTGTGTGTGTGTGTGTGTGTGTGATCTCCATCCAGACTTGAAAACTCATTGAAATGCTGCTTGTTCGCTCTTGTACTGGGGGAATCATTGGACCATGCTCCTTCTTAATGGACACATTCTCCCTTCCTATTCTATCTATCTCACTGCCACTTATTCAATAATACTGATGCAAAGTTCTATACCCGTCTGTCTGTCTGTGTGTGTGTGTGTGTGTGTGTGTGTGTGTGTGTGTGTGTGTCCGCATACATACATATCATAGAGCAGTCAGGACATGATGACAGGACATGACAGGTTAAGTACAGTTATGGCAATAATGAGCCATCAATAACACACTCTGAGTGTACCGTGTGTGATGTTAAGCTCGTTGCCCACAGCCAGGCTCCACACTTTGCCTCTCACACTGGGGGGGATGCCCTGCCACCAGAGGTCTCTCACTCGTCGAGATGTACACCTGGAGGAAGGTGAAATGTAAGTTACATGTTGAAAGGACACCAGACGCTGCTTAATAATTGTGTTCCGTAGAGAAAACCATCCTTTACTGAGCAGAGTCACAAGGTGTCATTTCTTCCACTACTGATTCTACATAAAGGCTACGTACACACTACTGCGTTTTCATTTTCAAAACGGCATTTTGAAACAAAAGTGATCTCAGGCCACAAAGGGGTTTTAGCTCCAGTAGCAGAACTAATCTCTGTCCATAATAATGCATCTGACAATGCATACTGTATCACATGACCATTTGTATACACACTGGGCATGTGAGTGCTGGTGTAAACAGGAGGCAGATTGTCTGACGGTCCTCACGGGTTGAAAATCAAGAATATACAGTGGTGTGAAAAAGTGTTTGCCCCCTTCCTCATTTCCTGTTCCTTTGCATGTTTGTCACACTTAAGTGTTTCGGAACATCAAACCAATTTAAACAATAGTCAAGGACAACACAAGTAAACACAAAATGCAATTTGTAAATGAAGGTGTTTATTATTAAAGGTGAAAAAAAATCCAAACCATCATGGCCCTGTGTGAAAAAGTGATTGCCCCCCTTGTTAAAACATACTATAACTGTGGTTGTCCACACCTGAGTTCAATTTCTCTAGCCACACCCAGGCCTGATTATTGCCACACCTGTTCACAATCAAGGCATCACTTAAATAGGAGCTGCTTGACACAGTAAGGTCCACCAGAAGATCCTTAAAAGCTACACATCATGCCGAGACCCAAAGAAATTCAGGAACAATTGAGAAAGAAAGTAATTGAGATCTATCAGTCTGGAAAGGGTTATAAAGCCATTTCCAAAGCTTTGGGAATCCAGCGAACCACAGTGAGAGCCATTATCCACAAATGGCGAAGACATGGAACAGTGGTGAACCTTCCCAGGAGTGGCCGGCCGCCCAAAATTACCCCAAGAGCGCAGCGACGACTCATCCAAGAGGTCACAAAAGACCCCACAACAACGTCCAAAGAACTGCAGGCCTCACTTGCCTCAGTTAAGGTCAGCGTTCATGCCTCCACCATCAGGAAAAGACTGGGCAAAAATGGCCTGCATGGCAGAGTTCCAAGGAGAAAACCACTGCTGAGCAAAAAGAACATCAAAGCTCGTCTCAATTTCTCCACAACACATCTTGATGATCCCCAAGACTTTTGGGACAACATTCTGTGGACCGATGAGACAAAAGTGGAACTCTTTGGAAGGTGTGTGTCCAAGTATATCTGGCGTAGAAGGAACACTGCATGTCATAAAAAGAACATTATACCAACAGTAAAATATGGTGGTGGTAGTGTGATGGTCTGGGGCTGTTTTGCTGCTTCAGGACCTGGAAGACTTGCCGTGATAAAAGGAACTATGAATTCTGCTGTCTACCAAGAGATCCTGAAGGAGAATGTCCGACCATCTGTTCGTGTACTCAAGCTGAAACGAACTTGGGTTCTGCAGCAGGACAATGATCCTAAACACACCAGCAAGTCCACCACCGAATGGCTGAAGAAAAACAAAATGAAGACTTTGGAGTGGCCTATCCAAAGTCCTGACCTATTGAGATGTTGTGGTATGACCTTAAAAAGGCCGTTCATGCTCGAAAACCCTCTAATGTAACTGAATTAGGACAATTCTGCAAAGATGAGTGGGCCAAAATTCCTCCAGGACGCTGTAAAAGCCTCATTGCACATTATCGCAAACGCTTGGTTGCAGTTGTTGCTGCTAAGGGTGGCCCAACCAATTATTAGGTTTAGGGGGCAATCACTTTTTCACACAGGGCCATGATGGTTTGGATTTTTTTTCACCTTTAATAATAAACACCTTCATTTACAAATTGCATTTTGTGTTTACTTGTGTTGTCCTTGACTATTGTTTAAATTGGTTTGATGTTCCGAAACACTTAAGTGTGACAAACATGCAAAGGAACAGGAAATGAGGAAGGGGGCAAACACTTTTTCACACCACTGTATAAGTTAAAAAATACTTTGGAGAAACAACAGTGGAGAAAAGCAAGTGCAGGGATTTTTTGGCGTGGACCGGCAACGAACCGTAACTGAAAGGTATGTAAGCTACCTAACCGGTAAGACTGACTGACGTGCGGCAGCATTTCCAAAGGTCTCCATTTGTGTCTGTCCAGACTACAAAGCAACTCCAGAGTTTTCAAAACGGAAGGAGCAGTGTTTCCAAATGTCTCTGGTTTAAGGGCTGGGAAATGTTATGTCTTTTACTCATCATTTACATTCACTCCATAATAAAGAAACATCATATTAACCTACACTCTTTACAAAGACCTCTCAACATTTCACATTAGGGAAATAAACACTAATCTTAGTTCAAGGTATTACACATGTACTGAAAGAGTGGTGATACTTGTATAATCGCAATACTACAATGGCTGCATGACAAAGCTGCCAGATGACCTCATAAAACTGGTTGTGTTTTGTTAATCTCATAATGAATCATTATTTTTGCATATGATGTCTTTGCATATGTCTTTTCTCTGCAGTGCTCGTCTACAGCAGCCGTCCAGTATATGCTCCCGATGTGCTGCCGATTGTGACATCACAATGAATGCCAAAATGACCATGTTATGATTTTATGCACTGTAAAGAAGACAGGCAATTAGTGTTCCCCATGTTGGCCTTAAGCTCCTAATATCTTGGTCATCATTTTACAGATGACTTAATGGATGACTGAGATATGAATAAATGTTATGCTCAGGGCAACACACTTGAACGTTAATTTCATATAATAAACTGCACTTGGCCATTCAGTGTTAACTGTATGCCAACATATACAGTGGTTTAAAAAAAAAAAAACAGGCACTTGGTATCAGGGTGATAACATCCTCATACGTTTGCCAAGATTTTTTAGTGCTAGTCATAAATGTATCAGTATCAGGCATCGATAGTATATAAATTCCTGCCAATGTATCAGGCAGTGATAGGATGTTATTAACACAAAGCTGCACGCTACACACAGTCACAGTTTTTGCAAGAGGTAATTGACAAGTGAGGATTTAAAATTAGATATTTTAGTGGAAAAGACCAGGTCCAGTATAAAAAAAAACTAAAAAAACTGCAACCCAAAACAGTTAGGAATCTTTTTTGCCAAACAATTACAGACTTCTCTGATCCATTCATGTTTTGAAATTCAAGTTACAATTACAAAGTTTCCAGATAAAAACACTTGGAATAGTACTCATTGTTCATTCGTTTGTACTCACGTTGTACTCCAGTTAGGTAAGATCTCTTGGTTCCAGATCTGGGCGGCTGTGCCAATGCTTTCCTCAAGTTTACACCGATCCTCCAGCTGCTTCTTTCTCTTCTGAGCCTCCTTCAACTCTACAGACAGAAGTGTGAAGAGGGATGGTCACGTACAAAATAGAGGGAACGTGAATAGCGGACATGGAAAGCAGACTGAAGCCTGTCGTTAATTGTTTTCACATATAAACTCCAGACAATGCCAGCAGAATCAGGTCCCGACATAGTCTGCATACTCTTTGACACATGCAGCGGAGATGGTCTGTGTCAGACGCGTTCTCACCTACTGGAAATACTTTGGCTGGTTGTGGCGAGGGGTGGCACTGGGTAGAGGTTTGCAGTGCATGTGTGAAAGGGACTTTAGATTCAGAGTCCTATACTAGTGTGCCAAGTTTCAGAAGCTCTGGAACAAGACAGTAAGGAACCGTGATTACTTTGTCGATTGACCTCACCTCTCTTCTTGGCCTGGGCCACCATCTCTTCATACTGCTGTCTGTGTTTCTGTGCCTCCTCGGCTGGCTTGGCGGGTAGATTGCTGGAACACACATACATCAACGCAAGGAAATGGATTAGCAACTATGTGTTCTAAGAGCTTTATATGCATTATCATGTTGAGCAAGCTTGTGTGGTATAACAGTGCTCAAGGTCCATTTGGTAGCTTTTCTGGAGCTTTTATTCATATTGCATCCCTAATGTGCTCAGAACATAATACACATTATAAGAAAACTGGGCTATTTGTGCTGATGAAGATCACGTCACATGAATGAAAGCTACAGAACAGCTACTTGAAAACATTGAATTTTGTCAAATGGAAATACTAGTTTGTAAAAAATAATGTTTAGCTCAAGGGCATTTGCTAACTTTTCCTGGATGTGGTTGAAAGCTGCAGAAAAAGCTTGCCTTTGTCATTTTATAACATGCTCATTTTCTAAATTTAGGTGACAGAAAGGCATTTTAGTACTTGTTTATTTACTGCCAAAATGATCTACTTTTACTCTTCTTATAATGAAATGTTTTATTGGGTCAGTAGAGGTTCATGTGAAGTGTTTTCTGCTTCAGCATGCTAAATCTCAGCGTGGAATACTTGTGTCATGTATGAATGACACGATTCCAGTGTTCGTTTTTTCCCAAGCTAATTACACCAAAATTAACTAGTCTTCTTCTAGTCTACAAGTACAAATACATGGTGCACTCTAGTTTGACTATGCCAATAACACTGACACTTTTAAATATTAAGTATGTGCACTTTTCTAGATTTTTTTTTTTTACCAGTAGGGGGTGACAGTAAAGAAGGAAAAGATGAGGGAGGTTGCATGCAGACTGACAGTTTTGCCAGTCATGGTGAATAAACTTCCTTGTGTTTAACACAGGAAACCAGGCTAAATTATACTATTGTTTTCATGCACCATGTTCTCAAAACAGAAGTGTTAATCTTGTCCAGCGTATGTCTGTCACTTTGTATGCATGCATGTTAACATAATGAAAAAATTGCTAAGTAAAAAAAAAACAGGGTAATGGAGCCAGTCTGAGGATGGCCATTAAACTTTCAGCAGCACTTCTCTTTCACCGCCTGTGATACAAAAAAGGGACACAGGGAGAGCTGGAACAATACTGAATGGAGTCTAATGACAAGAGGAAGGAGGACTGATAAAGAAGGAATGAGGGGAAGATGAAGATAGGAAGACAACTGACTTGCTTTACTGTCTGATAAGTAAACGCCACTGGCAGTGAGAGAGAATGAAAAATGTGGGATAGTCTAATAACCCAAAGAAAGTGTGTGTGTGTTTACATACGCAGGCCTGTCCTCCAGTATAAGTGCGGTGGTGGAGAGGGGCTCAAAGTCCAGGTTCTTCCTCACACTGTGCCTGGGAGACGTCGGGTTGCCAGGTCCAGCTCTGCCACTCTTTGTTTCATATTCCTGGCAACACAAATGCACAGAGAAACTAGTTTTAAATTACAACAGCGTTACAAGGAAACCAAGTTCTTTTGCTTTTCATGTGAGTTCTGCAACATTTAAACTCTCACACAAAGGGAGAATTGGTGGATTAGTTGCTCTATATTCAACATGGCTCCAAAGAAAGGTGCCAAAAAGGGCCACAGCTGACCTCAAAACTAATACGACACAGGCATGACACACACACTGCTAGGCTTTAAATGGTGGGAAGAGGAAAATAAAAGAGTTGAAAAATAAAGAGACAGGACTTTATGTGCACATTAAGTCACCCTGAGAATTGTCTTGACAACCGCGTGACAATGCTCTTTTGGCCTCAGAGCATTTGTCAGCAGTTAATGGGTGTGCAGTTTCTGCTCCACCACCGGGAGTATGATACAGGCCTATAGAAAGAGAAGGCCATGTCTCAGTCTGTTACAGTCAAACAGCAGTTTACCACAAGCCCAACTATCAGCTGAGTTACAGGTGACATGTGTGTTAGCAGCTCTGAGCTTAAATCCAAAATTAGGGAGCTGGCAGAACACAAATAGTTTAGGGAAGACCTTCAGAGGAAACTGTTGGAAGATGCTACATTGTCTAACTAGTTAATAAGGAAGCTACTGTAAATAGGGCAAGTGCAATGCACACACACACACAAGTGTGCAATGGGGTGGTTAATAATGCAGGCTGAGGCTGGCAAGCAATCAGCTTAACACTGTGCTGCCACAGGGATGTTCACATTGCAACAATACAGATTGGAAAATCTATTCCTACAATAGGAGTGTGTGCGAGTGTGCATGCTTGAGTTTGTGACGCAGCTCATGTTATTAATCTGTCTTTGTGTTCCTGTCCATTGTACCAGAGTCTGGGGGACAAATAAAAAGTAATTGAGTCAGATTCAGGAGGGCAAAAGTAAGAGGAGAAATATAAAAATATATATAAAGCCACCATCAATAACCATAACCTTTACTCATTGAGCGTCTACCAGAAAGCAAAGTTCTTCACGAGACTAATAAAAATGCCAAAAAGCAGTAACAAAAGTCTGCAGCTGTAGTATGCTGTAGCCATAGTAGCAGCTCTGTGAGGCAGTACTTATACACCACGGTACTATGAGAAGAATGTTAGCGTCGATGTGCTAACATGCTCACAATGACAATGCTAACATTCTGGCGTTGAGCAGGGATCTTAATTTTAAGGAATAGTCAGACGTGTAGAACATTATTGTTCTTATTTTCTTTCTGGCTAAGACTTGTGGTACATTAAAAAGTCCAAACTCCATAAAGATAGGAGACAATTAGCTTAGCTTAGTATAAAAACTGGAAGCAAGGGAAAAACAGCTAGCATGGTTGACTCTGTCCAAAGGAAGAAAAACAACACAGCTTATTAATTAACATGGTATATTTAAGTTTGTCAATGAGTACAAAAAGCTAAGTATAAAAATGACAACTTGTGGTTTTACAGTGGGCATGTGCAGGACATTCTTTATTGTATTTAATGGACAGAGATCTGAGAGTGACATTGAGCTTCTCATCCAACTCCATTCAAAGAAGCATTAAAAAAAAAAAAAAAAAAAAAAAAAGAGTGCATAAAAAGCTGAAAAACTTAAACAAGCAAAGAAGAATGCAGAGAATCAAGCTGTAAAAAGGGAGAGTCAACACAAAGTAGCAGAAACCAGTGTTTACTTCTCTTATCTCGTGATGACTCATCAGAAAAAAGGCGGCCACATTTCAAAGTGACAGTAGGGAATTCTCCTATTGCACACAGCAGGGAAGCTAGTCAGGTTCAAATAAGATGAAAGGAAAGACATAAGAAGAACACAGCTGGACTATCGAAACGCCTTTGAGTAGAATGCCTAAAACATCTCTATAGAATTGGGTATTAAGGGAAAGCAGTTGACACAGAAAACAAACAAATGAGGGCAATGATGGAAGAAGAGTGAGGCTGGAAGTTAGGAGTACTACAGAGGTGATTCATGGGTAACTGCACTCAGAATTGGTATGAGAGTGGCACGCTACACACAGGCTGAGTCAGTATTCTAATGTGCATGTCCATATCCTCAGTTTTTCAACTGCACTATTCTTCCCTCAATCCCATAGAAGCTTTGTGACTCATTGACTACCAGTTTAATTGACTGCCAGCAGTTTAACTACTGTACTCACAAGACAATATTTCCCTTATGTGTATATGTTTTGTCAGGTTTGCCTTATTCAGTATTGCGTTGTGCTTTAATGAACAGGTAACATGCATGTACTGCTGCTAACTGTGTGTACCCGAAGGAACAAATGAAAAGGTTGATGAAAAGGGTTAGCCGGAGTTTTGGACCCTGAGAATACATGGAGGCTGCAAAAAGAGGGAGGGGGAGGAAAATAAGAGTGAGGTAGATGGGAGGGAAGGAACAATTTGGCTCTGTGCAGCAGCAATGCAGGTGTTACCAACAGGTGAAACAAGACAGGATGCGTGTGAAGCTGTCCTGAGAGGTGTTTATGGAAGGGTAGGTACGTGTGAATGTGATGTGACAAAATGTTAAATAGTGAAGTGAGTGGTGTAAAAGTATTGTGAGTGTGACAAACTACCTATAATTAGGTAAAAGAATAACTAATAAAATAATAATTGAATGATGGTACAACAGCAAACTCCATAAAGGGCAAACCACATAGCTCTCAACAATTAGTCCAAATGGTGAATTAGCACTTATGACCAGTTTATCACAAAAGCCACAGCCACAAAAGGCTTTATACTGTACACCTTTTTTCCCACTATGCATTAGTACTTCCCAAGACCTGTAAACTGACTTTATTGAGTAATATTGGTGGAATTCTCCCTTTAATTTAGCAGCAGACAGATAAACTCAACAGAATGAATGCATGCATATATTCTGCAAAACATTTCACACAGAAAGTGAAGCTCCCCCAGCTCGTTGTTAACTTTCCCAAAAACTTGTATTAATTACTATATTTTTCAACCGTGGTAAGAAACTCCAATCCCCTCACTTTTAATGTGAAACTCAACCCTTTCTGTATATGGGATAGTAGCTTTTAGCTACTGAAATAGCAAGTGTATCCTATAACCTGCCGCCATGGCAACCAGCGCTGTCACGCTGGCTTTCAGTTAGGGCTGCTGGATCATGAGAAAAAAATAAATAAATTATGATCACGCTTCTTTTGGTCAATATTGTAATCATGAGTATTAAACACTATTACTCATTGACTTTTAAAAAGATTTTGCAATTATTTAATAAAAAAAAACAACATTTCAGTGAAAACACCTTGAACTGTGAAATGTTCAAACATGTTTTGCCCATTTTTTTTCCTCATACAGAACACAAGACAAAAATAAGAGTTTACTAGCAAAAAAAAAAACAAAAAAAATAAGTTTTCTCAATTACTCTATTTTTGTGAATGAATTATGAACTAAAATCATAAGCACAACATTTGATTAATTGCACAGCCCTACGTACTTTCAGTTGCCCTCCAATTTCCTGGTAGTGGTGTTAAGCACTCTCTGCATCCCTGGCTGCACTGACTGGCTGGCAGGCTGTCATGCTGGCTACTAATGGCCTTTATGCTTTCAACCTATAGATGCTAGTAAGCAGCACTTGTTGTGGTTTCATTA
Organism: Percina caprodes; assembly: GCA_013375575.1. Lineage (NCBI taxonomy): Eukaryota > Metazoa > Chordata > Actinopteri > Perciformes > Percidae > Percina > Percina caprodes. Next base: position 6,331,871 of record JABXJD010000011.1, on the reverse strand, counting down.
CATGCCAAACACATAGATTTTATCTGGAAACTGCTTGAGACCATCCCAAAGTTTTGTTCCAAAGCCCATCAAGCACAGAACAACGGGTTACAGGTTCAGTAAGGACAGCCATTGATCAAATGCAACACATCACTTCCATTGATTTTGTTTTACCGATATTACATTAAAAAGTTCCATTACAATAACTCTCAGATTTGGACAACTTGACTTGTAACTGTGGATCATTGTAGGATTCCTAAACTTATTTTAGAAACAATCAACCACAATGTCCTTTACTGCTTTACACATATCATTTGAGAAATCAACTAAATCCACTTAATATAGACTGTGCAAATGCTTTAGTCCCACTGTTATTCATAGTAACAGAACACTGTAAATGACAAGAGCTGAGATAGATAGATAGATAGATAGATAGATAGATAGATAGATAGATAGATAGATAGATAGATAGATAGATAGATAGATAGATAGATAGATAGATAGATAGATAGATAGATAGATAGATAGATAGATAGATAGATAGATAGATAGATAGATAGATAGATAGATAGATAAAAATAATAGTATTCATTTCTATATTTATTCAGTACATATCCATGTGCTGCACTTATGAAACCATTGTATACCCTGCACTTACTGCTATTGCACTTCTGGTTAGACCTAAACTGCATTTCATTGCCTTGTACCTGTACCTGTGTAATGACAATAATTTTCAATCTAATCGGATATATTTTTGAGGTAATACATAAATGTATTTAAAAACACTGATTTAATTTGTCGTGTTCTTGGCACACAGCAGCCGACACATGGACCGCTGAAGGGTAATGTGGTTACCACAAGGAAGCTGAGGAGTCTGTAAGGCTGCAATGATCTTGTGGCTGTGTCGAGACAAATTGAGGAAAAAGTACAATATCCAGACAAACAGATGGAATCATGAGCAGTGGCACCAAACGCTCAGATACAATCCAGTGCTTCTTTTATGCAAGCATGTGTTACTGGAAAGCGGAAATAAACAGAGTCCCACTGATTCAGCTTTCAAATGAGCTGAGAGCAACATAAAGCTGGAGTCAAATTCCATGCATGTGTTCACACTTACTTGACCATTAAAAGCAGATTCTGATTATGTGTCTCTTTAACTGCATCAGTGACACCAGCAGAAGGATATCCCTCGACATGCTCCAAAAAGCCAAAATAAAAAGACGGCACTGTCACACCGCTGCACGTGCTTTTGTTGTACTACGTTGAAGGCTTCATGTCAAGTTACATACAATGAAGATGGGTCCCCTCCTGGGTGGACATTCAGTCCATCAACACATTCTGGAAAATAAACATTTTCATCTATCTAGAGACATCCTGACAGTCAGTCCGCTTCCCACTGCAAAGCATAGAGCTAGACAAGCTGAAAGAGGCTATTATGTGAAACCCGAACCATCCTCTTTCTCTGCTGCGTCTTTTTCACGCTCGGACTACCAATCCCCTCTGGTTCTGCCAGACAAGGAAAGAGACACAGTGGGTCACCGAGCTCACCCGCTTGTCCTCGCAGTGCAAATGCTCACTCACCATGAACGCTGCTGTTTCTTACGTGTGGCCAGTCCTCCGGTGGGGGTTTATTTCCAAAACCTTAGCCTAGTGTCATTGCCGCTCCTGGGGGATCACTCCTGGCAACAAGACACCCAGGAGCGAGAAGACAAGGAGGAGGAGTAGATCAAAAAGGAGGGCAGAGGGACAGTCAAGCTGCCAACGGAGGGACACACCCCGCCTTGGAAACGATGCAGCAGCAGCATGATACCCCTCTTTTTTCCTCCCCCGCTCTCTCTCTCTCTGAGCAGTGACGCTACACTGTACGGCTCTGCATCAGGTCTGTTGCTGCTGCTGCTGTGCGTGTGTGTCAGCAAATCAGCACCGACCGTATGTTATTAGTCACCATCGCTGCACTGAAAGGAGCTCTGCGCTCTGCTGTGCCCTGGCAGCCATTCTAATCAATCCCGGAGTAATGGATCAGGTTTCAGCCAATCAGTCTTCTGTTCCTTTAATCCGGTCAGGACTAAACAAGTACAGCTAAAGTGGTGATATAAGTTACACATCTTGTACTCTGGGAGAATGTTTCCTCTGGTTTCCTGCTTATTAAATTATGCCTACCAACACAGCAATCAGACTTGTAGGAGGTGTACAGCTTTCCCAAGAAGCATTACAAGTTTTTACTCATTCAGCATCAGCCCCAATTTATGCAAAACTATCAGTGTTTGTTATCAAAATCCTGTATTTATTTAAGTCTGGAAGGGGTTTAAATTACTTTCCATTGAAATTAAACATCTTATATATTATGCTAATTTTCAGGTTCATACTTTTGGATTGATACTAGAACATGTTTACATGCTTTAATGTTTTTTATTTGTTTTAGCCTCCATCTCTTCAAGCCTCCCTTCCGAAAAGCCCAGTCAGCTCTGATTGGTCAGCGTTTCTAGGTTTCTAGGTTGTGAATTCTTACAGAATCACAACTGAATTCATTTCTTGGTAATGAGTCAGAATCTTATGAACCTGGAGTTCCAGTCTCTGTCATAATAATCATATGTTTTAGGCCTACTGGCAGACATACATTTAAAATGTAGCCATTGCCATATAAAGACCGTGTTCTCCCTGAAGTTCCTGTGTGCTCTCTAGTAACATTTGTGTGCTCCAGGTAGCTTTGCATAAAAAATGGTTGGTCATTTACAAGGCTACTTTTACTTTTATACTTTAAATAAATTTCAAAGCTTGTACTTTGTTACTTTTACTTGAATAAAGAAGTTTAATCAGTACTTCCACTTTTACCAGAGTACTTTTTAACACAAGTATCTGTACTTCTACTTAAGTAAAGTGAGTACTTTTGCCACCTCTGGAAACGTTGCAGGTGGAAATTTGGCTGGAACAGTTTGTCTCGTAGCAACTGAACAATGGCAAATAAAGCCACACACACACACACAGAGACAGAGACAGAGACAGAGAGAGAGAGAAAGAGAGAGAGAGAACACAGCAGTCCCAGTGGCAAGACAAAGGCTTGAAAGCCTAGCCTTGTTAACCGATTCCTAAGGTTCAATATAGGGTTACAACCACAGATGAGATGGACTTCAGATATGAGGCAAAGGGGGTGAGCAAATGTGTGTACCAGCAATTGTGTAGGAGACAGCATGTCAATCCTAGGCTTCTAATTTCTAACCAATACAACAAGATAGTCAACATAAGCTATTTAAAGCCAAAGAGGGACATGTTAAAAGGGCTGATCTGTAACTATAGGAACTGCACATTAACAGGCTTTCAACCAGGTTCCAACAGCACGAAGAGCAGAGGAGAGAATTTAAAAGCGAGCACAACAACAGGCTGCTACAGGCTCTAATTACAATGCCCTCTATGGCTCTATGTATATTTTTATTATCTGTATTTATATTTTTTCATTATGAGTACTTACTTTTTCAATATTATTTATATTATGGTTACACTTAAATATCATTTATATTATAGTTACTTACTTTTGCTATATTATTTAATTACATATTATTCAAATTTAATTTCACAACACTTATATTATAAGTAATATTTTTCGTACTATGGCCACCTCACTTACCTACAATACCTTTCATATAATGCCACTTTACATTCATTCAGTACTTTTTTTATATCTATCTATCTATCTATCTATCTATCTATAGCCTGCCATTGTGTTCATCAGTTAATTTTACCAGTTGGGAGATGTTGTGCTCTTTAATTGGCACTGAGAGACTTCCCAGACTGCCTTGTGAATGGCAGTGGCAAATTATGAGTGTTCAGTCCCCAGCTGGCTATCTATTACTATTATTACAAAGTGCTCTCAAAGACCTTGACATTTTGACTTTCAGCTACTGAAGCTGAGGAACAGGAACACTGCATGACATCCATGTGGCGTGTTACTGCCACACTCACCTTAGAGTCTGCTACAGAGAAACAGTACATTTCTATTGCATGTTTGAAAAGAAAGCCATCAGCTAGTACAACGTACAGTATATACGTTTGTTTTTAATCGTATTTGGACAGTTTTGTGTTGTATGCCAAACAATTATTCTTCAAAAGGCCTATAACAATTCCAAATGTTGCTGTACAATCTATTGTTTCAGAAATTTAAAAAATGTTTTATTTATTGCTTTTCCAAAAACAAAATAAAGTTTTTGAATGAATTCCAGGATACATCTTTTGGTTGGTTATGTGACCCAGATAATGTAGTAACACAGGTATATTCCCGACCATGGCTTGTGTAAGTAATTAACTGCGGTTAACCAAAGTAACTGCAATTGTGTCAAAAAAATTGAAATTAGACAATTATGGAATAATTGTTACATGCCTACAGTAGCTAGTGGAGCTACTAGCTTTTCTTCAATGGAAGCTGTCAAGCTAAAGCAACATTACACTTCAGCTAACTACATTGTAGCCATTTCACAAAAAGAAATGTGATGTAAATACTATAATAAACAAATGGTGGACTAAATAGCTGACTTCTGTAAAGGTAGCTTGTTAGCAAGACAATTTAAAAAAATGGCTAAATGACTTTGAAAACAACTGTACATGTATTTGAAAATGGCTACGCGAAAAAAGCTACATGATTTTGAAAATAGCTATGCCACCAACGGCTACTGGGAAATGTAGTTTAACTTTAGCAATTAATGCATTTAGCATTGCTACCCACTATGTGTAGCATTGCAATCCTAATCCGACTCACCTAATAGTGTTTATTGGAGAGTAGTTTAAGTACAATTTTTCTTAAGACCCATTATGGTTTAGTAAACATTCAGCCCTGTCCTTTCCATTATGTTTCTAAGAACTGTGAGTGTTGTTTGCCATTTAGCATGCAGCATTCTAAAAATAGCTAAAGAACCTAAAGTTCTCTGTTGGGGAGGGTTGCTGCTCAGGGCATTGTGCTCCTGGGATTCAAGAACACCACTAAGATTGTACTCAGTTACACTTTGTTCCTGATATTTTAGAAGTCCTGGACCACAGAGCAATTACATAACAGAGTCTTAGCCATCAGTTGGTATGTTAGCATAAGTCATAGTGTTGTACTTAGTGGTTTTTATTGGCCTATGGTTCAGTGATGAGCTCTGCTAAAAGGGCATTATTGCATCAGAAGCCAGTGGCTCATCTGTTTGACTTTTAAACAGCTGTTCTGTAGCACAAACGGCTGCAGTGCCATTTCCATGGAGTTCTAAAACAATCAACTACACTTTAAAGATGGAATATGTTGTGAGCATGGCTTAGCTGTGGGTAACACACCCACACAGGAGCCAAAGGCTCTTTGTTGACCCACACTTTTCCAAAAATAAATAAATAAATAAATAAAAATATACAGGCACAAGACAGGCTCTCTGCAGATTCAGACACCACAACACACTTCTAGTGGATCATAAGTGATGAGAGATTACTTTTGTTTTACTCTACACATGGAACAGGAAGACAGGAAAGCACTGCATATTGTACCTTTTAAATTAATAGGAAGTTAAATGTAACACTTCAGAATAAATAATTGAATAGCTATTAAAATGCACAATGAAACAGACCAAAGGAGCCTAAAAATTCTGTTTTAAGATAGCTAATGAATGTGGTAAAAATTATAAACAAACCACTGCATTATCCAAAAGCGGTACATTTAAATAGAAGCCTGCATTACCGAGCTAATGTTGCGGTTTACGATGCTGTCCATGATGCTGTCCGTGCAGTTTCTCAACACAGGGCAGGTGATTTAATTGAACTGGCAACTGTATATTTTTGCCTGACCCTGAGCTCAGAGGCCCACCTGCAGCACCATAAACCACAGCTGACAAGGCCAGATAAATCCTTGTTTTTCAAAGATGGCTGGGATACAGTGTGGGAACAATGTAAATGAAAAAAGAACTTTATCAAGTGTTGAGGACTGGGACAGAATCTGTAGGAATTTTAAAACTACATCACGCGATGTGAGGGTGCACCTAATTCAGTTCAAGATTATGCATTGCTTTTATTGAACATCCTCAAGATTGTTTAGAATTGGTCTGAAAACACACAGTGGTCCTGTGATAAGATCCAGGAATTTTGGACCAGGATACATGATAACCTATGTCAGATTGCAGGGACCCAGGTTCCATTCAGCCCAAAATTATTTGTAATTGGAGATGGGTCATTCCTAAACAGGGTTGTTAAGCACATAATAAGCTGCGTCCAGACTAGTTTAATGATAGCCAGACAGATTCTTTTAAAGGGATGGAAGAATGAAGGGGTGCCATCAGTCCAGGAGTGGACTTGTGAGATGGCTAGGGTGGTGGCGTTTGAAGAAAGAAAGAAAAAAAAAAAGAAAAATTCATATAAACGGTTTGCCATATTGTATGTGTATACTAGAAAATGGAGAAAGTACCTGCGCTGTCTGGAGGGCTCCTTAGAAGCTGTGTGCTGGTGAGAGACGTATATGACGGGCTTATTAAGGTGCTGTCATTTACACATATGTTTATTTGGTTTATTGTCTATTCTGTTACCATTTTGTTAAATGGTCTTTAATATTGTAGTTACTGTGTCATCTTTTCTTGATTTTTGTCTGGGTGAGTGGTGATGACGACGGGATGTGTTCATGTTGCAAATTGTAAGCTATTCACAAAAAAAAAAAACTATCAAAGAAAAAGGTAGTGAAGTAGAAATTTAAGGTGCTTTTTATATTTTCTTTACAGTTGCATTCTCTTCCAGTATTTTAAACATCTATTTGTTTCCTTTTATACCCCAGTCAGAGGGGATCAGCAGCCTAGGAGGAGAAAGCTCCTCTGTTCTATCTGTCAGGAAAGCAATTTTCTCTATAAACTAAATACACAGAAAAGCAAACACATGCTGTGTAAAACAAGCAAGCCTATTGTTGGGTCATGCAACTAATATCTAATCTAGGACAGGACACAAAACGCCTCTGAGCAGAGCTTCAGATGTTGCTATGTAAACAACACAAAGTATGCTTATGAGGGCGGTTGATTTTAAAATTTAAGTGGACACATTACTGCTTTGGTGAGAAATTATAATACTGGAGTCAAACCACACTTGAGCTGCATCAGATAAGAGACAAGAGAAAGAGACCACTGCAGCTTTACCGTGTATTCAGACAGAACGCAGAGTGAATTTCAGACGCAGTGCAATTGCATACAAAGTTAATGGAAAGATGTAATTAAATGCTTATTCGCCCATTGCAGCACAAACTGACACGCAGACGCAACTTTACAAGTTGAAAATCTTTAAACTTGAGTGAAAATTAGAGCAGATTCTGGAGCTTTATGTATTTGCTTTATAAAACGTACAGATACTAAGTGAAAGAAGAGAAAGACTGGAGGGGTGGGGGGAATAACAGAAATAACTAAAATTTCTTCCACAGGGGGTTTGTGTACAGTAAAGGCATGGAGTGCCTGAGAGAAATCTAAATTCCTTTCCCTGTTTTTTTTTTCCTGACAATTTGATAACCAAATAGGCTCATTATGCTTGATTAAGTGAAGCCCCAATTAACAAAACTGCTTAAAAAAAAAAAAATATTAACATTTAAATACTATCGCTAAAATCATTGACCGTCCGGTACAGCCCGACTCTGGAGATAAAACTGAGATTAGGGCTCCTACTGAAGTCCATGTTCTGCTTGTTCAACAGCTGTTGGGTAAACTGGTGATAAAGACACTTATCTTAGAGATTTGATTTGCTATTTTTTTCTCAATTCTTATAATTTTAGCACCGGTAGTTATTTGGGGCTGTCTAAAACCTCTTTGGGGGCGCCAAAAAATCTTTTATGCAGGAAACACCGTGTATTCATTTACAGTGCAACAATGCTGCGATCCCCAAAATTAAGTTTCTACCTTCTGTATTCTCTTGGGGTCCTTAATGGGGCCTTCTCGCAGTGGGACTTTCCCAAACAGCTTCCAGCCTGGATCCCTCTGCTCCACTGGCCGACTGTCCTTCACCCTCCTGGCAAACAGGCTCCTTAAGGACGAATGCAAAGGGGGGGGTAACATATTAGGCCATTAGAACACAAGAGCCAATCGTAGAACAAAAGCTAAGATTACAGTCTACACTGGGTCACTGCTGGAGTCCCAAGGGATACAATATGTGCCTGGTGCATGTCCTTGCAACTACTCAACCTCCCTACAGAGATATGCTCACAAAAGGAATGTGTGGATTGAAGAACAAAAGAGGCCACAAAGAAAAAAACTGAAACAACCCTTTTGACATCATGTGAGTTGGCAAGCTGGTCACGGTCATAGGACTAATAAAACTAGACATAGAACACTTGACACAGCAGCATTTGGAGACGCCAGCATGATACATGTGGCAATAATCAACCATTATAGCTGCTAAAGAGGTGATAAAAAAAGTTATGATTGTGGCTTTAACTGAAGAATATGATCTTTCTCCTTCAAATAACAGGATTTCTGCAGGTTTAACAAAGTCAAATTTAAGACCTTTTTTAAGATTGTTATGAATGGAATGTAAGACCTTCATCACACAACATTAACTAAGCCCTGAGTTTGAGTTTTAATCAAGCCTAAGCATCGCTACACTTGCACTGCCTCAGAGCTGAAGAATAAAATCTGTTTATGTCTGTGGTACAATCCGAAAGAGAACAAGAAAGCTCATTGGCTGCGATTTAAGTTACATGTTTGTCTCATTTGTAGTCGTAATACAGCAAAATTATATTTTGGACGAGCGACAAAAAGAACTACAACACTAAACTAAAAATCACCTGTATGCTTAAATGGAGGAGAGAGCTTCCATCCACCTGGTGTTTAAATACCACATGCAAAACTGCTGAAAAGCCTTCCTCTTTTCAGCAGCGGATCATTTAGCCAGTTATTCCTTTCACTGATCCATCAGTGCGGTGTGGTGGCAGAGCTGTTAGCAGGGGTTTTAATTAAAAGCCTGAATAGAGCCTGCTGTGAAAAGAGCTGTAACATCAAAGAGTGCAAATTCTGCCGTTTGTCTTGGTTGAATCTCATCGAGAGGCAACTGCCTTACCTCATGATTTTTATACATCAATTAATGCCATATTTTCTATATTGAACATTTCTAATTATTCAACCTTTCTGCTAAACAAGTTGCATTGATATACCGCTTGGCCCCAACACAATGGACACTGCATGAAAGGATGTCTGACTACTAGGCCAGTAACAATGATTACATTGTTTAATTGTCCAGTTTTTTGTAAATAAAGCTTGGATTCTTTGTTTAACGTCAATTAATTGCTAACATTAGCAAAGGTCTTAAGGCGTATTACTGGTACTTGTTGATTTTGTTTAGATATGCCAAATTGTGTGAGTGGCCAGGTTGGCTCAGTTGGTAGAGCAGGCGCACATACACTGAGAGGTTTATGCCTCAATGCAGAGGTCCAGTGTTCGAGTCCAACCTGTGATGATTTTCTGCATGTCTTCCCCCTTTCCCCCCCCCCACCCACCCACCTAGCTGTCCTCTCCATTAAAGGCAGAAATGCCCTCCCCCAAAAAATGTATCTTTAAGATATGCAAAATTGTAATTATATAATTGATCTCTATCTATCTATCTATCTATAAAATTATAGATTTTATATATACATTTTTATTATAATTATTTTAATTGTTTTTTTCGTTTTTCACACTTGACCATATACACGTTCTTAACAAAAATGACAAGGGTGGATTGTTAGAAAACATGTTTTATGATAAATAGCGGTTGTGTGTTGTTGTTGTTATTATTATTATTATTATCATCATCACATGACTGACATGACCAAAAGATCCTGGAATTCATTGAAAACTTTAATTTGTTTAATAAAGTAAAACAATAAATCTTTTTAAAAAAGTTGAAAGATAGTTAATAGCAATTATTTCTGAGACAATTAATTTGGAAAGCATAATTTGGAAGTGTTACAGCTCTAGTAATTGATCAATCAACCTTTCTGCTAAACAAGTTGCGTTGACACCGCTTAGGCCTAACCCAGTGGACCGTGGAGAGGTGGAAAGGAGGTCCGACTACACAAGTTGTCTCAGTTGGATTAAGCTGCCTTTTCAGCCGCCGACTGCTACACAGTGTGTGTCGACCTCTCTGGGTTGCCTCCAGGGAAGTGACGACAGGAAGCCCACTTCCAAACACTGAGCAGCCACAGCTACAGGCTGGAAGCTTCCTTCACCAGCAGCTGACCCAGTCTGATGCAAGCTTCTGTTTGTTTTGGAGACAGCTGCCATCAAGACATGAGAGGCCTTTTGCTGTGCTCATGAATAACTTGTGGAAAAATGATTCCTTGTGATACATTTCCATACTGATAACCACAGCAGTGACGATTGGAGAACAATACAAAAGGGTACATTTGGTTTCTTACTAGGAATTTGGAATCAGATTTTGACAAAATGACACCAGCTGGGTTAACTATGACACTTCAACTACTGATTGATCAAGAAGTTTGCACATTTCAGTGGATATTGAAACATGTCATCTTAGTTTTCGGTAGGGATGCTGAACCAAATCCCATGCCATTTGTATTTTTCCCCCCTTTGAAAAGATTGTTTTAACCTTTATTTTGTAGTGACACCTGAGATCATAGCCATCAATCAATTATAGGGCATTAATGCTAAAGCCACAAGAGTTGCAGGGCACTATTGTTGTCAATAACACAATAAATGTTCTAAATATTCAATAAAAAACACATTTGTAAACAATAATCTCTTTTTTAAATCTTGCAACCATGTAAAACAGCACTAACTAAGACAGGAGTATTAAATAATCTAGCTTCAAATTATTGACAAAAACAAGCTGATTAAGCAATGGCTTCATTCCAGTGTGAGGGGTCAAAGTCAATTATCCTGACCAGCAATGATGACTAACCACAAATGTACAATAACCACATTCTACTACTGTATGTGAGGACATTGGTTTATCTGTAACGTGTCAAGTTTCCCACAAAAACCTGTGGCCGACAACCTTGTCTTTTCTGTCCCACAATAACCTTGACCAAATCTGAACTCCACCAAAGGTTATTCACAGTCAACGAGCCTGTGGCTGTGTGAACCTGCACATCTCCTTTACCTTTATTTACTCTTTGTCTCCAGTGATAACTCACTCTTAGCACGTTTCAAATCAGTGTTGCATATTTCCATTCTGCTAACCGATAATGCAAGAAGAGGATTGTATTTCTTCATTGAGTGTGACTCAAGGCTTTAAGGAAGAAGTTTGATAAACAACAGATATTTAAGCTATGTTACAGTGTGAGCATTGTGCAACATGTAGTAACAGTGTTCTATCTGTGACATTTAGGCTTATCTTACTCAAGTATTTTTTAGAACTGCAAACATTAGAAACCGAACGGAATCCACCATCTTTGTAACAATGTTTCTTTTCTTAGTAAGATATCAGACAAATGCTGGAACACATAAGGGATTAGACACTTGCAAAGCAACATTATACACCACTTATTGAGCTGATTTGAAAGTCAACATCTGAATACGAGAATATCTGTTGTAACCAAAGTAATCTCACTCCAGCCACAGGAAATAAAAATGAAGGCTTCATCAAATTTCAGTTCATAAAGAAGCAATGGGAGAATCAAAAGTATCTGAAAATGTGATCTAAAGAGAGGATGATAGTAGGGAGAAGAGTGTGACCAATAAATTAAGATAAATCTTAACTCAAGGTCCATTTATCAGCATTCCTCTCTTTTGGTCAAACAATTACTTCCAAGGTCAATAGCGAAGTGTGCAATAAAAATTTAACTTCATATCATCCAAGCGAATCAGCATCAGCAAAGCAGGGTTTAACTGCGGGAAGTGGAAGAAATAAAGTGCAAGCAGGCCTTGAACTATGGGGAGTGGTAAACTTCATTAAGCTTGTGAGCCGCCTTAAAATAACACATAGATTAAAGTGCAGAGACCAACTGAGTGCCACCATTACAAAGCAAAGCCTCAGCTTTCAATACTTCATACATCAGCTTTCTGTGCCATGTTTATGCCGCCAAACAAATGTTCACAAAGAAGGAACAGGGTTTGCATTTGGTCCAGGCCATGTATGCCTCAGCGTGACAGCTGAATGGCTGCGGCTATGGTCGAGTGCTCAAGTGGATCGGTAAGAAAACGGCAGCGGTGCTTGTTTGTTTGTATGTTGAACTCGAGCGGAAGCGTTGCAAAGCACTGGTTTTAAGTCTCCAAAGAATTTTAGATTTCAACACACAGTGTTCAGTCTTGCTGTGTGTCCCTATGGCGCACACCTGGCATGGAAATAGCAAACAGGCTTGTACAAGAAGAGGAAGAAATACAGTAAGTTTTTCCAGAAAAACACAACAGTCAGCAGGACGTGGAGTTGCTCCAAGCTCTTTTTCTATAACAAACACTAAATCGAGATACCAGTGTGCATTTAGTCCAACAGAACTATCTCATTTAAAAGTCACATTAACTTCTGATCACATATCTGTTACTTGCTTGCATACAAAACACAGAGAAATGAACTACATGCCACAGTGGTGAAGAAATATCAACCCTGAAACTAACTTTTATGTCATCTGCTGGTATCCTACCTGTCGATGTACAGAAGAAGTGATGGGGTTGCCATCCTGCTCAGTCAGCCGCAAAACACTGAATTAAAATTCTCCTCACCCAAATAACAAAAAGGCACCTGGAGGTTGAGCGCTCAGAGAACTAAGAGGAAAATGTGAGCAAAAACTGAAGCTCTCCTTTAATCAAGATACAGGCTCATACCTTCCATAGTTTCAGTTACAGGGAGGAAAAAAAGTCCCACACAGCCCCTATGTTCAGGCAGAGTGAGATTGTGGAGGAACAGGCAAAGAGGCCTGACGTAACAAATGGGAGGGGAGGAATGGGTGTGAGGAGAAGGAGTCTGAAGGGCACTGAAGGAATGAGTAACTTCTCCATGTGAGGAAGGAGAGATAACAGAGAAAAGTGTGCAGAATGGAAAAGGCAGGTACTGCTATTTAACACATGATGTAGGACACTAAATCTAGTTCTTTTATTTAAAATCAGATACAGCTGAAACATACAAAAAGGGTCTGTGAGGCTGTACTCACACTGACAATGTTAACATGCTCATTTTTAGCAGGTATAATGTTCACAATCTTTGTTTAGCAGTTTAGCATGCTAACATTTGCTTATTAGCACTAAACACAGTCCAGCTGAAGATGAATATCATTAGTTTTGCAAGTATTTGGTTAGAAAATTAAAATATTGGACAAAGTCAAACTTTGACCTGCTGGTGGCACCAAAAGAAAATTCTATAATACATAGATATATGTAATGGGGCTGCACGATATAAGGAAAATATACAATATTATTTGCAATAAACAGATATTGGGCGCCTGGTTAGTTCACCTGGTAGAGAACGATCGATCGATAGATCTTTACCCTTTCATGTCTTCAGCTGTCTTACACAAATTAAGGCCTAAAATTTCCCCCAAAAAAGAAGCAAGCATTTAAAAAATGAACAGATATTAAAAGTGTCTTCAGTTCTGTCTTTCTGCTGCTTTCAGTATTCTGCTAAAATACAACAAATTGCTTGTTGAATTTAAAACAAATGAAAGGAAATCATTGAACATAAAAGGCTCCTCTTAAAAAAAAAAAAAAGAATGACAGTTACATTTTAAAGGGTAGTTATCTGCTGATACTCTCTTTCACCTAAAACAACATCTGAGTGTCTTTAGCAATATGTCCCAGCCTTTCACGATGCGTTTATTGCACCAGTTGATATCGCGATGGTGATAAAAAAAAAATGATATATTGTTGTTCAATAGATATTTCAATCAAGTGTTGAAACAACAAACTGACCACACGCACACGCACACACACACTTAAAATAATAAAAATACTAGTTGGACAAGGTGCTGTGTAAGCTCCTTCACTGTTCATTCAAAGGAAACTCTGGGCCTCAATAGAAAGTGGAATGTGGCAAAGCAGTGGGAGGAAGTGGAAGGCCTGCTGGGTGATTATTGGCTACATGTAAGGTGATCAAGGCCAATGAGTGTGAAACCAACTTTAGAACCACTTCGAGGAACTTCAAAATAACTTCGCTGAATTTAATACAATTTTAAACATACTCATAGGTGGTACTATAAAGTCATCATCATTCATCATCACAACAGCCACAGCAAAGCGCATTAACTGATGTATGTTAATTAATACTAGGAAGAGTCTTTCAAAGTAAATAGAAACTGTTAATGACAGATCTTGTGGCGACTTGCAAGTTATTCTGTATTTGTTTGATCACTTTTAATAGTTTGGATTATGATCTAGTAGCTTGGTGCGCTGTTCTGCTCTCCTAGTTGACTGATTTTAGGTGTGCTTACTTTTCTTTCAAATTTCTCTAAAAGCTTATTAATGTTCTTTCTAACCCTTTATATTATTTTTACAGAATATAGTTGTCTCATCCATTAAATGACTAACAGTTTCAGCTCTACAAAATTCTGAAAGACTAATGATACCTAACGGAGAATCTAAGAAAGACCAATACATTAAAGTGGTAGATGTGTTTAAAATCACTGGGTGGCCAATGGCTGGGCCACAGCTAGCCAAAACACAAAAGTAATAAACAGACAGGATGATGTGAAGGAGCAGCAATATCTGAAAGATAAAATACTGTTTCCCCCACTGCTTTGTCTGCAATATACATGTAGCTATCCAAGAGAAAGGGAACACCACACCTACAGAATTGAGAAGTAGCACCACATGCAACAGCATGACAATGTCTACTTAACAAACAGAGCAGCAGTGTGGTCCCCTAGAATGATGTAATGGGCCAACCAGGTTCTTCTAAGGAAACAGTGTAGTGCTGCAATGCAGGCTGGGCAATATAGCAATATTTTATCGATATTGTAATACAAGACTAGATATTGTCTTAGACTTAGCATATCATAATATGGCTTAAGTGTTCTCCTGGTATAAAAGGCTTTATTAAAGTAAAGTGTTGTCATTTCCTGAACTTACCAGACTGTTCTAGGTGTTGTATTATTTGCCTTATGGTGAGGTTTGGTGTATTGGGACACGATGGGCAATAGAGCTGTGCAATATGGGGAAAAACAAATATCAAAATATTTTTGACCAAATTGACCTCAATATCTATATTGCGGCAATATTGTAGGGTTGACTATTGGTGCTTTCACAAAATATTAACACAGTGAGATGTGTGATAATCATCAGTAATTATCATTATTTTTCCACTCTTGCAGTTTCACGTTAATTTGTCGTCAGGTTTTACTGGTGCGTTTATGAGTTGGTTATTAGTCTTTCTGTCCTTTCTTCAAGAAAACTCCTTAGCGGGAAATTTACTAGAGTGATACTGGAGCAAAAATATGCAGCTTTTTGTTGTAAAGAGGGTCACATTCTTGGTGTGCTGTAATATGCACGAGTGGTGGGAGGAGTGAGGGATGTCTTGGCTAAGCAAGGTCTTAAAGCAACTTTAAGCTATGCCTTCTTCTTTAAGCACGTAATTATGCCTTGGACAAAGAATCTGGGATGAGAGGAAGTATATACAGTATAAATATCTTGCTGATGCTGACCACAATGCTTCTTTTGGCCACTGAAACTTGAAGGATAATCTATGCTTATGTCTTGTTATATCCAAATGATGGAATGTGCAGATAGATAGAAAATACATTTAACAAATGTAAGACAGGGCTGTCCCTAACAATTATTTTTGTCATATTTCTAGCTTAATTCAATTTGCCAATTTTGGTTCTTACACTTTACTTTAACCTGCAAACAAGTTACACAGGAAGAAACGGTAGATATGTAAGAAATTATAAATATTTGTGTGTATGACTCAATGGAAGGGTCTTATTTACAATATTTTTTTTAGTTATGAATGAAGATGAATTCCCATACATGACAGACCTATTTTAACAAACCTCTACAGTGTGTGGAGTAAGTCTGAAACGCTAAAACTAAAAAACGGCCTAATTACAATAAGAGTTATCCTTTAAAGACATTCTGAACATACCTGTTGAATAAGCTTGCTAGAGGTCCCAGCTTCTTTTGCCTGCCATCCTCTTCCTGTTGCGTGTCACCAGACCCCGGATTCCAAAAGCGTCTGGGTTTTCCCGGCGACGACCAAGATGACAATGTCACGTCTGAGAAATGAGTGCCGCCACTGTCATCCGTCTCCAAGTTCACAATGGCGCTGGAGTTTGATGTGACCGTAAAATCCAAGATGTCTTCGTTGGAAGCCGACAGCTCGGTGCTCATGCTGGACACGCTGCACACAGAGATGTCATCGCTGCGGTTTAAAGCTCCGCCCCCAAGACCCGGGGTAGCAGATAATCTGACGGCGGGGCTAAAGAGGCGTATGGAGTCGTACCCGCTGCGGGGGAAAGTGGAGGACTTGCGGATGGCGTTGCCATCAGAGGGCTCTTCATCCAGAGTTAAAGTGGCAGGTGAGTGGTGACTGGAGTCCGGGACGAGGCCTCTGTCGCCTGGCCGTTGGTGGCCGTGGAGGATGGGCTCCGGAGGGTTGATCTCCAGAGTTGGGATGCCCGAGTCCTGGGACGTCAAGCTGCTGCTGTCCTGGTTCAGGTCAGAGTAGCTCTTCTGGGGGCTGCAGTAGTAGATGGGGGTAGAGGAGCAGGATGGCTTGTAGCTGGGCAGAACGGGCTGGCTGTATGGGTTCATGCTGGCTTTATGGCCGTGGTGGCTGGTATGATCGTGCAGGTCAGAGGGAGTCAGGTCTGTCACTACACAGCCATTCTCCACTATGGCCTCTCCAGACACACCTTCAAAAAGAATATCAGATTCCATTAGTTTGATTTTTATAATTGTTTTACATTTTAGACCTGTACTCACACAGAGTTGTTGCATGATATCTCGGCGCCATGCAGCAGTGCTTTGGCTAGGGCTGCACAATGAATCGCAATTTTATCGAAATATTTGTTAAAAGACCAAATATGTGTCAAACCATTCTTAATAAAATATTGTGATGCTGCAGAGACGCCCTGGCCTACAAAACCTATTCTACAGACTACAGAAAACACCTTGCTTTGGTACAGATCCTCGCCAAAAAAAAAAAAAAAAAAAAAAAGACTATCGCAATATTAGTCAAAATAATCACAATTAGATATTTTCCTCCTATTGGGCGGCCCGAAATAAAAGTTCAAGGATTGTGAAAGCTCAGCTTAATTAATAAATTAACTATTTCTAGCGTTGCCAATGTGTGAGCTGAGCTCAAGTGGCGACACGCATTTTTACCCATCAAGAGTCCCTAAACTGTGAGGTGCCAAAAGGAGATCAACTTACCTATCTCTCTTGTTTTTCAAAAAAGAATAATCAACAAGATCTTTTATTGATGTATAGATTTTCTTTGGTTCATTTTTATTTACTCTGCTTTTAATAACAGGAGGTAGCATGGGGTGTTTCTAACCACCACACCACCACCAATTGATCCGCTTGGGCTCTGGGGGGAATTGTGATCAAGGCAAATTACCAACTGGGTAAAGTGGGACCAGGGGGATTCAAGATCTGACTATCAAGTTTGTGATCCTTTGAGGAATGGTTGATTTGTCTGGTAATATGGTCTGCACCAAAGCACAACATAAAGTGACATCTGCATTATTAGGTAATACAAGGGCACCTCTGAGTTACATTTGACATATAAACTCTTTGTTTCTGATTTTTTTTTGTGCTTAAATGGTTATTACTAAATAATTGTGCTTTATCAAGTCAACACACTTATTGGACTTACTAAATAATGCAAAGAGATGCAGACATTGTTTATTTTTTTATCAATTTACAAAATGCAAAGTGTGCGGACAAAAGAAAAATCTAAATCACATCAATATTTGGTGTTACTACACTTTGCCGTCAAACCAGTATCAATTATTATAGGTACACTTGCAAAAAGTCGGGCAACATTGAGGATCGTAAACGTAGTAGTCGGCCAAGGAAACTTAGTGCAGCAGATGAAAACACATCAAGCTTATTTCCCTTCGAAATCGGAAGATGTCCAGCAGTGGTCAGAAGTGGTCTTCATGGAACACTTGCAGCTAAAAAGCCATACCTCCGACATGGAAACAAGGCCAAGCGATTCAACTACGCACAAAAACATAGTTTTAGAGCACTTCTGGCCAGGTTTCTCCAGACAGTAGATGGCTGTACCAGGGTCCCACTGGTTTCTGCCAGTTCTGAGCTGATGTCACTGCTGGACATGTTCCGACTTCGAAGGGAAATACGACCACTACGTCTATGATCCACAACGTTGCCCGACTTTTTGCAAGTGTACCTATAATAATTTATGCCGGTTTGAAGGTAAAGGGTAGTAACGCCAAACATTGATGTGATTTAGATTTTTCTTTTGTCCGATCACTTTGCATTTTGTAAATTGATAAAAAATAAACAATCATTATTTATATTGTTGAAAGCATTCTTAGTTTACAGCATTTGAAGGTTTCTTCTGATTGAGCAGGCATCAGAAAGGATGTGTGTGGACGCCTGTAGAGGTGAAAACTAATCCCAGAGTAGCCAGGCTGTAACTGGAGTCTGAACTGTAATGTGAACAGGGCTCCAGTAGCAACATCATGCTTCAACACCAGCTGGAAAGCTAAAGCTAAAGCTAGTGTGTCAGGCTCTCAGGCTGCATTCATTAAGCTTCTGACACTCATGGACAGAGACATTCGTACCCCTCCTGTTTCACACTTAGAATTTCATGAATCCCCATTACTTCAGATATTACATGACACGTCATTTAGCTGACGCTTTTATCCAAAGCGACTTACAATTGCCATATAGCAGAGGTTACACACCTCTGGAGCAACTATGTCTTGCTCAGGTTGGTACATCACACATTGGCTGATGCTTCACAAACCCAGATCTCCCACACCAAAAGGCATGTGTTATATCCACTGCACCATCACCACTCAGATAACACCAAGCACCATAGCACAGTTGTTGTAGCTGTATGTGGAGGTGTTTTGTTCTTTAACATGAAATGTTGTGCATGACACACACACACACACACACACACACACACACACACACACACACACACACACACACACACACACACACACACACACACACACACACACACACACACACACACACACACACACACACACACACACACACACACACACACACACTCTTTTAACATCAGCTGGGCCTAATGGTTTACACACAAAGCCAGATTCTTAGCCAAGCTCTAAACCCTGACCTACAGGCTGTCATGTGAGCCTGGTAGACCTTGTCACAAAACATGGCAACAGGTTGGTCCTGTGCCACTGTGAAAGTAATCTACAACCAGAGGTCAATCTGTATTAACTGAGTCATTAATATTAGTACCACGTGCTGCTGTAAAAGGGCCAGGTTTGAAATCTATATTTAAAATATAAATTCAATGTCACTCATCCTTTAAATGCATTAGCAGTGAACTGTGAGGGACACACCAGCATAGACATGTATGTTCTTGTTTTAGTAAGTCATAAAGCAAAGGTGGCTGTTATTGTTTGTTTCACTGAAACACCCAGTTGAGTACACATACCAATCTTGATCTGCAAGTCTTGATATTATTATTATCACTAGAATTACTTTCAATTTAGGGTACAACCTAAGTTAACATAATACCATCACAAATTCTAAAATGTGGGAAATGCTTAAGTGGTTTTCTAAAAAAAGTGTTTCTCGGTTTGGGTTAGGACAATACCAATGTGGCACTCCTTGAGTCAAAGATTGGAATGCATGGGGTGATGCGTGTAATACAGGGCACATGACATAAAAACTATTTGATAAGTCCACGTTTTATCCCCCTAGCCAACATGACTCTTCAATTCAGCTGCATTTCTGTAATTTTGTTTAATTTTTACATATTCAATTTCAACATTTTATATGTTATAACTACTTCCTAGAAACAGTCTAGGAATAAATCTTACAGGAGGATGATGATCAGACAATGAACAAGTCCTAGTGGATACAAGTTTTTATATTGGTTTTTATATGCCGAAATAAAGACTAGCTTTAATAATTTAAAGAAAAGTTAAGAGTCATTGTTTAATAACTTTGGGGTTAAAGGTTTAAACTTTAAATGTATGCCAAAATGAATACCATTTTCTGGCTGAATTAATGATGTTCTGATTAAAAGTTCAAATTTAATCTCAGAAAACAGAGACATTTGGTATATAAAATGTGTGCCGAATAAAAGACTGGCTTAAATAAATCACAAAATGCTACGTCATGGTTTATCAACTGTGTTACTGTACAACATTCAAGGCCGTATTTAACCCAAAACATTTTAAAACGCAGTTTGGCGTGACTTGTACTTACCAGGGGCAGTGCACAGACAGTACCAGGTCAGAGTGGTAACTACGTATGTAAACAGTGATGCATACATCACATCATGGTTACCTACCACAGCGGCTGTCTCTGCGGTCCTGGGTACAATGGCTCGTGTTCGCCATGTTGCCGGTTGATGCTACAGGTGAGTGGCAGGTAGTCGCCGGCTGGAGCGGTGCATGATGATGCTGTGACTGCTGCTGCTGCACCACCCTACCTCCCGTTCTCCTCAACGCAGCTTAGAGCACACAGACAACACCAGTGTGAGGGAATTTGTCGGGACAAACACATACATTCACTTCAGGAGAAGAGGCTGTAAACAAGAAACACCACAAAAACCACACTTGGTAAAGTGCACTTGCTGCTGACGCCAACTCGATGATTTTCGCAGCGCTTCCTCAAATGCAGTCAAATTAAGTTCAAATGCGAGAGACATTTTTTTCTCTCTCACTGCATCACTACAGGAGAGGAACCGCTTCTCCGCTGTTAATTAAACAGACACATTTCACAAGTTTATCCAGTATCGTTAACATGTCATACCTGTTTTGACGCTTCCGCCGCCATTTTAAAACAAACTTGTACCGTTGAGTGCGTTGTAATCGAGTCCAGAATGTCCACCGTCGATAGATTCACCTGTCTGGAACTGAAGGCATTAATAATCGACCTCGCAACCTGAGAACCTACAGACTTTAGACCGATTCCGCAGAACTAGAACTGTTACGCGAGGATGTGCTATAACTCTCGTTAATGTTTAAAATATTGTATTTGAATCATTTTGTGTTTCCATTTGAAGGATTCAAAATAGTTGTATTCTTAGAAATTGGGAATATTTTTTCCTAAATGTAGGCCTACTTTATTGGGCGGCACATTATTATTATTATTATTATTATTATTATTAAATGAAACATGTCCACCAATCTTGATTGGATACGCCTTTTGTGCAGTTCAATTTCTTTTACTGGTGATTAAAACATAAAAAAATAAAGTATACTAAATGTGATGAAATTTCCTTCCAGGTATTAACTAATTTATTTTTTTCACTTATTTTGTAACAATTAGTGCCAGATAACACAAATTATATCGAATTTTATATCCAGTGTCAACAGAGTATATCAACATATGTCAGATATATAACCAAATTCCTATTTTAAATACTAGAAAATGTGGGCAAAAAATAACGTATTGCCCAATGAAAGAAAAAGTGATGTTAATATTTCATTACTTGTAATGAAATATTAACATTATTATATATTATATTATATGATTATATAATTTTAATTAATTAAAATTAATTATATTCATTATTGTTTGAGTCGATCCAAAAGGTTGTAACCTTTTGGATCGACCAAACAATATTTAAAAAATGTTCAACAACCCACCACAACAAAATTACATGGATATGTCCTAAAATGTTTGAAGCTTCCATTACAATATTATTACGCATCAGCAGACAATCATAACTAAAGCCTCATATGTGATATGATAAATGAGCTGGCTATTCCTCCTACAGCACCATCACCCTGACCTCTAGTGTTGGCATTAGGTTATGAATTTGAAATGTTAAGCTGCTTATGCTTTCTGTCTGACTTGCCACCACTGAAAAATACACTAAATTCAAAATAAAAAATAAAAAAAAAACACAGGGAAATTCATAGGCTGAGGTTTGGTTTATTCCTTTATTAGATGTTAAGAAAATCCACAATGAAACAAAATAATTTACTCAGGGTGTACATGAAATTAGAACACAGCTACTCAGGATAGATGGGATTTAGGAACATGGAGGAGGGAGGGGGAGGGAGGGAGGGTGTGAAGGAATGAAAAGATGAGGAAAACTCAAGTTTTCAGTGCTGGATATGTTCTTCAGACCACAGTGCAAATGAAACTCTACCCTGTCAGTGTCGTTCCAAATGCATATACCCTCACTGAATGCATTTTTCTCATCATACACGTTTGTTTTTTCCCCCAACATGGCCTATTACAATGGAAGAATTAAATGAAGAAAGGTGGGATGCACGCCTTTCAACTCCCATGTTAAGTGCTTTTTGTGACTTAGCGTCTTGCACACATTCACTCACAGATTCACACACTCACAACATTCTTTCAATCGCCGACTTAACCTCACTTTTATTTTTTTAATTCAACCAAAATATTTTGTTAAATCCAACATAAAAAAACAAAACAAATACAAGTGTGATGTTTGCATGCTGCATTTTTAGAGGCCATCAATGATTTGTTTTCTCTCAGGCGTTCCTCACTCAAAAGTAATAAACATGCAAAAATTAACTGAATGACTTTCTCTCCATATATTCTTGAATGTTTACATGCGCCAAGGTATTGCATAGGACTCCCAGGGCTCTTGGGTTCCCCTCCACATTGCGTATGCAATCTACAATGGCTTAGTTCTTTTTTCCCCCCCTAAAGCTATAGCTTTAAATTAATGACAGTCACCTTTGTGGTTTGCTTAAAATGAACTCCTGTCAATAATTTCTGCTCTACAATCAAAGAAAGGTTTTTACATCGATGCATCAATGCACTGTCACAGGTCTGAGTGTAGATTATGCAGTATGCTTCGATTAAAAAATTCCTGAGTGTCTGATGACTGTCAAAGAAAGGTGACAAGACCCAGAAGTTGGAGTACCTTTCATTCAGCTACTGGGGGGGGGTTCAACAGAAGTGGCATTGGACTGAACAAACCATACATACAATCTTTGCATTTTTAAATAAGGAAGCCATTTTCCAAAGCCATGCCCGCAATAGAAACACCTTTACCTGCGACAGTGCATTACAGACTCCGCTCACATTGCTGACCGGTTTTTCATTTCCCATTAATGGAGGGATGATTTCAGTGGTCTGTGCTTCAGTTTCATGGTATGTGACAAATAAGTCACCCTGTTATTGTCCACATAACTGGTTTGAAATTTTTTAAGTTCAATCAAAAGGTAAGAAAAAATACATGGTTTAAGAAATGCACAATGCATTTCTCTGCAGATGCTTTGACTTAAAAGCACAGGTCACAAGAAGGGCCAGTCCAACAATACCTCAAATCGTGTTATAGCTAATTTATTTCAGGCGGTTTCAAATTTAGGGGGGCACTTATGCACTTGCATTTTTTGTGAATGTACTGTATGTCACTGCATACATTCACGTTTCTCTGAGATAAAGTTCTAGTACACTCATTCTGAACCAGTGCCTTCACAAGTTCTGTTGCCAACACACAAACAGTGAGACATTACTCAATATTTCAACAAGATATATTGTAAACCAAAAAAATAAAAAACACACCTCATATGGGGGAAGCATTTTGTACCTTAGTGTAATTAATAAATGTTTTTGGTTTGACCAACACCCCGCCACTTGTTTCGTTAGACATTTGTTTAGTTGCAGCATGGACAACCATCAGTCAGTGCTGATTTTTGTCCTTTTTACTTGGGGTCAAGTAACTGAAAATATGTGTAGCTACGTGAGATTTATTATCTGCACGCATTTCTGCTTCAGTTGTTACAGGCCTGATAACTAAGAGGTTACTTTATAAAAAAAAAGAAAAAAAAAACAAAACAGGACACATTAAGCAAGAGTCGCGATCAGGCTAAACTTTTTTTTCTTCTTTTCACAATTTTCGCAAAAAGATGCATGAGTCTGACTGTCTGGACTAAAAACAAAACTAGGCTATGCCATCTACTTATCACAGCCGTATTGTGGAACTGCAAATTCAAAAAGGTTTTGAACATATTTATAGCACCAATAGTCTGTACCATAGAAATTACAAAAAAAATTTAAACAAAAAGTTTCATTCAGTTGCAACACAGGTGTCTGCAGAAATGGCTGTAGTTACTTTTTTTTTTTTTTTTATGATGGTTCAACCCAGAACACAAACTTTTTTTCTTTTTATTTCCCAATTCTTTTACAGCATTGCATTTCAAGTAGATTATTAGTATTCTTTCCAACAAAACTTTTGATTTCTGTTTTTTTTTTTTTAAAGGATTTTTTTAAAATTTTAGCCTCACAAACCATTCTATTTCTACTACTAGCTTTTGTATGACTATCACCATTCAAAAATCAGACTCATTTATGATAACTTTTCACACATGGGGAATTTCGGGATAGAAAGAAGAAAGCTGCACACATTCTCTACTTCACATTCAGAAAGTCTTCCAAAACAAAACTATTTAAATTAAACTCTCAAATGCTTCCACAACTCAAAAATCTCAACATCCTTATATTATCTTTCTGAACACAAGATGGAAAGTAGAGGATGCGATAGCAGTCGTATCACACAAGATTATGTTCAACTAGGAAAAAGAGGAGTGAGACTGGCTGGACGAACATACATGCACAACCATTCAGGTACCACCAACAACCAGTATCTTAGCTCAAAAGCAAAATGGTGGGAACAAAACTGACGAGAATAGAACAAAAGATTGTCCCTACTACCTAACTGTGAGACTTGAATGAGGACCATTGTACAGAAGAATCAAATTAAACACATTCTAAAATGCCTAAAATTCATGTCTGCACATTGCATCACTCAAAGAAACATATTTTTTGAGTTTTCCTATTTTTCTCTCGCTTTTTTTGTTGATCTGATTGTTGATTACACAAGGTTTTTAAGTTAGTAAATGAATACCAGCAAGGTTATGTGTGGGTTTGTTTGAAGGGGTGTGTGTCAGAAAATGAGCCTACATTAGGTTTTTCCAGCTCTGAGATGACCCTGAATCTTTGCTGATAGGAGGTCCAGTCACAAAAGGAGAGGAAGGTTTCCTCTCTATGACAGGTGTCCTCTGCAAAACTGGAGTATTCAAATGTTGCTGCTCCCTGGAGAAAGAAGTCAGGCAAAATGGTTAGATTGTTGCAAACGTGAATATCCATGCTGTAGCTGACTGTTGACTGTATGGTTGATTTCTTTACCGCCTGCATCTGTTGTATTTTCCAACTGACCGTTCAGATTCTGTGACCCAGTGAGGATTTCAGCTTGATTGCCACTTCCAATGTTTTTCTCAAAATCCCTCAGTGGATTTTGATAGCCGTATCCAAAAATGGGGAAACCATTTAGGCAGCTCACATATTTTGATGGTTGTTATAGCAAGAGCTGGTGGCCAGTAGTGTACAGGTCTGTCTCTAGGATCTCATCAATATTTGGTCAATCCTTCAGTATTTTGTCCCCATGAGAAACTCCTTTTGAGTCATAATACTCGGGAGGTCACATATTTCGGTGTAATGCCAGCAACACATTTCATAAAGTATTTGAGTATGCGGCTTATATAGTGCTATAGCACTGATTAACATCTATAAAGAGTGGTGCGTCAGTTTGGCTCTGTTGTGGGAGGAAGCTTTAGGAAAATCAATCAATATTTGTGTGATTGGATATCAATTAATAAAACCCCCAAATTGATCCTATGGCATCTGCCCTTTCACCACGGATGTGGTGAATTGATCCCATTTTGTGGGGGGTTTGTTCAGAAGCAACTGACTCGATTTTCTCCTCATACATTTCCGTAAGCGTCCATGGACTTTAATGGGGCTAATTCCCACATTCCCTCCTTTGAGTTTAATATTGTTTTGTTGATCATCTGTTCATTCATTCATTCATTCATTCAGTAGGCTAGTGTTGTAGGGGTGAACCAGCCTGCTAGCAAACTGCACATGTAGGTAGGCAATTCAAATACCGTTAACCTGATTTTGGCAAAGCAATTTTAAAGTCTTACTTAGGAGAATAAACTCAAAATTAAGCAGCAGGTCAGATAAACCCCTAAGATTGATTTATTGCAAGACAGGTTAAAGTAACCGGTCTTTTCAGCTCTCCTGGTATGACAAAGTTAGCTGGCTGAAGAAAGTGTATTTCTGGCCATGTCTCTTGATGAAACCATCTCACGGATATTATAAATTCTAATTATTATTATAAATACATAAATAAATAATGTATACAGTGAACCCTCGCTATATTGCGGTTCACCTTTCACGGTCTGGCTGCTTCACGGATGAGCATCGTGCATTGTGTTCTGCTTCTGTTTATAAGAATCTTTTTGCCTAGAAGAAAAAAGAGCGACAACAACTACCAATAACTTTGTTCTTCTCTCGAAAAAACACACCTGCACCGTGGGCTTTAGAAGAAAAAAACGCTACAGAGCGGAGTCGGGATGCAGGGGCTCAGTCAGAAGAGCAGTGAAATACACGTGAGTCACTGTTTTTCCTACTGTACTGTACTTAGTATTTTTTTTTTCATAATCATTTTTCATTTTCTCCCGTTCTAATCCAATGACTCTGGTCGCGGTGGGGCGGTGCTGATCTCCGCAATTTGAAGCCTTCAGTTCGTATTGATGATTAAAATTATTATTTTACAGTACAGTATTTATTTAATTATAGTTATTATTATAGTAGTTATTTGTAAAAAAAAAACGTTTATACAGGACTTTCATTTGTTAAACAAATGCTTGGGCCTGTAAAAAGGTTTTGTTCTTTGGTTTCAATGTATTATGGAGTATTTCATCGTATAATAATTGTAAAAAAAATAAAGGTTACTACTTCACGGATGTCGCCTATCACAGGTTCTTTTTGGAACGTAACCCCCGTGAAAAATGAGGGTTCACTGTAATCAATAAATGGACAATGTTTACGATGAAGGCCAAAAATGAGCTTCCCCTCTTTGAAAGACCAGCAGCCGCCAATGCTGCAGAGGGTTAAATGAGTTGATCGACGCATGGTGCAAGATTTCTCACTTTCACAAACCAGTTTTCAGCCACTATTCTCTGGGCACAGATGTAGAGTACATTTTGTTGCAGTTGAGGTCTGGTAGATAGAGTTTAATAAGTTGGATGTTGCCCACACATTTGTCTATAACAAACTAATTTCATCTCTCAAATTGAAATAAAATAATGAAATATTTACCGTTTAAATTCACTAGATTGACTTGTTGCAAAAACGTGTGAATAAAATGGTAAACAATTAAAGTTGTATGAAAACTGGTTTACCTGTACACTGAGATCCAGGGAAAAGGGGGGAACAGAGTGTGCTCTGCCACCAGCACTCGTCTTGCTGGTTGCCAGTTCCTCCCTGTCCACTTATAGTTAACAGAGGGAACTGAACAAGACAAATGAGAAGTGGTTAGTGTGTTTTTAGCACACCGCTGCCTGAGACATCATAGGTGGATCCCATTTCACAGCTGATAATAGATTATGAAACGCTGTGTGGTTAGGCCAACACTTTTGTTAAAAACTCTCAAGCACAGATCACAAAATATATTGATTTCTTAGGAGATAGTTTTAAGAAAACCTTACCTCTGGCACATCTCCAACAAACTCATAAGCAATCCCATACTTGTGGATCTGACCTGCTGGTGCAGATAAGCAGGACTGCTTTTCTCCAGAAGATTCCTTCTTTTGAATCTTGCCGACTGAGACGTCTGTCTGTCCACCTGCAGTGGGTGCAGCTGCTGCCGTTTTGCAGTCTAAGCATATCTCTTGCTCAGTAATTGGCAGGAGGATACTGGAGCCCTCCTGTGAATCCAGAGAGGTCTGGGCACTCTTCTCCATGCCAGACTTCTTTAATCTGGGTAAGAATTTACCAGATTCCAGTTCTGACTTCCCGTAATAAGGGCCCTCACATTCTGCATCCTCCTCCAGAGGTTTGAGGTCTGCCTGAGGATCATCAAAGACGTCCACCGGCGCCAGGACGGGAAAACTCATCTCCTCTTTGTCAGTTTCAGCCTCAGAATCGCTCACTCCTCCAGGAGATAACTCTGAGGCCGATATTGGTCGAAAATGAGTCCTGGGGGAAATCCGAATTGCCCTGTACTGCGTCCGGTTGATGCCATAAATTCGTGGGTGGAAGGCGTCATTCTCAGAGTCCGAGCAAAGAATAGATTTGGGCTTGAACCCTGGACTGAATGATGCCATGTCCTCAGGCTCAAAAGAACACTCAACATGGAGGACTTGAGAGAAGGGATTGTTCAGGTTGAAGGATGCAAACGGGTAATCTAAACCTTGCTCCTCACCATGCAAGCCTCCGTAAGATCCAAGCAAATCTTCATGGAAGATGAAAGAAAATCCCTTATTCAATCCATCTACGCCTCCTTTAATGGCCTGGTCACTCTGCCCAAAGGACACAAGAGGCCTCCACAGGGGCCTGTGCCCAGGGGCAAAGCAGCTGCCAGTGTTCATGAACACATCTGTGCCAGTGATGGTAAGCATATCTGAGCTGGAAGCAGATGCAGCTGCAGCGGCACACTGTAGCAGGCTATCTTGGGTGTCACTTGGCGGCACAACAGCCCAATTCTTATCACCACTTAGTGTCTTCAACTCTCCATACACCCCTCCTAGGATGAATGATGTACTCTCCTTGTCAGAGTTCAAGTCCCAGGGCTTGGACGGAGTCATGTAATCCCCGGCACCATCTACCTTGGAGAGTTTGTTTTTGGCTAAGTCCTGTTCTTCTTTCTTGCCTTCCCAAAGGTGATACTCTGAGCGCTGCACTGCTTTTTTCTGAGGCCCCTGAATTGGAACTCCCTTTGCCTGCACTTCCAGACAGCTGCAGCAGTAACCACCTGACTCATCAGAGAATAGCCCCTCGCTTGGTTTTTCTGCTCCTTGCTTTGACGTTACAGATTTGTCATCTCCTATTGCAGTCCAAATATCCTTTATTATCCCTGAGCTGTAGTCATCACTGTGTTGGTTTGTGTTGTCCGAAAACATGCCAGTGCTGTACTGTTCACTCTTATCCTCTTCCAATGCTATACCACAAATGGACTCCAATTTAGATTTTTTGGTGAAGGTCTGATTGGATGCTGTACTAATACTGACATCCTCACACTTACGGCCTGGGTCTTCTTGCAAAAAATCCAAGATTTCATCCTCCAGATATGTACCAGAGAGAGGAGGGATTATACAAACAATCTCTTCGTTGCCAATTTGAGCAGCATCCTCTGTTGGAACATTACCTTGCTCGTTGTCTGAACGAGTCTCCTCTGAATGTGACCACGGACTGCAAGTTCGTGTTGAAAGGTTAGAACACTGTTCAGTTTCGTCAAAGGCACTATTTTTGGTCCATATTAGCAAACGAGACTGTTTATGAGGATGGGGTCAAGACAGCTACTAGAATCTGTGTTGTTTTCATGACCAACGGTGAGTGAGTCGCGGGGAAAAGGAAAAGTGGGGCTGTCATACTGCAGCTCAAAAAGAGAGAAGCAGGATGAGTTCAAAACAGACGGTTCACTGGTGGCTTCAGGGACAGGTGGCTCCTCCAGATTTCCAGATAGTTTGCTCAGAGTAAATGAAACACTATCGAAAAGGGGTGAGAGTCGAATGGGAGAGTCTCCTACAAAGCTTTCTCCGTCTATATCTTCTGAAGTAGATGGCGAATAACATCCCCACACTTGAGCCATGTTTTCAAGATCCTCCATTAAGAATCCAATAGATCCCGAAACTTCCTGTGAGTCTGCCCGTATTGCACTTTTCCCTTGCTGCTCAAGGCCATCTAACACTAAACAACATTCTGCCTCAACATCTCTTTGCTCTTTGCTTTTTTGTCGAATCATGCTTAAGATCCGACTTTCTTGTGCAGAGTCTGAGGCACTAGTATCCAATATGGATTGATAAATGTCAACTTCATAGAAGTGAGTAAATTCAGACAGATGCTCGTCATCTAAATCTCTACTATCCTCTTGCTGAGGGCAGCTTGAGGTCCCAGTGAGTTCAACAGTTTCATCTTCTGCGTCGCCAGGTCCTTCCACAAAGTGCCCATCTACAAAGGAGCCTGCTGCTAGGTAAGCTCTGTGGTAGCTCTCATTGGCGATGCAGATTCCCTGGATTCTCTCTGGCAGCCTCTCAATGTCGGCTGACAAAGCAAAGCCATCAGGAGAGTCTACCTTGTTTCGGTATTTTGTTTCCAGCTTGCTTTGTCTGCTGAAAGGTACAAAATACTCTGTGATGGGCTCAGTGTACCAAAGTGGCTCCTCCATGTATTCCTTTTTGTTTCTGGCCTCAACTCCGGACTCTTTTCCCTCCTTCCAGCCTGGATCTTTACGAATCTCCTTCAGAGGTCTCTTGCCCTTTTTGCAAAGCTGTGGTTGTTTGGCAGCGCCTCCAGTGGCACTGCTACTGCTCCCTCCTGTGTTTCTTCGCTCCTCTCTGTCGATTAACTTCACCTGTAGCTTCACCTGCCCGCTGTTGCGTGTTCTCTTATTCTTTGCAGCCTCCCTGGATTTGTGCCTTATTCTAACTGCCTTGCTTCTGGATGACTTAAAGTCACCCTGGTTCCCACTTGAGCTGGAGCCCGCCTCACTAGAGCCAGAAGACCAGGATCTGGGTCTGTATTTGCCCTCAGATCTGTGTCTCGTCTGTCTCTTTGAGTGGACGGTAGATTTCTCCTCTGCTGCTGCACCACCATGGTATCGATTTTCTTTCTCCCTCTTGCTTCTTCGTTGCTGGCCTCTCTCGTTGGTCACAGTAGTGATGGTAGCACATGCTTCGAGGTTTCGCTCCTTCGCAGCCTCACCTTCACTGTTGCAATCTTTTGGGGAAGAGGTGTCTGTGCTGGTCTGTGGGGCTGCAGATGATGAACTTGAATATGCGCAGGCCTTAGCTTTGTTCCACACCGTCATAATCTCTTGGAGACAAACAGGTTTCTCTGACAAAGGAGGAAAGGCTTCATAATACCTGAAGTCAAAAACAAAACGAGAGAAAACTTGATTTAAATCCATTCATAGCAGCAGAGTTCAAATAAACAAATGCACGGGTTGTGTTCTGCAGCCATTTTTTGTAAATATGCATATTCATAGGTCCACAATATACATAATATAGCTTACATTTCCACCTGGTCCTTTGAAGAGGGGGACTCAGCTCGCTCCGGAGACTGAGAGCCATCAGATTTCTTTTGAATCTGTTTTTCCTCTGTAAAAAGCAAATTAAGACAATTTATTAGAGCAATTATTATTTAACTTCTATTTTTTTATAAACATGATAACAGTCTTCAACCAAACCTTTCTGTTTGTTTTGGATGTCCTTTAGTTTAGAGCAAAGCTCTTCAACCAGGCTCTCAATTCCAGAGTTCTGCACAAATGAGACAAAACAGAAACAGATTTTTGAGAACTCAAACTAAATATTTTGAACAGCAGATATAAATTTCAATACATAATGTATTTGTATACTTGTGTATACGCAACTTTGAGCTTGAACAATAGTTAAAATTTATCTGAGCCCATTTCAACGTAGAAACATATTTGGCAAAAGTTGTATCAAATGGCAAATCTTACGGTACTGTAGAACAGGAATGACTGATGACAATGTCATTATCATGTTAGAGTACTATTGGAACTACATTTTAGTAATATATTATAGGGATTATTTAATTAACCCTCTGAGCCCTAAGGCCATTTTTACAGTTCATTGTCCGTCTGGATTTATTTTATAAAAAAGCTTGTAAAACATCAACCCTGTTGTCTACAGTCAAGATATGAACATCATTTTTTTCAGGACAAACTGGGTTATTAGAATATTTGGGCTGCAGTGAGCTCACCTGCATGTTAAAAATGGTTGTAGGACCTTAAAGACAAATAAATAAACAAAACGGAACATGAATCTTCCAGATATGTATTGATATCACACACAGATCAGTAAAACCTAAGCCATTTTACTCTCTAAAACACTTCTCATATGTCTTGGGATTCACATTGTGAAGAAATAATCATTGGCCTTCCATACACTTTGGGTGACGTTGTCTCCCATATATGGGCATGCACCCCATATATGGAATCCTTGACTTCCGCACACAAAGGGGAGACGACGCTAGCGGCAGAATTGAGCGAAAACGCGATGAATTATGGACAAAAAGTGGATCAATCTTGGATGTAAAGGTATGGATTTAATGCTCAACGAACCCCAAAAAAGGCAGAAGTTCCAGGCTGGATAGAAAATCACCTGTAGAGGCTAGAAGGACCCGGAAAAGACCTCCGTAACCACTAACTCGTTAGTTTTAGCCACAATTTTCGGCTAGTTTCTATGTGTTATGGATGGTAAATGATTGAACTATGAATCAGAGGTGCTGTTTAGGCTCGTGGGCGAGTCTCTCGGTTTCAGAGGGTTAATTAACAAAATCCTACCCAGGTATTTTAAGTGGAACACAGAACACCTGCTTTAGAATCTGATTTTTGTGATGACAAAAAGATATAAAAACAAGCTGTGATGTACACAAAACAATAAAAAAAACAACCTACCTAAAACAAAACTACCTTCAAAACAACATAACTGACAAAATCCATTAGTCTTAGGTAAGAATGCTGAGTTTCTAAAAGCTAAATTGACCCTTAATATGACCGAAAACAAAGAATGAAAGGCATGTTGTTGACACAAGTCAAGCCAGCTGACGGCTGAGCTTAGGCATGCTCTGCCACGACTGTTCTATATTTAGCTATGGTGCAGAAATGCTTTCAAAAAAATAAAAATAAAAAAAGGGGGCTAAGCAACAGTACAAGTGATTACCTCACTATTTCCTAAGACACTGGACATTTACTACATATCCTGTATAGCTTATTGCCTTCTCACATTGAGCAATATGATGCGTTAAAAACATAAACAACAAGTGTTTGACATAAATTCAAATGCAAGCTAAGATCAGGTAGACACCGTCAAAGCAAATGGTCTCAAAAAAAAAAAAAAAAAATCACAACCTAGGCTCCTGAGTACCAGTCCTGTCAGACACTTTAGCTCACTCATTTCCTGATTACTCTCCCGGAAAGTAATGTTCCTTACCATGCCACTTCATGAAAAGCAAAGCAAAGTTTTCTCTTGCCCTGTGTTTCCTCTTGCATCATTGTGCTAATGCCGGTCAGCTGACAGCCGACCAACTCTGCCGCTCACTGCTGCAATCCTGTGCAGTGTGTATTGGTTAAAAAATAGACTGCAGAATCCTGTCCCCATAGAGGAGCTCAACACTCCTCCTCTTGCCTTGCAGACCCTACCCTTCCTCCAGCTTAATGTTGTGCCATTCTTAACTAAATCACACCTCCCTTACTACTGCAGGCCATTGAAGAAAGTTTATGTCAATCCAGTTATGGGTGTCACAATAGCAAAAATTCAGTAGTCCCAGCCAATACTGCTCGCGTCCATTATGTGCATTCATCATGCCTAGTTTATTAACTCTGGATTTGACTACTAGTGAATTAAAATTATTAAAAAAAAGGTAAGTTGATGTATCCCCCAAATGATCAGCTCAAATATAGAAGTTTCTTTCGCCATGCAATGTGTATGTGAAAAGTCTTTCTGGGCCATGGGGTGCAGTACCACCGTTATCTGCTAAGAACATGGTGGCCTTCAGACATGGTGCTGTTCCTGGGGCTTGGCAAGACTTCGGACAATTATTAGTGACCGCCTTCTTCTGAATGTATTGACTGGAACAATGATACATATACTGACCCCATCAGTTCCGGAAGAGGCGCATCACCAATGCTGCTAACACGGTCATTGTCTGTGATTTGTCATTTTAGAACCGGAAGGTGTCGGTAGTATGGGTTGTTGTTGTTTTTGAGTCATAGGTATGGAATCAAATGAATATGCTTACATGCAAATGACACTCCTTCAAATGTCATGCATTATAAGTGAGGATAGCATTGTTTTACATCAAGGTTGGATTCTCCCTGCCATTATGTGGCTTAGGGATAGGACCTGAACAAATGGGGTCCTGGTACTTTGCTTACTTGTTGCTGTAAGCGCCATAGCTCTCATGCCATTCAAATGTTTTGTTTACGATTTTTATATTGCATCTAATTCAGAGAAGTTGTTTCTCTCCCTTTAAAGTCCCGTTACATTCAAGCCATTGTCAAATTAGTTGATACAAAGCTAATTAAGACTATCACCTCCACAAAACTCTTTATTTCTCAGTATGGCTATGTTTACAAAATGGTGTAGTTCGGCAACATTTGCATGCAGCAGCTCGAGTGATGACTTGTATGTCGCCGCTCCAGCCCTGGAAACAAAGAGGACTGTTGCAACAAGTGAAGACCCGAAGAAGGGCCCACAAAATGTTTCAGTCAGTGATTTTACTGCTAAGAAAAGACCTACACGTTCAGCAGGAGGACTAAAATCCAAAAAAGTAAGTGACCGACAACGTAGACAAACACAGATAACCATTGGTCATTCACGTCATTACAGTGATGACTAATTAAAGGTGTGGCCACCCAGGCAAATGAGCTGACAATGCATGTACAATGAAGATCTTCCCTTCATTCAGTGTCTATTCACCGTGATTTCTGCAATTAATATCTGCATGACTGCACCTTAACATACAACATTTCTGACATGCCTTCTGTATTCTGAATATTTTTCATTCAAAAGTTTTATATAAGATGAGGCAGGTCAAATAGGTACTGCTTCAATGCATTACCAATTACTTGCTTGCACTATTATTACAAAGCCATAGCCATTCAAGTTAATTATCATTTTACACTACAGAAAAATAAAGCATAACTTGATTAACACCATCTTCATAAATCCTGAGAATCACAGAATTACAACCGTCAGCTTGAGTGATAATGTTGCTTACTTCATCAGATGCAGAGCGGAGGCATTGCACAGCAGCTTGCTTCTTCATTTCCTCAAGACTCAAGTCGGTCCCTCCTTTCTTCTTACTCTTGCCCCATTTCTTCCCAGTTCCCTTCTCCCAGCCTAAGAAGATGTCATTTTCCTTTAACACATAACGAGAAAAGTCACTCACAAAAAGACAAAACAATCTATTTTTGAAGCATAGAAACATTACAAATTTACATTACACTTTAAATCATTTCTATAGAAGAAATTAGCACACTAACACAGCAAACTGCATATCAATGACTGTAATAACAAATGACAGAAATCAAAGGAGGAATTAGTCAGTGGTAGGAGTACCATAATGTGGAAGAAAAGCCCCACTGTTAACCTCTCCTGGCAAATTGATGGTCGCTTCTATATAGGCCATTATATTTACACACCAACTTTCCTTCCTGAATAAAGCCCACTACCTACTCATTTGACAATGCAAAATACTAACCCTAACAATGACAAACTAATTTTGTAAGCGTTCTGACTTTGACTAGAAATATTTCTTTGAGGTTGTGGGAGCCCACCTGGTCCTGCAGGTCATAGTCGTAACTGTCATGCAGGAGAAGGCTGAGGACGTAGCGGGTGTAAATCATGGCATCAATCCCGCACTTCTCAAGCTCCTGGCAGAGCCAGCTTTGGACTGGACCCAGCGACTGGAGCAGGGACATCTCTGAGGCAGGCAGGGGCCCACGAGGGGTAGGGGCAAGAGAGGTTTTCAGGAGGAGCAGGACCGTCTGAATCGGTGCTCACTGGACGCATGGGACCTCAGGTGTTGGCCATTCTCAGGTGGAGCAGCATTGTGATGGGTAGTTACTGTAGGGTTATCGGTGGAGAAGGGTACAGAGTGAGGACGAAGCAGAACCTTGGGAAGAGAGGGCAGTCACTCCAGCAGAACGCACTGAAGGGGCTCTACATGGGGAGGCATGTAGGATTTTTTTATTATTGCTTTGAGCAAATGGGGATTTTACTCATCAGGCATGGCTTATGCTGCTGATAGATCTCAGCTGCTGAGCAAAACACAGAATGTGTTTGCGTGTCAGTCGGAGGGTCCATTTTGGGGCTATGTCTTACTTCACCGGCACAACCTGAAACAGAGAAAAAACATGCATCAATTTTCCATAAATATTTTCAATATTGAATTCAGGCAAAGATATAGTCAAAAGGCCTTGCACATAACCACAGCACTGAGCCAAATTGCAAAATACATGCACTCTTTGATTTTAAAATGGGAAAGAAGCAGGGAGACAAATGTTACGACAGATCGGATCATACCACACAGCATATATGTTGTGGTCCTTCTTCCAAAAGGATGTAGCCTGATTGTGAATAGCCTTGATTACTAGCAAGCTAACAGACTCCCTAGAAAGCATGAGCTCTTTAAATAATGCAAACAGCACTCACAATCATGACACATTATTGTGATAAGACCTATTTAAAATGATTAACATGTTGAACGTAACATGAACGTAATGTGCATTTTCCTCAAAATACAGCACATTTACAACAAAGTGATTTCAGTCTCACATTAATTGTGAAAGTACCTCTAACAGTTACTCAAGTTTGTATGTGTGTACCCCTTATGACCTGCCTGTTAAGTAAATGTGATGTAACACAATAACTAATAAGAGAAATGGCCATGACTATGTAATTTTGAAACACCTCATACAAGGCTTTATAAAACTTATAAAACAGGAAGCACCACTTTGCTTTTTATTTCCTTCATTACAAGCAAAAAATAACAGCTGTATAGTTTCAATTGTGAGTAATACAACCAAATATCTCCTCGATTTGTGCCAATAACAAGTAAAATTCCAGTTAGAATGACTGTGTGGCTGTCAAGTGCATGCGTTTCATATAGCAGCAGCGGCTTAGGGGACAGACGTGAGGAGCAAATGGAGGTTGCGCCGATTTGATTGGCTGGCCTGGTCGTCACTCAAGAGTAGGATATTATAGGTTTACCCATTAGATACGTCAAAAGGGCAAGATAACTTGCGATGTAATATTTCAACAGGCATCACCTTTCCGTGGAATAACATTGTCAGTCCCAGTCAATAAAGATAAACAAAAGCTAAAAAGGTTAGCTATCTTCCTCGATCCTTTCTAAACATGGCTGACCAGTGTCTACAACCCAGCTGTTTCTTGTATGCACACCAGCCCCGGCCGGCTAGCTCTCGACTGCCCTGCCCACAAAACAACTTTATCCCACAACACATTTCTTATGGCAATTTCTCTGACATGGAAAATAACATAAGTGCAATTTGTGCCGCGTTAACTACAGAGTTACCTACTTTAGCCTACTTCGGGTGCCTTGTAACGTTGTGCAAGTGTTTGACGTTATGGTTTAATGACATTAATGTTACATTGCTCGGCTATCGAGTACGGTAATGCCACCAGCTACGAACAACCAGGACCGATATTTAAGATGACGCATTAATGTCACTGATGATTTGGTAACGGCTGAAGTGTCAAGTAACGTTGTACCGATTTGTGGTATTAACATCAGTTTACTAGCGTAATTTTGCAGTCAAATGGCAAGGTTAGCTGGATCACCGACCTTTAACGTTAGCCAATAGGCTAGCTATCTGGCTAAGTTAGCTACCAAGAACTGCTTGTCTCCTGTCATTAGGCAGTTTATTATTGTTACGTTTACCTAACGTCCACCATTCAGGTGAGATAAGAACGTTACATTTCAGTCTAGCGGTAATTAATTTAACGCTAATCACGATGTCTCCCCGTCCCGCGAAGACTAGCTAGCTAGCTAACGTTAAGTTGGTGTTATATGTCGGACAGTGAACGGAGGCTGCAGAGTGACATTAGATCACTGACGGTTCTCCATTAAATAGTTAATTAGCAAACAGCAACACGCTAACCTTAGGCCAAAGTCTAAACTTTCAGTCGGAAACGTAGCACCCAAAATGGCTAAACGTCAACACAATATTGCAAAGATGAGAGATTCAGATTTAAACTAACGTTAGCTTTCACGTACGTTTGTTGTTGGAACCAAGGGGGAGGAGGAGCGGCTTCCCCCGCGGGCTACCGGAGGACTGTCAGACGTTTTCCCTTCAAAATGTACGCCATATCGTCATACAGCGAAAGAGTAAACTGACTAAACAAGGAACACTTAACAAGGACAAAACACCACAGTTTAACAAGAAAATGTCAGTTGGTTACAAACCTGCCGCGGGCTGAAGTAAAGAGGAGCAGCGAAAGAGGAGCGGCTATTTCTCTTCCGCTGCCGTTCCGAGCTCGAGCTCTGGAATCCGCTGCGGTAGCATCGCGTATCATGGACGCCGACAGAAATGGCGCTGTTTTCACATCCAGTGCTTCTTCAACAGCGTCAAGGAAAACAGCGACATTCCGGCTCAAGCAAGAGGAAGGTCATTCCTCGATGACAGTTACATTCAGAACCACAATGTCCGCTATCGAAAAGCCAGTTTCATTCAGAGAAGGACTCCTAAATGCGCCACCATCCGCGTTCGTATCTAGGCAACAAGGCAAACCTCCCCTGTCCTATTCAGGTTTGATTCCTCCGCTATGGTATTGCATCAGAAGCCCAACTAGTACTCTTCAAACTAAAGTCAAATGATGACTGGCATTGAGAAAATTAATACTCAAAACTAAAAATTAAATAAACGATTCAATCTTCTCCTTTGGGTTTAAGTTTAGGAATTATTAGAAAATAAAAAAAAACACCAACTTAAAAACTCTTGTTTAAGCACTATGTTATGGTTAGAAGCACACACAATAATATGGTGGTATAATATCGTTACAGTTGATCAAAACAGTTTATTTACGGTGTCATTATTAATTACTCTACAATGTGTTTATGATGGTATTTTCATATAATTTCAATTTTGCTTTATTACACACACCTAATCAACATAGTCAACATTTATAAAAAGAAACCACAACAGGCATTACATTTTTGTGCAACAATGCCATTTATATGACTATAGCATTGAGATTTCGACTTCCTTAATAATAATAATAATAATAATAATAACAATAATAATAAATGTTATTTAAAGGCGTCTTTCTCTGCACTCACGGACACCGTACAGGCACACATAAGAAATTTAAAAACAGCATAAAATACTCTTGCATTAACCAATACTTTTTTGTGGTCAAATTTAAAAAATAAAAAATAATTAAAAAATAATTATTATTCAGAAAACAACATTTACAAACAGTTACAAACAGCACACTGGGACATAGGAATGTGTCCCACGGCCACAAAAACAAAGAGAGGAAAAACAAAACAACACATGCACAAACAGACACACACAAACAGACAAGACAAGGAACCAGTCAGCATGAATCGATACTTATTGCTTATTGTCCTTAGAAAATGCCCCTTTTTCAGTTGTAGTTTTGACAAAGCAACCAAAACTGATTTTAGATTCATTTGTTTTTATTTAAATTTACAATGCTCTTATATATCAGGAAGATTATGTTCTTTTCAAGGTATTGCTTGTTTTGACTAATTTAGTATCACAGGGCGTTGTATTCTTTATTATGAACCAGTGTTTGGTTACAACTTACTCCTCAAGAGCAAAA
This sequence comes from Percina caprodes, assembly GCA_013375575.1. Lineage (NCBI taxonomy): Eukaryota > Metazoa > Chordata > Actinopteri > Perciformes > Percidae > Percina > Percina caprodes. Next base: position 6,292,483 of record JABXJD010000011.1, on the reverse strand, counting down.
GTTGTACAGTGAGTGAGATCCTGTAACTTTAACCAGCAACTTATTTCTACCTCTCAAAGCCTCTATGTTGTCACTAACCTGTGTGTGTGTGTGTGTGTGTGTGTGTGTGTGTGTGTGTGTGTGTGTGTGTGTGTGTGTGTGTGTGTGTGTGTGTGTGTTGGGGGAGGTACTACTTATTTAGACTTACCACCTGCCCCGATCAAGGGTCCACAGTGTGGCACACTTCATGTGCCCTCTGGCCCCTGGGGTTAAGGCCTATGGGACGAGATGAAGTCAAGGCCTATTAGCCAGCTGTTTGCATCTCTGTGTGTGTGTGTGTGTGTGTGTGTGTGTGCACATGAGAGCCAAAAGAAAAGGGAGTGTAGAAGTGTGTGTGAGGAGGGGTGCATGTTTTTAGCGTGAGTGATAGACATAATGTGTATCTAACAGCTGACATGGTATAATATCTTTATGTTAATTATAAAGATATTTATGTGAGCTATTTATATATCATTTTACTACAAGTCCCAGGGTCCCTCAGGGCCAGTCAGTAGACTAATTTTGAGTTCTGCTTGTGATCTTTATCTGAAGCCAGAGCACTGCAGCCCAAGGCCAAACCCAAATTGACCCTCAGTAACACTGAGGCCTGATCGATGACAAAAGTTGCATTTTTTACCACTATCCTTTTACTGATAGCAACAGCGTAGGTTTTGTTTCAACATTGGAAGGGGGGGCACACATTTGGCTTTATCCAGGGGGTCTGGGGGCTTTCCTTCAGAACATTTGGAGAGTCAAACACTTCACTCTCTGCATTCTGGTGACTTTTTATGCAACAATTTGAGCATTTTGTAAATCAAGTTATGGGCACGTGTCTTTTTTTTAGAATAAAGGAAACAATTATTCTTTTGTATTGTTCCAAACTTTTTTTCATATTCAAAATATCACATGTGTTTCGGGATGGCTATGAAGACATCATGTACAACGTACATAAGATAAGTTCATAAGATAAGATACCTTGTCCAAGGTTTGCATCTACATAAAATACATGAACTCACAAGAAATCCTATCTTTATTTTTTAACACTCCTGTTGTGTGTCCTTTAACCCCCAAGTTTAGCACAAGAAAACATTTGTTTTCCATACATGTTTTAAGCCCCTGAACAGTTGCTTTTACCTCTTTTGAGGAGTGGACTGTCTTTCACATTTTTGAGGTGGACAAATCTACCTCTTCTACATATTGGTGGGGATATATCCCCTGTCTACGCCTGTGACTGATAGGATCTCATCTGAAGCTCAGCCATGAGTGGCTCCTTAAATCTGCAATGCTGTTTGCGCTGACAGCATTCCCGTTTGCCAGTGCTAACCTGAAAGTCAATTTGAAGCAGATGGCACAGTTAAAAGATGCTCCGTAATCCTGTCCCAGAAAAAGGGGGGTTAGGGAGATTGAGGAAGGGGTGGGGTAAAAGGGGGGATTTCACTGCAAGGTTGTGAAAGAGAAATGTGTCTCATAAAGCTTTTTAGTGTGGCTTTCATGCACCTTAACAGCGAGTTCACAGTGCTGTGTGAGGTTAAGCTGGTTATCATGCGCTGAGTGGGTCACTGAGGTGAATCCTATATTAGTCACAGCTCACGAGCTAGATAACTATAGACATGTGGTGTACTGTACATGCCTACTTATTACATTGTCTCTGTGTCCTTACACAACCTTAAAAGCAGATTTGACACTGTCAATCAAAGCTGACATCCCATTTTTGATTTAAACGGACGCTTCCCTTTATTCATCACCAAATTGGCTCGTAACTTTACAATGTTATACCAACCAACAAGTTCATTTTTACCGGCATTTGGTGGGTTGGCTGGTGTCAATTTAAAGCCCTATTTGCAGTGGCTAAGGATAATAAGGAGCCGTGTAATGTGCATGATTGAATGTAATCACAATGCAGAATTAGTTCTGGGATTGGGTTTTACAAGCTACATGTAAATCTGTGACTACTGTGTGTAAATGTCTTCCTAAAAACAATTAGTTTTAGCTTGGATTAATTAAAGCTTGTTGCACTCACTGTAGCTGGTAAAGACTTCAGCTAAATTCCAATTTTAAGGGGGCAAACAATCTAATGAACTTAACCACTAATCATTTTGTGTACATATTACTTTCTTTAATTTATATATGCTACATGCCGAAATATGCATGTTTTGGAATGCTACTCATGCAGTTCAGAATGGGAGGAAAGATCAGATTATGCAAACCATAGGTGGTATTACTTGGTCATTCCGTCTGAGGTGATTAGAATCACAGTTTGTGATTTAAGCAGTTGTGGAAGAAGTATTCACATTCTTTACTTAAGTAAAAGTACTAAGGTCACAATGTGAAAATACTATGTTACAAGTCAAAGTCCTGCATTGAAACCGTTGCTTAAGTAAAAGTATGAAAGTATCATCAGGAAAATGTACTTAAAGTATGAAAAGTAAAAGCACTCAATGCAGAAAAAACCTTATATTTTACAAAAAGGAAACAATCCAAACAGGTCTGTCAATCAACTAAGTGTTTACTTGGCCAATCATTTCGGCTGGACTCGTAGGCCCTCACATTGTTGGGTAGTTTAATTTATAATGAAACTTCTAGTGGAGTAAAAAGTGTTGTTTTTGTGAAACAAGGATGCATTTTTGTTAAGTCATATTTAAATCATTGTTTTATTTAAGCGGACGCACCTCTCACAACACAAAATCGTTTTGCAGAATTGAAATACTTGCCTTTAAACGGACCAATCAGGATCTTTAAAAGAACACATAAAGAAACTAATCCTGCCCCAAACAAACCTGTATGACTTTGGTTCCTCTTTCCTGTCTTCAAAGCGGTTCACCACTGCTCCCTGTCTGGTCTGCATGCCTGACTGTTGTGACAGTTGTGCAATGCTTCCACTGGCACTCAGCCAGTACAGCTACCATACCTCACCTCAGGCCATTCAGAAAGACACTAAAAACCAACGGTAGTTTGGATCTTCTGAACATAATAAATGTGTGTGTATTTAATATGTAGTGCTGAAAATCTAACCCCCTCTTCTTCTTCAGCCTAATCAAGGACAAGGACAGCAAATTAGCCTACGGCTAGAAGTCTACATGCAATGCATCGGTTGCACTTTAGATGTAATAATGTACTGTTATTGAATGTAAAACTTCCTGCTTCCAATGCAACTTGACTCATTTGTAGTTTGAAATGTGTTAACTGTTAACCCCCTCTACCCATCCCCCTTAACACATACTCCCAAAGCTAATGTAGACTCGGTCTGGATACCCTATGGTCTTGGTGATGACTCGGTCTGGATACACTCCGGTCTTGGTCTTGACTCAGTCCGGATACTCTCTGGTCTTGGTCTTGACTCACTCTTGATACACTCTGGTCTTGGTGATGACTCTGTCTTGATACACTCAGGTCTTGCTCTTGACTCGGTCCGGATACTCTTTGGTCTTGATCTTGACTCAGTCTTGATACACTCTGTTCTTGACTCGGTCTCGATACACTCTGGTCTTGGTCTTGACTCGGTCTCGATACACTCTGGTCTTGGTCTTGACTCGGTCTCGATACACTCTTGTCTTGGTGATGACTCTGTCTCGATACACTCTGGTCTTGGTGATGACTCGGTCTTTGTTTAGGTGGTCTTGAGTACAACACTGCCGGCTACACTCATGATCTTTATCTGTGTTTAGAAGAACTTATTAGTGTGTGATGTAAAGGGACTGATTTGCCCTGTGACTCTATTATAACTCCAGCAGAGAGATCAATCAGCGGGTCAGTCGATACAGATCAATCAGTCTGATGGCTTGCCGTCGTTGGTTTCCTCCTATAATTATGCAACTAAACCCCAGTCTCTTAAAGCAGCATTTAAAAAAAAAAAAAGGATTAACAGCATTATCCCATTATGGATTATAAAACCTTACAATTCAGAAAAATGTTTATCGTCATCATGTGATGAGGAGATAGTTGAGTGAGAAGGCATATAATTAAGTGGAGCCACTACAGGCTAAACAAAGATGAAGCTGCATTTGCATATATATACTGTATATACAGTATATTTTTAAAGATAATTTTCTGGGTTTTTTACGGCCTTTATTTGACAGGATAGCTTGAAGACAGGATAGGGGAGAGAGAGGGGGAACAGCCGCTGTCGCATTCGAACATAATATTTTCCCTATTGATCTGCAGTATCTCCCCTTGATAATAAATTATCCAAACCCTGGATGATGTCCAGGATTTGTCCATCTAACTGCTGGAACCCCATGCAGTGGGAGAAAACCTTTGGGGAGCATTAAAGGATTTCAATGGGTGCTAAGAGCTTTGAATGAATTCAGATATGTGCTAGCTGGCGGTGAGGTCAAGATTATTGCTCTGACAATGTATAAATGTGTGTGCTGATGGACTTTCTAGGGCTGCTGACGATAAAGAACGTCTCCCTGTCATGTGTTTCAGTGCGGTTCAGTGTGTGTGTGTGTGTGTGTGTGTGTGTGTGTGTGTGTGTGTGCGTGTGTGTGTGCGAATATGAGAATAACACAAAGAGAAGGCCTGTTTGCATCAGTACAGTGCACAAACGTTACTTACATCACAGGCAAGTGGCTGTAAAAGTAGGAAAACGTGGATTACATCATGCGGCTACCGTCTCTGCACAGAGAGCCTGTTATCAGCACAGTGCAGGCATGAATGTGCTCTCAATGCAAATAACAACAGCCCTCTGTTGACCTGTCTGCTGTCTGCACTTCTGCAGCAATGAATTGATCACTGATAGTTTCAACAGCACCACAAAGTGCTCCCAGTCAGACAGAGCTCAAACTGTTTTGATTATTTGTCTCTCTCTTTGATCAGAGCCTGATTAACAGACAAAACACTTTTAAGGAGATGAATCTAAATTAAATTTAACCATATATTTCATTTTGCACAGTTCCAACAGCAAAACAACATTTCTAACTGAAATGGAAGACGTCTGTCTGCCTGTCTGTCTGTCTGTCTGTCTGTCTGTCTGCCTGCCTGTCTGTCTGTCTGTCTGTGTCTGCCTGCCTGTCTGTCTGCCTGTCTGTCTGTCTGTCTGCCTGTCTGCCTGTCTGCCTGTCTTTCTGTCTTACTTTCTGCCTGCCTGCCTGCTTGTCTGCTTGCCTGTCTGCCTGTCTGCCTGCCTGCCTGCCTGCCTGTCTGTCTGGCTCTCTGTCTGTGCTTTGATTTTACGGACAACCGTTCATCCGAACAACTTCACACTCTACAGGTTGAGTTTAGTTCAGTTTATAAGGCTACTTTGTTCGATGGAACCAGTGTATATTACCTGAGCCCTTAAGCCTGCTTATCATGTATGGATATCACAGGTGACATCACTGTCTGGTATGAATGAGGGCTGTCACACTTATTGTTTGAAAGGGAACTATTTGGTGCTGTTGCGTTCATGAATCAGAACACAGGACTTTAGTCTTCAAAGCAGACGGATAGCTCCCTCCTGTTTGACAGAAATAGCTGCTGTGACTCTGACGTGAAAGGAATGCGTGGTATGGGAGGCCTTCAATAGTCGTTGAGATGTTGCGATTTTGAAGCGTTGGACAAAACAACGTGAGAGTGTTATCTTTATTCCCATTGATTATTTTTAAGAATAGGAATATGTACAAATATGTTTTATATAAAATATACCCTACAAAATGTCAACAACATTCAGTAATACTGAGCTCCTTTTGCACAATTTACCTTTAAGTTAACAGATTTAATGAAGGAAATCAAACCTGCATTAATGATTTTTTTAAGCTACTTGGGAGCAGCAGAAACAAACCTTATACAATTGATATTTGCACACAGTTTATCATTTACATTTCCATCAGACATGGAGCAACATTAGCATTCATTTGGAGGCAAGTTCCAGGCAACCTGATCAAAATAATATCTTTATTTTTCTAGCACTTATTAAAAACAGAAATGCTTTACATAGCAAGCAAAGAACACATGAAACAAAACAAGAAACATAAAAACAGCGGTCAAAGAATAAAGTATATATATACACTCATCAGATCATCAGACCAGGCAACATTTTTCCAGTCTTCAGCTGTCCAATTTTGGTGAGCTCTTGCAAATTTTAGCCTCTTTTTCCTATTTGTAGTGGAGATGAGTTGTACCCGGTGGGGTCTTCTGCTGTTGTAGCCCATCCGCCTCAAGGTTGTGCGTGTTGTGGCTTCACAAATGCTTTGCTGCATACCTCGGTTGTAACGAGTGGTTATTTCAGTCAAAGTTGCTCTTCTATCAGCTTGAATCAGTCGGCCCATTGTCCTCTGACCTCTAGCATCAACAAGGCATTTTTGCCCACAGGACTGCCGCATACTGGATGTTTTTCCTTTTCACACCATCCTTTGTTAACCCTAGAAATGGTTGTGTGTGAAAATCCCAGTAACTGAGCAGATTGTGAAATACTCAGACCGGCCCGTCTGGCACCAACAACCATGCCACGCCATATATATATATATATATATGTATATATGTATATATATATATATATATATATATATATATATATATATATATATATATATATATATATATATATATAAGTTTAATTGGCTTAAAATTGGGGATTGTTGTCAATTACCCTGGTGGAAGTTGTTGAGGTCAAACATCTCCACAGTGGCAAAGCCCCAAGGGTTGATGAGTTTTGGCCAGAAATGCTGAAAGCTCTGGGTGTGGAGGGGCTGTCTTGGTTGACACGCCTCTTCAACATTGCGTGGAGGTCTAGGACGGTGCCTAAGGAGTGGCTTCCCCTCTTCAAAAAGGGGGACCAGAGGGTGTGTAACAATTATAGGGGTATCACACTTCTCAGCCTCCTTGGTAAAGTATATGTAAATGTGCTGTATCTCCCTTAGAGATAAGGTGAGAAGCTCAGTCATCCGAGAGGGGCTCGGAGTAGAGCCGCTGCTCCTTTGAGTCAAAAGGAGCCAGTTGAGGTGGTTTGGGCATCTGGTAAAGATGCCTCCTGGGCGCCTCCCTAGGGAGGTGTTCCAGGCACGTCCAGCTGGGAGGAGGCCTCGGGGAAGACCCAGGACTAGGTGGAGAGATTATATCACCAACCTGGCCTGGGAACGCCTCGGGATCCCCCAGTCAGAGCTGGTGGATTTGGCTCGGGAAAGGGAAGTTTGGGGTCCCCTGCTGGAGCTGCTGTCCCCGCGACCCGATACCGTCTAAGCTGATGAAGATGGTTGGATGGTTTCATCTAGAGTTGGGACACGCTCCTATCGTCTTAATTGTTTGGTGTAAGGTGGTCATAAAACTCAGTCCGAGTCCAGTCTTTTCCCCGTCTTGATGTTCCCACAAAATCAAACGCATTTGAAATTATCGTTAAGTTTTAAGTCTTGGTAGTAAAGTTAAATAGTAGTCTTGCAAATTGTGACCCTGCAAGATCCCCAGTCTTTGCAAAATCTTATAGTCTATGACTAAAAACTAAGAACAGGTCTTTTCAGAGTCTTCAATAGCATTGATTCCGAATCAGGGGTACATGTACCCCAGGGAATACTTCTGCTGTTACTAGGGGATACGTGGAAAGATTGTAAAGCTCAACTTTGAAAAAGTTATGATTTGATTGGAAGAATCTATCCACATATAACATTAAATCAACACGTGAACACTACATGTTGCAGTTATTTAAGAGAAAACTAGAAATTGCTAAAAGTTAGTGGGTTGAAATAGGTTGCAATAGTTAGCTAACGGTTCAAAATAGCGTGAAATTGTTAGCTAAAAGTTAAAATAGTTAACAGTTGGAATAGTTAACGGGTGAAATAGGTTGAAACAGTTAGCTAAGAGTTGAAATTGTTAGCTAAAAGAAATAGCTTAAAGTAATGATAATGGATATGGTTCCCTCACAGTACTAGCGAACTAGAAGGCTTGTAGTATGATTGCTGAACAAACCAACCTTAATATTGACAATTCAATTGTATTTAATAGTTAACAATATCCACTTTTATACAATGTATAGTGTTATATATTTGGAACACATTGTGAATTGATGAAAGGGTACGTGAGTTCATCTGCCAGGGCTGTGGGAGTACCTCAGACCAAAAAGGTTGGGAACCACTGTTTTAGTGTATGGTAGGCATTAGTTTTCAGTGAAAGAGTCTGGAACAAATAACAGGCCCGCCACCAGAGGATCTCAAAGTGCAAGCAGGGCTGTACAGAGAAAAAAATTCTAAGATATGAGGAGTCTGACCATTTAGTAAGTCAAATATTCACTCTCACTTTAGCTCTACTTTGGTCTCCACCAACTTCTGTTCACGCAGTTACTAGTAGCAAAGGAGGATTAAAAAACATGACGGACTACTCACTCGATTGTTTGCGTGCAAAAGTTGCCGGACGACACAATTTTCTGAACGTAGCCATGCTGGAATAATACAGAGAATTTTGTTTAACTGAAAGTCTCATTAGCTTTGTATCAACTAATTTGGCAATTACTTAAATGAAACGACATTCATTATTATAATACAGTTTTACATTATACATTATACATTATTTTTACATTATAATACAGCTTTTAATTGATGGCACAACAAAACCTGAAAGTAAAGAAGGTCAGTATTTAAAACAAACAAACAGACTCACGTCTAAAGTAGCCATTGGATGTACTGCAGGCCATTAGTAAAGCCCAGTGACGCCCCATGACGTCTGCCGGAACAAGAAAACTCACTGGGTAAGACTTTAAAGACAAAGAGCAGCAGTGTGTTTATGGTGTTTCACTTGCTGAAAGTCAGCCCACAAGATGAGCTGGACACCCTGGCAGCTCATATGACCAGAGAAGTGTTCCTTTAGAACAGAATGAGGTATTCATTACTGCTTCAAACACATGGACCGTGTGTGTGTGTGTGTGTGTGTGTGTGTGTGTGTCTCTGTGTCTCTGTGTCTCTGTGTGTCTCTGTGTCTCTGTGTGTGTGTGTGTGTGTGTGTGTGTGTGTGTGTGTGTGTGTGTGTAAACCTCTAACCACAAACATCTTGCATTGACACGGTTTGAGATCGGAAGACTCTGGCTCCATAATGAGTCAGCAGTAATCTGAAACTGTGCTTTAAAAAAAGATGTATTAATAATTAATAAGGCCATTTGTTATGACTAATAAAGGCTTAAGCATGGCAATTATTTTAATCAGTTACTATTCTAAATGCAAGGTTTATTTACTTACGGAGTCTTTCACCACATCCCACACGGCTTGTTTCAGAGAACAGAACTCACACATACAGACATACACTCACCTAAAAGATTATTAGGAACACCTGTTCAATTTCTCATTAATGCAATTATCTAATCAACCAATCACATGGCAGTTGCTTCAATGCATTTCGGGGTGTGGTCCTGGTCAAGACCATCTCCTGAACTCCAGACTGAATGTCAGAATGGGAAAGAAGGGTTATTTAAGAGATTTTGAGCGTGGCATGGTTGTTGGTGCCAGACGGGCCGGTCTGAGTATTACACAATCTGCTCAGTTCCTGGGATTTTCACGCGCAACCATTTCTAGGGTTTACGGCGTGAAAAGGGAAAAACATCCAGTATGCGGCAGTCCTGTGGGCAAAAATGCCTTGTTGATGCTAGAGGTCAGAGGAGAATGGGCCGACTGATTCAAGCTGATAGAAGAGCAACTTTGACTGAAATAAACACTCGTTACAACCGAGGTATGCAGCAAAGCATTTGTGAAGCCACAACACGCACAACCTTGAGGCGGATGGGCTACAACAGCAGAAGACCCCACCAGGTACCACTCATCTCCACTACAAATAGGAAAAAGAGGCTACAATTTGCAAGAGCTCACCTAAATTGGACAGTTGAAGACTGGAAAAATGTTGCCTGGTCTGATGAGTCTCGATTTCTGTTGAGACATTCAGATGGTAGAGTCAGAATTTGGCGTAAACAGAATGAGAACATGGATCCATCATGCCTTGTTATTACTGTGCAGGCTGGTGGTGGTGGTGTAATGGTGTGGGGGATGTTTTCTTGGCACACTTTAGGCCCCTTAGTGCCAATTGGGCATTGTTTAAATGCCACGGCCTACCTGAGCATTGTTTCTGACCATGTCCATCCCTTTATGGCCACCATGTACCCATCCTCTGATGGCTACTTCCAGCAGGATAATGCACCATGTCACAAAGCTCCAATCATTTCTAATTGGTTTCTTAAACATGACAATGAGTTCACTGTACTAAAATGGCCCCCACAGTCACCAGATCTCAACCCAATAGAGCATCTTTGGGATGTGGTGGAACGGGAGCTTCGTGCCCTGGATGTGCATCCCACAAATCTCCATCAACTGCAAGATGCTATCCTATCAATATGGGCCAACATTTCTAAAGAATGCTGTCAGCACCTTGTTGAGTCAATGCCACGTAGAATTAAGGCAGTTCTGAAGGCGAAAGGGGGTCAAACACAGTTTTTTTACATTAGTATGGTGTTCCTAATAATCCTATAGGTGAGTGTATAAAAAGGGTGGCAATTTTTCATATACACTATAAAAATGTAATACGTTTGTGCTTCTGTGCCCATTATTTATTGCAAATAAAGCAGTAAGAACACATGAGGTGTAAGAAAATATTGATAAATGTTGTAATTTAAACCATACATTTTTTGACAGTGTGCAGGAGTTTTTCTTTGCAACTCTTGACTTACTTGTCCCCCACCTACGTACCTGTCTCATGTTGTAGATGTGCAAAGTATTTTTTGTACCAACCAAGGGGCTGAACTATGAAGCCAACTTGGAAGTGCCGAAAACTGCAATTCACTTGAGGCTGGCTCCAAAAGGGAGTCAATCCCCATAGACCCCGATGTTAAAATGCCCAACTTTACAGCAGAAAAAAAACACATTTACAGTCTGGTACAATGTCTATAGCTAAGTTGACCCTTCATGACATCTGTTTTTATAACTCACCCGGTAAAATTATATATTCTACGGTGGCCGACAGGGGCAAACGCCCTGCAACTTCAGAAAACACATGCAAATAGGCAAAACACGAGCAAATTAAGAAAACAACTTCATTCATTTGACAACACATGTGCAGCATTCAGCAAACGCGCTGCATATACACACAACACAACCAAATACATAAACGCGCTGTATATACACACAACACAACCAAATACATAAACGCACTGCAATTAAAAAACAATGCAAAAAGAAAAGCACACATCTCTGCTGACTGAGGATCACCTGGGACCTGAGCCGAGACACACCCACCAAACGAGAGAAAACATATCTCAAATATAGACAGTAGTACACTGCTTCACACCATTCTGAGATTGAACCATAGACGGTATATTATTATTATTAATAATAGTATATTAATATTAATTAATAATATACACTCTATGGATTGAACGTGTCTTGGCCATAGACCGGTCCGTCTCTCTCTCTCTCTCTCTCTCTCTCTCTCTCTCTCTCTCTCTCTCTCGTGGGGTCGAAGATCCAGCTGTACCACTTAGCGCTCCCTCTAGAGGCCTGGAGCACTTCCGTTGTGGAACGCAATGCAACGTTTTTTTTTTGCATTTGTTTTCGTGGTTTGTGTGTTTTTCTTTTTGCATTGTTTTTTTATTGCAGCGCGTTTATGTATTTTGTTGTGTTTGTTATGTATATGCAGCGTGTTTTCTGAATGCTGCGCATGTGTTGCCAAATTAGTGAAGTTGTTTTCTTAATTTGCTTATGTTTTGTCTATGTGCATGTGTTTTCTGAAGTTGCAGGGCGTTTGCCCTTGTCGGCCACCATAATATTCATGCATGAAGTAACTGAGGGTGGGTGACAGGTGGCTTGCGTCACAGCTCCATCTAGGCTCCACCTCTTTTCCCATTTTTGGATTAGCCGATGTCAGGCGCTGCCAAAATGGCGACAGCTGGAGCAGCAGGGAGCCGCCCACTTTGAGATTGATTTTGGTTTTCCAGAAACCCATGGGTGACCTCACGCAGACTATGTTAATATTTCTACTAACCGTGTCATGATTGTCAAGAAGATGCAAAATAACGCTCCAAATTTAGGCTAAATTTTGGCGAGGGCAAATATTGCATGGCTGTTTTCAAAGGGATCCCTTGTCCTCTCATCTTAAGATATCTGTATTAAGAGGGGTTAAATGGGTACCTACAAGTCTCTCTTTTACAGACAATATATTGCCTTGCAGTATTGCAATATATTGAATTGTGACCTCTGTATCATGATACGTATTGTATCGCCAGATTCTTGCCAATACACAGCGCTAATAATAGGACAAACAAACATAAAAATTTAAGATCCCATGCAGCACAAAAAAAAACTTAAACTCACCCCGCCACACTCTTTCTTTCCACCTGAAACTCCTGATTCCAGAGCTACATCCTCCTCCACTCTGGATACCTAATCCCCATAAGCCTTTATAATGCCCAGGGCATCGAGAGAGAGGGACAGCGCCAGAGGGGAAATGGGGAAAGGAAAGTCTGAGCTTAATGACCTTGCAAGCCGATTACAGGCCAGACGCGTTCCACAAACAGCCTAGGACTTGTACTCGCCCTCGTCCTGCACAGTCAAATCAACTGCAGTCACATAGACAAGGGAGGTCATGAATCCAGATACAGAGGCTTGTTCAGGGTGGCAGTAGTAACCAGGGTTTCCTCCAGAAAAGTTGTTTAGCCCTGTGGCAAGTGTCATTTTACAATGAGGGCACAGCTAGGCCAAGTCCCAGACTGATGACAGCATTAATGTAGAGCCCAGTAGTTACATACATATATATATATATATATATACATATACATACATAGATACAGAATACAGGATGGAATCGCGAAATTGAGAATGTAAAAAAGCTATAAGACAGACTCCATAGGGCCCTACATTAAGCCAGCGCTAAGAGCTTGCCAACTGAGCCACACCATTCCTAAATAATTCCCAGTGGCTTAGTCTTGTTGGGGGGCATCCCCACCGGGCCTGGGGAAACCATGGTGACTGATGATGGTCCTAATGACTTTAATGACCCTCTGTACTTCTTGTACATGTATGATAAATGACATTTTGTTCACCTGTCATGCCACTAAGTGGCCCATCCCACACAAAGTAATTTCATCCACAGCTTCCTTTCCAATGTCCACACACAACGCAGTCTACTTTGCACATAATAAAGAGTAAGGGGCATGAAATTTACTCAATATGGTGAAAGTAGAAAAACAAAAATAATTACAAAGATAATTACAGGCTTTGTCTTAATTTGGTGAAAATAAAAAAAATGGTGAGAGTAAAGGAATGAAATACCAAGACCTATGATTACAGAAAAAGGCTGATATTCAGATAATAACAGCCGAAGAAGAGTTCAGTAAATTATTTCAAAAGTGGCCAGTCAGGAGGCTAGATATCCACTGATCACACTTTTTCTACCACTAGAGGGCACTAGAGGTGTAGTTACACAACCGTCCCTGCTGGAGAAAGTGTGTCAATGGGCCATGTCTCCCTGGGGGGCTAATACAGTATTGACCTGACCTTAAAAAAGGAAGTATCACAGATACAGGGGTAATAAGAGGCAGGCCAGTGGTGGAGGAAGCATTCAAAAGCTTTACTATGGTATTATACTGAGTATTATTACTATTATTACGTATTGCTTCAGTCTCATTGCACAGGTATTGCACATGTTGCAATGACAATAAAGGCATTCTATTCTATTCTATTCTATTCTATTATATGTTATATAGCCTATCATTGGATTAGTATCACTCATAAATTCTTGTAAAAGCCAGATTTTACTGTTGGAGTTGGTTTAGGCAGACTGCAACTCTAAGATTATTTTTTCTTTATGGATAAATCAGATGATTTTTGATTAACTGATTGATTATACATTTGTGAAAAAAAACAAAAAAAAAAACAATAATAATAATAAGTAATTGGGATCCTTTACTAATAATAAAAATTCCCTGTTACAAGTGATAGTCCTGCATTGAAAATGTTACTTAAGAGCGCCCAGATAGCTCAGTTGGTAGAGTGGGTGCCCATATAAAGAGGTGTAGTCCTTGTCCCGGAGTTTGATTCCAACCTGCTGCCCTTTGCTGCATGTCATTCCCCCTTTCTCTCCCCTTTCATGTCTTCATCTGTCCTGTCAAATAAAGGCCTAAAATGCCCAAAAAGTGATCTTAAAAAATGTGCTTAAGTAAAAGTATGTAAGCATCATCAGGAAAACGTTCTTAAAAGTAAAAATACTTAATGTAGAAAAATCTTCACATTTTAGTAACTGGAAAAGATCCAAACAGTTGTATCAATCAACTAAGTGTTGAAAGGTCTAATCATTTCAGCTGGACTTGTAGTTATATTGTTGGGTAGTTTAATTTATAATAAAACATTGTATTTTGTATCATGTGTATCATGTGTTTTGTGTTCAAAAATCTTAATCTTTAAAGTAACTAAAGCTGTCAGATGAAAAGTACAATATTTCTCTGAAATGTAACGGAGTAGAAGTAGAAAGTGACATGAAAAGAAAAGACTCAAGTGAAGTACAAGTACCTCAACGTTTGCACAATACCTGAGTAAATGTACTTAGTTACACTCCACCACTTCCTCAGACTAGTCAGGTTTCAACACAATGCAGGCCAATTACCAACTGTTGCATACTTCCCCAATGTCTCGAGTTAGCCATGGTCTACACAAAGATCCTGTTGTTGTTTTTGTGTTCATTTCTAACACTTGCGTTAGACATAGCCGTGCGTGTGACCACTGAGATGTGTGCAACACCTTGTTTGTGCGTGGCTCATACTGTGGTTTCAGATTCAACGTCACTGCTCTGAATCCTCGCTTGAGATTGCTGCATGTTTCTGGCAGGGCAAGATGATCGCCGATGATAAGCTGTGTGTTAACACTCGTGCACAGTGGTGGAAGAATTATTATTAATAATTATTAATTTTTTTACTGACAAAATAATGTAATAAATACTCTGTTACAAGTGAAAGTCCTACATTGAAAATGTTACTTAAGTAAAAGTAAGTATGCATCATCAGGAAAATGTACAAGTTCAAAAAGTAAGTACTTTATGCAAAAACATCCTCCTATTTTAGAAACTGGAAACTATCCAAACAGTTGTGTGATTAATGGTGTAATCATTTCAGCTGGACTAAGCAGGCCGTTATATTGTTGGCTAGTTTAATTTATAGTAAAACATTTTATAAACTACATGTGTTTTGTGCGCAAAAATCTGCTATCAGATAAATGTAGTGGCGTAAAAAGGTACAACATTCTCTCTGAAATGTAGCGGAGTAGAAGGACAAAGTGGCAGGAAAAGTTAAGACTCAAGTCAAGTACCTTCAATTTGTACTTATACAGTACTTGAGTAAATGTAGCCTACTTAGTTACATTCTACCATCATGAGATGGTTTCATCAAACCAAGGCTGACTTGGTTTGATTTCATCAACCATAAACACATGTGTAATCCTGCAGGTGAAGTCAAAAATGTGTGACAGCTTGCTTTGCGCCTCTAAGAAGACATATGTCACACTGTGTTAGTATGCAGGTTAACATGACCTAGTTTGGCAGGAAGATGAGTGTTCTAACACGAGAGAGGCCATTTGACCACCGGCTACTCTCCCCACATGAAATGTCACCCTACAGGTTGTTTTTTCTTCCATCATACTAATAAATGTTTGTCTTTGTCTGTAGTATGCAAAAACAAAACACAGGACAGTAGCCTACATGTTCATATCTTTTCAGCTGTTTCCATTTCATTCTTCTGTTTCACAAACTTATTTTGTAAACCTTTTCTGTCTGCTGCTATAGATTTTGCTTCTTTTTTTAAATCATGTATTTTTGTTTTTATGCGCATCTGTTATTTTGTGTGAGTGGCCTGTCGACCATGCAACTTTTTTTTCCTTCTGATTCAACATTTAAAATTACAACTGTTTTTTTCCTTCAACTTTCTGGTTGTTTTTTTTGACACCTTTCTGGCTTTCCATGATGTTTTTGAAGCTTTTTTGTCATTTCTTTTTTTTTTAACGTTCTTTTATCAGTTGTTTCCTTAGAATGCTATAAAATTCAATAAAACACCCAAATTCACTGATCATTTATTTTTATTTTATCTTTTTTTGTATGTAACCAGCCATGTTGTTTGGTTGAAAGAAACCAAAATTTCTGATAAAGAAACTTTTTGAAAATAGGTCAAATTTGACCCACGGAAAACAGGAGGATTAAGGGAGTAAAACCAGCCTTAGTTTAAGATTGATTACCATAGATCAATTCCTTTATGACCTAAAAGTATCTTCCTATTGCTTCTGATTTAATTAGTCACACAACACAACCACGCAAGGTACATATATAATTTTATTGATATGTAACAGAAAGCAATAACTGCAGGGATTGTATGTCGTTGTAGCTGCTATCTGGCTTCACCCCAGGGCGCGGTCACCCTGCTCACTTCTTGCCTTTGCGGTCGTGGCAGGAACAGACGAGAGCAGCAACCAGCACCGCGAATTCCTCAAAGTCGACTTCAGCGTCTCCGTTGAAATCCAGACCTTTTATTAGCTTGTCTACCTCTTCTTTGTTTTTTGCTCCCTGCACACACCCAGAAAACAATATTTATATTGTTAGATACAGTAAAAACATTGTTATACGTGTCAGTTTCTTTTTCCAGACATATTAAGTAGATTTTCAAGCTCAAAGATGGGTCTTTATACATATAAATGGTAATAAGTTAATTTTGAAGCATGACACACCGACAGGAGGGAATTTTTAAACTCCTCATAAATGCAAATACTTCTCAACAATACACCCAAAAAAATTGGGCAGCTGCAAAATGTCATCATTTTAAAAGTTGTGGCTGGAGACTGTTTACAAACCTGTCATGGCACAGCTACAAAGTACTCCATCTAAAAATGCACTTTTGCACATTTCTTTTTGGGGCTGTTGCATTGTAATGGACAGTGTGCGGGTGTTCTTTAACAAGTACAGCTACAAAGTGTCCACCAAAACTGGTAGCCACAAACATTGTCTCGGCCAAGAAGCTAATACAAATTTGACTTAAAAACACAATGTTAAATCAGCTTGTTTAGCATCAATTAAATCAGCAAAATTGGTGTTATGATGTGTTGGATTAACTTTCCTACTTGGGGCCTGACACCATAAGTACATATACATTTCCTGGATTGGCTGCTTCTTTTGTAACTAAGCTCTGGGCTAGTGCTTTGCGTGTAGTGGATACATATAAAGTATGAGCCTCTTTAAATTAGTGCTGTCACTACACAGCACTTATTTAACTATGACTAACTGATTAGCTCTGCACAGCTATTCCTCCCTCTAAAAGCATACAGTACCTTAATTAGTTGAGGCAGCTCCTTCTCCAGCAAAGTCTTCACCTCGGCTTTGCTCAGGCTGCCGGGCTTGCCATCGGCACCAGCATATGTGTCAAAGACCTTCATCATCATGGCCATGGCTGTTTCTAGCTGGGTCATGGTGGCTGCTTGAGTGGTGGTTGATATGGTAAAGAGAAAAAAAGTCCAACGC
The DNA here is from genome assembly GCA_013375575.1 of Percina caprodes. Classification (NCBI taxonomy): domain Eukaryota; kingdom Metazoa; phylum Chordata; class Actinopteri; order Perciformes; family Percidae; genus Percina; species Percina caprodes. Next base: position 6,275,041 of record JABXJD010000011.1, on the reverse strand, counting down.
CGATTGACAGAGCAGTGGATGTGTTGTGAAGGGAGGAAGGCCACCTATATACTTTTTCAAAAAATGGGTTGGGTAAATATCTCAAAATAACAGGTTGTACTGGCTTAATTGTGGGTAAAAGTAGGCGAGCAACTACCAAACTGTCAACATAGGCTTAGATGCACAACGCCCAGTGCACATATTGCCTCACATGCCCACTGGGGCTTAATTTGATAACATGTTGATTCAAGGTGAGGTCTTTTCATTAACTGAACCGCAGTAGATCTAAGTAAGCGCAAGCTATTAACTCTGTGCTGGTTGTCACTTTGCTGATATGGAAACACATTTAAACCCATTGTCTCTGCATCCTCTAGGGTCGGCCATTGTCTATGATGCTGAACATAAATCACGAGAGGAAAGTTCAAACTGCATAAAGGAATATGAGTGAGTGTGTCTCTGTTTTATGGCCTGGTTTCCTGGAAACAGCGCTCAGTATACAGTTTATCCTTTTATCTAGTCACTTGCTCTGCCTGAAAAAGAACACGTCAAACACAATGAGAAAGAACCATTATAAACACATTAAGAAGTTGTATGTATGAATACGGAGTGACATTAAAATGTTAATAAAATGTAAGCAACGTTCCCCAAACAATGCTTTCCACACGTGGTTAAATAACTTCAGCAATGTGGAGTATCGCCTCACATGTTGTAACAGCATTCAGTGGCTCAAAACAATGGTTTAAGTCATGTTTTAGGTTTTTGAAGCTCTAATTCATGTGCATGATAGCAAAATAAATTTACAGTAGTACTGATGTGAATTTGTATGTGCAAGGAGGAATGTTTGCAAGTGAAATAAATAGTGTGAACGCATGTGAAAGAGTCACGTTGTGTGGTGGTTTACACCTTTTGTACATCAATGGGTCCAGTACAGCTTGTATGCAGTATGAGGTGCAGTTTAGTTTGTTCCCATGAATGAGGGAGTGCCTTTCTGTTGCTTTTAATATTCTTTATCAGTTTGAAACGGATTTTGGGTAAGGTGTCTCTCACATTTTGGAAACTATCCAAACAGTTGTGTGTTTAATGGTCTAATCATTTCAGCTGGACTAAGTAGGCTGTTATATTGTTGGGTAGTTTAATTTATGATAAAACATCAGATTTTATGAACTGCATGTGTTTTGTGTGCAAAAATCTTAATGTGTGAAGTCACTAGTAACTAAAGCTGTCAGACGAATGTGGTGGAGTAAAGAGTACAACATTTATCTCTGAAAAGTAGCAGAGTAGAAATATAAAGTTGCATTAAAAGATAAGACTAACATTTGCACAGTAGTAAAATGTACTTAGTTACATTCCACCACTTTCTCAGACTAGTTAGGTGTAAACACAATGCAGGCCAATTACCAAGCTACCTCAAAATTGTTCTGGAGTAAAGCACTTAATTACATGTACTTAGTTACATTCCTTCACCACTGGTTATTAGTCATTGGTCATTATTAGCATTTCTTGTGCCAACCTTAAGTAGGAAATGTAAACATTTTTTAAATATTATTTTCCAGTAGCATGTTTGTTAAAAGGTACTTTTATGATCTATCTGCCTGCAATGTTAAAATCTTTGTATTGGGAAAAACAAAAGTTTAAATCCTATTTCCACAGACTGCCCCAGTCACTGCCTACCATACAAGCAAGCACAGAGGAGAAGAAGCGCAAAGTGGTGCAATGAAGTCTGTGGAATGTTTGATTTAAACACTAGTTTTGCCCCAGGCAAAAACTTTTAGCATTCTGGATAGTCAAGATATTTGACGGGAGAAATCTTGCTTACAAAGTAAGGAGTGCTCAGTTACAAAAAGGGCAAATTATTTATATAGTACATAGGATATCCTACAAGGCTGATAGTTATTCTTTTATTCAGATCCCCATTAACTGCTAGCAATGTAGCAGCTACTCTCCCTGGGGTCCACATACAACAATCATAACATATAGGCTACATGAAAATACCAAACATCCAATTTTACATACACAACTGCTAGCTAACTAGCTTTGCACAGCTACAGCTTCCCAGTTCAGTGTCTTGGGATGCTAATGGAGTATAATTAATTATTCTAGTATGCTAGCGCATTAGCTAGCACCTTGACGGAACAAAGCTATTCAGTTTAGACATTAGGCTACCAAAACTTTAACCCTGTACCGTGACTGCTTTTTTGTTCGAACAGTTAGGCCTACTTAGAGCTAGGCGAAATGGAGAAAATCAAATACCCCAATATCTTTAACCAGATACCTCAATTTTTATATTGTGGCGATGTTGTGCTGTTGACAAATGGGCTTACACAAAATATGCACACAATAAGAGATTTTTACTTAAATAATCAGTTATGTTGATATAATAACTATGTGGGTAAAGGCAAATAATAAAAACAGCTAGAACAGCCTGGTGTGTTCAGAAAATAACATCACTTTACTGTCGTGTAGCCTTTAAAATCAGAAAAAGACAACACTTGTGTCTAAACTTAAAATGGTAAGTAGCTAAAAGGGGAACATTCCTGTTTTAAGGGTGTTGTCAAACTTTGGCTATAGAAGAGGAACATTCCTGGTTTACGGGTGTTGTCACACCTTGAGTTAGTTTGTTTTTATCTGAATCAGGTGATCAGTTTGTCAACTTGGAGCGATTTTTTTTTAGTGTGGTTTGACAGTGGAAAAATCCAAATGAGTCATTACAAATCACGCCATCGTTCACGCCTATTATTGGTCGGATGCATATCTGGAGTAGTGGGGTGGGAGCAAGAAAGTTAATAAAGGAAGAAGGTCCTGTGTTCTGGACTAGCTAGTCTATATTTCTCTGATATTCCTCCCATCTCCATGGTTAAACCAGCTCATGGATATAAATAATCAGACATTGTTTTGCAAGTGTCTGCTCTGCTCACAAGAGACTTCTCTCTGCTGTTTCTGAAAGAGAAACACTGCAAGCTCAGCTGCTACAGTTTGCTGTTCTGCCACATTGCAGTTGTTAAGCACACCTGTCTACAGGAGACATTAGGCTCGTTCGAGATAAGCTGCGTCTCACCTGTAAAGTGGGCGAGAGCAGGCGGAGACAAAGAGCCGCGGTCAGGTTGTTTCCAGCAGCCTTCAGGCTGAACAGGTAGTCAAAGAAACACTCACATCCTGTAAGGTTGAATTCCAATATAACAAGATTTTATCATACCCATAAGCTATATCAGTTTGTACACAATCCAGTTGTTCTTATTATGACAGAGTAGCTGTTAAAATTCTCTACATGAGATCTATTGCTGTTGGCTACAACAGACTGTAGATGATCTATAATCAGAACAGATTTAGTCTCTTTGATTTCTAAACGTAACTATCAACCACACAAAATGTGTTCTGTAGGCTACAGAATAAGCCTTTATATCAGACAAATCCCTCCAATTCAAAAACAATAAAAAGTTGTTATAAAATGTCATCATGTTGAGTCGATTCTGAGCTGAGTTAGATCAACTGAGAGCCAGGCTTTTCCTTATCATGCCATCAATGGAAAGCAATTGTGCTGCCTGCCTCTCAAACCTGCGTCCGCCTCAATCTCATGAGGTTATTGGTGCCCTCCTGGTGCATGATGTCAGGGAAAGTCGGGATCAAGTTGGACACAAATTGAACCGGCATGCATTGGGAGGTTTCAATACGCTTGTTTGGTCCGTTTTTGGTGCAAATCAGAGTGCAAATGCTGCGTTCTCAGCTGCTCAAACAAACCAGTGGGCCAAACAAACAGTGCAATTCAACTGCTTCCACCGTCACAGGGGCTGTTTCCCCTTCCTGCCATTGACCTATTATGCAGCGACCACAGTTTCCACTCAGCGACCTTAATGTGATCTAAAGAGAAACCGGCATCTTCGCAGAACCAATACCACTCGCATAAAACACTGACTAATTTGTAGTATGCTCAAGCCAAAAGCAAAAGCAATAATAGGTCAAGTAAACCTGTAAAAGCACGCACACACACAGACACATGCGCACACACACACACGCACACACACACACACACACACACAAACACACCCACGCTTGGTCATCATTGAAATGAACTTAGACGACAAAGACGGATAAGACTTTATAGAGTTTGTAGAAAAATACAAAATATTTACACTCATCTGAAATCATTTACATAGGTCAGGTGAATGCATACATTACTGTGTATATATTCAGGCTGAAAAGTGAAGATAGAAAATACTGGAACATGAGGAAAATGCCACTCAGCAGATAGATCTTCAGCCGCTTTCTTTGGTCTGGACACGTTCAAAGTAATCAAAGGATTCATACACTGGTACCTGACACTGAGAGAGACAGAGAGAAAAAAAAAACAGACAGTTAGTCGATGCAGTGTAGCAGTATATCAGCATGTGTGGGGGGACTGAGTATTCAGGGCCCTCATGTGAGGAGGGCCCAAATTCTGTGGTACGCCCCTTGTTATGTATGTACTGTTGGGATCTGCTTCTTTGGCCTTTCCCTTTGTTCTTCCCTGTCTGCTGTCTGTTTTCTTTGTCTCGTCTGTGTGTGCCGTTGCGTGAGGCTGGGTGTGGACAATCTGTCTCCCCAGGATTAAGCCCTCAATGATAACTGCACAGCCGTCTAGCATTTTTGCATCTTGCTTGTTAGCCTTTTGCTTGTTGCCTTATTCCCTGCTTTACTGACTTTACTTTTTTTTGTTCTATTTGGCGCTGCCACCCTCACCTGCTCATCTGCCACGCCCGGCCTCGTCTTTGTTAACCACTGCCCTCACTCGGATTCTCGCTTCACAAACCCTGTACACCAGCTGCCTGCCCCCCCATTCTGCTTTATGGTTTTTGTAAATAAATTGTGGAACTCCTCCCTGTGTCTGCATTGTGGGTTCTGTTCTGGTTTTTAGCACGTGCTTAAAATGTGCCAATACCCTATAATAATAATAATATATATATATATATATATATATATATATATATATATATATATATATATATATATATATATATATATATATATACTTTACTTTACTTTTACTTAAGCATGTTTTGTTTGAAGTATTCAAGTCAAATCAAAAGCTGGCGAAATCTTTTCTTCAACATTATACTCTTTCAACATTTTTCCGCTTTTTCTGACATTTCTGTTGCTTTTTTCCCAAGTTTTATCTTCCCCTCCCCCCCGCAATTGAAAGGTAACTAAATAACTTTTACTGAGTACTTCTACTAAGAACATTCTAAATGAGCTACTTTTTACTTTTACTTGAGTAGATTTTATACCAAAAATTGTACTTGTACTTAGGTAAAAGTTTGTTAAAGTAATACTACTGTTACTTAAGAAGACGATTTTTTAACTCTTTGCATGTACATATATCAATACTTACTATAAATGGCTTGAAAATGTAGTCCAACCTGTCAATGTTGGTTGATGCATAACATAGTAACATCACATCGGTAACCAACCAGTGGATATGTAATTTAATGTAGCTTTCTTTTTCTACAAAATCCTATTTATGTGCCTTTAAAGAGTAGATCTAAATGTGCATATTTTACACCATTCATCACGCAAAAGTGTCCCACAACTTAGCTTAAACACATTATTTAAATCCCTCATGCAAAGCACGTCTGGAAAGTGGTTGGAGACTTTTTAGCTGATTGATTGAAGACAATATAAGGCAGAGACAGAGGCTGAATTTGATTTGATGGGATACCCACTGAAACTAAGGTCACAAGAATAACTAAGGCTGCTGTATGTGTGTGTGTTCTTTTCACTAAAGTTCATAACAGGGTCATCTAAAAGCGGGTTTCTCTTGTCCTCACACTTTTCATACCTTTGATACACTTAACAAGGAACAAGGAAATAGACCTGATTGTTGATTTTTCAAGGTTGTCACGATACTAGAATTAAAACTTTGCTGAGATCCTACCGTCTTATTAGGGGTGCATGATCCAGAAAATGTCAAAATTTAATATTGATTTTTGATTAAAAAACAATTCTCAATTAAAAAAAATGATTCACAGTATGGAAACGTTGTTACTTTCCCCATGTGATAGAGTACACACCATTACAGAATGTGAATTGATTTTTTGCATGGCTTATGGTACCACAGCAAGATTATCTTTTTTCTTTTTTTTATTAACGGTGCTACAGAAAAAGTCACTGAATATATACCAACATATTTTTAATAATGTGTTTTTTGACTTATTAACATAGATTATATCATTCTAAACCTCTGGGGATGAAAGAAGCACCGGCGAGTCCAAGCGCTGTTTGACAACACTCCTACTCAAAAAGCAATATTAAAAAATGTCATTTTACACATTTATTTTCTATTTTAATTTGATATTGTACCACCTTTGGGAACCCAATACTGTAGGTATGTTTCCACAAGAGATTAGAGGAATATTTCCACTTTAGGGCCAAATTATGTCTTTATACGTTATCACTATACAGAAAGCTGAGTTTGTTCTGAACATTTTGATATGAAACTCATGGGGATCAGGTTAATGCAAATACCCTTAAAAGGAGAATAAAAACACCATTAGACCTCAGAGGGTTAAATGTGTATTGAAAAAGTAACAAGGTATCGTTAGTTTTTGGCAACGTTACTCTACACACATCATTAGGTGTACTTGATGCCATTAGACTCACCCACTGAGAAGATCCTCTGGAGGAGCCGGTGCTGTGTTTGTCCATTTCTACCTCCTCTGAGTCAATGTGGGGAACCTCGTAGATCACCCTGGTTGCTTGGGAACCTGTGGGCCACACACACACACACACACACACACACACACACACACACACATACACAAATAAGCTTGTTGCACCAAATTAAACTCCAGCTATAATTAAAATACTTTTGTTTTTGCAGTCACCACTGCTGTATATACCACTGCTTCTGCTACAAGTTGCTCTAGTACTTCTGTTACTACAACCACATACTACTACTTATGTGCCATACTTCATTCAATTTTTAGGCCTTTATTTTCACAGGACAGATGAAGACATGAAAGGGGAGAGAGGGGGGTGACATGCAGAAAAGGACTGCAGGTCGGAGTTGAACCTGCGGCCGCCGCATCAAGGAGTAAACCTCTTCATATGTGCCCCGGCACTACCAACTGAGCTAACCTGGCCACTACCTTCCATTTTCTATTCCTATTTATCTGTGTTTTTAAAAATCGGCACCTTTGAAGCTACTTTCAAAAGTTGTTGTACTGTCTTAAAAGTCAGTTTGCATGTGGACTTGAGGCCAAATTGTGGAGAAAATATCTTCTTTTTACGACATCTGTAAATGTTTCGACAGTGCCTAAACCACTCTATTGCTTGTATTAATTGTGTTGTCTAGAACTAAATCCATAAAATGAATTACATTACATTACATAAATGCTGTTCATTTTTAAAGAGCTTTATTCAACGCTGTGCACATCACCCACTAAATGATTTCAGTAGAGGCAGAAGACTCCAAGTCAAACTGAGCAAAATGTAGATACCTCTGGAGATAGGTAAATATATATAAAAATATGCTATATTTGGGCCAATGCATCAATTGAGTTTCTGATACTTGAATAAAATGGTTAGTAATACGTTTTCCTTTGTACCTTGCATCCTACGCAGAGTGCAGATACAAATTAGAGTGACGAGCAGCAGTGGCGCCAACACAGCCAGGGGAATGAGTAGAGGATCTGTGGGTCCATCTTCTGAGAAAACATGAAATACAAATATTACCACAAAAATTAACAGGATTTCTCTTTTGACAGAAAATTTGATTTGTGTGCAATGCAAGTTAGAAAGGATTTTGAAAGAGATGCATTTTTTATACCTTCTGTTTTCCAGATCGCATTCTGAATACACAACATTGTTATCCCCAGCCAATCGCAAACCAAGATATTAGTTAAACCCTTAAAGGAGAATTCCGGTCTATTTCTACACAAACTAAACAAAGCTGAATTAGCACAACTTTCATGCATTTCTTTCACATCTGCATCAGTCAGATTCACTGTGTTTACTCGGAAGGAATCTCTGCACATGGGTAGGCACTTTTAATGACATGTTTAGATGCTGAAAACATGTTTAAAACTTGCCCTGTTCAAGCCTGTTGGTGCTAACGCTAGCAGGAGGATAACACGGTGTAGGCAGCACCGATTGCTTCTCTCTCTACTGACAGCACTCCAAATTTACAAACAACAGAGCTACGTGTTGAAATCGACCGGAATTCTCCTTTAATGCAACACTGTCCAGACATTTTGTCACCTACCTCCTGCTGTGTTGTCCTTTGTGAGGGTGTTATTTATAACTGTGATGACCGTACCATTTCCAAAAACCACATGTAAACGTGGTATGTCCATGGACGCTTTGCAGATGTATCTCCCAGAATCCTCTTTTGTGAGATTTGTAAGGATCAAGTGTGAGCAGCCAGATGTTTGCTTTTTCAGATGTCCTTGAGAGGGATTCGTCCAGTTGAACATTTCAGTCTGAATTGTCTCATTTCTAGGATTCTTCAGCCATTTTACTCTCACTCGCCCATGCTGGCCTGTCCAGCAGCAGGTGATGTTGACTGCCCCCCCCTCCATGACAGAGACATCAGGAGCCTGGGTAACAACAAGTGTGTCTGATGAAACACCTACAGTATGAAGAGACAGAGGGATACATCATTTGGTAGTTCATCACACAATCTTACATCATTTCAGAAGCTAAAACAGACAGTAAATGTAGCGAGTAGTAGACTTTTTGGTGCTTTTCATCTAAATCAGAGGATATGCGCTATATAAACACCATTCTAAATAGATAAGAGTGATTTAATGTAAGTCAACTACCAAATAAAGTGGTGATGCCACACCAACGATAAAGAAAGAATGGTCACTTTTTGTAACCGATTGGTATTTCCCATTAGACATTAGACATTTCAACCGTTATTATATAACATATATTATTCCAAAAAGACAAAGTGATTTTTGTCTTTAAGCTTTTCAAGTGATATTTATTTATCATCTACTCTAGCTTTTTGAACATTTTGGACACAGATATGAAAATAAAAATGGTCCAAAATTATGTGAAATTGCATTTCTTTTCTTTCTATAAAAACATGATCTTCTTAAGAGAGGACCCCTCAAACCGCCCACCAAATACGTGCCCCTAAGTCTCCCACAAACTTAGGGAAAACACTGTATACGTAGCATATCTTCTGAGCACCCATACGGTATGAAGAGGAACAATATAATATATCCAAAATTTTGATCTGCATATATGTTACTTGTTTTGATCATTGACATTATCAATACATATCGTAATATGAAAAATCAAAAGTCATACTTTTGATATTTTGAGCAGACATTTCAACCATTGCATGTGTACGTGAAAGGTTAAGTTATCGGGTTTTTACTCACTCCAAGATGAGAGGGCACAGAGAGAGGCGAGTAGAAGACTGCTGAGTAGGAGCTTCATCTTCGCATAGATTCTCCCCTGATAACTGAAACTCATCTCTTCACAGCTTTTTTAAGTCACACACCCACACATTCACACACACACACACACACACACACACACACACACACACACACACACACACACACACACACACACACACATAGCTTTTGTCCCTTCCTCCTTCCAATTGAAGGCAACTTTTGTGTGCCGTTTGTGGTTTTATTAACTAACACAGAAATACTTAATTGTGCCACCAACAAAAATCAATGTTGAGGAGATAAGCAGTGAAGTATAGGACTTTGTCATTCAATTCAAGTCAAGTCTACTTATCTTTATACGCAAAGCACATTTACAGTTTTTTTTCTTTTGTTAAACGACAGCGGGCACAATTGGAGCCACTGGTGCAAAACTAATCACAGTCTGCACTATCAACAGTCACTTGAACTACAAGTTTACATCACTTGCAAAACTTATTCACAGCACAGTGTGCTTCAAAAGATATATTTTTAATTTTGTCTGTAGTAGTTTATGTAATAAGTGTGTAACAAAAGTTACACACTAAAGGTATGTAACAAAGAATATTGGGGCTGATCCTGCCTCCCTCCAGCATCAGGCTACACGTTTTCATCATCACATTGGATGTCCTCTCTCGCCGTGCACCTGCATCATTTCTACATACATACAAATTATTGTGGTGTTTGCATTGCTTCCACCTCCATTACATGTGCCCAGTTTTACTTTCTTAAAGCTAGTTTATAGCTGTGTATGTAACCTCACACATGGACATATGTCTTTGCTTTTTTATCTGTTCACTGTTTCTCTCAAACAGTGTATATATCAAATGGTATCTATATTGCATTACACACACACACAAGACCTTTAGCTGAAATTACAATTAGCAGTGTCTGAAATGCACCGGGCTGAAATCCATTCTGTTTTGAATGTGTTGTTAACAGTTTGGACAGCAGTGTGTTAGCAGCATTTCAACAAAGTGCTGTAAATGCCCAGTGTTGTGCAGGTTGTGGTTAATGCCATGGTATAATTGTGTAGAGTTTTGACAAACAAACTAGAGTGTGGTTGACATGAACTGCTGCTGTGCAGACTATGGTTAGTTTTGCACATGTGGCTTCAGTTGTGACCACTGTCGTTTAGCAATTGGAAACAAATTGTGCAACATGACTTACTGTGAAACGGTATGCAGTTCCAGAGCCATTGTAATTAGAATGATGGTGAGGGTGTCTTGGCCTAGACCTGTGTTCTATCTATCAGGTTTCAGAAATGGTGGCCTGACTCCATTTTCTATCCCTGAACTTAGTCCAAAGTTTAGCTGTTATGTTCAACTTTCTTCATAGTTAGTTCATTACCATTTGGGTTTGTAGAAAATGGAGGTGATCCTGGTGGAAATTGATGTTGTTTACCTGTTTCTACTTACAGGAAATGGGTTGTACCATTAATCTGTGTCCGGAGGCCCAGATCCATGGAAGGGCCCAGGGAGTGTATTCTATAGAACTAACACTAGGAGTCCCTAGAGTCTCAACTATAGAACTAACCACTAGGAGTAACCACTAGTCTTTTCTTTTCATGTACCACATTTTTACTTCTACTTTGCTACATTTCAGAGAGAAATATTGTACTTTTTACTCCACTACATTCATCTGACAGCTTTAGTTACTTTACGCTTTAAGATTTTTACACACAAAACACATGCCATTTATAAAATAGGATGTTTTATTATAAATGAAACTAACCAACAGTATATAACCACCTACAAGAGCAGCTGAAATGATTAGACCATTTACACTTCCTAAAATGGGAGGATTTATCTGCATTGAGTACTTTGAGTACATTTTCCTAATCACACTTACATACTTTTACTCAAGCAACATTTTCAATGCAGGACTTTAACTTGTAACATGCTGTTTACACCAAACTTATACCCTGTCTATGTCATGTAACTTAAAAATAGGAACATCAGCAAACTGTTTCCTCTTTTTAGGTGGCAGAAGTGTCAAATTATCAAATAGCTTGAAAAAAAGTGCTGTATAAATGGAGCATGCCCCCAGACATCCTTAGGTTTGGCCTGAGTCCCAAATATTTATAACGTCTGGCTCCTCCCACAGTGCAGATGTTTACAATAGATTATACTATGTATCCATCTAAATGTTTTATCCTAAACATCAGCCTCTCATACAGGGTGACACGATGCTTCTGTGTCCTAATCGAGACAATGCGAATCATCCCGTCTCATCTTCACTCTGCTTCAGTATTTATCTCATCTATCTTCTCTTCTTCTTGGTTTTCTCCTGTTCTTTGGGTTAAAGTGAGTTTGTCTCCAGCAGCAGCTGAAACATGAATGCACCAACAATTACTCATAATGTACAGTACTGTGACATATAGGCTGCTACTGCACCATCTAGATACTTGGAATAGGGCTGCAACTACTGATTCTTTTTATTGTTGATTTATCTGTCGATTGTTTTCTCTATTAATCAATTAGTTGTTTGGTCTATAAAATGTCAGAAAATGGCAAAAAATGATGATCAGTGTTTCCCAAAAGCCCAAGATGACATCCTCAAATGTCTTGTTTTGTCCACAAATCAAAGTTTACTGTCACAGAGGAGAGAAGAAACTACAGAATATTCACATTTAGGAAGCTGGAACTAGAGAATATTCACTTTTTGTTTTACGTTAAATACTAATTACTCATTAGTCTATTATCCAAACAGTGCGGTTAATTCCTTAGTGGACAACTAATCGATTAATCAGTTCATCTTTGCAGCTCTAATGAAGTGATGTTGTACCTGGTGTGTGAGCCTTAGTCTCTAAATTGTAGAAGAAAAGGAAGCATATGACGAGGGAAATGATGGGCAGGCACCTGTAGATATTAATGAACACTTCCTCCTTGTGAGAACCTGAAAGACAACCACAGAGGCAACATGCTTAGACTACGCCTACACGGTGAACATTTTAAGGGCAGCCGTCACCTACCTCCTGCTGTGTTGTCCTTTCCTTTTACAAACAACAGAGCTACGTGTTGAAATCGACCGGAATTCTCCTTTAATACAACACTGTCCAGACATTTTGTCACCTACCTCCTGCTGTGTTGTCCTTTATGAGGGTGTTATTTATAACTGTGATGACCGTACCATTTACAAAAACCACATGTAAACGTGGTATGTCCATGGACGCTTTACAGATGTATCTCCCAGAATCCTCTCTTGTGAGATTTGTAAGGATCAAGTGTGAGCAGCCAGATGTTTGCTTTTTCAGATATCCTTGAGAGGGATTCGTCCAGTTGAACATTTCAGTCCGAATTGTCTCATTTCTAGGATTCTTCAGCCATTTTACTCTCACTCGCCCATGCTGGCCTGTCCAGCAGCAGGTGATGTTGACTGCCCCCCCCTCCATGACAGAGACATCAGGAGTCTGGGTAACAACAAGTGTGTCTGATGAAACACCTACAGTATGAAGAGACAGAGGGATACATCATTTGGTAGTTCATCACACAATCTTACATCATTTCAGAAGCTAAAACAGACAGTAAATGTAGCGAGTAGTAGACTTTTTGGTGCTTTTCATCTAAATCAGAGGATATGCGCTATATAAACACCATTCTAAATAGATAAGAGTGATTTAATGTAAGTCAACTACCAAATAAAGTGGTGATGCCACACCAACGATAAAGAAAGAATGGTCACTTTTTGTAACCGATTGGTATTTCCCATTAGACATTAGACATTTCAACCGTTATCATATAACATATATTATTCCAAAAAGACAAAGACATTCCAAATGCTGATGTTACCATGCACCGGGGTTTTTCCTACCATTAGAAGGCTGAGGCGCAGCACCTAAGACATTTTGGGCACCACCTTAGCCCAACCAATGTAAAATCAAAACCAACCACATCATTTATTTTACATCAAGATCTAATTATTGTAGTCGGTCCCCAGTGGCCTTCTCTAGCCAGTTTTGTCTTTAAGCTTTTCGAGTGATATTTATTTATCATCTGCTCTAGCTTTTTGAACATTTGACACAGAAATGAAAACAGGAATGGTCCTTGTGACATTGCATTTTTTTTTCTTTCTGTAAAAACATGATCTTCTTAAGAGAGGACCCCTCAAACCGCCCACCAAATACATAATAATATATCTGGTTTTTACTCACTCCAGTACCTGATGAAAGTAACAAAATACAGAAGGATACATAATTTGGCAGTTCATCACAGACCTGTACATATTGCATTTCAGAAGCTTAAGCAAAAAGTAAATGTAGCAAGCAGTGACTTTTTGGCCCTTTTCAATAAAATTAGAGGATATGCGCTATATAGACATCATTCAAAATACTAGATCACAGTGATTTAATCAGATTTTTTGCGCTAGTCAACATCTAAGTTAAGTGTTAATGCCACACCAACAATAAAGGCAAGACAAGGCACAGCAAGGCAGCTTTATATGTATAGCACATTTTCAGCAACAAGATATTAAAAAAAGATAAAATACAAAAATCAAAGTCACAGTGCAGTAAACAATTATTTAAAGAAATGCAGCATCAAATATTAATAAAGAGTGGTTAGTTTTTTGCCAATTTCCACATTTATCAGTGTGTTTTCTACAAACAGAAATGATAAATACCTTATTACAAAGAAATTAAAATACGTCGGGCAACCTGGTTTTTATGTTCTTGATCAGTTGAGGCGCTTTAACACTGGGCCAGAATCAATATAATATAATTATAACATAATAATGTAGGCGGCATTTTTATCGGGTGACTCTTTCTCTGGTTAGCACATTCTGCTTCATGATGAATGAGCTAATGGAATTATTTTCACTGTACTGACACTGATGTACTTTATACAATTTCATGTGACATCAAAATTGGTTGATTGATTGATTAACTCTGTTTCTTTGAGTGTTTGTATCTGTAAACTAATGTGTTATCAAATCATACTCGATAAAACTTAAATATTACTCAAGAAGGTAATGTGATCCAATTATTTGATCCCTGCCCATTTTATAAAATAAACACACATTTTTTCAATCATTTCTCAGGGATTTTCATGATTTATCACCACATATGGAAATACATACACATACTTTAAGTTAACAGTGTGTGCATAATATATTGAGTTTTAAAATTACATTTTCTTTGATAATCATTACCCCCCCACTCTTGACACAAAGAAACTCGACAAATTCTACCTTTACAAAAAAGAATAGAAATCATTCAGTTTTATTGCATTTGATTTTGTATGTTCACCTGTCACGCACTACTTATTGTTCTTGTTTGTAGAGTTACATTAAATATTAAATTAGTGGTATACAGTATGTGTTGCCTCACACCTCCACATACGCACAGTTACTGATATATAAATAAAATAAATATAGTGACTTTATGATATATTAGATCATTCTCAAAAACCATTAACATGTTTTTCTCAAATGTAATGATCCACTAAGTAAGCATTCGAGACTGCCGTCTTGTATAAAGTACCTCAAAGCATAACTTATGTACTAAATGCTAAAAGTATCATACTAGAAAATGACTTTAAAGTCATCTTTTAGAATACTACCTGAGTAGAAGTCTTAAAGTATCTGATATTTATTGAACTTAAGTTTCAAATATAATGTTATAATATTAGATGTACTTAATTATTAGAAGGAAAAGTTAAAGTGAAAAAAATGTGATTGTGAATTTTATTGTGGTTTCCTTATAGTGGAGTATAATATTCAAGGTTTCCACGTCTTTACATTGACATTAAATTCAAAGTCTGACATCGACAAAATTAAAAACAGAAACATTTTTTGCGAGGAAGAATCTTTCCCTTCAAGTGAACACTTAAGGGAAATGGATTAGAGTAAAAGTATACATTATATTCAGGAAAAGTAGTGGAGTAAGAAATACAAATAACAAAGTAAAGTACAGATAGGTGAAAAATTCTACTTAAGTACAGTAAAAAATAAAAGTATTTCTACTTTGTTACATTAAAACATTACGATACTGCAGTAAAAAGCCTAATTTGGAGATGGTTGCAGACTAGGTGTATTATTACTTACTGCCAGATGAGCGGACACGGAGAGAGGCGAGTAACAGACTGCTCAGTAGAAGCTTCATCCTTATACTGATTCGCATATCTTCAGAGCTTTAGAGTTTATCACACTTACACACACTCAAAACCACACATAATGGGCATCATCTGCATTTCAAATGCTATTCAAGATCTTTAAAGACAAATGTATAAAACCACACTCTCTGTTTGTTCCCCCTCCAGGTGAGTTAAAGACAGCAATATTTAACACATATTCACAAGTTATCTAAACCTAATCCTCACTGTAAAGTTTGAAGAAATATTGTATCCCTGTCTGCGCTACAATGGCTAACACGTCCTTCAATGAATAATTTTCAAAATATATTATTATTATTTTTTTATTTTTTTTAAAGAGGCAGTTAACAGGTTATTTTGATGCTCAATGGGGGGGGGTAACACTTTTGCACACAATTTATTTTTGTTATTGTGTTTTTGTTCAAAGGACTTTAAGTTTCATATCTTAAGTTTGTATTTTTATACCGCTCAGTATTCTCAGTATTCTGTACTGATATAATAATTTCTGTGTCATTGATCATATTTCTTCATTTGTCTATCTCAGTTTTGTCTCAAAGGGAATACTCCCTTGCTCACTGACAGGAAACACTCACTCACAGCTCTCTCACTCAGGGTCTTCAGCGTCTTTTAGGCCAGGGACCCCTGAGCTGAAAGAGAGACTGAGTTTGAGACTGAGTCATCCAGTTTGCATAAACTGGATGAAAAGAAATGGATATTATTGATGCATCATGTTTCAATGTAAACATCCATCTGGAAGGCACAGTGACTCCTTAAGCTTAATTGTATGGCTATTTTTTATTTTTTATTTAACCTTTATTTATTTTGAGAACAAATTTTCATTTGCAACGACAACCTGTACCATTCACACAGTTACACATTCATACCTGGAAGCTGCCCAGTAGAAACCACAGTCTGAATGCTGGCCACTGAGCAGCTCCACTGGAGCGGTTGGGGTTAAGGGCCTTGCTCAAGGGCACCTCACTGGTGGTAATGAGAGAGGGACAACCAGCAACCTCCCGGTCATGCACTTGCTTCTTTAACCTTTAGGCCACCACTGCCCATAGTCAAATGTTGCATCCACATTCATGTATATTTTCAGACTTATATAATTTTTTTAATAAAAGTTGTGCTTAAAACATGATACACTAAATTTCACCATGATCACAATGTGTATAGAATAAACACCATATTGATGCATGAATGATAGTGAACCTTGCTTAACTTACGTTACTTGGAAAGACAAGTGAATGTATGTGTGTGGGCCCTGTTATCATGCTACATAAGAGGGAACGCCTGTGTGGGTAAAGCTTTACAAACTGATGATGTGTAATCTGAGAAGTATAGTCACTTGACATGTACCAATATGGAATTATCCAACCTGGTCTCATGGGATAAACTCCCCTCATCTCAAGCTTTTTAGCATCTTTCAGCTCACTATTTTGTAGGGTCATTAGAATCCAACGCATGTAATTACAGAGTGTAAGTATATTGAATGGCTATTGCTGAAAAACAATTGCAGACCATAAATAGAATCAGACTCGGGGAAAATCTTGAACATTATAACTTTGCTGCGTAGAGAAAAAAAACAAGGTTGATATGGACAGAAGTACATATTGAAGGCCAGTCTTTGTTTACATATTATACCACCTTATGGTTTTTAAGTAGCGTTAACTCATTTCATGTGCTGCAGCAGGTAGATATGTATTTAAGGTGCCCTTCCACAAGGGCAGTTAAGCAGTACAGGGCACTGCAATAGGGGAATTTAACCAGCAATCTCTGGACAGGGACAGTCAGCCCTGCTGTATGTGGCATTTTGCTATAAGGTCTACTGATCAGAAATGGGTGCATGCACTGCTTTGGACTGTCAACAAGATGAGAGAAAAACAGGAAGACCCTCAACCACAAACCGCTGAAGGCACATCTGTAACTGAGACAGCCCTTTTTCAGCCCAGAGGTCTTCTGGTTTGTGACATGCAGTAAACAGATGAACAAACCATTCTATCAGTACTAATTCACAGACATAGTTCTATTTTGGGTCTTTCATCTGTTTTAGAGTCAGAGTAAGTCAGAGTTTGGTGTACTGACTCCAATTAGCCAATTAGCTGGCACAGACTCTTATTTAGCGTGATTGCTGTATCACAGCTATGATTTAGCCTTATCCCAGTTGTATAACTTCATTCTGATTATATGAATGTTTTTATGAGTGATATAATACATCAAAATTGGCGGTGGCCCAATTACTCCAATTATAATTATAACTTGGCACCTGCTGTATACAAACTGCATTCATATTTCCCTGATGAACTGTAAGCTCACTACTGCAATTAGATAATGTATGTACAGTTTCTATGTACCAAGTTGACCCACATTGTGTTTATATTTCTGTAACTGTAATTAGACCCAGTACCAGTGACTTCCAAGTCCTGATACTGCAGAATTCAGTTCCCAGATTGCACCATCAGAGGGCACAAGACACCAGTAAATAACATCCCAGAAAGTACTGTATGGGAGAATGATAATAATAAAATAATAACCTACTTATCATGCTAACTATAGTATAAATAACATAAAATAAGGAATACAGACCATGTTACAAGAGCTAGGAAATAAACAGGATAAAACAAAAAAGGAAGTAAAAGTTAAAGTTAAAGAACACAATGAAAGAATATAAGAAATAACAAGCCAAATAAAAGTTAGAATGACCCTAAAAAACAAAAAGCTACATACAAAATGTCCATTCAACCAATCAAAAACTGTTAACGTGTGTACTATTTAACCCAAACAAAACATTAAAATTAAATCCCTGTAGCTGTAGTAGAGAGAGAGACGAATACAGATGGGATACAGCCATAGACTATATATTTATATATATCTATATATCTATATATATATAGTCTGTAAAAATGCCCGCGAAGACAAAACAGGCAATTTGCGTTTGACGTGACCCCGGAAGTGTTCTATGGTTATCGGGGCGCTAAGCTAGTTTTGCATCTTTGAAGCTTGAAGAGCTGGTGACGAGCCGTGCGTATAAGCTATACTACCGTAGCCATTTGTAGATTTCCGCCACGTGTATGGCCGACGAATACTCACAGCTAACGTTATTAATTTATTCCCCGTTTAATCATTTTGGACCATTTTAATATCACACGTGCTTGAATTTACCGTGGGAACATCATGCATACACAGTGACAAGACCAACATTTTCAAAGGTGAGTCACTCATGTCCGCACTAACGTTATGTTAACAAATGGCAGTGTTTACACAGGCAATTAACACTGTGTTTTTACCATGAAATGTTATTTCCATCATCTTCTAAGAAAGAACTAATTTACTGTCGACTGGGTGATAAGACTACAATACCGCTGTAGTTTCCTCCTCTTTCTCCAGTAACGTTACCCTTCAAATGTGGACGTCAGAGTGAGTGTAAAGTACTGCACCATGTACGACAGTGATTTTAATACTAGAATGAATATGCTGCTGGTTTCATTTAGTACTATTTCTTTATTATTTGCTGTTCTGCTTCTTCGTAGAACGGGAACAGGTGTATCGTAAACGTAGCCATGTTTTTTTATATATGAGAACCACATTCATGTTTATTTATTAGTAGCCTACACTATTTATTGAGTATTGCGACAGTTACCTGCCTACAGGCGCTTTCCATCTGATAAGCACTAGCCGGTGTGACTCAGTTTGGTTTACTGTAAAGACCAATTAGCTTCTGTGACTCATTGGGGAAACTGATGCCTTCCAGGGTTTGACTGCCACCTTTTTAAGTGTTAGCCGGCAAGGGGAGGAATTAACGGTGCTCTAAGCGATGTCACACGTTTTTTAGGCCTCAACGTTTGTTGTCACATACAGCCAACATCTCCTCACTATCCGCTAGCTGCCTGTTCCCTGAACACACTGTAAAAACCGCGGTCTCTGTAGACAGCCCAGGCTTCACAAACGCCAACAAAAACAGTATGTGCCAACCTGCACCACGAACCGTAACAGTGTTCCAGCCTATAACCATTGACCATATAAGAAATGGACAGGGCGACCTCTAGTTCACCCAGTAAGAGCGTGCACCCCATGTAGGCTGAGGCCTCTGCAGCATCCCCGGTTCGAATCCGACCTGCGGCCCTTTGCTGTGTGTCATCCCCGATATCTCTCCCACCTTTCCTGTCTATACACTGTTACTCTGAAATAAAGGGGGGGGGGCAACTTTTAAAAGCACTTTTCCGGTGAGGGCTGAGCGTTACTGCGCAGCCTCCAACTGAGCTTGAAGACGTAGGTGTGACGTGAGCAACCTGTCTGAAATTTTGAGTCTAATGGTAGCTGTGCCAAGAGAAATCTGTAAATTCTGAATCTCGCAGACAGAGAGCGTGGGTATATTTTAGGAGATAACAGAGGCACAGGCTAATTATTGCTCACTAAAACGCTAGTTAACATTAGTAATTAAACTTAAACAGTTAATGTAAGTCAAAACGGCTGTTTTCAATAAAAAATAAAACAATTGCACAAAGCAAGCCAAATCCACTTTTCCATATTGATAAAAGCATTAAAATGAGAAAAATAATGGGACAAAAAGAAATCAAGGGACATTTAGACTAGATAAGATTAGACTAGAATAGATTAATGTGTGATTAATTGCGAGTTAACCATGACATTAATGCGATTAATTGCGATTAAATATTTTAATCGTTTGATAGCACTACTATCTTTACAAAGATAGTGCTACGGCGCCATAGCGTGAGGTATAAAGTAATAGAGCCTTTTATACATTGTCATGTTTTTTTAGAAATTAATAACGGACAAATAGTCTTTAAACGCTTCAGATGTAAAGTTATTTGCTGTCACAGTGACGTCAAAATGAATGGCAGTCAATGGAATGCTAACGGCGGGTGAGTACTAGGTAGCTTTAAAGTGGCTCCATCGGAGCTATGCTTAGTGGAGGCTGGCATACCCCCTTGCCAATAACTGACAAAAAGGAGTTGGTTGAGCCATGAACAGTTGCTGTTTTTGTTGCACGTTTTTTACAGTGTGTTCAGGGGACTATAGTGGATAGTGAGGAGATGTTGGCTGTATGTGACAAAAAATGTTGCACCCTAAAAAACTCATGACTTTGCTTAGAGCACCTTTTAAGCAGCAAATAGGCTCAGTTCTCATGGATTAGCATTTACATGTTTGACTATACTGTAGCTAAGTATCCAACCACTTGTCAATCAAATTATCTGTTCAGTAAAAAAAACTCATGCGAATAAAGCTGGTGAAAGTGTGTTTCCATCCCACGGTTTTAAAGCTAATAAAAACCTGTGCGTAATGACGTTAAATGCTGTTTTGCAATCAAATTGGTATATTGAATTGATTTTAGACATTTAAAGATGTTTCAATTCATTTTCACACTGAATCGCACAACATTCAAGCAATCGGGCCAAATGGATCGGGCCATCTACCAACAAATGATCAATATTGCACAAGTTATAATGGTACTTATGTGCCAGCTGATAGCGACATATCAAGCTATAATGAGAAAACAACGACACTATCAACACATTGCTACTATGATGCAGATGCAACTTGGCTTTTATTTTCCCTTCACCACTGCGAGACAACTCAATGTCTCGCTGTTTGAGCACCTTCCATTTACTCCGGAGGACGTCCCACGGCTTGTCCTAACCTTTGTTGGCCATTTCCTCGCGAGTTCCTGATAAATCATGGCATTTCTTAGATTTGTTAGATTTTTGCTATCTAAAATAGCTGTTATAGTTTGCTCCTAAATTAATTAAAAAAGTCTTTTATAGAAGATAATGTAGTTTTCTGCAGTCTGCATGTTATTCTCCTGCACTTTAATATTGGGAGTTTTGTACACTATCAGCAGAAGCTCCCAGGAAAGTAAATGTTTTCAACTGTGATTTGTGCCTCTGCAAAGAAATGGCTGCGTGTGTGGTTGTGTGTTGCTCAATTACTATAAGTGAGTGTTTATTGGAAAATATAAATTAGAGTCGACTGAGCAATATTGAATTTACAGTAAGTAGTTAACTGTCAGGAGATGAATGAGGGTTTTTTTCCAGACCGTGTTTGGTGTTGCTGGGACTAGAGCATATTTTTTTCATATTTGTTTCGGCTGCTGCTTCTTCACCACATGTGATCATCTCCCGCCCAAGTGCCGATATAGGAACCCTCAAGCTAAACAGCCAGTGTTTGCAAAGAAGCATTCTCACACCTACTGAATATGCTAAAACCCTTTAAAAAACCATCATTTTATTCAGGAGTGATTGTCCCCACAGTAAAGTTTCTGTGTGAGAGCTGCTGGATTTGCCTTTACAAAAGCAAATGTGTTTATAAAATTCACGTTTGGTATGTTTGTCTCAATGACAATGAAACAGTGAGACCACTTATCAAGTCCGCCCTATACATTTTGCTGCTGAAAGAGTGGGTGGAAAGACGTGGGACATGAAAAAAAGGATGTTAAAGCTATAGACTGTTAAAGGAATGGAAGTCAATGGAATGCTAACGGCAGGTGATGGCTTATTAGCATCAAAATGGCGCCACATGAGCTACGCGTTCCGGAGAGAGGCTTACCCCCTTGGTTAAAACCCCCCTCCCATGGTTTTGCTAATTGATACGTCACTTGTTTTAGCTCCGTTGCAGGGAAAGATTCTCTGTGCTCACCAAAGATCTGCACACTGCTAATAATAATGCTTTTATATCCAAAAGACAGCATTTATCTGCTGTGTGCAGATCACTTACTTAATCTCTGTAACTATTACTTTTTTTGTTTTACTTTGTCTATTTATCTGAACTTCTTCTGTACTTGTGCTGCTGCAAAAACCAATAAAGAGATCAATAAAGGCTTATATTATCAGGGGCGGCAGTAGCTCAGTGTAGTAGTCTCCTTCATCCACAGCGCGGAGGAGGAAGGTCTGGCTAGTCCACACAGCATTCTGGGATGGTAGAAAAACATGGTTTACTCTGGTTTATTGGCATTTCTTCAACCCAGTGACAGTTGTCTTGGGCGGTGTTAAGAGCCGGACGGAGCCACGGTGCCTCTGCAAAATAGCCTCTGGAAGGAACTTGATTTGGTGAAACGTGTACATTCAAAGGTTCTTTTAGTCGTGCAACAGAAAACTCAGATTGGACAGATAGTCTAGCTAGCTGTCTGGATTTACCCTGCAGAGATCTGAAGAGCAGTTAACCATAGTCCTCAGAAATCCACCAGAGTTCAAAATGCCAACACAAAGAAAGCGTAATTTGACGGATATCCGGCCGAAAAGAAGGACATCCGGCGGCACTTAAACAATCCCCGAAGTGGAACATCGTGGATATAGACTAGTAGGGACTTTGCTTGGGTTCCAGTTCTAGTCCCCAGTAAGAAGTACAGAGTATGGACTGGTAGCTGGAGAGGTGCCAGTTCACCTCTTGGGCACTGCTGAGGTGGTCTTGAGCAAGGCACAGAGTCACCTGTCCATGGACAGCGCCCTCGCTCTAACATTTCTCTATTAAAGCATGTGTACAGTATGACACAGTGCATGTATTTGCATGTATTTCAGGCCTGTTTGTGTGTAATGTGTATCAATTTTCCTCAGGGATTAACCGAGTAATCTTCTTCAGTTACAAAAACAGTTAAAAAGGAGACTGAAATGTGGTTCAATTGTGTTCTGAAAGAATGGACACTTCTGGTCATACACGTCATACTTTAAGTATCTCATATTCGGCTCTTAGTGAGATTATACCAGATGGACCTGTGAGGACCATTTGGGGCCCCGTTTTGTCTGTTTAAACCCTGGACGTTTGCCATGTTTCCTTTGTTATGAACACTTGCTATCAGTTAGGACATATGCAAAGAGTTTTTTTTTGTTGACTTTTTTCAGTCAGAGAAAGAGAGCAATATTAGAAGAGCAGTCAGTTATAAATTAATTATAGCTAAGCACTGTAACTGTCTGTGGCCATCTGAGTCTTTTACCATTGTCTCTGTGATCTTTTTAATGTTTGATAAAATCAAACACAGCCACAATTGTTATCACCTGAGTGTCCACATTGCTTTGTCCATGATTTACTAGCTAGCTCGAATTAGTTCAGCTCAGCTGCCTAACATTGTTTTTCTTGTTAAACTGTAATGAATTTTGACCAAGATGGCAGGCTTTGAAAATATTATCCAGTCCTCACTGATTTACTAGCTAGCTCTAATTAGTTCTGCTCAGCTGCCTAACATTGTTTTTCTTGTTAGACTTTAATGACTTTTGACCAAGATGGCAGGCATTGAAAATATTATCCAGTCCTCACTCACAGAGATGCAGACAGGTTGTGCGTGCAACCAGTTCTATCACCTGGAAGAAAACAGGTTTTGTTTTAACTTAACATTATATGCACGTCCTTTGATCCATGGAATGAAAGACATGTAAAGGATGTTGACTTAACAATTTCACATTGTGCTGTTATAATGTCCCCTCAGAATAGTGCAGCTGCCTTTGTTTCGGGTTACAAATGTCCGTGTGTTACACCTGCCTGCTTTTGTCTGTAGGCAGAGGAGGTGTCAACTGGCAAGTTTGAGGAAGATTATCAAACACTGACAACCAAATGAAAACCAAAACATTGTGGAGTCAGTGGGGAAAAGAATTGGTCAGGCCTCATCCTCCACAGCTGCAAAACACATGGACTTGATTGTTTAGTCCAATTTTGGACTGAAGTTGTGTAAGATTTATGTCGAGCTGTATTTTAGAACCGACTGCAGACTCCCAAAGTAGGATAAATGTGAGTCTACCTCTATTATGTCCTAGCCTTGTCCTCTCAACAAGTCAAAACAAGCGACAAGCTAACCCGAACCAAGCGTAGCCATCTTATAGGCTGCCAGTAGCAAGACTGTGAGTGGGAAAAAAAGCTTTGCCAGTGAGAAGGACAGTACCTTTTCAGTTCTGGTATGTACATAGGGACTGGACTCTCATATTGTTGACTAATTAAGGAGGTACAGAACCTCAATGGAAGGTTTTTAAAACTGCACTTACTCAGTCAGGTCATTTGATTGGGCCTTTATAAGTCTGCTGCTATTCCCAGTGGTGCAGTTAAACATAAAAGCTGCAAACTGTTTTGAGATTTTAGTTCCTCATTTGACTAATTGAAACCAAAACACATGTAGTATTATAAAATTGAATGTTTTATTGTAAATTAAACTACCCAACAATATTACGGCCTACTTAGTCCTGCGGAAATGTTTAGTCAATTAAACACTTGGTTGATTGACAGAACTGTTTTCATTGATTCCAGTTTCTAAAACGTGAGAATTTTTCCGACCCTACTTAAAGGTTCATGCAACGTGACTCCATAATTCCCAGACACATCCCACCTCTGGACTGAAGCATTTCTGGGGACACGGTTTTAGACAGACCTCTTACTATCTTCTCCCAGCCTCTTGCCAGAATGCAGATGCATTCCTGCTAGGGGTGTGACGAGACGCTTACTCCACGAGACGAGACACATCACGAGATTGGGTTCACGAGAACGAGACGAGACGAGATTTTTAAAAAAAATTTAAAGAAATCCTCGATGAAATATATGAATGGAAAATAGTTTTTTTATTC